>CM070642.1:36561934-37261934 GCA_036346575.1 Dendrocalamus sinicus
TAACGACGGGCGATTTACAACTGCTAAGAAAAATATATTATAAATTCTCACAAAAAAGAAAAACATCTAAACTCTGACTTTAAAGGCCAATGATTTACAATTACTAAGAAAAAAGAGAAATGTGCTAGAAATTCTAAAAAAAGATCTAGCCCTCAATTTAGTGACCTTAATTTTAAAAGCTTAGATTTGATAGTTGGTTTGAAGATATAAGAATTTGAAATAATTCTCACAAAATGGTGGACCATGATTTTAAAAGCTTAGATGAAATGAAATCCCACTAACCTTATAGAGATCCCGTGTGAATTTTGTGGATTTATAGCGTTTCTTGCAAAAGTCAAATGAAATCCCTACGATCAAAATATACCTAACCTAAATTTAGCTAGGACCACTTGTGTGTCCCACTAACCATATATTCGGTGGAAAGGGAGGATTCCACATACAATTATTGGCCTTAAATTTATTGGATTAATTTATTTCAATTTTTTGGCGAAAGAGAATACTAATCTTTCTTTATGAGCTAATCAAAGTAACCATGTGGATGATTCTAAAAACAAAGATTAACCATGTTGATTAATTTGTACCCACCTCGCCGCACTTGGCTATACATTTGCCTACGTCAGGTGCCTCTCGCCAATCGCCGTCTTCCTCGAGGATTCCAATCCTTCGCCCACAAAGAAAGCTGCACTTTTATCTAGCTACTAGGATTCCCTGTTGATTAGATTCTCGATTGATCGATGGCCTTTCTCCCTTGTCCCCGGAAGACAAAATTTAAGCTACTATGTGCGCCTGTGGAACAAACCTTTCTGATCAAGTTGTTGCCCGTGGCATCTACCAACCAGCAGCGTTCAAGCTTTTTGAGAGGATTCTGATTTACCATATCTACTGGCCAGCCGGGGAATATAGATGCACTTGGCATTTTTCTTTTCAATAATGCTATTCTTACCGACGGTGCACTCCCTCGGTACCGATTGGTTGGCAACATGGCGTGGGAGGACGTGGCCATCGGGCCCATTCAACGCTCCCAATCCTTCCATCTGAACCAACCACCACGACTAGAGGTGAGCATTGGGCCGTGCCGTGCCAGCATGGCTTGGCTCACCGTGCTTCGGGCTGCCTCGTGCTGTGCCGACTCGGCCTAGTCATCCCATCGTGCTACGCCGTGCCAGCCCACCTCACCTTCGGTTAGGCCCAAACACGGCCCAAAGCTGCCGTGCCGGTATTCGTGCCGTGCTAGCCCAAATCCAGCCCGAAGTAACTATACACGACGAAGACGACGGCGACAATGGTAGTGATGGCCACCATCTTTCTTTCTCTCGTACCTACCTCATTAAAAACCTAGTTAAAATTTCATACTATTGTCTCTTGCCATTCCACCTCCGAACTTAGTCATCTAGTCCAATGGCATGCATATCTTGGTGCAAATCGGACTGTGGCGTACGTGGATATCTAGCTCATCGTCTGGCAATCTGGCATAGGGCTACCCAACTAGTCAAATAAAAAAGCTCAAGCAGAGTCATGAGTGTAGTTTACTATAGTTAAGAAATTAATTTTAAATAATTTCTCGAACATTTACTAACTACTTGGAATACATGCACCGATAATAGACTGTCTCTATTTACATAATGGTTAATTGTAACATACATGGGGGTGGTTATCTCATCAAATGCTCGAATTAAAAAGACAGTTGGTGAATGGAGCTATGTTAGAATTAGAAGCACATGTAGTAGTAATTTGCTTACATAAAATAAAATCACAATGGGGTGAGCTATGTTGTAAAAATTATAAATATATGTTAGAATATGTTGATTTGATTGATCTTCTTCTCCAGCAGTCCAGCCCTACTAATTTTACGCGAAGAAGCAAGAGAACCACAAAGATGCGACCTAGGGTTCAGTGGTGGTGACCTAAGGAGGAGCAACATTAAAAATACTCATTATTTTTGTATGATGATGTTTCTTAAGAAAGAACAATAAAATACACCTTATATCACAAGTGCAAAAATGAAGAATAGCAAAAGACACCTCATATCACAAGTGCAAAAATGAACTTGGCCTAAATCATAGCATATCTTAGTACTTTTTCAGCCATTGGATTAAGATCCAACCATCCGCATCTTTCTCCTCATCTCATATATATATATATATATGTATGTATGTATGTATATATATATATGTATATATGTATATATATATATATATGTCACACACTCACATCTCTAAAATCTAACTCAATCTTCAAATTTGGCATTTTAAGGATTGCTCCGTACAGATGTACATGTCACAACGGATGTGTATGATCTTTTCGCGATGAAATCAGAATTTCTGAGGACTAGAACAGAAGAAATCAAAATAGACAAAAACCTATTTGTAGATTTCAGAAAACCTAAAGGACTAAATAGCAAAAAAGCCCAAATCCCTATCCTTGAAATCCCTTCATCGCCGCCCGATTCATTTCTCCCCACCTGCCATCCTCGCCTCCCTCCTCCCCCCGCCGCCCCCTCCTCCCCTGCCATCCCGTCCTCCCTCGATCTCCCCAGGCACCCCTTCCTCCCCTGCCGCCCCTCCCCCGGCACCCCTCCTCCGCCGGCACCCCTTCCTCCCCCACCGCCCCTCCTCCCCACCACCCCTCTCCCCCGCCGCCTCCTCCCGCGCCGCGCCTCTCTCTCGGCCGCCTCCCTCCTCCCCCGGCCACCTCCCTCCTCTCCCGATCTCCCCAGTGCCCCCTCCTCCCCTACTTCTCCCTCCTTCCCCGACGCCCCCTCCTCCCCAGTCGCCTCCCTCCTCCCCTGATCTTCCCCGGCCACCTCCTCCTCCCTCGGTGCCCCCTCCATCCCGACCTCCCCCGGCCACCTCCCTCCTCACATGATGCCCCCTCCTCCCTTGTGCAACTCTCTCCTCCCCCGGTGTACTCTGATTGATCTAGGTCGGCGGACTGGGACTCGGTGTCACGGCTGCACACGGACTCCAGTTGCTCCAAGTGACGGTGACAGCGACCTCGACTACTTCGAAAGCGAGCCCACTAGCGGCGGATGGCCGGGCGGCGACTGGGGCGCCGACGACAAGTTCATCATCGATGGCTCACTCTTCGAGCCGCTGTCGTCGGGCGTCTTGGCGCAGGATGCCACCCTCGGCTCCGGCTACCCCGCTCCTCCTCCTGCAGCCATCGTCCACTCATTTGAGTTTCGATGACCAGTATACGTCCTTCCCCTCTACTCCCTCTCTTTGCTCTGTGATGGCTTGATGGGTTGTGGTTGTGGGGAATCTGGGGATGATTGTGAGAGTAGTACATATGGGATGTCGACGGGAGGGGAGGCGAGGTGGAGGCCAAGGCGACCTAGCCGTTGGTGCCGGCGTGCCCGCTGTGCTGCCTGTGCCTACCGTGCTCCCCGTGCCGTGCCGGCCCGGGCACGGCACGATTCCAGGCCTAGCCTAGCCCACTATTCGTACCGTGCCAGCACAGCTCGCCACTTGTCAGGCCAGGCCATGCTTGGGTCGGGCCGGGCCTTGCTTAGGCTGTGCCAGGCCGACCGTGTTTCGGGCTGGCCCAAAAAAACACGGCCCAACTCCTAGCTCTAACCATGACTCATCCCCTTGGATGTGTCTCATCCCAACCCCCACGACTTCCCTCGGCCACGTCTCATCCGTCCGTGCCGCCCTGTTCGCCCTCGGCTTCATCTTGTCCGTCCGCGCCACCCCATCCGCCCCCTCCACCCCGTTCACCCCCACTGCCCTACCCTCGTATCTGTGGATCCCCCCACTCCATACCCGGGTTTGCAAGCTAGATTTTGCAACAAGAAGAGATGGAAGACCCACCGTGCTGCCCCATTCAGCCACGCCCCACCCTGTCATCGACACCGAGTCCCGCTGTTCCAGGGGGACCTAGCCAATTTGAGGTTTTCCCCAAATCCATGGATCCCCCCATCGAAGAAGCCATATTTTCGTGTTGTATTTTTATGGATTAATTAATGAATTGAATATGAGTATTTCTACCTTCCTTTGGATGTATTACTAGTGTACGTGTTTGGAATGAAAAAGTGGTAAGTGTTGTTTGGAATTCTAGTGGTTCTGAATTCAACACCTCTACAAGTGAAGCTTAGATTGTGAAGGCATTATTGAGGTGGAGGTGAACCTCCATGATGGCGGCCTCCCTCCTGCAAGTCCTGAATTGCAGATTCATAAAAGGCTAAATTGAAGAAATCTAGTTCTTGAGAAATCTTATATTTTGAGAATGTGTTCTAGTGTTGTACGAAGTGTTGGCATGGTTGCCAATTGAACTAGCAACAGTTTCAGTTTGCCAACACCATCTTGCATTTTTATTACTGGAAGCATGGGCACTTTGTAACATTTTTCAGTGCAAAAATTGTAACATTTTTCATTGCAATGGAAGCTTCTTTGTGAATTAGTATCAAGATGCCTGCAATATTGAGAAATGCTTGTAATGTAAGCTGTTTTGCTTAGAGTCAATAGCTTGGAGATTGTAATATAGTGATTTGCTATTTTGCTTTGCTTGGAGTTAACATCTAATGTTTGGTCTGCCTGGCCAAGCATTTAAAATGTTCACTGTGCTCATTTGGTGCCACGTTGCTGATGTTGTAGTACATGCTATATGTAAGCCACATTATGCCTTTTTTTACATTGTGTAAGCTTGGTGAGTGATGCCAGTCATCTTGAGGTCTTCTTATTCTGACAACAGCATGCTGATATGGTGTATTTGTAAAGTGCGACGGTCGTGGAAGATATGCATGACAACCATACTAACATAACTGATGATACTGTAGTTTATGAAAAAACATAATACTAAGTGAAAATAGTACATAAGAACTAGTTCATACATAAACAGCGTATATAAGAGCTAGTTCATTACATGAACAGAGTACGTAAGAATTGTTCACAAATCACACTGCTTGAGCATATAAGAACTGTTCATGTATCACAGAAGCTATTTCTTAGGAGCTTCAAGCGAACAGATGAAATGTCATCAACAACCGAGCTTGAGTATATAAGAACTATTCACATATCACACTGCTTGGGTGTATAAGACCAGCAACATATTAGCTTTGCACCTACACTTGAAAGAATAGAAATGCATGTGGCTTCTATCTAACTTGTAAATGTGAGGGGAAGGCTATATTAGGTGTACCTCAGCCTGAAATGAAATAAAGGCAATTGAGAAATGAAAACTTGCATCATGAGGAGAATTAGAAGGTGAAGAAAAAACAAAAAAAATACCGCTAGAGTGTTGATGCTCATAGTGTCTTTTTCACTTGGTTGTCCTGAAGTTCATTTTGGCTTCATTTTATCCTTTTTTATGAACTATTTGATCAACTTTAGACCTTTTTCCCATGGAAGGTGGGTGTCCTCTACTTTGAACTGCAATTGGACTATGGATAGAGTTTTCTATCCCAATTGTTCTGCTCACATGGGATGTTTTGTATTGCCCTTGTTTTGAATTGCCCTACATTGATCAGCTATGATTGGTTTTGGTTGGTGGTTCGACATACAAGTTAACCAGGCTTGAAATAACTAGATGAAGGTTTCAGTGTTCTCATTAGATAACAAACCACAACCTAGTAGAATTGATTGGCCATGATAATTTACTCCAACAAAACATGCAAAAGGCATATTATACCTATTTGTCAAATATGTAGTATCGAATGTAACAAAATCACCAAAAGATTCATATGCTGCTCTACATTTTGCATTAGCCCAAAAAACATTCCATAAGTGTGACTCCTCATCGAGGTCCATTATACTGAAAAAGTTGAATTAATGGTCTGCATTCTAATAAAGTAGTCACGAATTGCCTCAGCATTGCCACCTTGAAGCTGTAATCTTCTTGTTTTATCCAAATAATTCCGACAATCTTTCTCACCAAATGATAAATTTTCATGCTCTCCTGTTGCCACAACAAAGGAATCAAAGTTCTTATTCACCTGAATTCTAGCCCGATCATTCAATTCAAGTGTTCTTTTTCACATGGAGATCTATTTTCTTGTTGCATCTATAGAATCTTGCTTTTTGGGGACTCAGACAATGATTATGCTCCAAATAAGCTGCGGTCAGCTGAAACTTACCACTAGGTCGAATAGTTGAGTTTATTTTCGCTAAACATGTAGTTTTAGTTGACAAATTTGGATTCATGATATTCCTTGATTTTGATCATGTCTTACCTTCACGAGAACAACAAAAGGTGAAATATTTGAGTTTCCCATCATCATCATTTTTTGAGCTTCTTCTAGTGACACCAAAACCCTTTCGCCTAACATACTTTGTATAATGCACAAGCACATCCTTCACACTATTAAAAACCATTCTAACTTTTGGCTCCTCGATAATTGAATCTTCTGATTGGCTTTCAGGTTCTTCAAAAATGTCATTGCCACATTGATCAGCGGTAGCACTGTCATCACCAAAAGAGATGGACATATCACTATTTAATTCCATAGAGCCGTCGAGGTCATGAGGTCATTCTACATTTCATGAAAATTGCTAGTTTGAGTACTCACATAATTTGTAGAGAATATAGGAAAGCTCCTAGGTTAGGGACCAAAATGACATATCAATGCACCATTTCTTCTCTTCTTGTTGAAAACCCTAGCTTGCAAACCCGGGTATAGAGAGGAGGATCCACGGATATGGGGGTTAAGGTGGCAGGGCAAATGGGGTAGCGCAGATAGACGAGATGGATCCGAGGGGAGTCGTGGGGGTTCGGACAAGATGCATCCGAGGGGAGGAGTCATGGGGGTTGGTTCAAGTGGGGGAATTGGCAACATTGTATGGGCCGGATTGCCACATCCTCCCATGCCACACTGGTAACCAGTCAGTACTGAGGGACTGCACCATCGCTAGGAATAACATTATTGTTTTCTTTTCTTTTTTTTCCTCCCCTGAAATGATAGGAGGGTCAGTACTCAAGTTCGCCATGCTAGCTGTTTAAGTTGAAGACAATAGATACATGCAACTCACTATAAAAGCCAACATGTACATTATGAGGAGAGTGGAGACTGTGGCTTTTGGCTAAAATAACACTATATCAGCTATTATCATTTTCTGAAGTATTCAATTAAAAGAAAATAAATAAAAAATAGAGAAAAAAATGAAAAACACCGTATTCTTTAAGAAGTCAACGTATTCCAAACAGCCAATCTTCAATGTGTAGGATCGAAGACAGCAATTACAGAGGGATGAATGATTGTCGCCACTTCTTGGAGTCTTTCAGTAGTCAGAGAAGATTTCGACCACTCGAAACCGAACCACTTGGTCAACCGCCCAGCTTACGATCGTGTACCCGATCGCTCTGTACGACTGCTCACCTGAACACTTTGAACATTGTTGTAACGTCCACATCACCTGCAATCACAACCAATCTACAAGCAAAACAAGAACTAGATTGATTCAAGACTTATCTATATTGTAAGATCTTCGCAGAATTACAAAGTGCCCTCATAAGTACCCCTAAAAACCTTCTCGATGAAAGCCCTATCAGAACTACACTAAAAATTTCTTTGAAGCCACACATTAGCCCTTAGCCTCCCCTACGTTTATAGGCTAATGTCCAAACTGTGTTTGCCTCAAACACAAACTTTATCTCTTCCTCAAATTAAAGGACCTGAAACCCTTCCTAACACGGGTTTTATTCAAATATCTATCTCTTCTAAGTTACGGACTCTATCCGTAACTCTCTCAATCTTCTCAGTTATGAACTCCATCCACAACTCCTAACCCAACACGTGATGAAGCCTCCAGGACAGCACCTCCTATATCTTCATCACACATCATCACCGCTCGTCGAAGCCTCCTAGATCGCACCGCCCGTAGCTTCTCCACAAATCACCATCTTTGATCTCCACATGCTCCAGCATGAGCCCGACCACCTGACGTGACATCCTCAATTGCCTGGACCTCACACTTTCCCTTCCTAGTCTTGGTTCTCCTCGTGATCGACCATGATCATCTTCACGCCCACCTGCACATGCAAAGACTAAAGAAAATTTTTTTAGCACAAGTTCTTCATAACTTAACCGACATCATCATACACACACTCGAAGCACACCCTCATCTATCCATAGACAAGAACCAATCCATCCACAACCACCAACCAAGTCATCCGCAATCACACTTTCTATCGCTATCTAGAAAAGATGCTCATACTACTCATTACGACCGCTAGCACAACGAGTACTCAAAAACAACAAGTACTTGGGAATTACCATCGCTCCACTCAAAACACTCGGGAAAACATCCACATCGCTACCAATCATCGAGTACCGACTACCAAGTACCGATCGCTATGACTAAAGCACCAGATCACTATGCCCATGACTACCAATCTCCAACCATTCACTACACCATTAATCACCAAGTATCGAGTCCTTTCGACTACCGAGTCCTTCCAACTACCAAGTACCACGACCATCTCACCACCAAGTACTTCAGTCTTTCGAGTACCAAAACCTTCGAGTACACTTCACCGATCACTGACCACCATGTACCAGCTAGTCGTACTAGCACGAGTACTTGAAGCACTCGATGATAGCAATAATTGAAGCACCCAAACCAACTATGAAGTTTATGAGTACCGATTGTGAAGCCTATGGCAACAGATTGTAAAAGCCTAAGACTATCAATCGTGAGGTCTATGACAACTGATCGAAAACTCTAAGACAATGACAACAGACTGCAAAGTTTATGAGTACCGATCACAAAGTCGATGACTATCGAGTATGGTTAGTAAAGATTACAACTATCGAGTATCGATCAGTAAAGTCCATGACTATCGAGTAGTTACTGTAGCTACGACCATAGACAAGGTACTATAGCTATGATCATCGAAATATACTGTAACTTACCAACTTCGATCAGGTATGGTCATATTGCCATAGTCGATGTTCCGTGGTCAAAATGTTATGATCGAAGAATGACGAGGTCGAAATACCATGGTCTAATTGCCATGGTCGAAGCTTGATGTGGTTGAAGTCGGACGTGGTCATAGTCAACGTGGACGAAGTCGGACGTGGTCGAAGTCGGATGTGGTCAAAGTTTGCTGATTGGACAAAGCCATTCGGACCACTCAGCACAGGGCTATTGTACCAACGATACAAGGCCAGTCGGATTACCGACTACCAAATGTGGCCGTTTTGCCACCCTGAAAACTCAAGCACAGAAGCGCATTGACTAGAACTTTCACAAAAGAAAATTCCAACAAAACCAAATGTCAATTATTCATCATCAACAGCATGCACAACCATCACATGGTCTCACAAGCTCCCCCTTGATGAATACATTGACAACACCTCAAAAACTCTTGAATGAGAGAATTTGCGAAAGAACTAACCATAGCCAAAAGAAGAACTGACCACAGCCAAAAGAAAGCACATACCACATCAGAAAACACTAAAGAGCTCAGAACACTCAGAAAACTCCCCCTCAACTCCAGCAAGCAAAATTTTTTAACTTTCTCCTTCTCCAATTCTCCCCCTTTATCTAATTTCTCCCCCTTGGCAATGAAATCATCAAGGGCTCTAGAAAGAGAATAATTCTAAAAAAGAGCAAGAGAAGAAACATCTAGAAGCCTTGTAGATTATCAGTCACAGTGAATTGATTTAAGAGTGTACCCAAGTCATCCAAGTAGAGCTCCCTATATCATATAAAGTCATATACCACAAAGCAAGTCTAAACAGGTTTTTAGCATGATTAAGCATATTGGATTAATAATAGGCATCTCGACTATACCCAAATCGATCTATAAAGAGCACAAAGGGATATCACACTTAAAAATGTGAGCCTAAAAGTGAAGCAATTATAGTCGGACTAGCAATCTCATATAACAATCTATTGCTCCAAACTCATTTTTAAGCATGTGGCATGCTTGTAGCATGCTTCTTTCCAAGATGCCATCTTTGTAGCAAACTTTTATTAAATGGTGGCATGCTTGAATCATACTTCTTTTCATTCAAGCATTTTTTGTTTCACCTTGGTATGCTTGAAGCATACATCTTTTTAATCTTCTCTTTTTTTTTACTTTTCTCATAATATGCCAACTTGAGTGAACATAAAAATATTGCAATATGAAACATACGAGTGTCATGACCAAGATTTAAAAGAGTACTCATAATCAAGCTAATAATTTTTAAGGAACATCACCAGGTGCTATCTACAATCAATCTAGTCAAAGTTTTTAGCCATGTCATGTTTTAGTGCAAGCAGAGCAAATTAATTACAACCTGTTTCGACTACTACTACATAGTAAATGAGTAAATATGATAAAGAAAGCTCTTCTACACATCATTTGATTTCAAAAACTTGGACTTGATGTATAATGTGACAAGTATAATAAACAAGGCTTCCGAAGTCTTAAACACCAAGCTCCCCCTCAGAATAATCCTATAGGATGCAACACACCCAACTCACTCTACAAACGAGCAAAATGAGAAGAATCAAGTGGTTTGGTGAAAATACCAGCAACATGAGAATCAGAATCAACGAAGTGCAAGACAACATCTCCCTTTTCAACATGGTCTCTAAGAAAATGCATGAGAGCGAATATCAATGTATTTGATTCTGGAATGTTGCACATGATTTTTAGCTATACTAATAGCACTAGTGTTATCATACAAAAGTGGAATACTATCTAATTTTAAGAAAAATCCTTAAAAGTAGCTGTCATCCAAAGGTGTTAGGAGCAACAAGAAGCAGCAGCTACATATTTAGCCTTAGCAATTGAAAGTGCAACAGACACCTGTTTTCTAGAAGTCCATGATATAAGAGATGTGCCTAAAAAGTGACATGTGCCAGACGCACTCTTCCTATCAATTCGACAACCCCCAAAATCCGCATCTGAATAAGCTCTAAGGGTAATGATGAGGACATCACTGACACACATTCACCTCCAGTGGCACACACACCTGTAGTTGAGTCTACTAAAATTCAAGAGTTAGCTAGTATACAAGGTCCAATAACACGAGCGCGTGCACGTCGCCTTGGACAACAGGTGAATTCATTTTTTGGGCAAATTAATTATTTAATTACAGAACAAATGATATTACCTAATAAATATTGTTTACTTGTTACTACATGTGAAGGAATTTTCGGAGAAGTTGTTGATCAAGATTTGGCTAAGGCCCGACTCCGATTGTGAGTGGCTGAGTCCATTGATTACTGACAAATACCTCAAATTCTCAACATCATGGAGGCCAGCCGGTAACGTTTCAGAATGCATAATACATATGGATGGAAATATAATTAAGTATACTTTCACCTCCAACAAACGGCTTGTCATTTGGACTTCCCAATAAAGAGTTATGACTGTTTTACTAAGGGCTGCACAAAAGACGAAAGGACACGCGAACAGATTGTTGGAATTTCCAGCATCATGAAGGCCAACCTGTAATGTTTCAGCATGCATAATATATATGGATGGAAAGATAATTAAGTCTACTTTCACCTCCAACAAACAGATTGTCATTGGACTTCCCAATAAAGAGTTATGACTATTTTAGTAAGGGCTACACAGAAGATGAAAGGACGCGCGAACAGGCTGTAGGATGACCTTTGGGCTGGCTTATCTTCAAGTCTTTTCTCAAGAACTTTCACACCTAACTAGGAGGGTTATTCCTAGTATAAATACCCTTGATGTTTCTACTAAGGGCAGACTTGATTCTTGTTTGCATGTTTGCTACTAGCTACTGTAAAACAATTGGGTCTCATCAATATTTCATCTTCGAGTGAAACTCTTCCACTATTGCTCTTGCGTCTTCTCTTGGATTTGCTAGAGCCGTTCTTCGTGAACAGGCCAATTGTGTTTGACACGGTTGGTAACCAATCGAGAAGTGGTGTAGCAATTGCGAGGTTGTTGGTCACGATCGGATCGTGGTTAGCCTCCCCTTCATCAACGTCGCAACTCAAGTTATCGGATTTCTCCTACGACGGAAGATCAGACCAACTCACATGCATGCATCTTAAATCGAGGCGTGTGCATATCAGGTGGTATCAGAGCCTACGTTGCCGGTAGGAATTCATCTATCCTCTAGTTTTGTTTGATTAATTTTGTTTACCTAAAGTCCAGAAAATTAGCCCCACAAAATATTCAATTCCTAGCCTGTTGTTGCTTTCAATCTGTTAGTTTCAGTTTGCTTAATTGAATTTTCATCCGTACTAGTCGAGTCTAGTTGTTGATCATTATTTTTTTTGAGCCAAAAAAATCCAAAAAAAAGACAGAGTTCTTGATACCTACACCGAAAAAGTCATACACCTCCTAAAAACAGCCTCTGCCCTGTTTCTGCCAGAAATTTTCTCTTCGCAGCTGACACCAAAAAATTTATATCTTTCGATCCAGATATTCAATTCATCCAAACCACTTTTGTTAGCTTCCTAACTCAAAATCCCACCTTCGTGCAAAATTTGGTAGTGATTGGATCAGTATTGTGAAATCTGCACGTGTTACAAGTTATGTAGCTGCTGCTATCTTTTCAGGATCGAATTCCACTTGAGATTTCCATACTCGACTGAGTTGCAATCTGGTATTGGTGCAAAAAAAGGGGGAAAAGTAAAAAAAAAACAAAAAAAAAGAGATTGAGGTTAGACAAAAAAAGGGGCCATAAAAAAAATTGTGGACCAATTACTGGTTTGCTATCCAATTGAGTGTTGATCTGAAATTCAGCTAGCTATATTGATCCTTGATGTTCTAAAGTTGCATATGTTGATCACATTGTTTGTGTACACTCATATACACCTGACCATAGCTTATATCATCCTTGTTTGATCAACAACTTAGGCTAAAAACTAGTTACGAACTGTTATTCGATTTGTGCAATTTCTGAAATTACTGATTGCTTACTCCTTTGCTACAAATTTTTATCCCTACCTAGAACTCTACAAATTTGCCATTGATCACGTGTTCTGGTACCTTGCAATCGCTTTACTGACTTTTTTTGAAAGTTACCACGAACCAGCAACACATGAGCAATCTTCGAGAAGGGTAAGAGCTTTTGTTGGTAAGATTTGTGAAGTTGAGAGTAGTTCACATAAGTATCTAGTTTGTTAGTTCTTTTTGTTTTCTTCTAACCATGGTAGGGACAAGAAGTTCTCGTGATGGTTCGTTTCATGGTGTGGATGAAGGTGATGGTGTGGACAAACCCCAAGCAATGCCACTATCACCTCGGTCTCAAGCTTTGATGGATGCATTTGCTGGCACTTTTGAGCAGATGCTTTCTGATCAAGTACTTGCTCGGCTGGACGGTATGGAGAATCGTATTGGAGGAATTGAAGTACAACTTGAGCACATTGAGCATACTCCCCCAAGACAACACCCACCACCGCGAGGCCCTCAAGATCGAGTTGGAGCAAATCACAATGCTGCTGCTGCCCTTCTCCAACCACGGGCAAATTTGAACGCCGCATTTCAGCATGCTGCCCATGAGGAGGAGAATGGCAACTATATGGCTGATAATGGAGAAGACCTTGATTTTGACCGTGATCAGCAGCATCTTGGGCATAATCATCGAGGAAGGGGCTATAATGGAGGACATGCGCCTCATCGTCATGAGGGGAGAAGAGATGATGTCTTGGGTAAGATTAAATTTGTTGTTCCTTCCTTTGATGGTAAATATAATCCTGAAGCATATCTTGATTGGGAACTACTAGTAGAACAAAAGTTCAGTTGTCATGACTTTCCTGAAAATAGAAGAGTATGTGCTGCTACTAGTGAGTTTACAAAATATGCTTCTATTTGGTGGAGTCAATTTAAGATGATGCACCTCACACATGGGATGAGTTGAAAAGGGTAATGAGATCTAGATTTGTTCCATCATATTTTGAGCGTGATGTGATTAATAAGTTACAACGATTGAATCAAGGTAGTAAGTCTGTCGAGGAATACTATCAAGAATTGCAAATTGGCATGATCCGTGCTAATATAGAGGAGCAAGAAAACGCGAAGATGGCCAGGTTTCTTGGTGGGCTAAATAAGGAGATTCAGAATATACTTGATTTTTATCATTACAAATCTTTGAATGAGCTGTTCCATTTTGCTTGTAAAGCTGAAAAGCAGGTGCATGATCACAAGCATAGCTACACCAGGATGAACCGCAACTATTCCAGCTCCTCCATACCATGGAAACCTTCCAGTACACAGACCAAGAAGCCCATAAACAGTTCGGGACACAACACAATGTCACCCAGCCAGGAGCAATCAGCAAGGCGTCCTAATTCTTCAGCACATAGGCCTACTGATTCAAAGAAAACCGCTACTGTCCTAGCCACATGTGCATCATCCATAGCTTCTACAGGAAGAACCAGAGAGATAGAATGCTTCAAATGCAAGGGGAAGGGGCATTACATGCGTGATTGCCCAAATCAACGAGCTCTTATTATTCAGGAAGATGGAGAGTACACATCGGCAAGCGACGTAGAGGAAGAAGAATCTGACCATGAGGAGCAGCAGAACATTTCAGGGTCTGATTCAGAGGAGATCACCTATGATACAAACCATGCAAACCTTGTCATTTTTCGTGTTCTTAGCTCACAGATGGAAAAGGCAGAGAGAGGACAGCGTCACAATTTATTCCAATCAAAATTTGTGATCAAAGAGTACTCATGCAAGGTGATAATTGATGGCAGAAGCTGTAACAACATTGCAAGTTCAGAGATGGTTGAGAAGCTTGGTTTGACTACACGTGCTCACTCGCAGCCATACTACATCCAGTGGCTCAACTCATGTGGGAAACTGAAGGTAACTGCTATGGTAAGAGTGCCTTTTACTGTTGGTAGCTATTCTGACTTGTGGATTGTGATGTGGTACCGATGCAAGCGTGTGCATTACTTCTTGGGAGGCCATGGCAGTATGACAAAGACACAGTTCACTATGGGCGTTCCAACAAGTACTCGTTTATGCACAAGGGGAAAAAGGTTTCATTAGTTCCAATGACACCAGAAGAAATACTCAAGGATGATTTAGATAAGGCTGAGCGTGAGAGAAAAGAAAGAGAGATGAGCGACACCCACAACAAGGAGAACGAGAGCCACAAGCCCAAATTGAGAGAAAATAAAAAAGAGAGTGACAAGAAAAGAGACATACAACTAAAGGGATAGGTTCTATTAGCCACAAAGAGTGAGATGCGAGAATTAGAAACACAATCCCAAGAGTGTTATGCACTTGTGTGTAAGAATGTTATCTTTTCCACTAATGCATTGCCCTCTACTTTGCCCGTTTCGATTGTTTCTTTGTTGCAGGATTTCGCGGATGTTTTTCCAGATGAGATCCCAGCGGGGCTACCACCAATGCGAGGAATAGAGCACCAAATTGACTTGATCCCAGGGGCATCCTTGCCTAACCATCCTCCATACCTCACCAACCCTGAGGAGACAAGAAATTCAGCGGCAAGTGCAAGAGCTTCTTGAAAAAGAGTACGTGCATGAAAGCTTAAGTCCATGTGCTGTTCCTGCATTACTTGTGCCAAAGAAAGATGGATCATGGAGGATGTGTATATATTGTAGAGCTATTAACAATATTACTATTCGATATCGTCATCCTATCCCTAGGTTAGATGATATTCTTGATGAATTAAGTGGCTCTACTATTTTTTCTAAGGTTGACTTGCGTAGTGGTTACCACCAAATAAGAATGAAACTAGGTGATGAATGGAAAACTGCATTTAAGACTAAATTTGGATTGTATGAGTGGTTGGTTATGCCATTTGGCCTTACTAATGCACCTAGTACGTTTATGCGCTTAATGAATGAAGTATTGAGAGCTTTTATTGGAAAATTTGTGGTGGTTTACTTTGATGATATATTAATTTATAGCAAGGCTTTGGATGAACATTTAGAACATTTGCGCCAAGTTTTTACTGCTTTGAGAGAGGTGCGCTTGTTTGGTAACCTTGATAAGTGCACATTTTGCACAGATCGAGTTGTGTTTCTTGGTTTTGTTGTGACTGCACAGGGAATTGAAGTGGATGAACAAAAGGTATAAGCTATACGAGCATGGCCTACACCTACAACAGTCACACAAGTGCGGAGTTTTCATGGACTCGCTGGTTTCTACCGCCGATTTGTGAAGGATTTCAGCACACTCGCTGCCCCACTCAATGAGTTGACCAAGAAGAATGTACCATTCAAGTGGGGAAAAGCACAAGAGGATGCCTTCAATATGCTGAAAGATAAGTTAACTAAAGCACCACTTCTACAGCTTCCTGATTTTGATAAGGCTTTCGAGATAGAATGTGATGCTAGTGGTATTGGGATTGGAGGTGTTCTCATGCAAGATAGAAAGCCCATTGCTTATTTTAGTGAAAAGCTTAGTGGTCCAGCTTTAAACTACTCAACATATGACAAAGAATTATATGCCTTGGTTAGAGTATTAGAAACGTGGCAACACTATCTCTGGCCAAAAGAATTTATCATTCATTCGGATCATGAATCACTAAAGCATATTCATAGCCAAAGTAAGTTCAATCGTAGACATGCTAAGTGGATAGAATTTATTGAGACTTTTCCATACGTTGTGAAACATAAGAAAGGAAAAGAGAATATAGTGGCTGACGCATTGTCTAGACGGTACACGCTGTTATCCTAACTTGATTGTAAAATTCTTGGTTTGGAAAGTTTAAAAGAACTATATGCTACTGATTTGGATTTTAGAGACATTTATGCTAATTGCAAGGAAGGGAGATGTTGGGATAAATATGTGCTAAGTGATGGCTATTTATTTAGAGCTAACAGACTTTGTGTTCCCGCGAGTTCTGTTCGTCTTTTGTTGTTGCAGGAGGCACATGGAGGTGGTTTAATGGGACATTTTGGTATTCAGAAAACCGAGGGCGTGTTGGCCACGCATTTCTATTGGCCAATGATGAGGCGCAATGTTGAGCGCTACGTGGGGAGATGCACTACTTGTCAAACAGCTAAGTCTCGCTTAAACCCATATGGTTTATATATGCCTCTTCCTATTCCGAAAGTACCTTGGGAGGATATTTCTATAGATTTTGTGCTAGGATTACCAAGGACTAAGAGGGGAAGGGACAATATTTTTGTTGTCGTTGATAGGTTTTCTAAAATGGCTCATTTTATACCTTGTCATAAGAGCGATGATGCTACCCATGTTGCTGATTTATTTTTCAGGGAAATTGTACGTTTGCATGGAGTACCGAGGATAATTGTGTCAGACTGTGATGCCAAGTTTTTAAGCCACTTTTGGAAGACACTTCGGGGAAAGCTTGGAACGAAGTTACTATTTTCAACTACTTGTCATCCTCAAACTGACGGGCAAACCGAAGTCGTCAACCGCACACTTGGTACCATGCTACGGGCTATACTCAAGAAGAATTTGAAGCTTTGGGAGGAATGCTTGCCACACATTGAATTTGCCTACAACCGGGTTGTGCATTCTACTACGAAGTTTTGTCCGTTTGAGATTGTCTATGGATTCAAGCCTACTGCTCCAATTGATTTGCTACCTTTGCCACCTTCGGAAAGAGGTAATCTTGATGTTGAGAAGCGTGCCGAGATGATTCATAAGATACATGAGGCAACCAAAGTGAATATTGAGAAGATGCAAGCCCGATACAAGAAGTACGCAGATAAGGGCAAGAAGGAGATGGTTTTTGAAGCAGGTGACCTAGTTTGGTTGCATTTGCGCAAGGATCGTTTTCCAGAACGGCGCAAGTCCAAAATAATACCGCGAGGTGATGGACCATTTAAAGTGCTTACAAAGATCAACAACAATGCTTATAAGTTGGAGCTACCCGAGGAATATGGAGTGAGTAATACATTCAATGTTGCTGATTTATCTCCATATTTGGGAGACGAAGATGAGCCAGAGTCGAGGTCGACTCCTTCTCAAGAAAGGGAGAATGATGATGACATCACTGACATACATTCACCTCCAGTGGCACACACACCTGTAGTTGAGTCTACTAAAATTCAAGAGTCAGCTAGTATACAAGGTCCAATAACACGAGCGTGTGCACGTCGCCTTGGACAACAGGTGAATTCGTTTCTTGGGCAAATTAATTATTTAATTACAGAACAAATGATACTACCTAATAAATATTGTTTACTTGTTACTACATGTGAAGGAATTTTCGGAGAAGTTGTTGATCAAGATTTGGCTAAGGCCCGACTCCGATTGTGAGTGGCCGAGTCCATTGATTACTGACAAATACCTCAAATTCTCAACATCATGGAGGCCAGCCGGTAACGTTTCAGAATGCATAATACATATGGATGGAAATATAATTAAGTATACTTTCACCTCCAACAAATGGCTTGTCATTTGGACTTCCCAATAAAGAGTTATGACTGTTTTACTAAGGGCTGCACAGAAGACGAAAGGACACGCGAACAGATTATTGGAATTTCCAGCATCATGAAGGCCAACCTGTAATGTTTCAGCATGCATAATATATATGGATGGAAAGATAATTAAGTCTACTTTCACCTCCAACAAACGGATTGTCATTTGGGCTTCCCAATAAAGAGTTATGACTGTTTTAGTAAGGGCTGCATAGAAGATGAAAGGACGCGCGAACAGGCTGTTGGATGACCTTTGGGCTGGCTTATCTTCAAGTCTTTTCTCAAGAACTTTCACACCTAACTAGGAGGGTTATTCCTAGTATAAATACCCTTGATGTTTCTACTAAGGGCAGACTTGATTCTTGTTTGCATGTTTGCTACTAGCTACTGTAAAACAATTGGGTCTCATCAATATTTCATCTTCGAGTGAAACTCTTCCACTATTGCTATTGCGTCTTCTCTTGGATTTGCTAGAGCCATTCTTCGTAAACAGGCCAATTGTGTTTGACACGGTTGGTAACCAATCGAGAAGCGGTGTAGCGATTGCGAGGTTGCTGGTCACGATCGGATCGTGGTTAGCCTTCCCTTCGTCAACATCGCAACTCAAGTTATCGGATTTCTCCTACGATGGAAGATCGGGCCAACTCACATGCATGCATCTTAAATTGAGGCATGTGCATATCATGTAAGACAAGAGAAAGAAAAGTACCATAAGCCAAATTTCAAAGTTGACTGAAGATACCTGAAAATTCATTTTACCACTTGACGATGTGAGCCATGTGGACAAGTTTGAAAGTGAGCACACAAACACATATCAAAGTGTATATCTGGCCTTGAAGCGGTGAGATACAAAAGAGATCCAATTATATATTTGTATTCTTTTCTATCAACAGGCTCTCCATCTTCGTTAGGATCTAATACAGCCGTAGATCCCATGGATGTGGAAATTGCTTTGACTATCTCCATATCAAAGTGAAAAAGTAGATCTTTGGTGTACTTAGTCTGATGAACAAAAGTACCCAATTTTGATTACTTGATTTGAAAGTCTAGGAAGAATGTAAGCTCACCCATCATGCTCATCTCGAATTCTCTGCTCATAGTATCTGAAAACTTAGAAACAAGAGATGAGAGGAACCACCAAAAATAATATCATCCACATAGATTTGTACGAGTCAAAGATTATTGCCATGCTTGAGAGTAAATAAAGTCTTATCTACCTTGCCCATTTGAAAGTTATTCTTAGCAAATAAGATTTAAGTCTATCATACCATGCTCTAGGTGTTTGTTTTAGACCATATAAAGTTTTGGACAATTTGAACACCTGATAAGGAAACTTAGGATTCCCAAACTAGGTGGTTGTCTAACATACACTTTCTTCTCAATATAGCCATAAAGAAAAGCAATTTTCACATCCATTTGATATAATCTAAAGCCCTTTGATTCAGCAAATGCTAACAAAATTCTAATGGCTTCTAATCGAGTAACATGAGCAAATGTTTCTCCAAAGTCAAGACCTTCTACCTGGGTAAATACTTGAGTCACAAGTCTAGCCTTATTTCAAACAACAACACCATCCTCACTTTGTATGTTCTAAAAGACCCATTTAGTTTCAATAACATTATGACCATGAGGGGGTGAAACCAAAGTCCAGACTTTATTATGCTTAAAGTTCTCAAATTCCTCATACAGGGCATTAATCCAAGACTCATCAAATAAAGTGTGAATTACATCTTGGGGTTCAAAAGAGGAGACAAAAGCAGAATGAGCATAATAGACATTACAGTTATACCTGTTGCACAGAACTCTTTCATTTAACTCATCTTTCACTTGTTCTAGGGGATGTCTCTGTTGAATGTGTAGAGGTGCCTATTAGGGATGAAAACGGTCGAAAACGGTCGGAAAACTCCTCAACCGTTTTCTACTTCTACATTAGAATACGAAAACAAAAGCGAAAGCGGTAAAGCCGGACACGAAAACGAACGCGAACTTACGGAATATCGAGAATTTCGAAAACGAACCAATTCGAGCGGAATTATGTCGAACACGGTCGGTATACGAAAATTCAATACGGAATACCGACCTGTAGGACCAAGTGCATAACAATTAACAAGTGACTAAGTACATAACAATTACCAAGTGCATGATCAAGTTCAAGTGCATATAATACTTAACAAGTGTATGACCCTTGGTCTTAAGTATTAACACAATAGCCGACACAAATACAATACAAGTTTAAAACAAGCAATTGACAGCTAGCAGAACATCTACAGTTCATCAGCATCATCCATGAGGTCAGGATCGCTTTCCATATCTTTTGCTTCCAACATGCTAAGATATCGTAACCGAAGTATTAGCGGAAGGATTCGCGGCCGGCGAGGGCGTCCACGTTGCCCCAGCGCTCCCTCGGCCGGCGCGTGCTGGTGGAATTCGCGTACGGTCGGGGGAGCTCTGCTGTCCCGACGCGTGTGCGGCCAGCGTGCCCGTCTGCGCCCGCTTTGGATGCGCGATTTTCTTCGCTGGTTAGCGAGCGGCCCGTTCGTGCTTTTTTAATGCGTCTGCCGTTCCCAACGAAGGCTCGTGCGGAGAGGGGCGCGTTAGCGACCGGCGCGTTCGTGGGTTTTTAATGCGTCTCGCCTTTCCATGGAAGCGCGAAGCGTCCCCCGCTTCGCTGTGCACCGCGGATTTCGTCAGAATATTTCATTTCGCCTTTGCCGCTCTCGCGTGCGTCCGTCCCTGCGTACGGTGGATTTTGTCAGAGAGTTGTATTTCGCCTGTATAAGTAGTTCATTTGACAAATCCTACATCATGTAACGCATGCATGCATGAGGTTATTCATGTACCACGTGAATGTGGGAATTAGTATTAGTCGTCGTCATTTAGGCATGCATGATCCATCCATCCATCCATCCGTATGAACTGCTCTCTCTCTCTCTCTCCATTTCGCTGTATCGGTCCATGGGCAAGTGGGCAGTGGGCTGGGGCCGGCGGTCGCTGGGCTGTGGGCGCTGGGCGCCTGGCCTGTGAGAGTATGAGACCTGGACTTCTAGTTCTAGTGGGCCAAATTCGGTTTAAACCGTATTTACAATACGGTATATTCCGAATAAAATGTAGAAAAGTAGAAAACGGTCAGAAAACATCTAAACCGTTTCCGCTCCGTTTTCGAATTTCGTATTCCGTATTTTGAACCGAATTCGAATTTGTCCGAAAATACGAATTCGATCGGGTCAAATGTAGAAAACGATGCGGTTCGGTACGAGATATTTCCGTTCCGTTTTCATCCCTAGTGCCTATGAAGTAGTCGCAGGAGTGGTGGTAGAATTAGTCAATGAGGACATAGTGGTCATAGCAGTCTCTGCCAAATGAGTGGTCGTAGGAGCCACTTCTGACGGAATGGTTGTGGGAATGGTCGTAGGAGTCACTTCTGACGGAATGGTCGTGGAAGTGGTCGTAGGTGTCGTAGAGTGGCATGGGACCTCTTTGTTGTCATCATCGGAGTCATACAAGATGTCTTAGAGTTCATTAGAGACTTGTATACCTACATTGTCAGGTCTCATACCAGGACTAGCCTCATCAAAAGTGACCTTGCAGGTCTCAACGGTTTTGTTAGTCTCTAAGTTGAGTATACAACACATCGAGTGTGAACTGCATAACAAAGAAAGATGCCATTTGATGATCTAGATTCAAATTTATCAAGATTGTTATGTTTAAGTATGACTTATCGACATCCAAATACCCTTAAATGAGAAACACTACGAGAATGACCAAACATAAGCTCATAGGAAGTCTTATGCAGTCTCGCTCGCAAGAAAACTCTATTAGAAATGTAGTAGGCAGTCAAAATAGCTTTTGCCCAATACTTCCTAGGAATTGAATGTTCATCTAACATAGTTCTAGCCATTTTGACCAAGGTTCTATTCTTGCATTCGACTACACCATTCTGTTGAGGCACTTGAGCTGATGAGAACTGATGGTCTAAACCCTTTTTTGCACAAAAGGAAGCAAAAGAAGTGTTCGTCAATTCAGTTTCATTATCGCTTCTAATTGTTCTAAGTGCTCCTAGAAGTTCATTAGCAAGTTTAAGGGCTTCCTCTCGAAAGTGACTGAAGGCTTCGTCCTTAGAGGCCATAAAATACACTCAAGAATATCTAGAGTAATCATCGACTATAACAAGAACATACCATTTACCTCCAGCCAATTAAACCCTAGCAGGACCTACTGTGTCCATATGCAACAATTAACCAGGGGAATCGGTCAAGACAAGAGTGAGTGGAGGATGTGATGATGTGACTATCTTACTATATTGACAAGGTGAATAGATTAAATCCATTAACTTATCAATGTTAAGACTAGGAATTCCTCTCACCAGATTCATATTACTAAGCCTAGCAAGATGATTAAATCCAATATGACCTAATCTATGATGTCAAAAGGACAAATCCTTAGAATCTGAAGAAATAAGAGACCTAAGATTAGAAGATGCTGAATACGAAAAACCACCCTTAAACAAATGATCAACTCGACTAATTTTACATACCAGATCACTAGTTGAATCTAAAATATAGTATGAACACTTTTTAAATTTCACCTCAAGATTATCATCTACCAACTGTGAAATTGAAAGCAAGTTATAGCTCTACTTACTAACGAGAGCAACATCCTTCAAAATGAACTTGTCATTAATGCACACGGTGCCTTTAGCAAGAATTCATCCTTGAGAGTTGTCCCCAAAAGTGATCATCTCATCACCGGAGGCACGAGTGAGGGAGGAGAACCATCGTGAGTCTCTGGTCATGTGGCAAGCGCAACCGGAGTCAATAAACTATATGTTTTCCTTCCTCTTGTGATGAGCCTATAGAGTACAAACAATCATCGGTACCATAGTATTTGGGCTAGACAATAAAGATTTAGGTATCCAGTACTGAGATACTCGATGAACATGAGAAAAAACATGCACTGATAAAGATTTAAGTGAAGCTTTTAACATATTACGACCACATAGTCAATGAGTCGCTGGTTCGACCACACGGTCTGACCTGCTCAGCAGAGCTAATCTAACACCCAACTAGTCTAAACGAGCAGTAAAAGCAGGTTGAAAATAATCTAACCCCTTACATAAAGCTAGTCTACGTCTAGACTGGACTAATCGAGTACAAAGCGTTGGTCAAAAATCTCTTGAGAAGCTGGTCCGACCACGAGACACAACTAGTCGAACGTCTGGTCCAGCCTCGCTCATACAACTACGGGAAGCAGCTAGCCGACAATACTTCCTCAATCTATCCTTCTTCTCTTTCTTTGCTTTTCTAAAGCATAATTAAACCAAATGACCACCCTTACCACAATGAGAGCATTGAAACTTGACTTGATGAGAAGTCACATCTGATGACTTTGAAACACTCATTTTGGTAGAGAGATCTTTTGTTAAACTAGCAGATTTAAAAATAACTTGTTTTGATTTAGATTCTACTTCAAACTTTCCAAGTTCAAGAAGTTTAGCAATCTTAGGAGGATTATTCCTAGCATGCTCAACAAAGTTAAATCCTAGACCATGTTTCTTCATGCTTGTTTTTGATTAATCTAGAATCATATTCAAATTCTTTTTTGCCAAAAGAAAACTTTTCTAAGGTGTCTTTAAGATACTCATTCTCTTTAACCAGTGAGGAACATGACGAGCACTTAACAGATTCATTAGCAAGACCCTTAGAAGCACTAGACTGAGCCGACTTCTCCTTTTTAGCAAAATTATTAAGTTATCTAGTTAAAACTTCTATTTTAGTGTTAAATTTAGGATAGTTAGAGCAAAAGAGAGTCTCATAATAAAGTGTCTGTTGAATTGATTCATGAGAAGAGTTAAGTCTAGCTTACAGCAAATCACACTTAGAACATGCTCTAGAAGAGATAGACTTAAGCTTTTCAATTTCATCATTAGCAAGTTTAGGTTTTTCATCACAGGAATTATGTAGTAATCTTAGTTGATCAAATCTATCAGTTGCATCTCTAAGTTGCACTCGACTTGTTGCATTAATAGATCTAGTAGTTTCTAACTCAGAGTGTAAGATTTGACATGTTTCACAAGAATTATCTTTAGTAATAGATGCTCTAAGTCTATTATCCCAGAATTCAAGCTTTCGACTACCAAATTATTTTCTTTCAATTTCCTTTGAGTCTTTTTCAATTCAAGAGCAAGTTTAACTAACCCATCTTCAAGTTGATCGTATGATAGTCTTACCACATTGGGATCGCTGTAGTTGTTGTCATTGTCATTATTGTTTGCCATGAAACACATACCCATGAAGTAGTCGGTGCTCTTCTTCTTGCCTTTGACATTGTCATTGTCGTGGTCATCATCACCGCAGCTCCCAAAATCCTCATCGCTCAGATCAAGGTGCTCAATGGCTGCTAGAACCTTACGACGGAAGGATCCACCCTTGGTGTTACTTTTGAATGGTCGACGATGATAAGTCTTGACATCCTTGACCACTTTTCCTTTGAGCTTAGGGCAATCCATCTTGATATGGCCTGGCTCACCACACTCAAAGCATCTGATCAGACTTGGAGTGCCACAACGCTTCCTCATCCTCATGTTATTGAGAATCTTGTATGCCCGTGATGAGATCAGCACTAGATCCTCTTCAGGTAGCTACTTGAATTCTTCTGAAAAGGCAGTCAAAGCAAACAAGAAAACATAAGACATTGTACTCAATGAAGTAGCCTACATGGGGTTAGACACAAGTGCTAAAGATGAAGATTTATCAGTCTTAGATGACAAAGCTTCCATCTCATAGGTTTTCAATCTAGAGTATAGATCATTCATGGTTAGAGTATCTCAATCAATAGTTTGATTAATAGTCGTGATGACCATCAACAACTCGAAACCTAATGACTTTAAGATTTTAGTAGCATTATCTCCATTCGTAGGAATAACCCACCAACTCCACGCAAATTACTCAAAATCTTTTCAAAATGAGCAAAAAGATCATCTATAGATTCACTAGATTTCATAGTAAAATCTCAGTACTCCTTTTGATAAAGATTCTTACGCACTTTCTTAATCTTAGTCGTTCCCTCATGATAATTACAAAGAGTTTTCTAGATTAAGTGAGCAGAAACAATGTGAGCTACATGATCAAATTTTTTTGTGAGAAATTCCTTGAACAAGCAAGTTACAAGCACGTGCATTCAAGTCTACATCTGTTTCATTTTCGACAGTAACATCCATAGAAACCACATAAATTTGGGAAACCTTCTTCCAGACATCATTACCTTGAGCCTTAATGTAAGATTGCATGCGACACTTCCAGGAAGCAAAATAAGTACCATCTAGCATGAGGGGACAATTTACATACCTCTCTGATTCCATCGCTAGCTTACTCTGATACCACTTGTAGGATCGAAGACAACAATCAGAGGGGGGGTGAATGATTATCGCCCCTTCTTGGAGTCTTTTAGCAGTCAGAGAAGAATTTGACTACTTGAAACTAAGCCACCTGGTCAACCGCCCAGCTTACAACCGCGTACCCTCTGTACGACTACTCTCTTGATCACTTTGAATGTTGCCGTAAGATCCACAACACCTGCAATCACAACCAATCTATAAACAAAATAAGAACCAGATTGATTCAAGACTTATCTTTGTTGCAGGATCTTCGTGGAATTACAAAGTGCCCCCACAAGCACCCCTAATAATCTTCTCGATGAAAGCCCTCTCAGAATAGCACTAAAACTTTCTTCGAAGCCACACATTAGCCCTTAGCCTCCCCTACTTTTATAGGCTAATAACCAAACTGTGTCCACCTCAAACACGAATACAAAACTCCATCTCTTCTACAAATCAAGGGACCCTAAACCCTTCCTAACATGAGTTTTATTCAAATCTTTATCTCTTCCAAGTTACGGACTCTATCCATAACTCTCTCAATCTTGTCAGTTATAGACTTCATCCACAACTCCTAACCCAACACATGATAAAGCCGCTAGGATAACACCTCCTGTATCTTCATCACGCATCATCACCGCTTGTGTCAAAGCCTCCTGGACTGCACCACCTATAACTTCTCTATGAATCGCCATCTTTGATTTGCACGTGCTCTAGCGTGAGCCTAACCACCTCGCATGACATCCTCAATCGCTTGGACCTCAGACTTCCCCATCCTAGTCCCAGTTCTCCTCATCATTAACCATGATCGTCTCCATGCCCACTTGCACATGCAAAGACCAAAGAAAGTTTTTCCGGCACAAGTTCTTCACAACTTGACTGACATTAGCACACACACTTGAAGCACACCTGCATCTATCCATAGACAAGAACCAACCCATCCATGATCACCAACCAAGTTGTCCATGACCACACTTTCTATCGCTATCTAGGAAACACCTTCAGACTACTCATTACAACTGTTAGCACAACGAGTACTCAAAAACAATAAGTACTCAAGAATTACTATCGCTCTACTCAAAACACTTAGGAAAACATCCATATCGCTACTGACCACCGAGCCACTGACTACCGAGTACCGATCACTACAACTAAAGCACCAGATCGCTAAGCCCACGATTATCGATCTCCAACCATTCGCTACACCATTAATCATCGAATACCGAGTCCTTTTGACTACTGAGTCCTTCCAACTACCAAGTACCACGACCATCTCATCACCGAGTACTTCCATCTTCCAATATCGAAACCTTCAAGTACTCTTCACCAATCACTAACCACCATGTACTAGCTAGTCATATCGCTGGCTTAGCACGAGTACTCAAAGCATTTGAAGATAGCAATAATTGAAGCACTTGAACCGACCATGAAGTCTATGAGTATCGATCATGAAGCGTATGGCAACCGATCGCAAAAGCCTGAGACCATTGATCACGAGGTCTACGACAACCGATTGAAATGTCTAAGACAATGATAGCAGACCACAAAGTTAACAAGTACCGATCACAAAGTCATCAACTATCGAGTATGGTTAGTAAAGATTACAACTATCGAGTGTCAACCAGTAAAGTCCATGACTATCGAGTAGTTACTGCAGCTACGACCACAGACAATGTACTGTAGCTACGACCATCGAAAAATACTGTAACTTACCATCTTCGACTAGGTATGGTTGTACTGCCATAGTCGATGTTCCATGGTCAAAATGTCATGATCCAAGGATGACGAGGTCGAAAAACCATGGTCTGATTGCCGTGGTCGAAGCTTGACGTGGTCAAAGTCAGACGTGGTCGAAGTCTACTGATCGGACAAAGCCGTTTGGACCACTAGCACAGGGCTGTTCAGATCAATAATACAAGGCCATTCGGACTACCGACTACCAAATGTGGTCGTTTGCCACCCTGAAAACTCAAGCATAGAAGCGCATTGACCAGAACTTTCATAAAAGCAAATTCCAATAAAACCAAATGTTAATTATTCATCATCGATAGCATGTACGACCATCACATGGTCTCACACAATGCATTTACAAACAAAATTATCCAAGGAAATACTGTTTGAAGTTCTGAAGCCATTGGTAGTTAAGCCTATTGATAGTTCCCTTTCCATTATCACGAATCCATATAAAACATTTCGTGTTTTCCATCCATAATTCTTATTACCTGTTTGTCTTACTTGCCCACACAATTTAATTAATCTGAAGCTTTATCATGATTGTATAGAGTTCTGCTCATGAAAGTAAGGAACCAACAGTGGTTGCTATCATTACCAGTTATGTTCACTCTTGCATTTCTTGCCATGTGGTGGTAGTGTTCTACACAAGATTCAGCTATTTGATATCAATATATGTAGTTATGTACCACATCTTGAATATTAGCAGCATAAATGTTCTCTTGTCTATGGTGGACTTCTCTGTTTATGTTACGGTAACATCCTCTATCTTGTCCCTTCTGCTGCTTTGGTTCGGGTAAAATAAAAAAGGCACAGCTGGCGTAGCTAACTGTGGTTTTCATTCTTTCTTTTTTGGTCAATCTCAATGTGTGTAACTCGATTGTGACTGGATTCACTTTGCTGTTTCACATCCTTTTTTTTGGTTCGGGATGGCCATCCAGATTGCTTTTCTTTTATTTTTGCTTCCTATATTGCTGTAGAATAACAATTTGTATTTTCAAATACAATATGTTGGATCTATTTTGTAATTTCTATTGCCATTTCTTTCATGCTTCATGTCTTTTGTCTAATGATTTTGAGCTTTGGTGGAGTTTTAGTTCTCAAAATGGTCCTACATCTTGAAAGAAATCCTTTTGTTCCATTTTGCCCCCTTTTCACGCCATCCTTGAACTAAAGGGTTGTTTTTTTACTCTTTGTTCCTTGCATTCCTCACCTACTGAGGCCCTGTTCTTTTCAGCTTCTAAAAGCTGCTTTTCGACTTTTCTACAGTAACTAGCTTTTAAACGGAGTATTTTTTTCAAGGTAGGGTCTACTAGTTAATTGTAGTACATACTTTACTTACTTCATTTATATCGACAAAAACCGTACGTGAGTTTTTGTTACTCTGTAATCTCTCGTACAAACAGCTCAAAAGCCAAAAGTCACAAGCCACAGCCAAAAAGAACAGGCCCTGAATGCCTTCTAGGCTAGGGGCATTAGAGAATCCTCCTTTTAAACTCTGGTAAGAAAGGAATATTCATTGCTTCTGTTTACACTTTAAAGTGGCCCAAAATCTACAGCAAAGAGCGCGTTGCTTCTTCATGTTGCTTTCATTTGATTTGGACCTTAAATAATACATTTGTTGCCCCCCCGGGAGTGTATCTCTTTAAATTGATGAAATGATTTCACGGAGATTTCCCAACTTTAAAAAGCCTTACGTAGAATTTGTGTTTTTTCTTTTCTTAGCATGAAAAATGCTTTTGTAGATTCTTAGTTAGAGCCAACAGCTTTATAGAATTTTCTAGTGCTTCTCATTTCACTACACAGGAAAGGTCATTAAAATAGTATGATGTAGCAATTTCCCTTTGGACTAGGTCACATGGAATGATTGAAATTCAAACGATCCTATCCCACAACTATTTGTTATTTCACTATCCAACTTACATACTACAAATAGGTTCAGATGCCCTTAAGTTTTGTTTGCATACAAATAGGATTCTCTGCTGTCGACTAGGATAAGGTGTTGTTGTTTCTTAATTTAGCATTTATGGGCTAGATCTTTATTTTTTATGTCCACATATGATATTCTATAGGTAATTCTATTATGTTTCTTCATTGTATGATGTAACAATATATTCGATTTTAGTTTGGTCTACCAAGATCCTAAAATTGATAGCAACCTTCCTACAACTGTCCTTACTATTGTTATTGTAGGATCGAATACCGTAATCAAAGTGGGTGAATGATTGCCTTCGCTTCTTGAAATCTCTTAGTGCTCGATGAAAGTTTCGACCGCTCGGCGTTCGACCACTCGCTTGACCCCTTTGTACATAGTTGTAATCTTCCTCCGCTTGATCGCTTTGACACTGATACTATTGGTGATGATCGAGTGAACAACTTGGCGTGCGATTGACGAAGATAAAGTTGATGGAGGAACACTATCTCGCCACGCACTGCTCAGAATGAGAACAAGTCAAAGACAACACCTAGAAAACACATCGTCGATGCCGAGTAACTTTTTCAGAATAGATCTGATCTTTTATTTTTGAATCATGTTTTGTGGCTACAAAGTGCCTTCACGACATCTCTTGAACCCTAGCACAAAAACACTGAAAAACTTTCTCTCTCAAAAGCTATTAAAGCCACACCTTAAACCTTAACCTCTCCCTCGTTTTATATGCTAGAGCCCCAAACCGTGTCCTTATCAACATGGACACGAAATCCTAACCACTTCTAAAAATCAAGAGACCCAAAACCCTTCCAAACATAGATATTCCAAAATCTCTAAACCTTCTAGTTATGGACACCTTCCATAACTCCTAACTCATCACGTGCAAAGCCTTTAGGACCGCACCTCCTGTAGCTTATCCACACATCATCCATCTTTGATCTCTACATGCTCTATTGTGAGCCTGACCACCTCATGACATCCTCGATCATCTGGATCTCAGATTTCCCCATGCTAGTTTCGGTCCTTCTTGTCATCGACCATGATCATCTCCATGCCCAACCTACACATGCAAAGACCAAAAAACTTTTTCTCGACACAACTTCTCTCCAACTCGGCCAACATCAGTCCACACACGCATATCACACCCTTGTCCATCCATAAACACAAATCAAATCATATATGACCACAATTTCCACGTTCTTTAGAAATCAACTTCAGACCACTCAGAAAGACTGGTATGACCGCCATGCACAGGCCGGTCATACCGTTGGCCCAACGAGTACTCGAAAGCCACGAGTACTCGGGGTACATGAGAATCACAAGCATCGTAGCCCTCGAAACCTATGACCACTGACTAGTCACTATAGCTTATGACCATCAGCAAAGCATTGTAGCTACAACCATCGACTATCGACTACCGACTAGGTACTGTAGCATAGACTACCAACTACTGAATACCAACTAGGTACTGTAGCACAGACTACCGACTACCATCATCGAGTACCGACCAGGTACTACAGCTACCGACTATTGACTAAGTACTGTAGCTACGACCACCGACTGGTTACTATAACTACCGATTGGTTCACTGTAGCTTATGACCGATTCATTGTAGCTTAGAGGATCTCCGACTCTAGGGTCTCCATCTGCTCTTCGACTCTAGAGTCTCCAACTTCTACAGTACTTCAGAATCTCTGACTGCTCTCTAACTCTAGGGTCTTCAACTTCTACAGTACTCCGAAGTCTCTGACTGCTCTCCAACTCCGAGGTTCTTCAACTTGTACAGTACTCTGGAGCCTCCAACTACTCTTCGACTCTAAGGTCTTCGACTTCTACAGTACTCTAGAGTCTTTGACTCCAGACCATGGTCATTTGCCGTGGTTGTTCTGCCATGGTCGATGCCTACCAATCGGATAGTCCATCACAAAGCCGATCGGACCTGCCGATTGGACCATCTGACCTGAATATTCCAACAACAATACTGCATCGACCAGAACTTTCACAAAGCAAAATTCAATGCAACCCAACTGTCAATTATTCATCATCACTAAATTCACAACCTATCTGCAAGTCTAACAATCTCCCCCTTGATGAATACATTAACAACACCTTAAAACCTCTTGAATGAGTTGTGTTTGAAAGTTTGCAAGTTCTCGGCAAAAACTCATAAGAGCTCCCCCTCAACACAAGAAATCCAAATTTTAGCAAATTTCTCCCATTTTTCTCCAAATTCTCCCATTTTTCTCCTCGTTTAGCAATGTAATCATTAAGAACTTCAAAAAAGGAATAATTCTAAGAAGGAGCGATGAGAGTAAACATTCAGAAACTTTGTAGATTATCCAAGTCACTTTGCATTAATTCGATAATTTAACTAAGCCATATTTTTTAGTAGAGTTACCTAGATCATATAAAGTCACATATCATATAGCACTGTCAAAACAATTTTTTTAGCATGATTAAGCAATTTAAATTAATGATGGGCATTTTAACAATGACCAAACCAATTTTAAAGAGCACAAAGGGATATCACACTGAAAAGAGAGCCTAAAATTGAAGCAAACTTTAAGTCTAGACGAGCTAACAGTCTCATATAACAACCTATTGCTACACACTCAATTATTAAGCATGTGGCATGTTTGTAGCATACTTCTTTTCATGTGGATATACTTGTAGCATACTTCTTTTAAATGGTGGCATGCTTGAAGTATACTTCTTTTTATTTTTACACTTTTTGTGCTTCTCCTTTTTGTTTAACCATGGCATGTTTGAAGCATACATCTTTTCAACTGTCTCTTTCTTATCAATTTTTATTACATGCCAGACTAGTGTACATAAAAATATTGAATAAAAACACATGAGCCTCATAGTCAAGATTTAAAATAAGACTGATAATCCAGCTAATTCTTTTAGATGAACATTGTAAAGTACTATCTATAATCAATCTAGTTAAAGTATTTCACCATGTCCTTTTTTAGTTTAAGTATAGCAAGTTAATTATAATCTATCACGATCAAAGCTATATAGTAGATGAGTAACTATGATAAAGAAAGCTCTACTACTTATTTAATTTCAATAACTTGGTCTTGATGTATTATTTGATAAGTATAATAAACAAAGCTTCTAAAATAACTTTAAACAACAAGCTCTACCTCAAAATAATCCCATATGATGCAACACACCTAACTCACTTCACAAATAAGCAAAATGAGAAGAATCAAACTGTTTTGAGAGAATATGAGCAATCTAAAAATGGAACTCAACCAAGTGTAGGACAACATCACCTTTTCCACATGGTCTCCTAGAAGGTGAAATTTTTTGGAAGCCATCAAAGCGAGTGAGGAACTATCAAGTATTTCAATCAAGCCATGATGTCAAAGATTGGAACCCATTCAAGTGTATGTTCTCCCTCCTGTGTTAGCTGGTCTTGCATCATAGAAAACATCGATCTCACACTACCGGGGTTAGTGAAATAAGATTTAGGAATCTAGTACTGAGATACACGATGAACAAGGGCAACAACAGGCAATGATAAAGATTTAAGTGAAGAATTAGCCATTGTCAGATTCCGGTCAGACCACTGTTGAAGTGCTAGTCTGATCGCTGAGTGATCTGACCGCCTAGCAAGGTCGGTCTGACCTCCGGGAGGTCTGACCACTAAGGCAAACTCGGTATGACCACCCAAGACTGGTCTGACCATGTGTAAAATGCCGGTTTGACAGGTCTTGTGGCAAAAAGCTCCAAACCTATAGAAAATTGATTAGAGGGACCAAAGCGATGATAAGAAGCTTGCACAAACTCCAATCCAGAACCAGAAACCTTCCTTAACCTATCTTTCTTTTCTTTCTTCACTTTTTGAAAGAAAAATTGAACAAAATGACCATCTCTACCACAATGAGTGCATTGATACTTGACTTGATGAGAAGTCGTATATATTGCCTTCGTAGCACCTACTTTAATAGAGGAATCCTTTGCAATACTACTAGATTTAAAGATAATTTATTTTAATTCAGATTTTACTTCAAATTTTCCACGTTCAAGAAGCTTAACAATCTTAGGACGATTACTCTTGGAATGCTCAACAAAATTAAATCTTAGACCAATTTTTCAAATTTGTTTTTGACTTGTCTAAGATCATATTCAAATTATTCTTACTAAAAGAAAATATTTCTAAAGTGTTCTAAAGATACTCATTTTCTTTATCCAGTGAGAGACAAGATGTGCACTTAAAAAATTCATTTGCAAGATTCTTAGAAGCACTAGACCAATCCAATCTCTCTTTTTCAACAAAATTATTAAGTTGTCTAGTCAGTACTTCCATTTCAATATGAAGTTTAGGACAGTTAGAGCAAGAAAGTGTCTCATGATAAAGCATCTATTAAATTGATTTCTGAGATGAATTAAGTCTAGCTTCTAGAAATTCACACTTAGAGCAAGTTTTAGATTGAGCATTTGAAATACTTGACTCTAAACATGTAGAAGAACTAGACTTGAGCTTTTCAATTTCATCATTTGTAAGTTTTAACATTTCATCACAAGAGTCATGTTCCAATTTTAATTCATTAAGTTTAGTAGTTAAATCACTAAGTTGAACCAAATTTGATGTGTTAATTGACATAGTAGTCTCTAACTCAGAATATAAAACTTGACAAGACTCGTATGATTCATTATCAGGAGTAGAAGCTTTAAGTCTATTAATTTTTAGAATTTAAGCTTTCAATAATAAAATTATTCTCTTTTAATTTCTTTTTGGTCTTTTTCAATTAAATAGCAAGTTTAACCAAACCATCTTCAAGCTCATTATATGATCGTTTTACCTCATTGGGGTTACTATAGTAGTCATTGTCGTTGTTGTTACTTGCCATGAAGCACATGCTCGTGAGTCCTTGTTATTCTTCTTCTTACCTTTAGCATCATCATCGTTGTGGTCGTTATCATCGCAACTCTCATATTCCACATCACTCAAATTAAGATGCTCAATAGCCGATATGATCTTTTTAGCAAACTTACGACGGAAATTGCTATCCTTGGTGTTGTTGTTATTGGATGGCCGACGATGACAATTTTGTCTTCCTTGATCATTTTCCCCTTGAGCTTTGGGCAATCCACCTTAATGTGGCCTGGCTTGCCACACTCAAAGCACCTGATCGAACTTGACACGCCACCTAGCTTACTCATCCTCATGTTGTTGAGTGCCTTATTTGCATGTGAGAAGATCAACACTAAGTCCTCTTTAGGGAACTGCACGAACTATTTCTCTAAAAAAAGAAGACAAAGCAGACAAAAAACATACTACGAAGAACTCAACGAAGTAGCCTGCACGAGATTAGCCAAAAGTGCTAATGATAAAGATTTATCAATCTTAGATGGCAAAACTTCTATCTCATAAGTTTTCAATCTAGAATAAAGATCATGCATGTTTAACGTATCTAGATCGACAGTTGATTAATAGTTGTGACAACCATCAACCACTCAAAAACTAATGATCTCAAAAATTTAGTTGTATTATCTTCATTAGTAGGAATAACACTAACAACACATAGATCACTTAAATTTTTCTCAAAACAAGTAAAAAGATCACCAATAGATTTACCAGATTTCATAGCAAAATCAGAATATTCTTTTTGATAAAGATTTTTATGCACTTTTTTAATTTTAGTAGTTCCTTCATGATAATCACAAAGAGTTTTCCATATTAAGTGGGAAGAATTAATATGATTAATATGAGCTACACGATCAAATTCTTTGTGAGAAATCCCTTGAAATAGCAAGTTATGAGCTTCAGCATTTAAATTAACATCTATTTTATTTAGATTAGTGACAGTAGTAGGAACAACATACTTTCTAGAAACATTATTCCAAACATCACTACCTTATGCCTCAATGTAAGCTTCCATACGACACTTCCAAAAAGTAAAATTAGTACCATCTACCATAGGGGGACGGTTCACATACCTCTCTGATGCCATAGCAACCCGCTCCGATACTACTTGTAGAATTGAATACCACAATCAGAGGGGGTTGAATGATTGCCCCCGTTTCTTGGAATCTCTTATTGCTCAATGAAGGTTTTGACCACTCAGCGTTCAACTACTCACTCAACCCCTTTGTACATAGTCATAATCTTCCTCCACTCAATTGCTTCAACATCGATGCTGCTGGCGATGATCGAGTGAACAACTTGGCGTGCGATTGAGGCAAATGATGTCAATGGAGGAACACTATCTTGCCATGCACTACTCGGAATGAGAATGAGTCAAAGACAACACCCAGAAAAACACGCCGCCGATGTGAGTAACTTTTTTGGAATAGATTTGATCTTTTATTTCTGAATCATGTTCTGTGGCTACAAAGTGCCTTCACGGCACCCCTCAAACCCTAGCATAAAAAATCTAGAAAACTCTCTCTCAAAAGCTGTCAAAGCCACACCTTAAACCTTAATCTCTCCTTCCTTTTATATGCTAGAGCCCTAAATTGTGTCCTTATCAACGCGGACACGAAATCCTAACCAATTCCAAAAATCAAGGGACTCGAAACCCTTCCAAACATGGGTTTTTTTTCAAAATCTCTAAACCTTCCAGTTATAGACACCTTCCATAATTCCTAACTCATCACATGTCGAAGCCTCCAACTTCTACAGTACTCCAGAGTTTCTGACTGCCCTTCGACTCTGGGGTCTTCAACTTCTACAGTACTCGGGAGTCTCTGACTTCTCTCCAACTCTAGACCATGGTCGTTCTTCCGTGATCGACTTGCCGTGTTCGTTCTGCCATGGTCGATGCCTACCGATTGGATCATCCATTACAAGGCCGATCAGACCTACCGATCATATTGTCCATCACAAGGCCGATCGAACTTGCCGATCGGACCATCCAACCTAAATATTCTAGCAACAATAGTGTATCAATCAGAACTTTCACAAATGCAAATTTTAATGCAACCCAAATATCAATTATTCATTATCACTAAATTCATGATCTACATGATCTAACAGTATATAATATTTTTCGCCTTCAGTGGATGTCGCTGTGTATTTGATGCCACCCGTTTGTCTTCCATTTCCTTTCTAATCCTTCTTTTGGTTAATCTTACCTGCTGGCTCCCTTCATTTTCTATTCTACAGGGTGGTGTTATGTTAATTATACATGCTAATAAAAGGGTCCTTTGTGGCTACCTGATGAGTTTCGTCTACTACATGCTACAAAACCTCAAAAGACCTAGGTTCTTTCCGTATCATGTACTTGGCTAACCATCTCTCTATGCCAAATATTTCGTCGAATGCCTAATATTTACCTTGCTGTTAATTCATTCCTCTTATGACTCATACATGTTTCTTTTGAGTCATATCTTTCCATGTTCTTATGTGTTGCAAATTGTAATGCATGGCCTATCGTCCAATTAATTAGTGCTTCCTATCTTTCTTTAATAAGTCTCTTTTGTATGTGGATCCTGCTAGGAAACCTGGGTCTGGGCCGGAAGCGTTGGCCCATGGTGGGCACCTCACCAGTAGACTATAAATAGGGAGCCGTACAAGCAGATTTTGTACAGATGCAATCAGAACAGCAATAAAGAAAGATCAGGAGTTCTCTCTACCTCTCTGTGTTTTCAATCTATTATTTTGTCTTCTGTGATTGATCTTGTTTCGCACTAAGCAGAGGAATCGACCAGACTAGTCGCCAGCGACGGTTCCCCAACACGTTATCAGCACGAGTTCGCTCCGGTGAATTGAAGGTAATCATCGAAGCTCTAATAGATTGAATTATCTAGATCGCTCTAAATTCGCAATTTTCACAAATCCGCTCTAATCTACCGCGAGTAGACTTAAAGTCACCGGCACAACGTCGATCGGTAGATTGCATCACAGAGTAGATGTTAATTGCACTGTAGATTGAAAAAAAGAAAAAGAAGAAGAAAATCGCACGCTGCCCTGCATCGCACAAAGCCGAGTACGCAAAGTCGCCACCGACTTCGCCGATCTCCTCGCCATCGATCGCTACGCTGACTGCGGCGCCGCCGCACGGCCGCTTCGGCTTTCCCGCGTGCCGCCCCGAACCTCTTTGATATACGCGCACGCACTGCTGCGCCCGAAGCGCGCCGCCCTGTTGGACCAAAATGGCGACAGAGGGGGGGTGAATCTCGATTTTTTTTTAAAAAATATCCCCACAAGGAACCACTAAAAGATATGCTTCTTCGATAGCTAGAAAACTATGAAGAAGGAAACAAAAACTCTCTGGGACCTTAAGAAGAAAAAGGGCAGCAAGATTAAGAAAGAACAAACGAGGCGGCACAAGCTGCAAGGGGCCGGTCAGACCGTAGTTATTGGGCTGGTCTGACCGCTCCCTTGCCTCCGGTCAGACCGCCCATATACCACCAGTCTGACCGGCCTTGAGTACCTGGTCTGACCGCCATAAAGCCACTGGTCAGACCGCCCCTCGGGATTTTGGAGCTGATAGCAGAGAGAAATTTTCAGAGTACTTCCAAACTTCCAACTGCAAAGCAAATTTAGGTTTGTCTCTGGTTTTCTTTGCCCAGAATAGAGAGACAACAACCTAAATAGCCACAGGAGTCTAGGAGACCAAAAGAAACCAACTCAACATCAAGAATTTAGGATTTTCACTGAAATCTGAAAATATGCAGAGAGCAACAGTAAACTTCAAATTCCCATCTGGCCTTTGATCCTTTGACCATGAAACTTTGAGGATAGCTACTAAATAGCCTCAGGATTTAACATGCCAAGTTTCATGCAATCTCATGAAGGGAATCAAGATTTACACCAAAACCCTAGAAACGAGAAACTGAAGGCTCAAGAACGGCCAGCAAAGAGAAATGAGATTCTTGCGATTAAATCAAATTGCTCTTGGAACTAGATGACCAAAGGGTCCAGAAATGCAATTCCATCATAGAGCAACCCATTTTGCCACTCTTCAGCAAGAATCGAGCCAAAACACAAAAACTCAAGAATCACTCAAAAAGGGCATCGAAGGAAAATAATCAACAAGAAGCAAGAACTCAAAAAGCTTCTTAAAGGATTCATTCCATTGAACACAGGGATCACAAAGGAGTCCCGATACACATGTACATTCAAGGAAAGGATTGCATAGTGCATCAACTCATCTCCAACCTCTCCCACTCTCAAAATCAAGAAACCCAAGAACACTACATACTTGGAGAGGAGCACGGGAGAACACACCCAGAGAGACACACTCTGTCTCCTCCACCCACTCTCAACAACTAAAGCCCTAAAGCAAAACAACCTCTCCAAAGGCCATTTTGACTAAAGCAAAACCCTAAAAGCCATGCACTCCCTCACAAGACATACATGCACTTGAGAATCCCTCTCCTATTTATAGCCTTTGGCTAACGGGTCTCCAATCTGTTATGCCCGCTAAATCCCGAACGGAATCGCTTCCACCTGTGCAGCTTTGCGCTTTTACCGAAACGCCCCTCCTGCACCTTCCGGGAAGCTTCCGCGTTCCTTGTCTTCCAAGCCTCGCAACCACCTCGAGTCTCCGCCGTCTTCGACACATCCGACCGTTCTGACCTCAACATCGCCTGTGCCTAGTCCGGTCACCTCGTGTCTCGCCACGACTCTGCCTCGACGTCCTGCAGCCATCACAGACAAGAAACACATCACATAGCACCGCTCGATACATGAAAGCATAAATAGCCAATGAATCATACTTACGCACGAAAGAGCCCAAACCTGTCGAATCAAGAAAATAAGCATCCTAATCGCTACGACCAAGTTTGACCAAGTCCAACCAAGCCAATTGTACCACGCAACGACATGATCCAAACCACACAAACCAAACTCGACTTTCCTAAACCGAAGTCAATTACTCATCACACACATGGGGTCACAACCACATGGTCCATCAATCTCCCCCTTGATGAATATATTGACAAACCCAGAAAAAGCACAAAGTTGAGTTTGAAAAGAAACAAGAGTCAAACATGGTCCAAGAAAAAAAATCAAGGAGGCTAATGACCATGTCGGCAAGGAAACACTAGAGCTACAAAAGAAAGAGCAAATTAGTCTCCAAAGCTCTAGAAAGTTCCCAAATGGCCTTTTCTCCGCTATTCTCCTCCTTTTGGCAATAAACACATCAAGGATACAAAAGAGAGAATAAGGTCACAAAAATGGATGAAATGGCTGAAGTTTTGATTATTTTAAGCATTTAGAGCCATGAAGATTATCCAAAATGACCATATGAGAATTACATCAAGCCATAACACATAATTATGCTATCAAGATCATGACAAGACATGTATAGTCAAGCTAAGCCAAAAAGTCATAATCTGAAAATTAGTCGAATTTCTTAGCATGTCACGTCAAACCATGATTATAGTCTAGCTAGAGGTATCCAAAGATGATGCAGGCCATGTCAATAAGCTAAGTGGAACCAAGAAGCTAGTATTGAATCATTTTAGAGTGCTTCAAGTTCAAGATTGAGACATTTGTTTAAGTACTTGTTCTATGTGGAGTTAAGCAAATTGAGCACATTTGACATAAGTTTTTCGTTTAAAGCTCATGATTGATTCCAACAAATATTTTTAGTCATGTGCTAGATCTCAAGCCTTATGCGACTACTCCAAGCTAGAAGCTTAAGAAGAAAGTCTTGGTCATCCAAAACTCCCCATGAGTTCACGCCTAGTGCAATGGCAAGCCGTCTCATGAGAAAGAATTGGTGAGATCAGTTGTTTCGCACAAAAGAGATCTTTTTGCTTTCTTAAAAGGTTATACTAACTCATGTTTCATCAAGGAACTATCATAGCTCAATCTAAAGCTCAATATAGATTCAGGACTCAACTCAGCTCATTTGACATGGCATGAATCATAAAAAGATAACTAAAGAAAGACTAGTGTCAAAAGCTAACATGACATGAATTAGTTCAAGTTGAGCATTTTAATCAACATATCATGGCAAAGACTTGACTACACATATAAAGTCATGATATATCTAGCAAGTAAGCTCAAGTCATGGCAAGATGTAATGCATTGTAAAACATGTCATAACAGAATAATAATCAAGGCTCCATGTAGTTATATTACAATGCAGAATGCTAGAATACAAAAAAATCCAGCTTCCCCTCAACATGTGATGCAACTTTTAGTTCAAGTAGAGTTATGTCAACATTAAGATCTAGAAGCTCCCAAATGAACTCCCCCTGAACCAAGGCAATAAAAACGAGAAGCTGGCAAGAAAATCAGAAAAGATAGTCCTTAAAGCATAGACACGATATAGAGAATACTATGGCTCAGACTGACTCTCATCTACCCCCATATGATTCTAGGACTATCAACTGATCATCTAACAGACTAAGGAGCAAACACGTACCCTGTCTACCCGAGAGTGGCCCGACCCTCACTAGAACCTATAAGAAGTGAGTGAGCTCAACCTAGTAAGAAGAGAACCAGCTAATAAGCAGCATCCTAGAATCACAAGATGAGAGAAAGAAATCTAAGCAGCTAGGCAAAAGAACCACTCTAACCTATGCTAGAAGGACTATCCCAATTGCACCCGAATGCAATGCAACAGAAAGAGTAAGAGCATAATAAACAAGATATAACAATGAAGCACAAAACTCCCCCTCACAACAGTCCATAAGGACAAACCACCCCAAGCTCTCCCCGCAGAGCTGAAAACCTAGAGCTATCCAAAGGTTTGGTAAAGATATCAGCCAACTTGTGGTCACTCTCCACAAACTGGAGCACTATGTCACCCTTCTCTACATGGTCTCGAAGGAAGTGATATCTAATATCAATGTGCTTGGTCCGAGAATGTTACCGGGTTCTTAGCAATGTTAATCGCAGAAGTGTTATCACAAAAGAGTGGAACACTGTCGATAACTAACCCAAAGTCCCGCAGGGTCGAGACCATCCAAAGCACTGCGCAACAAAGAATCGCGCAGCAACGTACTCGGCCTCTGCGGTGGACTGTGCAACACCGGACTGCTAGCTCGAAGACCAGGAAACAAGAGAAGTGCCAATGAATTGGCAAGTGCCCGAGGTGCTCTTCCTATCTATCCTACTACCAACAAAGTCTGCATCCGAGTAGGCTCTCAAGGAAAGATAGGATGAGGAAGAGTACCAGATACCATAGTCAATAGTAGCTCGAAGGTACCAAAGAATGCGCTTCCCCGCACGGCCACTGCCTCGGGACGCTTGATCTTCCGCGCGCGCCGGCCCCGCACGGCAGCCGCCTCGGAACGCTTCGTCTTCCGTGTGCGTCGGCCCTACACGGTCGTCGCCTTGGGACGCTTCGTCTTCCACGCACATTGACACGAGCCGCCTCGGCTCGGCCTACAGCCACCTGCGCCCGACCGCGCGCCACCTGTCCGTGTAGGGGAAACCCTACCCCGCCCGTGAATTAAGTCGGTCGAATGGGCCTTTTGGCCGAAAGGAAAATGGGCCGGAAATCAGCCTGACCGGGGGGTGGAAAAATTGCAGAAAGACCCTCCTAGTTTCAAGAAATTACCGAAGAGCCCTTAAATTTTACATATGGGTCCCATTTTTGCAGAAAGGCCCTTGTAATTTTGGAAATTATGAATAGGTCCTTAGATTTTACGAACGGGTCCAGAATTTTGCAGTAAACCCCTCGGAAAATCAGGAAATTATGCAAAATCTTTCTCTAAACTAAAAAATTTGCGTATAGACCCTCAGAAATTGTAGGATTCACTGAAAATTCATATTCTAGCCTAAAAGGGCCTCGAGAATTCGAATTTTGATTTATTTTTAGCATTTGAAGCATGTTTATTTTTGCCATTATTATTTTCTATGTTTTCTGTATTTATTTACTATTTTGGTTAATCGTAATTGTTTAAATTGCCATTAATCACCGAAATTAGAAGTAAAATTTATAGAAAAATCATAGAAAATTCTGGAATATTACGAGGATCTTTTGTACCATTTATTTACCTGTAGTAAATTATTCTGTGCACGTTTACCAACGGTAAACTTATTTATTCCTTTTATACACATGTAGATGACTGGCATCACGAACTGGGAGTTCGAGGAGCTGGCCCAGCATGGCCAAAACTATATGACGTGGGCTTCCAATGTCGAGATAGTGCTTGGAGATAAGAAGCTTCGCGTAGCTATTGGGATTGGTGGACCGCATAACGCCCAACCCACCTCTAAAGAAAATGATCAAGCACATTATTTTCTCAGGCACCACTTCTGCCTCACTCTCAAGAATGAGTACATGGCAGAGAAGAGTGCGCTAGCACTCTGGACCGCACTCAAGAAGCGGTTTGAGAGGTTAAAGTACACCATTCTTCCTCAAGCAGAGTAAGAGTGGATCAGACTAAGGTTTACCGACTTCAAGATGGTTGGGGAGTACAATTCTGCCTTGCACAGGATTTGTACCTATCCACCTTCCACCCCAATGCAGTACAATTCGCACGCAACTACCGTCAAGACGGCTGCAAGGAGTATGCCGTATTGATTGATATGATGCAGGTTGCAGAGGCTCAGGACGAACTTCTCCGCAAGAATTACGTCACTCAGCCACCTGGGAGCTCCGTTGGTCGTGAAGCCAATACCGGGAGCTACAAGGTGCGAAAGCCCTTGATGAAGAGAAGGGGAAGGAAGGGTAAGGCCACAGCCTAGAAAGGAATAAGGCAAGCAAGCCAAAGCGGAGTGGCAAGACCTATGGCCAGCAGGACCAAGGCTGCTACAAGTATGGCAAAGGAAAGCCTGAAGCCCACTTTGCATCTGTTGAGGGGGAGAGTTCTGAGTAGCTACCCGCGCTGATGGAGGTTGAGACCATCCCGGCAGCAGCACCCCGTTCGACCTGGAGGCAGCCACTACTATGATTTCTCTCGAAGAGCAGATCACTCCCGAGAAAATAGCTGAAAAAGTCTCTGATTTTCTAGTAGATTCAGTATGATGCACAGAATGCATTTAGACTTTAATTGTCATTTATTTTGTGTGAAAAAGACAAGTTAGAACTTGCATGGATGGTACTTTAGCATCTTTATTTTCTCGTGAAAGATGAAGTCCCTGCATTCCTGGAACGCATCCAAGGAGACATTTGTGGTCCCATACAACCTCTTTCAGGGCCATTCAAGTATTTCATGGTGCTCATTGATGCTTCCTCGAAATGGTCGCATGTGGGTTTATTGTCCACAAGAAACCATCCTTTCGCAAAGCTGATCTCGTAGATCATTCGCATCAGAAATATCTTCCCTAATCATCACATAAAGTCCATCAGAATGGACAACGCTAGAGAATTTACTTCAAAGGCATTTGATGATTATTGCATGGCGATGAGAATTACAGTTGAGCATTCTGTACCGCATGTCCATACCCAGAATAGTTTGGCAGAGACATTAATCAAGAGAATTAAATTTATTGCCCGACCCCTTTTGCAGAATTGTAATTTGCCAGCTACATGTTGAGGACATGCAGTCCTATATGCAGTGAATCTCATCAACTTTAGACCATCGGCCTACAACATTCATTCACCTATGCAACTAGCACAAGGGTCAACACAAAAAATTTCTCATCTCAGGAGGTTTGGATGCAAGGTTTATGTACCTATACCCCTCCATAGCGTACTGCAATGAGTCCTCTCTGTAAGACTGGGATATACGTTGGTTATGAGAATGCATCCATAATCAGGTATTTAGAACCCATGATAGGAGATTTGCATACCGCCCGCTTCACTGATCGCATTTTTTATTAGGAGAGTTTCCCAACATTAGGGGGAGGAAATCAACCGCTTGATGAAAAATATCAGGAAATTACGTGGCAAGCCACGGGAATCCATGCACATGATCCGCGCACTAGTGAAGCAAATAGAGAGGTCCAGAAGATCATTGATTTGCAGGCATTAGCAAATCAGCTGACTGATTACTTTAGTGATTTGAAGAGCGTGACTAAGACGCATGTGCCCGCACGCAATGCACCGGAGAGGGTTGAAATACCAAAGAAAGCAGAAGGTATCCCTAATCCCGTCTAGAGGCCTTAGAATAAAAGGACGAGAACTCCCGCTCCTCAAATCCCAAGTAACCGGGGACGCCCGGTGAAAAAGGATAAGAAGGACTTATCACAGCCGATCACTGAAGTTCCTCAGAACCAAAAGGGGAGCCAGTTGAGACCTGACACAAGTATGACACCTTTAGAAAAGGGCATACCGGATCTGAATATCCCCATGGAAGAAGAAATCGGCATGGATGTGTGCGCACACATCGGAGCCGAAAAACTAAAGGGTCTTGCCACCGCAATTGGAAGAAGCGATATGCAAGGAGAAGCTCCAGAATAAGCAACTCATGAAGAAATAGCTATAAATTATGTGCACACGGGAGAGTCCATGAATAGGACAACAGCCAATATTGATATCTACTTCGCAAAGAAAATTGCCACAATCATCGATCTTGATCCCGAGCTTGCATCGTTCGCTGAATGTAAAAAAAGATTAGATTGGGAAGATTGGAAGAAGGCAATAGAAACCGAATTACTATCTCTGAACAAAAAAGAAGTGTTTGGGCCCGTATGCCACACACCCCCTATGTGCACCCTATAGGGCATAAGTGAGCATTTGTTCGGAAGAGAAATGAAAGAAATGAAGTAGTGGGATACAAAGCAAGGCTGGTAGCACAAGATTCCACTCAACGTCCAAGAGTTGATTATGAAGAAACCTACTCCCAAGTCATGAGTGGAATTATCTTTAGATATTTGATCTCAATGGCAGTGAATTTGAATCTAGAAATGAAATTGATGGATGTGGTAACTGCATACCTTTATGAAAACTTGGATTCGGAGATTTATATGAAGGTCCCTGAAAGAATCCCAGTTCCGAACCAAGACAGACCAAACATAAATCTGTACAGTGTGAAGCTAAGAAAATCACTGTACGGACTAAAGAAATCTGGCAGGATGTGGTATAATCGCTTAAGTGACTTTCTATGCAAGAAAGGCTACACGAACAATGAAGATTGTCTCTGTGTGTTTATATGACGATCCTAGAATGAATTTTATATAATCTTAGTGTATGTAGATGATCTGAATATCATCGGGACAATGGAAGACATAAAAGAAGCAAGTTCTTACCTGGAGTCAGAATTTGAAATGAAAAATCTAGGTAAGACCAAATTCTGCTTAGGCCTGCAGCTCGAGCATGTTCCTGAAAGAATATTAGTACATCAGTCGGCCTACACCCAGAAGGTGTTAGAAAGGTTTGGCTTTGAGAAGGCATACCCATTAAAAGTACCCATGATCGGGAGGTCTTTACAATAAGAAAAATATCCTTTCCGACCTAGGGAAGAGGGGGAGGAAGTCCTGGGACCAGAATTCTCATACTTAAGTGCAGTATGCGCACTTATGTATCTAGCAAACTGCACTAGACCGGACATTGCATTTGCCGTAAAGTTGTTAATAAGGTATAGTGCGGAACCTACCAAAAGGCATTGGCAGGGAATAAAGTATATCTTCCGATACCTCCAAGGAAGCAAGGATCTCAGATTGTTCAACAGAAAGAATCAAGATTTCAACTTAATTAGCTATGCATATGCTGGGTACCTGTCGGACCTGCATACCGCAAGGTCACAAACAGACTATGTATTCCTATGTGGTAGAACTGCAATTTTCTGGAAATCGTCTAAGCAAAGTTTTGTAACGATTTCGATGAACCACTCAGAAATTATAGCACTGTATGAAGCCGCACAAGAATGTGCTTGGCTTCGACGAATGATTCACCACATCCAGTAGTCATGTGGGATCACAATTATCTATGAAGATAATGCAGCTTGCGTTGCACATGTGCAAACGGGCTATGTGAAGAGTCATCTCACAAAGCACATCAACCCCAAGTTCTTCTATGCTCATGAATTGCAAAAGACGGACGAGATTAAAGTACTGCATACTAAGTCATGTGAAAATTTGACAGATTTATTCACTAAGTCACTCCCTGCATCTAGTTTTGAAAGGTGTGTATGAGAAATTGGAATGATGAGACTTAAAGAAGTGCAGAATTCAGGAAAGAATTCTCTCAAGTTCGTTATTAAATCTTGATGATGAAGATCAAGTACCCAAAAAGAATAAGTCCTGAAAATTGAATGAAATTGGGTAGATTGTACTCTTTTTCCCTTGACCAGTTTTCCTGAAGTTTCTCGACCAAAGTTTTTAATGAGCCAATTCGTGCATCGCAGCATAACATGTATCATGTACTCTTTCTCTAAATTTTTTCCACTGGGTTTTTATGGAGTTTTGATGAGGCATGAACGTGTCGGATGAGTGCCCAAGGGGAGTGTTAGGAAACCTGGGCCTGGGCCAGAAGCCTTGGCCCATGGTGAGCACCTCACCAGTAGACTATAAATTGGGAGCCGTACCAGTAGATTTTGTACAGATGCAATCAGAAAAGCAATAAAGAAAGACCAGGAGTTCTCTCTACCTCTCTGTGTTTTCAATCTATTATTCTGTCTTCTGTGATTGATCTTGTTTCGCATTAAGCGGAGGAATCGATCAGACTGGTCGCCAGCGATGGTTCCTCAACAGATCCCACTTTTACGGTGCTTCTACCTTGTGGTTGGCTGCAAGAGAACAAACCCACGATCACTGTCTATGCAACCTTCCCCTTCCACCATGCACTTCGCAGCCTCTTAATTCCCCCCTCCTTTCCTTTCAACTATTTGGCTATTTAATTGGAATATTAAAAACTTTCAACTAGATAATCTTGAAAATTTTGAACTGGATTGTAACCTTTCAATTTGGATTTTTAAATTTTCAACCCTAGAATTCAAGTTTTCAACTCAAATTAAAAGAATCATCTTGGGAAATTCGGGATTTTCTACTCAAATTCAAAACTTTCAATTCAATTTGACAAAAAATTCAACTCAAGATTCCACCACGATACTTTATAGTTTATACTTGAAAAACAAAACAATTTCAAATCAAACGCATCATGGCTAGCTTGTCGGCCTGCAGCGACGGTGGCGGCGCAGTCAAACAGCCGAAGCAGCGTGATCCCCGTGCAGTCCTGCACCTCTTGGCTAGCTTTCCGGCCCATAGTGCGCCGCAGTGAAGGCGACGTGAGGAGCCAGGGGCGGCGATGTGAGGGCAAACGAAAAGGAAGTTGCATGCGCCGGTGGGATTCACTGGGAGAAGACGAGCAATGCTTGCATAGGCTGACGCATGTTGCATGATAGGGATCCTCCCCCACGTGTCGCACGCGGGCGCGCGTCCTCACGGTTAGGCTGGTACGGCCGTCCACAAACTAGCTTTAGCGCCACTTTTGTGTCTGCAGACCTACTCTCTCCTCCCATCATGCCCCTCCGTACGGTCCAGCTCTAGCATGAGCTCATTTTGCCCGTCCGATTTGCAGCCAATGTGGCGGATCAACTCTATTATTCTTTTAAGTCTATGACTTATAATTTTTAGTTACAGATCTATTTTAAATAAACAAACGAGATGATTTCTCTATCGTTATTTTAAAGTGACTTATCAAATAGACTTTTAAAGCAGTTTATTAGTTAATTGATATTCAATTTATTTGTATAAACATTTATACTAGAATAAAAAGTCATTAAAAGTTATAGTCACAAACTATCACTCACACGAAAAGAACGAACTCTGTCATACTTGAGTAGTTGAGTGATAGGGCCATCAATATCGCCGGTTCTTTTGCTCGTCGGAGTTGCCCTCAAGCAGCCTCCCCAACCCTATATATTCAATTCTCGCCCGGCAAGCCTAATCGCAGGAACCATTTCAAAACACTTTTCCTTCCGTCGGTTACAGAACTAGTCGTTGAACTACAAACCTCTCCTGGAGACCAGGGCCCGTCCATTTCAAGCATCATCATGGCATCCAACTCCAAGGGCTCGTCGCCGTCGCCGGCGTCGCAGTGGACGCAGCGGCAGAACAAGCTGTTCGAGCTCGCCCTGGCGGTGTACGACACGGAAGCCCCAGATCGGTGGCAGAACGTGGCCCGCTACATGGGCGGCACCAAGTCCGTCGAGGAGGTGCGCCGCCACTACGAGCAGCTCGTCGAGGACGTCGCGCAGATCGCGTCTGGCCGCGTGCCGTTCCCCTGTTACAGCACCACACCGCCCGGTGCCAGCGCCAACGGCCGCTGAAGTTCCGCCGCCGGCGACGATGCAGCTGAGAGGTAAGTAACCTCACCCTGTTGCATTGCTGCCTGTGTACTGTTTCAAGATTGTAAGTAGCCATTTGCTCCGAATTAAGAAACGAAGATATTATTAGTATTAAGTGCATGCAACATGCCATTTAATCATTCATGTGAGCTGGTGCACAAATAAGGTCACCTGAGATATGATAGTTCGTGCTCGAAAAAGCATGTACCATGGGATTTAGTCTTAATCAAATTGAATTGTAGTGTATTATGTCATGCCAGTGGCGTGGCGGTGATAATGTTTATTATTGCCTAGACAGCCGTCCAGGATGAGAATTCCGATGGTTGATTGGTACGATGAGCCTCTTAACCTTGTTAGGTGTCACCTTGGCAACTTTCATTTACGCTAATTAACTATGCTTTAGTAGTACGTACTGTTCGTGCCTCGAGATACACATCAGTTCGTGGCTGAGTTCTTTACTGTACGTACAATGTTATCGTGATTGTGCAGGAATGATGTAATCACCAAGTTCCCACGTGCATCAAAGTGTACTAGATTCAGTTGTTAATTAATTATTAGGAATTGTGACTCGTCTATCAAGTGAATGTTCACTCTTGTGGCTAGAGGTACCCTCGCCGCCAGAATTGCCAAATCTAAGGTTGGGCTAACCAGGTGCATATACACTGGAATAGTTAAGAGAACGACCATCAATTTGTTAACGGTTAAATGTTCACCGTAAGAAATTTCCTATACAAATAATATATATTAATATATAGATGCGAAATGTACACATAAAAGTCATGCATCATTGACGTCCGATTACTATTCACGGAACTCTGTCATATATACAATTCATTACTAAACTCTCTGAATTCTCACAGGCCTTACAATTTGGTTACAGGTTTAAGTATCTAAAGCTTAAGTGAAGAGAAGGGATTGCACAATGGCTACGATGATACCCATATATATAGTGCAAGTGCAACTGTCCTATTCATATGTAGAGCTCGGTCCAGTGTGTACGTTGAAACAGAAAATGGGCAGCAAGCTTAGCTAGAACGTCAAGATCAATGGCCGGTCTTTGATCTTGTACGTATATCAAATTAAGCTTTTGAGCTGTCAAGGGATAAGAATGCTTCATATATATGTATGCTTCTCTCCCGCAATCGATCACACTATGTTGTGAATCAATGACAGCATTTCCATTATTCTCGTGGGTCAATTGGCTAGATACTTCCAAATTTGATTCGTTTTAAAAAAAGGTACTTCCAAATTTCATAAAACTAGCTAAATCTCACTGCGATTTACCGGGGGACTGGCTAATACGTGCAATGGATTTTACTGCGACCAGTTATCCCCTCCAATAAAATTTCATAAGAACTCATTGCAAAGCGTAGGGTCGGTATGTCAACAGGGGTAAATAGCGCCTTCAAAGTTTTGTCCTATTTGTAGATCTTTCACTCTAATAATTACAGAGCAATAAAGATCAGGATTGGAATCTAACACCAAAGCAAGCAACTCATGACACCAAAATCCAGAGAGCTTAGGCTCTGGCAGTCAGACCGGCTACCAGGGCGATTTGACTGGTGCCTGGCTGTCTAACTGCCAACTAGGCGCCGGCCTGACCGAAAGGGGTTGTCTGACCGCTCCCTTATTCCAGAATTGGAAATTTTAGCCTGAGCCGGTGCAACTTTTGATGCAAATCCAAAAATAAGTCCAAATAAAATAAAATTTTGCACATAACTTACTTAAGGTCTCAAAAACCTATTCCATTAAAGGAGTGCAAGAATCCATATCAAAATTCTGATATTTTTTAGAGCAAGCAAGATTACATCAAAACCGGGCAAAAAAATCAAAAATAAGGAATATAATTTGCCCGTAGGTGTAGGATAACTAAGATAGTTTTAGATGTATTCCCGCAAAAACCCTCAGAACACGAAATCTCATGTTGAGGTCAAATCCAAACAAAACAGCTTCAAGAATTTGGCAAAATTGATGCCTAGATGGATGGGGATTGATCTCCATGAGTTATCTCCATCATTAACATGTCCTTAGCATCCAATAAGATTAAGAAGGGAGAGACAAGATCAAAACTAACAAGATCAAGAACAAATCAACCAAAATAAGAGGGATCCATCAAAGATGAATAAAGTTGATATATTGCTACTTTAGGATGAAGATTTTACAACCACTCCATCTGGAGATAAGAAAACAAACCACAATACTTACACTTCTCAAACCCTAACCTAGAACACTTGACGTCAATTAGAAAAGCTAAGATGATTTGATGCTTAACTATCAAGTCTTCATCCCAACCCACTAAATAGATAGGCAACCAACACCTATATAACTCTAATGAATACTATCCACTAGCACATATAGGGGAACCCATTAACCTCACACAATATGGGTTTTACTCACACACTACACATATGCAAGCTTTTCTAAGCACGTAAGCTTGAATCTGCTAAGTCTTTAGCCTTTGATCCACTTTTGATCTTCTCAGCTTCTCCTTGACCTAAACCACTTTCCCAAGCATCACTCAAGCGCAGCGGTTTTGACCAACGTAGTTTTCGGTAATTTTGGCCGACTTACCAAAATATCCTTCCTAGACCTAGTCTTCATCGTTCTTTGCAAGCAATCACATGCTTGCCATATGTAGGTGCACTACTGGCATGCCACACGTCGGCTAGTCTCTCTCGTTCTGGTTCCATCAAAACACATCTCACTTGGACCAATCAAGCCACATGTTACAACCCATTGCTTGAACTTCCCTTCAACATTTCCTGTCATTCTCATGCCATGCTTGAGCTCAGCCATCTCACCTGGCATCCTTGATCATTTTGGGCTTTAGCTCCTCCATGAGCATAGCCCAAATCCTCGTCATTGAGTATGGTTGACTCCAACCTTCCTGCACATCCAAAGATAAATAAATCATTTATTGGCATAAATGCTTCACAACTTAACCCACGTTAGCTGAAATGTGCATCATGTAACATACATGCTCTGACCTAGGTTATACCAAATTATCCCATGACCAAAATTTCCCAAACTCTCAATTTTTAGCGAAAGTGAACAGAATTGTTGGTTAGACCATTGCCTCCAATTCATCCTATTTGACAATGGTTCATCACTTGGTCCTTCAAGCTCCCTCTTGATGTACCCATTAGCAATTTATCAAAAATACAACTAAGAGATGGTTTTAGAATTAAAGAGATAATTTTGCAAATAGAAACTCAAAATGGTCAGACAAGAATTGCAGACTAAAAATGACCACATGAACCAAAAATAGAGTGAAGCTACTAAAAATAGCAAGTTTTCTACAAAAAGCTTCAAATTCACCAAATAAATTACGAAATTGCATTCTAAGTCCATATGAAAGAACAATTGTTTTATTTGATCTCGGTTATGGTGAGAAGATATCAAAAAATCAAGAGAATCAAAGCAAAATATAAAAGCTCCAATCTTAGCAAGAATTCACATAAAACTCGAAATCACAACAGGCCAGAAAGGACTAATAACCCCCCAACACCCCCCTTGCCCAAAGAAACAAAACGAGAAGAATCGTGAGGCTTAGTGAAAATATCTGCAACCTACTGCTCTGACTCTACAAAAGCACAACATCACCCATTTCTACATTTGATACGGGGTCGCCCGATCTTCTCGACGTAGGTTCAAGATACTCACGTGGATTTGATGAACCGTAGTGATCCCCCATTGCCAATGCAAGAGTTAGTACTCTATAATTCGCCCAACCACACGTGCTGAACTTCACGACCACCGATGAAGTTCCATCGCGCTCCCAATTCTTAGCTGAAAGGTTGAATGATCTTGATTTTAGCGAACTCTCAATTCCCTCAAGTTGGTTCGGCCAACAGAAAGAACAAGAGTATTCTATTATCAAAAGTGGTCTGAATTTTATAGGGGTGGTGGCTGTCTTTTAAAGATATACAAGGGGTGGAGAGTCGCTAAACACTTGGAAACTGAAGAGGACTCGATTACAAAACCCTAGACCCTACTTTGACTTGGACTGAAAAAGTGACATGACTTGTTTCGCAGTTTCTGATTGACTCATAGGGGAATTTGGAGGTGACGCCAGATCCATCTGAAACTATACTTTAAGAGCTTTCCATAGAGTACAAGAACTCCTCAATTGGACTCCGTTTGTAAAAGTTATAGCCGTTTTAGTATGTGCCTGTTGGACTGTCCCGAACCGAATCCGAATTGAGTTCTGAGTTGAATCCGAGTTTGAATTCGGTTGTACATGTGGGAGGTCCGAGTTGGGCTTCAAAGTCTTGTCCAAAACTTGGACTTTAAGTTCTTAGGCTTCTCCCCTTTTTCTCTCCCATTGCATGGGCTTCTTTCCTCCTTGATCAGCTGCATGGGCTGCTTGACTTTCTCTTTTTAATCCCCATGGGCTTTGTGCTTTTTGTTCTTAGTAGCAAATATGATTACCCTCCTTGTGCTTCTCTATTGCTTTGGCCCCGGAATCATCATAATTTTCAAACTTAATAATAAACAAGAATTTAGCATAAGGTAGTATATCGTTCCCACGAATAGAAGAAAATTCATTAAGAAACAAAGTCACCTGATAATATTTAATGCGGCTCAATACTTCTTTCCAGTGATATAATGTATTTGACTGAAAAGTGTTATGCATGTGCTTTTGGCAATGTTTATGGCATTAGTGTTGTCACAGAAGAGGATAACACTATCAAAAGCCAACCCATAGTCCCGCATAGTAGATAAGATCTAGAGAACTTGAGAGCAACAACTAGCAGTAGTTACATACTCTACTTCAGTAGTAAGCTGTGCAACAGAGAACTGCTTTCTAGATGACCAAGAGATAAGAGATGTGCCTAAGAAGTGACAACTGCCAGAGTAACTCTTCCTATCTATCCTACACCCACAAAATTAACATTAGAAAAGGCGCAAAGAGAATCAAAAGAATACCAAAGTCTAAAGTCAAGAGTGTCCTGAAGGTACGTAAATATGCAACGCACTGCTTATCGATGTGAGACATGAGGGGAAGCCTAAAATTGAGTGCACAAGCAAACACCAAACTATATGTCCGGTCTCAAAGCCGTGAGGTAGAGGAGGGAGTCGATCATGCTATGGCACTACTTCTGATTTACGGGCTCTCCTTCCTCATCAAGATCCAGCATGATAGAACTGGCAATTAGAGTAGACTTAGGCTTGCTGCTTTCCATGTCAAAGCACCGAAGAGGGTCCTTTATGTACTTGCTTTGATAAATGAATGTCACTTCCTTCAATTGCTTGACTTGGAGACTGGGTAAGAAAGTCAGTTCGTCTGTCATACTCACATTGAGTCCCCTACTCATAAATTTTGAAAATCTAGACACCAAAGCATGAGAAGAACCACCGAATATAATGTCATACATATAAATATAAATAAATAAGAAGTCATTGTAATGTCTAAGAGTGAACAAGGTTTCATATACCATCCCATTTTGAAATCTTAAGGAGAAAACTCTTAATCTTACATACCAAACTCTGGGGACTTGCTTCAAACCACACAAGGCTTTGGAGAGCTTATATACATGGTTGGGAACTTGAAAATTTTAAAACTAGGAGGCTACTTATTATAGACATCTTCTTCTATTAAACTATTTAGAAAATCAATCTTGACATCTATTTGAAATAACTTAAAACCCTTAGACGCCGCGAATGCAAGCAAAACACAAATATCTTCTAATCTAGCTATATGTGCAAAGATTTTCTCAAAGTCTAAGTCCTCTACCTACGGAAAATCCTTAAGCTACAAGCCTAGCCTTCTTACAAACTACCAACCTATTTTCACTTTGCTTATTTTTGAAAACTTATTTTGTTCCAATTACATTATGGTTAGGAGGAGGTTCAACTAAGGTTTAGACTTGGTTTCTTTCAAAGTTTTGAAGCTCTTCATGCATGGCATTGACCTAAAAAAAATTAGATAAAGCATGGGTGACAATTAGAATGTGCATGAGAATCTAGAGAGATAAATTTGGAGCAATTGACTCACTCATGGAGATCCTGAATCATCTGCTCTGAAGTGTCGTCACTGAATATGAAATGGAGGTCCTGGTGCAGATGTGGCCTCTACCTCATGGGTTATGGAGGTACAAGCTAGCAAAGCCACTTGAATAGCTGATAAAGGTGGAAGGAGGCTGCTCTACTGAAGCTAGAGTAGTGGAAGCAGACTCTCCAACCAACACATGAGTGACTAAAGGAGGGATTGGGTCCTCATCCTCTAAGTCAGGGTCAGCATTGGTGAAGATGCTCTCCTAATCATCCTGTACCTATGTACCTGTATTGTCGAGTCTAGCACAAGACTAGCCCCATCAAAAGTGACTTCATAAGTCTCAATAATTTTATTAGTATCCTAATTAAATACATGATATTCAGGAAAAATGCCATCATAACATCTAGATCAAATTTATCCAAGTTGCTATGTTTAACAATAAAATACTTGTAACCAAATATCTTGAAATGAGAGATACTAGATCTATGACCAAACCTAAGCTCAAAAGAAATCTTGCCAATGAACGATTTCAAGAACACTCTATTGGACACATAGTAGGTAGTAGAAATCACCTCAGCCCAAAACCTCCCAGTGTTGCTAGGCACATCTAGCATGTCTAAGCCATCTCTTCAAGGATTCTATTCTTTCTCTATATAACCTCATTCTGCTGGGGGGCTCTAGATTAGGAGAATTGGTGCTTTAAACATATCTAAGTGCATAAAGTTGCAAAGAAAGAGTTATTGAATTCTGTGCCATTGTTACACCTAATGACTCTCAAGACTCCTAGGAAGTCAACTGCTAATCTAAGGACCAACCCTCTAAAGTAGCTAAAGGCCTCATCCTTAAAAACTAGAGAACACACCCAAGAATACCTAGAGAAGTCATCTGATGACTGATGGACCTAGATAACTCTTACACTTCTGTGCCATTGTAAGAGTTATCTAGGTCCATCAGTCATCAGTAAGGTAAGAGGGTGTGCAGACTTAGTCTTTGCAACTCTTAAGTCTAGGCAATCCTCTAATAAGATCCTTGCTACTGACTCTAGTCAAGTAATCAAAGCCTATATGTCTAAGGTTATGATGCTACAACACTAAATCAAGAGAATCAGAAACCACAACACACCTAGGGCCAAAGCTAGATAAGAAACTGAAATCAGCACTAAATATCCTCTCAAATCTAGAGATCTCAGAAACAAACTCACTCGTGGAGTCTAGAACTCTATACTCACACTCAAATTGCACACCTAGACCCTCATCAAGAAGCTAGGCGATAAATAGTATATTATACGTTTGCTTACTTACCAAAGTAACGTCCTTAAGCATGAACTTGTTGTTGACATGAAAAGTGCCCTTTTTCGTCATGATCAACTTATTGTTAGATGTATGAGTGAGGGAGAAGAACCATTAGAATCTTCGGTCATGTGTTGTGAACACGCAGAGTCAACAAACCGCGCATCCTCCTTCCTCGCTCGACGGGCCTATAAGGCATAAGCAGGAATCACATGTGCCTCAGTATTGGGTTAGTAATAAAAGACTCGTGAATCTAGTACTGAGCCACACGATGTCTAGGAACAATAGTAGAAGTAGGAATAAAATGGTTAGTAAGATAATCATGAGAATGCACATGAGAACCGATCTATTTTTCTAGGTCCAACCTATTTTTCTTGGCCCATTTTTTTCCTTTCCTTTCTCTCTTTTCAGCCTATTTTTCTTGGCCCATTCTTTTCTTTTCCTTTCTCCCTTTTCTATCTTTCTCTCTCTTCTCAGTACTATTCATGCTACAATACGTATGCTAGTACTATCATGCCAAACACTATTCATCTTCGAACTCTCGATCGAACCAGGCGACAAAGCCATGGCCACCTCTTTCTTCCCTAAGCAAATTCTTCAACCAAACCCCATCTCCCCTTTGTGCCAAAACAAAAACTATCCCTATCAACGCAAGTAATCAATTCACATCCATTTCTTTTCCATTTATTCACCCATTTCCAATTACTTCATTAGTTTCCAATTTGGAGCCAAAATCGATACCATTGATTGCCCTTCAGTTTTCTCTTTGCCAGGCCTTCATATGTGAACACCACGACCGTGATGTCCTCTTCTTTGCCTTGCCAAATCCCACTACCTTTTGTGCATTGAAGTGCATTGCTTGAGCTCGACCGAAGCTATGCCCATGCACCGCCCGTGTTTGTCACCCCAGCCTCCTACTGTTCTTCATCTCCAATGAAGGTTTCCAAATTTTATTTGCGTCACTTTGCATTCATGATCATTGTGAGTTTGCACACCAATTTAAGTGAGATTTTGTGCAGCCAATCAACCAAATTTAGAGTTCTTCCTCAACACCGTTTAACCACCTCTCACTGTCAAATTCATTCACTCCAGTGAGTGCTTTCCCAATTCCTTGTACCGAGAGCATCTCCTCCTTTCTATCAACAAACCCCATAGCTCGACTCGCCCAATGGTTGGCCGAGGAGCTCCACCACTGTGCATGATGCTCTTGGGTGTTGCCTCTAATCTTCATTAATCTATTTTTCTTTGAGTCTAATACACATGTGAGTACATAGCCTAGTAGTGAAGTCTGTGGCTTGGAGATCCTAGGTCTTAGGTTTGAATCCTCCCAAATGCAATTGTTTCACTTTGTTATCTCTATAGCTCCTCAATAGTTTTACTTAGAGCTAATGACAGTGGGACCCACACGTCATACACACACAAAAATCAAAATTCCAGCAAAAAGAAGATTCCCTAGAATATTCCTCTGTTTTGCAATTTTCAGGAATTTCCATTCCATTCAATCTTCCAATCCCTCGTTCTTCATCGTCTGACCTCTAAATCCAGTGATTTGAGTTTCTAAATTCATCTAAATTTATGATCTATCCTCCAGTATATATATATATATATATTATATTTTTGTGATTTTATTTATATTTATTTATTTGTGTTTCTTGTTTTGCATGTAGAACCCGACACCGCTGAAGAAATTTCTAACCAGCAGCAAGATTCCCCTACCAATGGTAACGAAGAAAAGTCTCCTTGACCATGTTGTGTCCATGTTTTTCAAAACTATTTACTATTTCAAATTTAATTGCATTGCTCTGTTACATAAAATGTCAACTTCTGTCTTAAGGATATTAGTTAAACCAACATTGTTATATCCTTATTTGTTTTGAAATCCCTGTACCATTGTCACCTTAGGATGTCCTTGTCTTAGTATTGTGATTATTATAACATTTGATAACTCTAGAAATGGTAGTAACTGCTTAGACAAGCTATTTGCCCATTATAACCTAGGGGTGGAAAATTATTATCATGTGCCTTAAATTTTCATTTTAGTAAACTTGTGGTAATAGGTATTACTGCTGTTTTTGAAGTAAAATAAAAGGATAAAAAATAATTTAGACTTGGGAAGATGGTAAATCTAGGTTGGTGCAAATTGAGCACGGACTTTGTATCATGAATGTGCTGCCCTAGTCAATTAAGGACTAACGCTTGTGATTGTCCAAACTAAGCACTACCATACAACCACAAGTCTAAATGGGCATGACCTAACTAATTAATTTGCAACGGCTTAGCTCAGATTCCGCTAGATGGTTATTGCCACACGGCATAAGTGGAGGCTTCTGACTTGGGCAGATTGAACCCATTTAGCGGTGAAACCTTAGCGGGTGAATTCTAGTTAAGTTGGTGCATTGTAAAGGACTTGTCATGATCTCTCCATCGTACACCTAAGGAAGTATGTAAATCGCATGGCAATATGAGATGATCATGTCTTGTGGGTAAATTTGTACAACCTCTGTAGAGTGTAAAACTTTGAATAGCCGTGCCCACTATCAAGGACGGGCAATATACGCTTTTACATGGTAGATCTTGGTTTTGGTTTCAAAGAAAAAGCTTTGGGAAGTCTGGGAGTGGTTAGAGCACTCAGGTGTGCTCTAGTAGATAGCACCAGGCAGGTATACAAAATCAAATTAATTGAACCTTGCTGGTTAGAGCTTAATACTAGCGTAGGCAGCTAGAACGTAACCTTCGCTAGAAATTATCTAGTTTCCTCTATTGCAATTAATTTGTTAAATTAATGCTTTGGAAATCTATAATTGTAATTGAACTTAAAGTGCTACTTGGTGCAAAAGAACCATATTATCCTTTCTTTATTAAGCCTTGCATATAATTGCATTTTTCTAAGACCTACGGAGTACTTATATACTCACCTTACAATCTACATAAACATCTCAGAGGATTACAAAGAAACAGGAGGAGGATTATATGACTACTTTGTGTGTGAATTCGATGAAGGCTTTCCAGCATTCTAGGTTGCGCTTCTCCAATCAATTGCATATGGTAAATTGATGGGTCACTGTCAGAATTTATTATCTTTTGCTTCTACTAAGTTTGTAATTTTGTGAGGTTTTGTAGCCTCAATTGTATTAAGTGAACATAAGGCTGGTACTCTATTATTGTAATAAAGCTTTGTTAGTTATGTAATTATCACTATTTAATTATGTGCACTAGCTTTGATCTAAAATTAGTGTAGTAATACACAGAGGATTTATATTCAAAGATCCAGTCCTGATAGAAAGATAGGAGGCATGGCTCTAGAGACACTCACAAGTGAAGAAACGCCTTTAATAGACCTCAATACACGAATCCTCTCCTTTCTATCAATCTATACTGTACAAAAGTAGAACTCAATAATGTGGCCATCATTCTTGCAGAATGTGCAATGGTACTTGACTTTTGAGGTTCTGACCTACTGAGGTAGAAGCACATGCCTTGCTAGAAGGGGTTTGGGGAAAATCAACTGACCTAAAGATAATCTTGGATGGCCCAAGGAGTTTGATCTCAAACTTGCCACTCTCAACTATTCTCACAACCTTAGGTTGGTGGTTTTTGGAATACTCTAAGGAATTAAACCTAGGTCTTTCTTCTTCATACTCACCTTAAATTGGTCAAGGATCATATTGAGATTCTTCTTCCCACTAGAAAATCTCTCAAGGGCCTTTTTGTGGTACTCATTTTCTTCAGCTAAGTTCTCACATGTGGCACACTGAGTGGTTTTGGTTGCTATAGCTTATCCCTCTTTATGGTCAGCTACTTAAGTCTCAAAGTCTCACAAGACACACAAGTGGTTTCTCTAATCCTACCCAACTACTCCTGAAATTTAATTCTAAAGGCCTCATACATCTTATCTAATATGTCCCACTTTTAGTACAAAATACACAAGAAATAAAATCAATTACTATCTTAGATGCAGTCATGGGCAAGGATTTTTCAGTTTTACATTTATCCTCAAGTATCTCGTTAAGAGCATTAATCTCAATTGTGAGCCTAGGATAATTTTCATAAGATTTAGTCCTAGAATGAAGAAGGATTTTAGTTATTTCTTTCATCTTAAGGTTGATATCCTCACAATGAGAACAAGTATGATCGAGTTTAAATTTGAGCAATTCCTTGGTCGCACCATCCAATTTTAATTCAAACAAAGAACAATTTAAGCACTATGAAGAAATAACATATAAAGGAATCACATCCATGCCAATAGCATTCAAGCAATCATGATCATTACTAGACTTGAGAAATTCTAGTTCATCTAGAGCATCTTTAAGTTGACTAACAATAGAAGAATGATCAATTTTCAGATTAGCTATTTGATCATGCAAGCATAAGCAAGATTCACAAATATCATCAGGATTCATGGATTTGAGAATAACAACTTCTAGGTTCAAGTTGCCAATCATAATATCCTAGTTCTTGATCAATTTAGCCCGTTTCTTTAGTTTTTGTTTAGCAGCAACAAGAACACATTTCATCTCTTTAGAGAAGGGGCATACCTCATCGGGATCACTGTAGAACTTATCGGAGGAGGAGTCAACATCAGTGCTACCCTTAGACATGAAGCATTGCCAGTGAAGTCCTAGGTCTTCTTCTTTTTGTGGGAGTCATCCTCATCATCCTCTGTCGCCGAGTGCAAATCATTTATGTCGATGTTTTCAAGAGTGGCAATGACCTGATTGATGAACTTATGGTAGTTGGGCTTCTTGGACTTCATGTCATGAGTTTAGGATGCCTTCGAAAGTCTTTCTCCTCCTTGCTTTTCATCTTGGGGCACTTGGCCCGAATATGGTTTGCATCATCACACTCAAAGCAAGTGGCAGTGCCACTCCTTCTCTTGTTCCTTACTCTTTTGTATGCTCTCATGAATTTTGTAGATAGGAGAGCTAAGTCATCTTCAAAAAGCTTCTCTAACTGCTCATCACTCAAGGAATACAAAGTTGACAATGAAAATCTAGAAAAGCCAAAATCTGAGAAACTTAAAGAGTTACTCTAAGAAGGGTCAATCACAAGTGCCATCGACTCTGTCTTAGGGAGATGTTAGATGAAGTTAATCTCATGCATCTTCAACCTCGAGTAGAGATTATTCATGGTGAGCTCACTCATAACAGTGTTGTCATTGATGGAAGTGATCTTTATTCCCCAAACCTTCACATCAAGTGCACCAACATCTAGTGTGCATTCTCAGAACCAGAAAAGGTCAAACCAACAGCACGTAAATCATGAATAATCTTATTAAACCTTTCCCACAACTCATCCAAAGATTCACCTGGCTTTTGATCAATCTTTAAGTACTCTTTCTTCAGTTAATTCTATCTCACTTCCTTGATCATGGTAGAGACCTCATGGTAGTTAGTGAGGGTCTTTCAGATCTCAAGTGAGCAACTTACTTAAACTCAAATCGACTAAGCCCTTGAATAAGAAACTTGTGAGCCTTGTTGTTTGCCTCTTGTAAAAGCAAACACACTATTAATATACTTTTCACTCACATGGTTCACATCGTACATCCAGCTTCGGTCCTACGTTACTGTCGGATCTCAAATCAACAACTCCGAAATCGTCTGTGTAAATCGCACTAGTCCAAGATTAGCTAGTGTATACAGTGATAACAAGGATACGTATCAAGCACAATGACAAACTTTATTTAACTGAATATGGGCTTGAAGGCCAAAGTTTATATCCACAGCCCATAAGCCAAAATTAAATATAAGCAGTAAATCATTTTGTAAATCATTTTTGAAAACAAAGTCTAATCCATGAAAAACTTTACTCAGCTTGCCCATGACCATGGGTATGACTATTTAGGATTATTTATACACTCTGTAGAGGTTGTACAACTTTTCCACAAGATATGATTATCTCATAATGTTGACCATTGCATGCTTCTGTAGGCGTGCAACTGAGAAAATCATAACAAGGCCTTTACAATGCAAAGTCTTCACCTGGCCAAGCCAATATTAAGATTTCACCCTAGTAAGGAATCCACCAGATCGGGACCCCCTCTTGAGCCGAGTGAGACTTCACATGGCCTATGTCACGCTCACTTTCAACCTACAGCGAGACTCAAGTTGGGACCTGCAAATTAGTTAGTCAGGATTGTCCCATACTAGCCTTGTGTTAGTACGATAAGGCTTTATAGCAGTAGCTCACAAACTAGGCTCAAACCACACATGCCTTATGCCTGACAATCAATATTGTGTCACCGAACAACAAAGCATGCCAGCATTCACTACCTAACCATTAGTCTAAGTCTAAATCATATTTTATATTTTATTTTGAAATAATTCATAGCCTTTCTTAACTCACTGAAGTCAAGAGTACATTTGAAAACCTTATCATTTTATGTGAAAAGGCTATCCAAAAACAAAAATTATGTCTAAGCAGGTCTAAGCATTTGATATAAAATTCTCTAGTCCATACTAGTGTACTAACCAAAGTTTTATTCTAGGGTGACAATGTATATGGGAATCAATATCAAAGGAGGTATTAACAAGTTGGTAATAACTATGTTTAAACTGAATTGAACGACGTTCGATAAGAATATGCATGCACGAAAATTTAAAATAGTATAATTTTATTTGCAAACTAGGATCAATATGATCAAGGTGTATAACTTGCCTTGCTCCGCAAAATGGTGAGAATTATCGTCGAAGAAATCCTCAAAATTGGCATAGTCTACACGCAAAGAACCAAAGCAAAGAAATTCAAATAAAATTCAAATAAACTTCAAATTTTCAAAAAGGGTCCAGAAATTAGTAGTTTAGGATTTTAAAATTTTGAATGGCTCAAATCAAAGTTAGGATGCAGAAATACGGGCTTTTAGAAATTTGGAACAAAAGAAAAAGAAAAATGGTATTTTCTGGAATTATTTGTGTACTGAAAATCTATTTATGATGTGTAGGATCGATTCACACTAAGATAGGCAATCAAAGGGGGGTGAATGATTGCGAAAGCTAACAATAAATTTTAAGACTCCCTTTAAACACAAAACCTATTTAAACCTCGATTAAAGAATCAGGACAGAACACTGCGTCCTCACTAAACCTGATCTCGATAAAAAAACCGTAACTCCGATTGACCTCAAAATATGTCAGAATAAACTAGGCAAAGTTATTGAACTAACCCAACTGGAATCACGATAATCGGAGGTCTAGAACTCGAGATATAAAATAAACAAATTCACTGGTACAGATAATGACGGAAATTGATAATTATGTGATTAAACAAAAATCGTAAGCAAATTAATAAATCAAACTTCCCAGATCACAACTCACGTAACGCAAAAAGAAAACAATTAGTCTTAAGAAATTATCTTGTGCTAATCACAAAGTAACTACCAGAGAGAACTAATGTATGCAAGAGAGATGATGCATACAGACCTACAAAAGAACCATGCAACATCTACCAACACAATTGAATTGCAGAATTAAATGCGAGAGAGGATTCTTGCTAGCTGTTGCTGGTAGGATTAATTGAGACAAGCAAATTAATTAAGCCATGCACGCAAACAGGAATCAAAACGAAGAAAAAAGAAAACTCACGGATGAAAGCAAACCTCCGTGCACACCGATTATCTAGTCGTCCCTTTGATCTTCCGTGAAACACAGCCACGCCGCGCCGCCCTTTTTTTCGTAGAATCACGACACACAAGACAATTTGCCGCTGCCTTCTTTTTATCTAGTCGCTACCTGAATGTGCGCCGCGTCGTCCTCTTTTGTTCCAAAGTCACAGCAGCAAAACGAAACAGCCGTATACCTCTTTTTATCTAGTAGCTCATCCCGTTCCACAAGATCACGGCCAATCTCGAGCGACTGGACGTCAACCCAGTGGCCGTCGCGAAGCACCTGCAGCCCGCCGACACGGTCGTCCTGAAACAGCAAGATGAGGCCGCCGACGTCCGTGTGTGCTCGCAGCCCAACCACCCGGTTCGTCCACGGACACGGCGGTTTCTGCTCACAACAAATGCATGTAGTGCTGCCTTTATATTCTCTCCAAAGAAATCACGGCATGCATGCGCTCTTGCAAAAGCCACGACCGGCAAACCAAAAGCCGCCGCAAGCACTTCTCCAAATTATCAAATCGCCCTTGTGTAGTTACAAAAGCCACGGCCATCTAAACAGAAGGCCACCGAGAACTACTTATACTGCTATCTCTCACGTCCTGCTTTACATGCAGCCGCACAAACCAACTCCAACACGGAAACACGTGCCACACATGCTCTCCGTATACAACTCTCGAATATCATGCATGCAACACTATATTGGTATACACAGACTTTACGCCGACTCGTATACAATGCGTATATACGCCAAACATGCAAAACCAACTTCAATCCGTATACACCTCGTATACGTGCCGTCCGCACATCACTCTGCCATGACGCATCTCCGCGCCTCCAACGCCGTGTCATCTCCATGTGCATTGTTCTTTAGCCTGAACGTTCCGCATGACATCCTTGACCGATAGGACCTTAGTTCCTCCCTGAACTTAGTCCCGAAACCTCAGTTCCACTTGAACTTAGTTTCAGTCCCGTCATCGACCACGTTCCGCCTTAAGCAACACCTCCACATGAATAAACAAACAATCTCGTACGAGCACAAGTCCACGACTTGACTCAAGTTAATCCGCACAATACCTCACACAAGCGTATCATGCAACCTATCATATCACCATGCTATCACAAGCATATAAAGAAGCAACATACCATAAGTAATATCGTAACCAACATTGTCAATTATTCATCATCTAAAATAGCCGAGACCTGGCCACATGGTCTAACAATCTCCCCCTTGATGAATATATTGAAAACACATTAAGTTAACATGACTTCCAACAAATCTAAGTGAAGAACTGAAGCCAAACTCTCCATCTCAACACAAGAGAAACAATTTTAATATCTTCAAAAACTCAAATTTCTCTCCCCCTTTGGCAATGTAATCATCAAGAAATTTTAATGAATAAGATTAATCTAAGAAAGAGCAATGAGAATAAAAATCTAGAAGCTTTGTAGATTATCCAAGTCACGCTGCATTGGTTTAATAAAACAACCAAGTCATATTTTTTAGTAGAGCTATCTAGATCATATAAAGCCATATATCACATAGCAACGTCAAAACAAGTTTGTCAATATGATTACGCGATTTATATCAATGACAAGTATCGCAACAATGACCAGACTAACTATAAATAGCACAAAGAGATATCACAATGAAAAGTCAAAGCCTAAAAGTGAAGCAAACCTTAACTCTAGACAGGCTAGCAGTCTCATGTAATAACTTATTGCTCCACACTCAATTCTTAGGCATGTGGCATGCTTGTAGCATACTTCTTTTTCATAATGACCTTTTCTTCTTCTTTTTTTTTATGGTGACATGCTTGAAGCATACTTCTTTTCATTTTGCGCACTTTTGTGTCTCTTTTTTTTGTTCACCATGGCATGCTTGAAGCATACATCTTTTCAATTTTTCCTTTATATATATTTTTAATAACATGCCAAATTGAGTGATCATAAGAATTGGAACATGAAACATGCGAGCCTCATAGCCAAGAGTTAAAATAAGACTCACAATCAAGCTAATCCTTTTCGATGGACATCGCAAAGTAATAAATATAATTAATCTAGTCAAAGTATTCCACCATGTCATACTTTTAATTCAAATGTAGCAATTTAGTTATAACAAGTCGTGATCAAGGCTACACAGCATATGGATACATATGACAAAAAGAGCTCTACTACTCAAATGGTTTCAATGACTTGGATTTGATGAGTTATTTGACAAGGATAATAAACAAAGCTTTTGAAATTTTTAAACAACAAGCTCCCCCTCAGAATAATCCCATAAAATGTAATACGTCCAACTCACTTCGCAAAAGAGGAAAACGAGAAGTATCAAGCGATTTCATGTGCAAATCAGCAACTTGAGAATTTAACAAGATGTAAGACAACATCACCTTTTCCACATGGTCTCTCAAAAAGTGAAATCTCTTAGAAGCCATCAAATGTTCCAATCAAGCAATGATGTAAAAGACTGTAACCCAATCTAACTCATGTTCTCCATCCTTGTCAGCTGTTCTTATATCACAGGAAACATCGGTCTCATAGTACTAGGGTTAGTGAAATAAGATTTAGGAATCCAGTACTGCGACACACGATGAACAGGAGTAACAAAGCTAGAACCAAAGTCACGAGAATGTGAACGATCAGGATGCCGAAAAGAATGTGAATTGTTTGAGTTACATCCAAAATCAGCACGTGAACCAGATTTAAAGTTATCATAAAAGTACTCTAAAAACTTAGATTTTGCATGAGATCTAGGAATGAAAAAGGTTGCATGTTTTTGTCTTAAAGTATTCAATCTTTCCTTTCTCTCTTTCTTGACATGTCTAAAGCAAAATTCATTCAAGTGTTCATCTCTTCCACAGTATGTGCAATGAAATTTAACATAACTAGAATTCTTTTGAGATGATGAGCTAGCACCTACATTATTATTTGATGAACTTTGCACAAAACCAGCAGATTTAAACACAGTTTGATTTGGTTCAAGTTTCACTTCAATTTTTCCATGTTCAAGAGACTTAATAACCTTAGGAGGATTATTTTTGGCATGCACAACAAAATTAAATCCTAGACCATGATTTTTCACACTTGTTTTTGACTTGTCTAGAATCATATTTAAATTTTTCTTGCCAAAACAAAATCTCTCTAAAGTATCTTTCAGGTACTCATTCTCTTTAGCTAGAGTGGGACAAGTTGTGCATTTAACATGTTCATTCACAAGATTTTTAGAAGCACTAGACTGAGCCAATTTTTCTTTTTCAGCAAAATCATTAAGTTGTCTAGTCAAAGCTTCTATTTCAGTGTTAAGCTTAGAACAATTAGAGCAAGAAGATATCTCATGATAAAGCATCTGTTGAATTGTTTCTTGAGATGAGTTCAGTCTAGTTTCTAATAATTCACATTTAGAACAAGTTTTAGAATGAACATTTGAAATACTTGATTCTAAACATGAAGAAGAACTAAACTTGAGCTTTCCAATTTCATCATTAGCACATTTTAATTTTTCATCAAAAGAGTCATGTGCTAACCTTAGTTCATCAAATTTAGCTGTTACATCTCTAAGTTGATCCATGTTTAAAGCATTAAGTGACATAGCATTCTCTAACTCAGAATGTAAAATTTGACAAGACTCACAAGATTCACCATCAGGAATTAAAACTCTAAGTCTTGCAATTTCAGAATTTAGAGATTCAATCAATGTATCGTATTTCTTAATCTTTTTATCTTTCTTTTCTAGCAAAGTACCAAGTTTAGCAACAGCTTGAGCTAAATCATCATAAGAAGGTTCTACCTCATTGTAGTTGTCGCTGTCAAGATCATCATTGTCGGTGGAGCTTTTGCTACTTGCCATTAGACACAACCCAGTTAAATCTTTCTTGCCTTTGGAAGTATCATCCTCGCTGTCCGTGTCCATATCACTCAAATTAATTTGCTCAATAGCCGCAAGAACACGATGCACCACCTTGCGATTTATATAGCCCTTCTTTTTGTTCTTCCTTTTTTCTTTCTCCATCTCTTCTTCCTTCTCATTTTCTTCCCTTACAAATTTTGCTAGAAACTTTGGACATTTAGGACGAATATGATTGAGATCACCACACTCATAGCACCTTTGAGGACAAAAATTTCCTCTCTTTCTTGATCTCACATTCTGTAATGCTCTTGTGAAGCGTGTAAAGAGGAGTTCCAAAACATCTTCCGGAAGTTGCTCTAGTTGTTCATCGGTTAGTGAAGACAAAGAAGATAAAGCATAGCTAGTAGAAGAATTATCACCATTAGACTTGCTAGATTGTGAAGCTAAAGCAATTGATTTATTACCATTATTTGTTCTAGCAAACACATCTAATTCATGAGTTTTCAATTTAGAATAAAGTACATCTAATGTAAGTGTACTCATGACAGTAGATTCTCTAATGGATGTAACCTTCATATCCCATATCGACATATCTAATGCTCCAAGTAATTGACGTGCATTTTCAGCATCAGTATAAGTAACATTAACAGCACGTAGATTACTAAGAATTTTGTTAAAGCGGGCAAAAAGATCATCTATTGATTCACCAGGTTTCATATCAAAACGCATGTAATCCTTTTTGTACATATAGATGAACCCTCATGATAATCACAGAGTGCTTTCCATACCTCATATGCGGATTTAAGATGCACAACACGATCAAAGTCACTCCTTCCTAGTCCTTGAATTATCAGATTCCTTGCTTTGCTATTTGCCTCCACTTGTGCCATATTTGCCGTTGTCACAGCATCGTTCTCGGGCACTTGATAAGGCTTGTAGACCATCTCCCATATTGCAAAGCCTTGAGCTAGAATATATGCCTCCATCTTTACTTTCCAATACTGAAAATCAACACCACTGAAAACACAAGGTTTTGTGGAATACCTATCCGTCGACATGTTTTCTAACCACCGGTTAAGATCAATTAGAAAAAAAATAAACCTGCTCTGATACCACTTATAGGATCGATTCACACTAAGGTAGGCAATCAGAGGGGGGTGAATGATTGCGGAAGCTAAAAATAAATTTTAAGACTCCCTTTAAACACAAAACCTATTTAAACCTCGATTAAAGAATCAGGACAAAACACTGCGTCCTCACTAAACCTGATCTCGATAAAAAAAAAACCAGTGGTCGTCGCCAAGCACCTGCAGCCCGCCGACACGGTCGTCCTGAAACAGCAAGATGAGGCCGCCGACGTCCGTGTGTGCTCGCAGCCCGTCCACCCGGTTCGTCCACGGACACGGCGGTTTCTGCTCACAACAAATGCATGTAGTGCTGCCTTTATATTCTCTCCAAAGAAATCACAGCATGCATGCGCTCTTTCAAAAGCCACGACCGGCAAACCAAAAGCCGCCGCAAGCACTTCTCCAAATTATCAAATCGCCCTCGTGTAGTTACAAAAGCCACGGCCATCTAAACAGAAGGCCACCGAGAACTACTTATACTGCTATCTCTCACGTCCTGCTTTACATGCAGCCGCACAAACCAACTCCAACACAGAAACACGTGCCACACATGCTCTCCGTATACAACTCTCGAATACCATGCATGCAACACTATATTGGCATACACAGACTTTACGCCGACTCGTATACAATGCGTATATATGCCAAACATGCAAAACCAACTTCAATCCGTATACACCTCGTATACGTGCCGTCCGCACATCACTCTACCATGACGCATCTCCGCGCCTCCAACGCGCGTCATCTCCATGTGCATTGTTCTTTAGCCTGAGCGTCCCGCATGACATCCTTGACCGATAGGACCTCAGTTCCTCCCTGAACTTAGTCCCGAAACCTCAGTTCCACTTGAACTTAGTTTCAGTCCCGTCATCGACCACGTTCCGCCTTAAGCAACACCTGCACATGAATAAACAAACAATCTCGTACGAGCACAAGTCCACGACTTGACTCAAGTTAATCCGCACAATACCTCACACGAGCGTATCATGCAACCTATCATATCACCATGCTATCACAGGCATATAAAGAAGCAACATACCATAAGTAATATAGTAACCAACGTTGTCAATTATTCATCATCTAAAATAGCCGAGACCTGGCCACATGGTCTAACATGATGTCAACATCAGATTTTGGATTTTTGACTAATTTATTTTTGTGAAGGAAATGAGAACGTGGAAAGAGGTCAGCTGATGGGGCAAAAGGGCATGATGTGGTTGCCACTTGGCTGCCACGCGGACCCAGGCCGCTGAAGTGGCCACGCCGGCCGATGGCAGTGCTTGGGACCTGAAGGTCGTCGAAGCTCCAACGCTCGACAACAGCAGTCAAGGCATGTAAAAGCAAGGGGAGGTGACGGGGAGGTGGCCTCACCCTAGTGCGGCCTCCGAGTAGGTCTCAAATGGACCAACGGCGAGGTTAGGCGGTGGCCTTGCTCGATGAAGGGTGGCAGATGGTCGCTGGGGAATAGGGAAGACGAGCAGTGCGTTGGTGAGGCACAAGCTGGCTGAGGCTTCTGCAATTGCTTGCCAGTGCTTCGCCGGTGAGCAGAGAGAGAAGGGGGCGGTGCAGAGAACCTCTAGTGCTGGGAAGTAAAATTGAGCAAGGAGTGAGGTGCGGGAGCGTAGAGGGCACATAGGGATTGGTTTTTATAGGGCGGATAAAGGTTAACGGCCGTCAGTTACTCGCTGGAGTTAAGATCTGTGGTCGTGGTGCTTAAAGAGGGGATTAATAGGATTAAACGGGGGAGAGGCGGCGGAATGCATTTGGGCGGTTTAGTGGCCATCAATGGCATCGAATTCACGAGCTAATGGAAAAAACGGCCGCTTTAATGAGCTCGGGTGGCGGCGATAATGGCGGCAGTTGGAGGTTGAAGAAAAGGGAGGAAAAAGGAGTGTTGTCGGTCCCGCATGTCAGCGAGAGAAGAAGAAAAAAGGAGAGACATGGCCAATCGGATGACCGCCATGTGGCGAAGGAAGGAATCTCAGCAGTCGAATGGAGGTGAGGGGTTAAGTGAAGGTGGATGGCTGAGATTAAATCATGCGGCGGCAAATTTAAATCAGGTCCAAACACGTGTCGACCAAAGAGGAGGTCAGGTTTTAAAAGTTTATTTTACTTTTTAAAAAATGCTTAGCAAATTCAAAAACAATTAGAAAATAGTAAATAAAGTCTAAAAATTCCATATAAATTCAAAGAAATTCCTAGATTATTTTATACTTAGAAAAAATACTTCCAACTTAAATTTAGTCTTTATTTATGTACATAAAATGCTTTTTATCTTTGAGATTGATTTTTAACTTCTAGAAAAGCAAAGAAAATTTAGATAAAAGTCAAATGATTTAAAATAATTAATTTGAAATAGTATTATTATAGACATTCAAAATAACCTTATTTAATAATATTTTATGTTTTTTTAAATTGCTTTTAAGAAAAGCCTTTTTAAAAGCTAAAACCGGCAAATAAAATCTCGAAAAATTCAAGTAACCAAAGAACACTTATTTTTATTTTAAATTAAATTAATTTTTTAATAATGTTGGAAATAAATAGCTGGGCTATGACAGTTATGCATATAACAATTTAGTATTAAATACTGAATTAAATAATTAGTATACTATATATTTGATGTAAAGTAGTTATATGTAGCAAGAATAACTAATTAAATTGAGTTAAGTAGAAATAGACTATGAATTGGCTAAACCCTAAATCATGCTAGATGTAAATAATATTCTCTCTACATCAAGCTAGATCTAAACCATCTTCAATTCTCCTTTTACCAAAAACTAGATCTAAAATATAATGTAATTAGAAATAAATTACTAACCATAGATAGTTAAGAACTTAATAGATCTACAATCACTCTTGCCAAATCCACAGTCTTCTTTCACAAAATGTCCTCAAAGTTCCACCTCCTCAAAGTAACAGACTATGAGAACAGATCTAGAATTTAAGACAGATTTGTGAGGGTCGGCGGGTCTATAATTAATATAGTAAAATTATTACAGACAGTATTTAATACAAATCATCTGTGATAATTTAATTATCACAGACATTTTTAATACAAACCATCTAAATTATCATAGACAGTTCAAAGAAAAAACTATTTGTGATATTTGGTAATATCACAGATGGTTCTTGTTAATAACCATTTGTGATACTTCATAGATATTTCACCATGAATCATTTGTGATATTACCTCTTCACAGACAGTTTTTAGCGCTGGCAACAACACATATGGTCTTTAAACCAAAACCGTCTGTGATTGTATTTAATAATGATAGTTTTAGTTAATTATCTATGATGTGGCATCTAATATTAGCCTTTGTGTAGTAGTGTTGCAATCTGCATAGAGAGGGGGAGCTCAAGTTTGCTTCTCAGCAAACTGCGGGTGCTCAGCTGTCGGGCATACTAACTTCGCACACGTGGTTGATTTTTTAGTTTAAGGCTAGCCTAAACTTTCTTTTTTTTCCCCCATCTACAAGGTGTCACCATCGATAACATGGAGGGCCTAATCGAGCACTTAATTTGGAGTAGCCGCAGCAAGTTGGAAGAAGCATTTGCACTCATATTGAATCAGTTTTATACGTATGTACTATTTCTTTCTTTGGAATTGCTAAAAAATAGTCCATAAAAAATTTGGTGAAATCAGTGGATTTTCTGATCTTGTGATCTCCTTGGAGATTCGTGCTCAGGCCGGTCGATAGGGTCATTGTCTTCTCTGGTGGTGGTGGCAGCGAGTTAGGGTTAGGATTCATCATATTAGGGTTCAAGCTCACTGGGGGACGCCTATAGAGGGAGGTGAGGGTGGTGGGAAGGGGCCAGTGACACCACGGGTCAGAGGAGGATAGTGGGCAGTGGAGGTCGGTGGGGGTGATAAGAACTGACTAGCAAATAGGAGGCGATGGTGGTGCTGGCGGATCCGGCGGTGGTAGCCACCAGAGACGGGAAAGAAAGCACCGATAGGGGAGACAGAGGAAGTGGTAGTGGGAGGCAGCACGCCGGGTGGGGGTGGGGTGGCGGTGGCTGAAAGTGAGAGGGAGTAGTTAGGGCTTGTTTGGAATACGTGATGCTAATTAATATGAATTGTAAATGAAAGAAAATATTGATGTTCTACTTTGTGCTTCTTGTCATTCGAAATTATTATGAAATTTTGTGAGTTACAAATGGGATCTAATAGACCTATGCTTAACGAATGAAGCCCTCTCCCCCCCCTTCTCTCTAAGTTTGTTAACAACGCGATCTTAAGACTTAGCACCAAGATATCATCAGATCAAATCCTAGAAAATCCACAATTAAGTCATTCTAACATGGAGTAAAAAAACATTCAAAGCATTTAGGCGGACAATGAGTGCCATACATAGTGGAGTAGCCAACTAGTCGACTTCTCTCCTCTTGCTTTTGAATAGGCTAAACGGGGAAATAGGAACAATTTAGTGTCTATTTGGTACAGGTCCTACTCTCAATTTCTTCTTTAGATTTTATCGAGTTATACCAAACACTCAGCTTCTCAAAATGATTGAATTCTAATTCTCATAAGAAACAGAGTGAAAATTAAACTAGCAACAAAAAGCAGCTTTTGAGTGAATTCTCGTGAAAAACTAATCTAAGTAGAAACAATAACAGTTTTGCTATTGCACAAGTGACTGAAATTTTTTTATCTTTTAGTCACCTGAAATTGCACTCTCAATCAACTTAAATTGCAGCCCCCCTTCAAAAAACAGCTGCAACTTTAGGTGATTCAGAATGCAACTTCAGGTGACCTGAAATTGCACTCTCAATCAACTGAAATTGCAGCCCCCTCCAAAAAAAACACCTGCAACTTTAGGTGATTCAGAGTGTAACTTTAGGTGACTGAAAGATAAAAAAATTTCAGTCGCCTGTGCAATAGTCACTCCCAAACAATAATACCCTTCAAAGTTAAAGGTAATTACCCATCTTTTATCATCAAACTACTCTGTTCTCTTCCCACCCGAGATGGTACAGGCGCACTCGTCCCTCTTCCTGATATGCTCGCAGGCCGTGGAGTACCGCGTCGAGGCGGTCCGGTTGGGGGAGGCGCTAGAGGGGCAGGATAGGCGCGAGACACGCTCCCGCCGCCCGTCGCCATGGCCGTGCCCTGTCGCCGCCATCGCCAACCTCCTCGCCATCTGTGACAGTGGCTGGGGCTAGCGTTCTGAATTTCTTCTTTTCTCTCATTGACGCAGTGAGTGAGATCTGTGCCCTATGATGGGTAGATTTGTTCATGTCTTGCGATCTCGTTCTCGGCATTGGATGAATTCCGATGAAGTTGTCGTTTTAGTGAGCAGCGTGCTGCGGGGGCTACTGCTAGGGTTTTTGGCCAAATAGCAAATACATGGCATGACTGGAAGCCCTGCTAGCATTTATGCTTGTTGTTGATATGGATTCTGGGCTGAAACTTAGTTTAAGATCCTCTATTGCAACTAGTAGCAAACATCTGGAAAGTAGAACCTATGAATTTTTGTTCTCAACTTAGTGGATACAAGAAAATGTTCTTAATCCAACATCCCGGGGTGTGCTTGCATCCAAATTTGCTATTTTATCATCAACTCTGAGAAAACTTGTGAATAGATACTAGTAATGTTTAGGCGTAGTAGTGGGTATTATGGTGATTCTTCACTGTGTTTCATTATTTTCTGATTGGTTTTCGATGGTGGTTATGCAGCTTTGTGGAGGCCAGAGCGGACTTGTCGCTGAGGAGAGCAAAGGTGGAGGAGAAGAGGGACAAAATACATAAAAAGTCAAAGGCGCTTCTTGATTACACGAGGAAGGCCATAACCAAGCTTATTGAGCTCAAGAAGTGAGTGAAAAACTGTTAAGTTCTTAGTTGACTTAAGGAGTACTTACTTCTTAGTTGACTTAAGAAGTACTTACTAATCACCACCACCTAGATTTCCTCATAAAATGTGATAACCTCTATGCCATTTTTAGGATGCTGGAGAAATTCAAAAATGATGTTGAGAAGCAGAAGGTGGAGCAAATGGCCGATTGGCAAACAAAGCTGGTCATGATGGACTCGAAGGAATGACAATATATCCTCCAAGTCTCAAATTATAAGGTGAGTTACGTTCTGTTTTGCATTTTGTCTAATTTTTAGGGCTTATCTAATATTGTTCGTCATTTTTACCTTAATGACTTGGCTATCTAGAGCTATTTATGCCCCTTTAGAGGCCAATTGTGCGCATTACTTGGTTTGGCACTATTGTCTTTGTCTTTTTAGGAAGTCTACTTTGATGCTTTTATATTCATCGTCTTCTGTTTTACTAGGCAATACTTAACCAGGTGGGATATACACCGGAAATCAATCATGGTGTGCTGATGGAAATGACAGAACATAAGGAGGATCTTGAGCGGAAGACAAAACCCATTGCGGTCACATTAAGAAGCTACCAGGATTTGCCTCCAGTATGCCTTTTGCCTTCTGTTTTGTTCTTTTCCTTCTTGTGTAAATATCTGCTTATTCTTGGGTATCTTTAGCAATTGTATTCAGGATAAAGTTCTAGCTGCACTAGCTATAGAGGACAAAAAGAGGCAGTGTGCAGCTGTAGAGAAGTACCTTGAAGATGTGTTGCAATCTGCTTTAACCACACCTGGCTTATGTTGTGCGTGTGATTAAGTGCATAGTTTATCTGGTGTATCTTATATGTTGTCATTGATTGAAGGTGTAACGATCATTGACTTTCTTGTAACTTTGTTCTTTACTCCTGTAAAATCCATATTGTAGTGTTTTTCAACAACGACAAATTGGCAATTTTTCACCATAAGAAACTAAATTCTGTTGCAGTTATAATGTCAGTGACAACCAAGACGCTATATCTATTTGCATTTCTAGTACAGATAGATACTTTGTATTATTCATATACACTCACATGGTCTTCAAAATTTGGAAAAAATTTGTGTACAAATACAAATGAAGTGGTATAACCATGTGTAACATGGTCTACTTGCCTTCAATCATCTTTCTTATGGTTTTTGGAGCCAACCTACGAGCCAAGCACTTTCCAGGAGTAACTCTAGTTCTCATAGAATCAGAAGCATAAGCTAAAAAATGATAATCCGAAGCTCTGCCAAATAGGGGTAGTAACAATTCAGAAGGATGAGCTAAAAGGTTGGAAAAGGGGTAAGTAAATTGTTGTGGTTACAAACCAAACAGTGAACAATGGGTGCTGCAGGGAGGCCACGGAGGGGTTGTCTGAAGCCTAAGAAACCGTGGAGATTGGATGTAGAAAGTATATGCACAAATGAGTGATCTATTACTAGGAAGCCACGCAGCTTGCCTGCCCATACTCCGAAGGCATATTTTTCTAGGTTGAGTTTTATTTTAGCCCATCGGAGGTCATCGAAGGTTTCCTGAAGGTCCACGCTATGGGATGCCGCTCGTCTGCTTTTGACGATGACATCATCAACATAGGCTTCAACGTTTCGGCCTAACTGAGACGCAAGGACAAGGGTGAAGAGCCTGGTGAAGGTGGCCCCAACGTTCTTTAGCCTGAAGGGCATCCTCACAAAACAATGTCCTGCTAGGGACTATAAAGCTTGTCTTGGCTATATGTATCTGGTAATATCTGGGGTATGCGTCAAGGAAGCTCATCAGCTCGTACCCTGCTGTGGCATCCACTAATTGGTCAATACACAGCAAGGGTTAGTTATCCTTGGGATACGCTTTATTGAGGTTGCTGAAATCGACGCACATGGGCCAGGTGCTGATCGTCTTCTTCACTAGCACTGGGTTAGTGAGCCACTCAAGGTGGACCACCTTCTTGATCATGTCAGAGGCGATCATTTGGCCATGTCCCGCCTTGGCTACCTCTTGCCTGTCAAGGGACATTCACCTCATTCAGTGTTTGACTGACTTTGCATCAGGGCGCACCACCAGCTTATGTTTGATGGTGGAGCGCTTCACTCCGGTGATATTATTTGGTGACCATGCGAAGACATCTGCATTCTTATGAAGCACCACCAATAGGCTTCGCTCAAACTCAAGGGTAAGGCCGCTTCCCACCAACATTTATTTTGATAGGTTCGCTAGGTTGAGTGACACCCTTTTTACCTCGCCATCAGGCCTTGGCTTCGGCGTCCACTGTAGGACGAAGAGAGGAGGCGTTGTTGGGAGAGGGCTTGATCCGGAGGGTAGGGGCTCGCTTAGGGAGGTGTGGTGTCCTTCACTTACGGCATGCACCATCTGGTGGGGGCTCTGTGTGGCGACTTCAATCTGCCATGCGAGGTCCTGGTTGCCACATATTGTGATGATCCCTTTGGGGCCTAGGAGTTTCATACATAAGTAGTTATGATGCAGGACTATGCCAAAAGGTGTTGAGGGCAGCTCTTCCGATCCCAAAATGGCATTGTAAGGATATTAGAGGTCTGCCACATTGAAGTTGATGACTTCCCACCTACTTTACCCTCCTTGCCCAAAGGCTAACTTGAGCACTATATGCCCCAACGCACTGATCTGTTGCCTATCGATGCCTTGTAGGGGTATACCTGGTGGCTCTAGCCTACTTCGAGTGATGCCCATCTGGTCGAAGGCGTTTATGAATAGGAGGTCAACAGAGCTACCTTCGTCCACATGGACTCGCCTCACGTTGCACCTCGGGATACTGGTTGAGATCACTAGGGACCAGGGGGTCTTGATGGGGAAAGTCCACTTCTGAAGCATCCTCCATCTTGAAGGTGATATCTGTCTAGGCCCACTCCGGGACCATGTGTGTGGGGTGTGTGGAGAGATGATGAATCCAGTGTACATAGGCCCTCCACTGTCTCTCAGAGGGGAATTTGAGGGATGACTCGCCTGTGATGACATTGATCACCTGGTAAGGGCCAGCCTTAGGGCCTTGGATTCGCAACACGCTTGACGGGAGCTGAACTAGTGGTACTTTCGAAGGTTGTCGTACATGTGCCACCACTAGCACCCCTCGTGTCATAGGCATTCTGCCAGGCTACACTATCACAGAGTGTCGCGATAGTGGGGTAGTCACGAGTAAGGTGATCTCCTCAGCCGTGCACTTTGTGCCATGGTCCTTGTTGGTGCTAGTCCTCTTGACCCCTCGGGGTTACCATCAGTGCCTTCTTCGATGCTGAGGATGTATCCAGCCCAAGGCCCCCTTTGCTGCTTGTGGCTGGGGCCCTCCTTTGGGGCCACGGGAGTGGGCTTGGCTTCAAGGTCGGATGGCACAGCCTGTGCCTCGTGCCACATCGCATCCTCTTTTGCTTTCGCGTACTCCACCATCTTATCGAAGAGCTTGGCAACCATTCTTATGGGCTTCTGCGCATTGTATTCCACTAGTGAGCCCTTCTGAAGGCCACGGATGGCAGCGTTGATGATGGTTGTATCATTGACATCCTTTACTTAATAGTGCACCTTCGCAAATCATCTGAAGTACTGCCACAGTTTCTCCCCCGACACATGTCTTACTGCGAAAAGTTGATCGACATCGACCCGCTCCATGTAGTTATCTTGGAAATTGTTGTACATGAGATCTCAGATATACTTCCACACGTATACTAAGCTTGGGATGATAGTACAAAACCAGGAGAGCGTGGCCCCTTGAAGAGTGAGAGGCAACCTCTTCGCCTTCGTGGAGTCATCTCACCTCGCTATTTTGATGGTCGTCTTGTAGATGCACAAAAACTTGTGGAGGTCTGTATCACCCTTGTATGGCTCCATCATGGGTTTCTTAAAATCTTTTGGCCAGGCGCTCTGTTATAGGACTGCACAGAGGGAGGACAAGGGGTCCACCACCGAGGGACACTACGGGCTCCCGCATTGGCCTTGCAACTCTCCGCCCCTTCTGTGGCCACCTCCACTACCGCCACGGCTGGTGTCGGTTGACTGTGACTCTCCTGCATCTCGTGCATGGCTCTCTGCAAGTCCACCGACTTGCGTTGCAGCGTCCCACAAATCACCTCAAGGGCACCTTTGCTCATGTCCTGCGTGCGCGGGGGAGGGGGCACCCTCCACTCTCTGCGTGGTGACGATGACAGTATTGATGCTGGTGGAGACCACTGCCTGGGTAGCACGGACCTCGTCGTTTTGGTCAGACGCCATAGTCGAGTCCTCCATTCATGATGCTTCCTGCTCTGTCATTGGCACAGTGCCAAAGAATCACCTTTGTTACTTGTTGTGGCCTTGGACAACACCATGCCGGTGTGTCATTGCCATGGGGGTGGGGGGCCTTCGTAGACCGGTTTCCTTGCTCTCGCCATAGCAGTCTTGGTAGTTGTGCTTCTCTTTTGCTTGGAGGTCGATGTCGTCGCATTCTTTGGTGCCACTGCATCTGAACGCATTTTCTTCGGCTTGTAGCTTCTATGCCCCCTCCCCATGGACGACGCCAATTATTGTAGCTATAGACCAAACAGTGAACAATGGGGGCAATGAGGAGGCCACAGAGGGGCTAACCGAAGCCTGAGAAACTGTAGAGATTTGATGTAGAAGGTGTATGCACAAAATGAGTGATCTATTTCATAGCCCTTTCTCTAAAAAAAATGAATCCCCATCCATGGCGCCGTGAGGCACATATTTATAGTCATGAAGATGTTGCTTATATAAATGCCCCTATCGGGGTCTAGAAGTGTAGGGGCAAATATATCTTTTCCCCTATAACAGCCCCTTTAGGCCTGCCACGTGGTTACATGCTTAATGGGCCTCTTGGTGCTGTAGGCCGATTGGGCCAAGGTGTAGACCATTCCCCCAACAAAAATATTCAAAATACCGAGTCAGAAGTCAGAATCATTCATGGACCCTTCAACACGATATTGTTCTCTTTTATAATTAAAAAGCATGATATAGATTCTAGAGAAAATTGCACTGTAGCTCCCTGAACTTGTAGGGTTATACCACTTTACCTCCTAAACTTATACTTTACTTTCTCAGCCCTATGAACTTGTAAGGTTGTCACTTTACCCCCTAAACTTGCACGACAGAGCAAGAGAAGGAGGGCATGTGGCGATAGCGGGTATGGCGGCAGGGAGGAGCACGGCGATGGCACTCTACGACGAGAGAGATAACTGAAGGAAATGGGTTTCGGCTTTAGTGTGATGCGGCACACCTTGTGATGCGGACAGCCTAGCACAAGGATGATAGGGACGGCGGTTCCCTGGGAGCCGAGAGGGGAGAGGCAGTGCAGCTCAATGTTAGTGGCATATCCAACGAGCTTCGGTGATGGGAGTGACATTAATAGGGCCGTAATGAAGTAAGGAAGGTAGTGGCATGATCAATTTTGGGAGATAAATTGAATTAACAGTGAATTTAGGAGGTTTACTATCATGGTTTGGAGCAGTGGTGGATGTTCGTTGGATTAGGGACGATGAAGGGGCTATAGCGGCATTGTGGTGGGATGGAAAAAGCGGAAGGAGTGTCAAACAGGTTAGGATGGCATGCTTGGATATTAATTAATCATCTTCCTTGTTACTGTCGACCTCACCAATGTCGTCCCTGTTGTCTTCATGGAGCCTCTTTGAGCCACTCCTCTTTTCTTTAGTGCACGGCTTCGCAGGCCTCGAGAACACACCATGCGTACGGCATCACCAGAGCTCCACTGTGATAAGCACTGTCACCCCATGCCCTCCATCCCCTACTTTGCCACACTGCAAGGGAGAAGAGGGCAATGTGTTGACTCGACATTGTGCCTATGCGATCGAGTCTAACCCAACGAAATCAGCCATGTGCTATGCTAGCTTAGTGTTTTCTGTTAGCAAACAGCCCAATTGATCTACGGTGTAAACAAATGCTAGTTCAGAAAGCTGAGAAAGTAAAATACAAATTCAGCATTGTAAAGTGGTACAACCCTACATGTTCAGGGCTAAGAAAGTAAAATGCACGTTCATAGGGTAAAGTGGCACAACCCTATAAGTTTGAGGGTTAAGAGAATAAAATACAAATTCAAAGAGTAAAATGGTACAACCTAAGCTACAGTATAATTTTCTATATATTCTGGTAGCCGAGAGCCCTCTTTCTGGTGATGCAACCTAATGTTTTTGCAACTTGCTATTTGGAGATTATTCTATCTGAGTGCTCGGTGCAGGAAATAAATATAGTTAATTCTTCTCCCCATAAGCTGTTAGTGCAGACGCGCAGTACTTACCGGTGACAAACTTGCAATCTATGCTACGCTCAGCTCTTTTAGCAAGCAAGTACCAGAGCTACAGCTATAATCGGCTTATCATTTACTCCACCAGCCAAGTTTATATGACATACTTTTTAATGATATTATTTATAAATATATGACTTTTATATTTTAATATAAAATTAGTATGATTTTTTTATACCTAATAAATATCTATTTTAATTGATATTCTCTATAGCACATTATACATATATTAAATATAGTGCTTAGAGTGTTTAGTCTTCGGTCTATGTGCCAAGACGAAATACGGTTTATAAACATAGACGGAAGGAGTAAATCATATAGACATGCTAGACGATCTATTTGAGGTACACCGACCATGGACGCAATGACCATGTACATTACTACATCTGATCTCAGATCTGTTCTATTAAAACATTGATAAAAAATGTTTCTCCAAATGATTGTCATTTCGTCAATATATCTAATTGGCTTCCATACCACAGATGACACAAGAATCTACTCTATATGAATCTCTACCCCTATAAACCACCAGTTAAAATTATCCTACATCCACCCAACAATTACCTGCTCCATAGTCATGACCTTAACTACGTTCACACCACAATTTGCACCCATAATTACACCATCCTAAAAATGTCCGCACCAGATTAACTCTCCTCCATTCTCTCTCCTTACTCAACCATATCCGACGATCATCCTTCAATGGATCCGCAGTACCCCTTCCCGCGTCCCTGAGGCTCGCGGCTTGCATGCATGCAGGTCGATCGTCTTCTGGAAAGCCTCCCCCGCCTCCCCCGAATCGGCCGCTCGTCTTCTGGAAAGCCTCCCCCGCCTCCCCCGAAGGCCGCCGCCTCCCCCGCCTCCCCCGAATCGGCCGCTCGTCTTCTGGAAAGCCTCCCCCACCTCCCCCGAAGGCCGCCGCCTCCGCCGAATCGACTCCCGGCCGCCGCCTCCCCGAAGGCCGCCGCCTCCGCCGAATCGACTCCCGGACGCCGCCTCCCCCGAAGGCCTCCGCCTCCGCCAAGGCCACCGCCTCCCCCGAAGGCCGCCGCCTCCGCCGAATCGACTCCCGGACGCCGCCTCCCCCGAAGCGACTCCCGGCCGCCGCCTCCCCCGAGGTTTGCGATTTTGAAATCCCCAAACCTACTGGTTGACAAGAATTGGGTTGTGAAGGTAACACACAAGTTCCATTATAGCAATGACATTCTGTGTATTGTTTTCATGGCAAGCTACATAATTCTTGCAATTAGGTTTGCGATTTTGGTTTATCAAGGATGAAGAACAATACCTTCTGTCATCAAGATCAACACTGGAACAAGAAGCTTACATGATTTCCACAATTTTAGCATAACTTTTATGTGAGCAAGTGCTTCATACTCTTCGAAAAGAAAATTGCATAAATCCCAAAGCATTTGCAGTTCATACAAGGCGTAAGTTAATCTGGCAGCTGTAACCAAATGCGTTAAACTTGTTCAATTTTCTACCTGGGGAAGTATAGAAGCACTTCCTTCTCTATGATTAAATTTGTTTGTAGTGTACTTAGTTCTCCAGTTCTGTAAATTATCTTCTCCATTTGTTAACAAAAATGGTAAACTTTGTAGTTCTCATGTGTGTGCATCTATCTTTGTAAACCTCAAGCGGCAAGAGTCTGTGGTTTGTCTGTTGGCTCAGCTCTTATATATTTAGAGTTTACATACCAGTCAATACATTATTCTGCACTTTCTTGATCTATTTACCATTAAATACTAATGTCATCTATTATTTGTGTTACTAAATTTCAATCTACTCTTGAAATAGTCTTGCAGATTCAAATAGAAGGAAATGTTCTGTTCTCCAATGGAATCCAGACATGTCCACCCAGCTAATTGTTGCATCAGATGATGATAACTCTCCTTCTTTGAGAGTAATGACCTTTTTTTTTCTATTTCTTCATTACATTTTTCTCTATTTCTTCATTCTTTTCTTTTCTATTTTTTAGTTTCCTTGCCTTCTCTATATGCAGCACATAGCTAGAATAGATGAAACAAATTTGTTTCTTCATTTTATTGACTCTCTTAACATGTCTGTTTTAATTCTAATTGTGCTACTGCTTTTAATAAAAGGGTAGCGAGACAGCCGCTCGTCCTTCATTTAATCTACATTGGGAAATTTTTTTATGCCCCTATGATAGTTCATTCTTGCTTACTTGTTCTAATGGGAACTTTGACATTCATTGGTACGAAAAATCCAGTGTCATAGCAACATCCTCATTTGATGTGAAAATCGGCATATACAACTTGGAGGTAATATGCAACATGAGAGTTACTTGTACTCAGTTCACCATACGACTTATAAAATGCATTAGAGTGTGAAGGCTAATTTTCTTAATTGGCTTTATCTTAAAGAGTCATATAAACAATTATGTGTTACTCATCTCATTAATGTCTTGCAAGAAAGGAAGCTTTGTTATATAGCAACTTGAATTTTAGTTTAATTAAGCTGGACTAAACCAACTAACCAAGTGTGCTCTATTTGAAGGCAATTAAATATGATGGTCGTTCTGGATGAACGGTCCTCCTAGAACATCGGATTGTCATTGTTCATTTCCCTTCATGCTTATTATTAGTTCTCCACAAAATAAAAGTTAATGAATTCCTGCCTTTCATACTATAAAAATCACTCAGAGGGTTATAGCTTCACAATATGTTGTTTAGAGATAGGTTGGTGGTAAAAAAGATTTTATATTGAATTGCTCATTGGATGCATCAAATTTTATGCCCACTATATTGTTATCAGAATGAGTTGACTTCATGCTGTATCACTCATAACATGCGCAGCTGCGCAGGTCCCTGTGACCTGCCTAGTACTTTCATTTTTGGCACACAAAGCTAATTAGTTCTCTGAAATTCTTACTTATTTCTTTTACAGTTCTCTGGCCTGTATGCAGCTGGTGAAAGTGTTGTTGGTGCCCCAGGTATATTGAATACCGCCTCATCTTTAACTTTCTGAAATGATCAAATATTCAGTAAGTTTAGATTGCCTTTGATCTTTTATGTTATTAAATATTCAGTAAGTTGAGATTTATCTTGTATATTTACAGTCGTTACATCAGCGGAAAGAAATTTTCAACCATGTCGATGCTTATCCTTCATTTTACGACAAAACTGAATGCCATGTTTCTATATTAAGTTTAATGTCAAATGTCATGTATCTACATTCAGTCTTGTAAATTGTAATCTTTTAATTATCGGCGGATTTGTTTCCCCCACTATTTTGTGTTAACTGCTTAGAACTCCTATTGCTTATTTTGTCTCCGCTGAGAAACAAACTGTATGACTTGATTTGGCTGACCGAAACGCTTCGTAGTCTCGCAGATCAGGGGGGTTCATAGGGGGAAATGTTGCTCGGGCGACTTAAGACATATATCTTTAAATCTATAAACGATGGCGTGGAATGAAAAGTATCTGTCCAAACATAGATAGCTGTTTAGTACAGTGTAGTTTTTTGATGAGTTTAAGCCGCAAGCGGGCTTAAGTGTGTTAGAACTTTGTTGCTCTTGTATCGGGATAAGAAGTTTATGTTATGTATGGGTATCATTTATTTGTATCTAGCTGGTTCAAGTGCTACCATAGTTGCCACCGAACGTTTATGTTGATGTGCGGTGAGTGGATGGCACCTGAAATACTTCGTAATGAACCGTCAGATGAGAAGTTATCTACTGGTTAAAAACTTAGTTTAGATGTATGCTTATCTCAAATAACTTTGTGCTTGCTGAAATGGTTGTGCATGTTGGCAGATGCGATGTTTTTAGTTATGGGGTCATACTATGGGAACTTCGTACATTACTACAGCCTTGGGAAGGATATCAAAGATGGTTATAGCCTCATAGAGTCGTTAGGGGCGTTCTAGATTGCTTGGAAAATTAGCATGTTTGATGCTGCTTTGGTGTAGAAAGAAAGAAAAAGAGAACTGTTATATTTAATAATTGTGTGTGAAGTTCTAAAATTAAAATTCTCAACTTTGGATGTGTCTGTTTTCGCGGTCACCCTTTACCTTTTGTCTGAAAGGAATTGCATCATATGAAAGGCTTAAGATTGTATTTGAGAAGGAAACTGTTGCGATTTTAAACAACAGTGATTGCATCTTCCTTAAGTTGGTTTTGCATGTTGTTGGCTGGTTAAATAAAAAAAAGGACATGTCAAACCAGAAAGCAGATCGCACTGCTTTAGGCGAGATAACAAACAACAACACAGGTATGAGCGCTTCCTTGTCTGTGACGGAATTGCTTTCGATATTTTTATAACCTTCTCAGTTTTAAAATCACTTGCAGCACCTGTGGATGAGGCCGAGCGAAAGAGGGAAGAGAGGAATAGAAAACAACGAGAATACCGAGCAAGGATAAAGGCCGAGGAATCCACCGAGCAAAGAGAAGAAAGGAATAAAAGGCGCCGGGAACAACGATTATTGAAGAGGACAGAATCATCAACACATACTATAGGACCTGATCATGGTATTGCTTATTTATTGTTTAATAATGGTTCCTTTGTTATTTGAAATGTTACTCTTTATTAAGCAATAATAATTATGTCCGGACAATGAAAAATTAATGTTTCATCCTGCTCCATGATAGGTCAACAAGCGCCATATGGAGCGTGTTCAAGTATTCTCCGAGCATCAAATGATGAGGACAAGGAAAATGTCTGTCCAGATAACAACATGGATTGACTACATAGAAATTATAATTATGTCCGGAGAAGACAACCGACCTATGATACTTCTTGTGTGCCCAACAACCTGTCAAGCCACACTCTGTTGAATGCAAGTGCGGCAACTCCAGGTGCCATCCTTGTATTTTTTTTAATTTGTGCAAGCAATAGTAGCATGTTGTACTATATGTATAATAGAATAGATCATCTGACCATGCCAATGTTTTCCACCCAATGGTGACCAGTTAGCACTCAAATAGGCAAAGGGCCCTTGCGAGAAAGAGAGGTACAGCAATATGGATGAGCACAAACAAGGAAAAAATGTTGCAGAGAAATAGGGACTACAAAAAAAAGATGAGAATACAGTCAGTCGGGGTCTTGGTGAAGGAAACATTGCATATAGGACAGAATGATATAGAATATGATAGTGCCTTGTTCGAACCTATAAACAATCCATCTGATGAAGGTGTGTTCTTTTTCTTTGTTTATTTTATTTTAATAACACAGTAAGTCGGTGTGTTCTATTCCTAATGTTCGAGCAAACATCATGCAGAGGAACATCTGGAGGCACCTCATGTCTTGGATATTGATGATCTTCTTGCTGACGATGAGACTAGGCAGTACGTTGGTGAAGGTAACTTTATTTTGTGTGTCATCACAGGTGTTTCGCTTATTAATGTTGTGTAATGACGGCCAGTGCTTGCTTTCATAACAGATGGTGCCTTCGAGTCCTATCGTGTCCATGTCAATGGTGTTGATTTGAATACCAATGAAGATCCTTATGATCATGTCTACCAAAATGTGCCTGATAGGCACCATGTTTTGAGAAAGGTGCCTAACTGCTTGTACTGTGCAGCAATGAGATTTCAATATGAACCACCTGGATTCTGTTGCAGAAAAGGAAAGATAAAAGTACATGTTCCACAGGTGCCTACTGAATTAAAAAGGTTATTCACAAGTCAGGTAGATAATGATGCAAAATATTTCAGGCAAAATATTCAGTACTTCAACGCTCATTTCTCTTTCACGAGCCTTGGAGTAACCTTGGATCAACGAGTTGCCACCGCGGCAGGGACTGGTATATATACATTTCGTGTGCATGGGGCCTTGTACCATCGCCTGGACCAATTGGTTCCAGGTTCTAAAGGGCCTCGCCACTTGCAACTCTACTTTTATGATACGGAGGATGACAGTTTGGCGCACAGAGTACAGAGATCGCCTGACCTAGATATCAATCTTATCAGAACTGTGCTGCGAATAATGGAAGGCAACCCATATGTACAGACCTTTAACAGAGTTGGAGCTATTCCAAATCTTGATGACTATGTAATTGAACTCAATACTAATGTCACGCCAGACCAACGAAGGTACACATGTTCAGGGATATGTTTATGTATTGCAAAATATTTTTATTCTACAAATAAATTTGATTTATTTTTACTAATAAATCAATGATTGATTTTATACATATATTTCTTTGCTGAAAACAAGGTACAATGCACCCACTGCGTCACAAGTGGCGGCTATCTGGTTAGATGGCAATGATCCCCAAAGATGTTTTGATAGGAGTGTGCTTGTGTATGCCAGAGGGGATCGCCCGCGCTATATCAAAGCATATCATGGATGTTATGATCCATTGGCATATCTGATATTTTACCCTAAGGGAGAAACTGGCTGGAATAAATTTATGCCTTACAATGATATAGTGACTGATATGGAAGGACAAACCTCTGTTGATCCAACAGATGCAACAGATCTGACAGATCCAATAGGTACCGAACATGATTTAATTTCCAATGCCTTAATAAAACGCATGGGTACATACTAATATATAATTTCCATTTGAGACAGAGCATGGTGAGGATGACGCGGACGTACAACAAGGTGAATACATGAGTACCATGGTGGAAGAAAGACAATCTGGAAGATTTGTGACAGCAAGAGAGTACTATTGTTTTTTGATGCAAGTTAGAGAGGGGCTTTTTAACATATTGCTATTTGGGGGACGACTTTTCCAACAATGGGCCGTTGACATGTACATAAAGATCGAGTCTATGAGGCTTGATTGGTATTCTAACCCTGATAACCAAAAACTCATACGCGCGGAACTATATCAGGTGAGTTATGCAATGTTTTATTATTGCAAAATATTATGTCACAACAATTCAAGCCTAATCAATATACACTAATTAATCATCCATGCTGTAAATTTTTATTTTTCACGTAGGGTTTGGTTGATGTAATTTCTGCTGGAGAGACAAGAGCTTCAGAGGTTGGCAAGAGAATAGTGCTACCTCGTAGTTTCCCTGGTGGCGATCGTGACATGATGCAGAGATTTCTTAATGCAATGGCTTTAGTCCAGCATTTTGGAAAACCAGATTACTTCATCACCATGACTTGCAATCTGTACTGGGAGGAGATTACTCAAAATCTTGAGCCTGGCCAAAAACCACAAGATAGGCCAGACCTTGTTTCAAGAGTATACAGGGACAAGCTGCAGTCCATAAAAGATTTATTGATCAAGAAAAGGTATTTTGAAGAGGTGGTAGCATATGTCCATATCACTGAATTCCAGAAGAGGGGACTTCCACATGAACACATCCTATTGATTATGAAGAAAGGCAGTAAGTTAACAACCCCAGATGCTTATGACAAAGTCATTTCTGCAGAGCTACTAGACAAGGATAAATACCCTGTGTTGCATAGCCTGGTCATCACGCATATGCTGCATGGCCCGTGTGGCGTCTTTAATAGAAAGTGTGCTCGTATGGTTAATGGAGAATGTCGCTTTCGCTATCCTAGACAGTTTTGTGCAACAACACAGCAAGGCAAAGATTCATATCCTTTGTATAGGAGGAGGGATGATGGACGGCGTGTGAAAGTAAGAGGTGCCGAGTTGGACAATAGGTGGGTGGTTCCATACAATCCTGGGCTGCTCATGACATATAACTGCCACATAAATGTTGAAGCTTGCTCAAGCATCAAAGCTTGTAAGTACTTGTTTAAATATGTACACAAAGGCCACGACCGTGCATCATTCTCTGTTGATCCTGCTGGAGTAATCAATGAGATCCGTCAGTACAGGAATGCTAGATACATATCACCTCCGGAAGCTGTACATAGGATTTTTGGCTTCCACCTTTTTGGAGTCTCTCCATCTGTTTTGCAGCTCCAGTGTCATCTACCTAATATGCAGTCTATTACTATGCAAGAAACTGCAAATCTCAAAGATGTTGTCGATCACCATCGCAACTATGACGACACTCACGAGAATACTTCACGTTGAACCGTGTTGATAGTTATGCAAGGAAATTTTTGTATAGAGAGATTCGAACACTCTGGTGGATTAGTGGTAAGAAGGCGTGGCATACAAGAAAGCAAAGGGGACAGTGGGGCGTATTGTGTATGCACACCGGTGAAGGGAAAGGTATTTCTTGAGAGTACTTCTAAATCATGTACGAGGTGCAACATCATATGAGAATTTAAGGACAGTGGCTGGAATCACGTACCCTACTTTCAGAGAAACATGCGAGAAGAGAGGGCTCATAGAAAGGGATCAAACGATTGATGACTGCTTGAGTGAGGCAACAACTTTTTAGATGCCTGCCGCTCTGCGAAGGTTATTTGCGACTATTCTTGTATTTTGTGAGGCCACCAACATCCGTGGATTGTGGGACAAGCACAAGGAATCTTTGTCTGAAGATTACAGCCGAGACAATCCTAACACAGCAGCAGTAGAACAAATGGTTCTTAGAGACATTCGGGATTTAGTTCAATCAATGGGGAAGGATATCAGGAATTATGATCTACCTGAGCTGAATGATACAGGTAATATTTTTAGCAGTAATGATCATTGAAAATAATTCTAATAAATATTTTATTTACTTATTTCATGTTCTTTTTCTTGTGTCAAGCAGATGAATTTAACAATGACATGATGAGAGAGGTTAGGGATGAACTTGCTGTGCCGGTCCACCAAGAACATTTGGATATATATACATCTCTTAACAAGGAACAACGTGAAGGATTTGATGAAATATTAAATTGTGTAATGAATAAGAAGAGCCAAGTGTTTTTCGTGGATGGTCCTGGAGGAACAGGAAAGACATTCCTATATAAGGCACTTCTTGGTACAGTGCGTTCAGAGGGATTAATAGCCATTGCAACTGCAACTTCTGGTATTGCGGCGTCCATATTGCCTGGAGGACGCACAGCACACTCAAGGTTCAAAATCCCAATTAAGCTTGCTGACAATAGCACATGCAGCTTCACAAAGCAAAGTGGCACTGCAGAGTTACTGCGTACAGCATCCTTGATTATCTGGGATGAAGTAGCAATGACAAGGCGACAAGCAGTTGAGTGTCTTGATAGGTCCCTGCAGGATATTATGAATTCTTGTTTGCCATTTGGGGGAAAGGTTATGGTATTTGGTGGAGATTTTAGACAGGTGCTACCTGTGGTAACACGTGGGACAAGAGCACAGGTAACAGATGCTACATTGCAGAGATCTTATTTGTGGGAGGGTATAAGGAAGATACGGTTGTCACGTAACATGAGGGCTCAATCCGACCCATGGTTTGCAGATTACCTCCTTAGAATTGGGAATGGAACTGAAGAGACGATTGGAGATGATTATGTACGCCTTCCAGATGATATTTTGATTGGCTATACAGACAACGAAGATTCAATAAACAAACTCATTCAAGAAGTCTTCCCATCACTTGAGAAAAATGTAAGATCATCAGCTTATATGAGCACACGCGCCATCCTTTCTACCAAAAATGAACATGTAGATCAGCTAAATGCAAGTATGATTGACAAGTTTCCAGGTGAGGAAAAAGTTTATCATAGCTTCGACTCTGCCGATGACGATACAAGAAATAACTACCCTATTGACTTCCTGAACTCCATCACTCCAAATGGTCTCCCCCCACATGAGCTCAAAGTAAAAACCAACTGCCCTGTAATCCTTCTCCGCAATCTTGATCCTAACAATGGTTTGTGCAATGGAACAAGACTAATGGTTAGAGCATTCCAAGACAATGCAATTGATGCGAGAAATAGTTGGTGGCCATCATGCGAGCAAAGGGTGTTCATACCTAGGATCCCTATGTCTCCATCGGATGATATTTCACTTCCTTTCAAGTTCAAGAGAAACAATTCCCAATTCGCCTAAGTTTCGCAATGACCATAAATAAAGCGCAGGGCAAACCATCCCAAATGTTGGGATCTATCTTCCAGAGCCAGTGTTCTCACATGGGCAGCTCTATGTTGCGTTGTCGAGGGGTGTGTCCAGCAAACAACAAGAATTTTGGCAAAACCAAAGAAGGAATTAGATCCAACAGGAAGAGCACCAAAAATATTGTGTATAAAGACGTCCTCATTGGTGAAAAGGTGGTAATAATGTCCTAAATGACTATTTCTTTTTTCTTAATAAATCTGCACTAAATTTAAACTGAATCAAGTAGCAGCTACATAGGCCTTTAAGTTATAATGTGCTTCTGCCTATTCTTATAAATTTGGAATCTCATATCTCATAAATTTGGAAAGCAATTAAGTAAAATTTTAGGATGCATTTTCTTTTTGCAATGGTGGTTTCAACGTTCTAATAACTTCATCCATTCGGTTGCAGGATTAGGTCCCCATCCTGATTTGGAGCATTGGAGTAGATGAAGTCTTTTGTATCAAACCATCTTCCTTCTACTAATATGCTTCGTTGCTTTGGGTTAGGCTAACATTACGAATGGATGCTGCCCGAGTTGCATGTATTATGTGGAAGCACCATATCATACACATGTGGTCATCTATATTTCAGCGTTCATTGACTTGTAACTGAACTTTTGCCATTTGGATGTCTTCAATTATTTGTAGTGACTGACCAAAATAATCTGATGTATATGTCGCTTTCATTCATGGATGGACTTTGTTGCAAGCAACAACCCAATTATCCAAACAAAACATGTATGGCCATTCAAAAATTGGCTTTGACAGCAGGGAACAAAACATGTATGGCCATTCAAAAATTCGTTTGGTTGATTTCGTGTGCATCCCTAAAATGCCGCCGTGGCATTAGCACGGGCACTATACTAATTACTACAAGGATACCTCGCGTGCTGAAGCGGAAATTTGTAGAAATTAATTTGTTGACTGTAATGTTTGAACAAATAAAGGTGAAATATGGTAGAGCCTAAAAAGAATTAGAAGACGATAGAATGGAACGTCTATGACAACTGTTATCCGATTATTAGGAAGGGTGATGTGGCTGACAAGAGAAGAGAGAAATAGTACTAATTATAGTAAGAAGGATTACTTGCTTAAAATATATAGATTACTTTGGAAGAACTAGAATTAATTCTTTGTTGAATACTGTATTGACTAATTATTAGTCACGATAGTTAGCTAGCTACGATTAGGCGAGTAGCACCGAAGATAGTTCTCAATCTCTTCAGCTACAAAATTTGCAAGCCTCTGGTGAAATTCACTCCACATGGCAACTTTCAGTAAATTTATTTCGAGGTGTAAACCATCCAAATCCAAATTAAAGTAGTGGCATATGGTGGCACCTTCAAGACGGAAATATATATAAGCATGACCGATCAAACCATCAGTAGTTATTACTAAGCTACACCTTCCTGTAGTGCCTAAAAACCATGTATGCAATTAGATATGCTCCACGCGTTCATTAGTACGTGCTAGCAATATAGAAAGCCACGACAGAGAGTAGTTTCTGGGAATAGGAAGCCGGGACTGATCGCCAATAATGAATCTGAACAAGTGCCTGTGTGGTCTCCAATTGTACGCATGATCAGCAGCGAGGAGTAGTGTCCTGAGACCAGTTGCGAGTCGCCATGCTGGGATATCACAGTAGACAAACACTGAACCTTCTGTCCATAAGCTAGACGGGCGTACGAGTGCCATAGCAAGTTGGGCGTACGAGTGCCATAACAAGCTATATAGATCGAGCAGGAATTGAAGAGATAAAAATGTAGGATCCCCACTTCCCTGGGATACAAATATTTGTTCCTTTGGAACACTTGCTGTGGCTCTCCGCGCTCTGGCTCGGTTATGCCTTATTCTCCATGCCTTCCCCCTTGACCCCACAAGAGAACCTGCAGCCTTTTCTTCCGTTCCACCCCTATAAGTACCACCCCTTTCACTCTCCTCTTCTCACAAGCCACAAGCCTAGCTTTCTAGCCACATCCATCGATCGCTATTCGCTACCTCATCTTATCAGGTTCTGTTAGCTCAGTGATATAGCTGGATGGCGTCGATGAGCTCGTCGAGGCCGCAGTGGACGGCGAAGCAGAACAAGCAGTTCGAGCAGGCGCTGGCGGTGTACGACAAGGACACGCCGGACCGGTGGCACAACATCGCGCTCGCCGTGGGGGGCAAGTCGGCCGACGAGGTCAAGCGCTACTACGAGCTGCTCGTGGAGGACGTCAAGCACATCGAGGCCGGCAAGGTGCCCTTCCCCGCCTACAGGTGCCCCGGCGCCGGCTCCATGGGCGGTTACGAGGCCGACAGGTGAGGCCAGGACCCTGCAGAGCACGTACGCCGGCCTAATTTTCATTACCTTTCGTATCGCAGAATTGCTTACTGGATTGCACGCGTAGACCAATGGAATAATAATAACTAAATAAAGAGCTCTCCACGATCACATTATTTGGGGGTCTGTTTAGTCAGTCTTCAGCTTAAGGGTATCTTGGAGCTAAAGTTAGGCCAAATATGTTAACGACTTTTCGGTTTGTCCTATATACAAGGCCTGTTCTTTTTATCTGAAGTTTATAGTTTTTAGTTATGACTTATGACTTTTGAGCTGTTCGTGTGAAAGATTACAAATTAATAGAAACTCATATGCGATTTTTATCAATATAAATAAAATCGGTATAGTATGTATTATAATTAACTAGTAGACTTTATCTTAAAAAAGATACTTCGTTTAAAAGCTAATTACTGTAGAAAAATCGAAAAGTAACTTTTAAAAGCTGAAAATAACAAGCCCATAACTCTAAACTAGTTTCGTATCAGATTCTCATGCCATGCTGAAGTTAGTAGAAAGGGGTTTCTCGGACTCACTAAGTCGACGGCTTGAAGGGCTCGAAGCCCTGCTTGGGGCCGCAACTTTTGCCAAAAGCTGCTTTTTGGTTTATGGCTGGAAAGCAACTTTAGGTCTTGGTTGTAGCTTTTGCTACAAGGTCGTTTGGAGTCTGCTTTTGTCTTGGACTGGTTGGCTGATGTGAGTTGTGAAACGTCTAAAATGCCTGTACGACAAATGATGCTTATTGGGTGCCGATTAACCTAATTCATTCATCCATTTTGTAACATTAATGCATTTAGCGAATTATAGCCTTGCATTATGTAACTTTCCTTTTTAATTTCACTTGGGCTTAATTAAAATGACCTTACAAACAACTAACTAAGCACTTAATTTGATTGAGCATGTCAAACAAGATGTCAAATGGAATTGCATAATTTCCAAAACTCATCAGGTGATCACTCAAAACATAAAAGAAAGAGATGGTACCATCACTTGTCATACACACATCGAATCCCATCCAGAACAACAAAGGGGGAAATTTCTGAACAACAGACAATTAACATCTCCCGTTCATAATTAACACCATATCTGACCATGCATGAACGAAATCGTAGACAGATTAATTAACATCTCCCATCCATAATTCAGAAAAAAAGAGAGAGAAATAGAAAAAGTTTATCTAACCTCATCTACACGTGCCGCCTCTGGGCTATCATCAACCTCACTGTCGCCTACTATTGCAAAAAGATAATCACAGATGGTTCAAAAATATCATCACAGACAGTTTCGTGAGCCGACTGAGTTTATGGGTCAGTAATAATATGAGGTCATCACAAACGGCTTTTGAACCGTCTGTGATGCAAACTATCACAGACGGCTTTAACTACAAACCATCTATGATATTAAACTATCACAGACGATTTCTAGTTGAAACCGTCTTTAATATCTATTATTATAGACGGTTCTTACAATGAATCGTTTGTGATAGTCTGCATCATAGATGGTTCTAGTTAAGAACTGTCTATGATAAACTTCTCCCGATCTCAAAAATAGGCTCATTCAATTCATAAACATTCTCTGATTGTGAAGTTTGCGCTAATTGCACTATAAAACAACGTAATCAGAGAATACAGATGAACCAAAACAGACCTATTTATAAAAATAAAATTATCCTAGCCATCATCAATCGTCACATGTAAGAACTAAGGTATCAACAAATAATTTTCACATGCACCCACGAGCATTAAGATTTACATGGCCGAAACCCTAGCCATCTAACTATTTCGTAATATCATATCCAATCATCAAGGAAGAGAGGAGAGGGGATCAGATGGGGGATGAACAAACTACTGGTGCCGATGGAGGAGAGGAGACGGCAGCGTCACCGTTGTGTCACGACAGTGACACTGCACAAGACACTCTTACAATAAGAGTATCTTATGCAGTGAACCGTGGCGTCACAACTGAAGGCGGAGGAGCTCAGGGGAGGCGGCCAGCGCTTCAATCGGCGTTTTGGGGGGAGCTAGCAGGCGAATCAGTTTGGAGTGTTTGGGGAGGCATATGGGAGAGGCATATATAAGGGCATTTGGCCGGGTAGCGAAACTGAGAGGTCGTGACGAAGCTTTAGTTTGAATAGAAGGGGCGGCAAAATCGGGCGATAAAATATCATAGACGGTTTTTAATACAAACCGTCTGTGATGAGGTAATATCACAGATAGTTCTTGTTAATAACCGTCTGTGATACTTCACAGACAGTTTTCAGGATGAACCGTCTGTGACATTACCTCTTTATAGACTATTTTTAACGTTGGTGACAACACAGATGATCTCGAAATCAAAATCGTCTGTGATTGTATTTAATACTGATAATTTTGGTTAACTGTCTGTGATGAAGTGTCTAGTATTAGCCTTTTGTAGTAGTGGTGCCCCTACCTCCCGTCCATCAGTTCTTGACAACGGCCCGCTTATGGGGTCGCTGATAGGTAAGGGAGGGGCGGAGGAGGTTGGGTCGGTAAGGGAGGGAGGGTGTTGGGTTTAGTCCTACATTGGTTGTGGAAAACGAAGAAGCACAACTTATATGTGTGAGGGAGATCTCACCTATTGGACTAGTCTTTTTGGGCAGAAGGCTCAATACCACTTATAAAAATTGTTGCTTTAGGGCTTGCATAAGGGCAGCTCGTGGGCTTAGGTGCCGCAGTCCACTTGTACCTGTGGCCCGAGGAGTAAACCCGTTGGACCTAGGCATACGGCAAAAGTGTTCGATCTAACAATTGGTATCAAAATCTAGGGGGCAAAGTGATGGTTGGCAACGTGAGTGACCCATCGAAATCAGGCATGATCATCAAGCCAACAGCAAGAAGCACTTCGATCTCGATTCAATACCCAATGTTGAGCGAAATGAATTACAGCATATGGGCCATCAAGATGAAGTTAATCTTACATTCGCTAGAGGTATGGTTGGCAGTCGAAGATAGAGATGATGATAGCAACAAAGATCAAGGAACGATGGTGGCCATCTCACAAGCAGTGCTAGATGTTGTGATGATGTCAATCACTGAGAAGAAGATGGCTAAAGAAGCCTGGATCACATTTAGGGAGATGCGAGTAGGCGAAGATCATGTTAAAAAGGCATGCACTCAAGTGCTGAAATGGCAACTAAGCAAGTTGTAGATGGGGGACTTGGAAACGATCACTGAGTACTCCATGACATTCATCACACTGGTGGGAGAGATCCATTCGCTCGGCATGAAGTGGAAGAGAGCGACGTCGTTGAAAAACTGTTCAGCTCGGTACCAGATCGATTCCTCTAGATTATCGAAACAATCGAACAGTTTGACGATGTCACAGCTATGTCGCTCTCGGAGGCGATTGGTTGCCTTAGAACCTATGAGGAAGGACTCAAGAGTCGATGGTACTCGAAGGACGAGAGTGATAAACTTCTCTTTACCCAGAACGAGTGGGAAGAGGGTAGCTCGAAGACAAAGAAGCATGAGGGCACTTCTAGCGCCAAGAGAGGAGGTCGTAACGGAAGAGATTGGGGACGCGCTCATGGACAAGCGGAGGCGAGGCGATGGCAATTGCATCACTAAAGATCTATTTGTGTGTACGCATGCGTGATCTCAAAGTTCAAGTTCATCGCTCGTCTAGACCCTGAGCAAATTCCCCAACAGAGGAGTAGAGGAGGACGATGACGTGGGTGGCCTAGGGGAATCAGAGGAGGTCGATTCCAGCAACGGTGGCCTCCTTTCGGTGGCGCGGTCTGGGAGGATATGAGGGGACATCGGCAAAGAAAGGCAAGGGCACGGCCAGGGGGAAGGCGACTTCCAACATCAATTCCGGCCGTCGGTAGCTAACGTTGAGGCGAGAAGACCACTAGTCGTGAAACCCTAAGGCTAAGGAGAAGTTGGGGATGGGGAGGAGGACCGGAGAGCGGAAAGAAGGAAATGAGGGTGGGGAGACAAATTTCGGGCTTTTATAAGATGGCAAAGGTGAGTACGTACTTTCCTATCAGCTTTGATGGCACACGGCAAAACCATCCCGCAAGAAGCCACAGAAAGCACATCTTCCCCACTTGTAAGCTTTTCTTGCCGTTTGAGGGATTTGCTACTTTTGGAAGCCGAAGCTGGCTTTAAGACCTCAAATAGGGCCAAAATAAATTAGCCTATCCAAATTAATTAGGCCCTCAAGTACTGTTTTTTTATACTTTTTTAGATAATGGAAAATAATTTCCGGCCTCTGCAAGCGCACACAGCCAAGTTCTTACAAGGTGTTCAGCAAATTGCTGTTAAAAAACAAGGAAACGAGAATACAAATTGATCAAAGTGAATAAAAGCAAAGTCTATTATTGCTCCTCCATCCGCTCTTGGCGAAAAAGTCCAATGTGACAACTTCCAGTGCTCGGCTCGCCAGTCGAATGGTCTCCTTTGCATCCTCACGCTGCAACAATGCCCAGAACCGCAGCCAGAATGTTCCCCTGAAGGTAGCCTGCATAAAAGAAATATAACGTTTCTTTTCAAAAATAACATCATTCCGTGTACACCAGATAGCCCACAGAAGAGCGGCGACACCCACTAAGATCAGCTTTCGAGCACTATTCCCAACTCCAGATAACCAATTCCGCAGCATATGATGTATAGACCTAGGAGGAGTTAACCCAGTAGCTATGTGCAATATACGCCAGATATTCTTAGCATGTTGGCAATCAAAGAAAAGGTGATTAATTGTTTCATTGCAATTGCAGAAGCAACACTTTTGATTCCCATGCCAATTCCTCTTAGCTAAGTTATCCTTTGTTAAAATCACCCCTCTTTGAAGATACCAAAGGAAGATTTTTATCTTCAAGGGGAGTTTCAGCTTCCAAATGATAGTATGCACAAAAGGGTTGCCCTGGTTCATAAGATAATTGTACATAGATCGCACAGAAAAAATACCATTTCTATGTAAATCCCAGGAGAAAAAGTCCTGCCTATTGGTAAGCTGAAAATTAGCAATTTGAGCTACTAGATTAAGCCAAGCGGTTAATTTATCTCCCACTAAAGCTCTTCGAAAAGATACATTCAATGGCACCTAGTTCATAACATGTGCCACTGTGACCTGGGGGTAATGGACTAACCTATACAGGCTAGGAAATTGTTCTTTAAGGGACTTAGAACCCACCCAATTATCCTCCCAAAATCTAGTTTGTGAACCATCTCCTATCATGAAGGTACCACACCCTAGAAAATCTCCCCTAACCTTTAAAAGACCTTTCCAAAAATGAGAATCACCAGGTTTGATTTGTACCTGTGATAAACATTTCGAACTCAAATATTTATTTTTAATTAAGGTCTGCCAGGTTCCTTCTGCATTAAGAAGTTTAAATAACCATTTACTGAGAAGGCATTTATTTTTAATCAAGAGATCTGTTATGCCTAGACCTCCTTGATCTTTGGGGCGACAAAGAATATCCCACTTGGCAAGGCGATATTTATGTTTCTCATGATTACCTTGCCAAAAGAATCTTGATCGATAGAAATCAAGTTTCTTTAGAACACCTTTTGGTATTTCAAAGAAGGACATCATAAACAAAGGTAGGCTACTAAGGACTGAATTTAGTAAAACAAGTCGGCCCCCATAGGACATATGTTTTGCCTTCCAAGTACTTAATTTACATCTAAATCTTTCTTCAATTACCCCCCAGTCTGCATTGCAGAGTTTGCGATGGTGCATCGGAATGCCTAAGTACCGGAATGGATATGATCCTATTTTGCAACCAAAAAGCTGAGTATATTCCTGCTCATAATGCTTTGCCTCTCCATAGCAGAAAATCTCACTTTTGTGGAAATTAATTTTTAGCCCAGATAGTTGTTCAAAAACACTGAGCAGCAATTTCATATTCTTAGCTTGCTCCAAATCATGGTCTATAAAAAGGATTGTATCATCAGCATATTGCAAGATGGACAATCCATCATCCACCAGGTGAGGTATGATTCCTCTAATTTGACCATCCTCTTTTGCCCTCTTAATCAAAATTGAAATCATATCTGCCACGATGTTAAACAGAATGGGTGACATAGGATCTCCTTGCCTAAGACCTTTTTTCGTTTGGAAATAGTGCCCAATGTCATCATTAATCTTGATGCCCACACTACCTCCAGTTACAAACTTTTCCACCCAATTGCACCATTGCTGGCAGAACCCCTTCATTCGCAAAGTTTGTTGTAGAAAGGACCATTTGACTTTATCATAAGCCTTCTCAAAGTCAATTTTAATTATGACACCATTTAGTTTTTTGGTGTGTAACTCATGTATGGTTTCATGCAAAATCACCACACCCTCCATGATATTTCGGCCAGGCATGAAAGCCGTTTGAGTAGGTTGTACTACCTTACTAGCCACTCCCATTAGTCGATTTGTGGCGACCTTTGTGAAAATTTTGAAGCTCACATTGAGTAGACAAATAGGTCTATATTGTTGAATTTTTGTTGCCTCCTTAATTTTTGGAAGTAGGGTAATCACTCCAAAATTGAGGCTGAATAAAGGAAGGCGATCTGCAAAGAAGTCATTGAATAGCGCCAAAAGATCATCTTTTATAATTTCCCAAAAGACCTGATAAAATTCTGATGGGAAGCCATCAGGGCCAGGAGATTTATTGTGTTCCATTTGGAACACCGCCTCTTTTACTTCTTTATCCGTAAAAGGAGCGATTAGAATGGCATTTTCCTCCTCTGTGACCTGTGAGATATCTTGTATTTGATTCTCCAGTAAGCTAAAATTGTTATCAACTGAAGGACCAAACAACTCTTTATAATATTTAGTGATATATGCTTTTAATTCAGCATCACCCTCTATTATCCCATCCTCTTGTTCTAGCTTGAAAATGCATTGTTTTCTATGTTTACCATTAGCAACCAGATGGAAATATTGGGTATTATTATCACCCTCCAAAAGGTCCTTTGTTTTTGCTCTCTCATACCATTTAATTTCTTCCTCCCTCAACAAATGGACTAATCGTTCGTTGAGGTAGTGTTTGAATTTTAATTCTTGGTTAGAGAGATTGGCTATTTCTGCCTTTTTATCCAAAGCATCAATCATAGTGATTAATTTATTCTTCTCTTTTTTATTGTGGCCAGCTATATTTTTGGCCCAGCCTCTCAAAAATTGTCTAAGGGATCTTATTTTATTTTGCCATCTCTCTATAGCTGTGGCACCATTATTTTCTGATTGCCACCTATTAGCAACCAGATCATAGAAACCATCTCTTAATAACCATCCTCGTTCAAATTTGAACAAAGGACATTGCCTATTATGAGAATAAGCACCTGTATTCAATAACAAGGGTGTATGATCAGAAGTAGTTCTGTCCTTGGCCATTACTGTTGTGAGCGGGAATTTTTGTTCCCATTCTGTACTAACCCAAAATCCTATCTAATTTCTCAAAGGTCGGATTATACCCGCTACTCGCCCAAGTATACTTGCGACCCGACATTTCTAGTTCTCTAAGTTGTAGAGTCTGAATGACCATATTAAATAAATTTGGCCATCTGACATCAAAATTATCTTTGTTTTTATCCTCAGGACAACGCATAATATTGAAATCTCCACCAATGATATAAGGTAGCGATTCTTTACCACAAATCTGGGCCATCTCAGTTAGAAACCTTTCCTTATATTGATGTTGTGCCGGTCCATAAACTGCAATCAACGACCATTTGAACCCATCACTCTTATTTCGAAGAGTGAACTTAACATAGAATTCCCCTTCATCAATATTACCAATGTCATATACCATCATGTCGATACCGAGGAGAATTCCCCCGGATCGCCCATGTGGTGCCATGCAATGCCAAATATATTCCTTGCCACCACATAGTTTTTTTAGGGTCCCATCTGGGAATTGATCCCTACCCGTTTCCATAAGAGCAATAAAATCAATTTGCTCCTCTTTTACAATATTTTCCAAATATCCAAGTTTAGCCAAGTCCCCAAGACCTCTGCTATTCCAGAAAATCCCTTTCATTTGAGACTCAATTTGGAAGGTGTAGTAGGTTTTTTAGGTGTTAATCCCACCTTGTTTTTCTTTCCTGAATTATATTTCTTCCTGCGAGGAATAGCATTAAGCTCACAACATATGTGATCATATCCCTCTTCATGCATGTTCTCATCAAAATCCTCACATACAACATTGAGTTGTGCATCTAGAATATCTTCTTCCTCATCCAAATTTATCTTAGGAGAGGAAGATTTATTATTAGGTATTTCTCCCTTAGCCAAAACCCTAAGCCTATCTATTTCTATGTTTTTAATAGAGGTAATAGATGAAGCAATAGCATTATTATCTCTACCTATAGAAACTCCTAGGTTGGCAATTCTAGATAAAATGATAGAGTCAGAAAAGGATGAAAAGGATAAACACATACCAGGCTGCATAGAATTTTTTTTGGCCACCAGATTCACCGCCTTCTCCATCATTTTGTCATCTCCTTTGCTAGCTACCCGCTTGCTGGACCTTCTATCCACTTCATTTCCTTTGGCTAATGCTAACTTCAGATCTTCAAGGCCAACCACATTGGTCAAAGACTGGAGTGCATTAACCATCGCCAGGCTAGATAAATTGGCACGAATTCCATTTTCCTTGGCTAGCATTTGTAACTGACGGCGAGAAAGTGTGTGCAGTAAAGTATTATCCTGCTCACCAATGCTTGCTGTAGGAATTTTTGGTTCAGCACCCACAATATTTTGTTCAAAAGACCCACTTGGCAGAATGTCATCTTTGATTGCTTCAAAAGAAATGACCTTCTGACGCAGCTGCGATGTGTCCACCAAATCAGCACTAGCAGACTGATGTTTCGCCAGCTGAACCAAAGGTGGTTCAGATTGTAGTGCAACTACCTTAATCAAATTAGGATTAACCTCATTTAGAGAGCCTGGCAAATCATTACCCATCAGTGACGTTCTGTTGGCAAATCAAAAGCTACGTCCGCCGCTTACTTATCATATTGACATTTCGTACCGGACGGTGTGGCACATATGCTGCACCAGCGCATCGATCGCTACATGATTTAGATGCACGGGGTACTTGCTGAACAAGTTCATTTGCCAGCCCTACCCTGCTCGTTTCAGTTTCAGCTTCTGACTTTTGGTTTCTAGTTCACTATTCGTTAATTTCATCCTTTTCTAGTTTTTTAACTGTTTTAGATTTTTTTTTTGTCTTTTCTTTTTTCCATATTCCTTGTATTATCGTGATAGACTAATCTGTTTTTTTTCATTTTTTAATTTTAAATTTAATTACATAAAAATGCTACCAGTAGCTATAGTGCAAAAATAAGCCAGCTATAGTGCAAAAAAGCCATAAGCCATAAAAAAACCAAGTTGAGCAGGCCAAACATACTAGATTTTACTGATGGTTTTTTATTTTGGCTTATAAATAGCAACAGTTTATAGATAAGCTTGTGGAGAGAGACATTTGTGTGCGATTTTAGCTGATATAAATGAAGTCACTACAGTGTCAACTACAATCAATTAGTATACTCTATATTGAAAAAACATTTTATTTAAAAGCTAAGTAATATAAAAAATCATTTAATATAGAAAAATGGTTTATAGAAGTCAAAGCGGACAGGAAATCTCCGTCATGTATAAATCTATATAAAGCTGTATATATATGCCGCTGAACTGAGAGTAGTTTTACTTCCCGCAGGCTGAAGCACCTGAAGATCTAGGTGGCATGCAGTCACATGCACGATGATGCGTACGTGTACGTGCACGGTGCCTGTACATACACGCGGTACACCGCTGCTATGTGGTGCGTGTGGCTAGAAGCAAGTGACCAGGAGCATCGATCCGAGCATGCATGTGAATAATTTCTAGTTAATCGATCTCGATCCCATGTACTGTCCATCTCATGTGATAATCTCTGCACATGTCATATATTTCAGTAAAAGGAAATGAATAGTATTGCATTCTCGCATCTAAATAGTTTGTTGATGTTTTTTCAGCCGTGTGTAGTTGTAAATATTTTTAGTAGAGCTACCCTTTCTTTCCGAACTGTGTATTGTATGCAGGATATACTAGCACATTCTGAACTTGAGTTCGATTCTACCGGACATCATTCGGCTAGTAGAAATTTAAAACCAATTATCAGAAAATTAACCAATGATCAGAATGTATTAACTGACCACCAACAGTTGTTATTGTATTGAACATGCTTCTTACTATCTTCCTGGCTAGCGCCATACGCTGACGAGGATGCTGAGTTTTTTTTTTCTGATATACATAATTAGACCCAATAAAGTACAAAACGGACAACTCTTTCTAACAATTTTCTAGACAAACAATTAGGCATGTCCAGAGAATAGGAATGCATATATCCGTAGACTTACGCTTTTGTGAGTGTGCATATTATGCTGACAATACTTCTCTATTTCAAGTAATGATTTCTATGAGCAGTATACTTATATGTTAGATATAATATAAAAATAGCTCATTAACACCTAAATTGTACCAAAAACACTCTTAGTGCTAGCAAACACCAATAATATTATATCCAGGCTCTTTAGCATTTTTTTTGTTACAGAACAAAGATGGAGCAAGCATACACACCATCTAAAGATAAACTTCCAACCATAAATCATATTCATCTTGCCCTGTTTGTAACAGATGGAAAAAATGACTCGTCTATGTGAATAGCACAAACAGATAAAGTCATAAAACATTGCAAATAGATCAAGAAGACATTGTTTTTGTTTTCCAAAATCACAGCTAACACTTTATAAAGCCAGTACTGCATATGTATGTATGAACGTGCTTCTTATCACAAAACAAAGATATATAACCTATTAGACCATTGGTCAACCTTCCTAACCATCTAAAGTATGTCTTCTTAACCTGTTAATTAGGAACTAATGGAAAAGAAAATGATTCACATCGAAGTCATACTTAATAGAACAATAGTGACTTTTCTGCTTTGTAGCTGAAGAAGCCAAGTTGGCAGCTTGCAATGAAGGTTTGCGTTTAGCGCATGAATGAGCCCAGGGGCTGGCAATCCTGGAGACAGTTTGAAAACATTGTGACGGTGGTAATTTCAGATACCAAGGACCAATCTGGGTCACTTGACACTGATATCAGAAGGCTAATACTGAGATCAAAATAGTGTAGCACATGAACTTCCCCAACATTAAAATATACCCCAGATTTCTTAATGTAATTATCAGCTGCGCATCAGCTTTGCCTCATAATTAACACGTAATTTCCACAGTTAGAGCCATGTTATCATGGTACATAATCAAGTTGTTATGCACCTGTGCTAATATGATCGAGGCATAATTGAATCCAATCAAATTATTGTGCTCAATAATTGGATAGATGAGAAGTTTCTCCACCCATAAAATTCTTTCAAATGAGAAAGTTTCTATAAGGTAAAAAAAAATATAACAGTCCCTTACCTTTTAATTTCAATCTCCTTTGCAGTTGCCTGCTTATTGATGCAACAAACAATTTGTCCTCAATCGCCCCTAGCAAATTAATCGAGAAAACAATGAAATCATCCAATAAGTGTAATAAAGAAAAAGATCTGAAGAAATGGATTTCATTTAACAAGTCAAGCATATCTCACTTCTCTCAATATTTTAATTTGCGAGATTGGATCATATACCCTCTCTTTAGTTGGGAAATTGAGGATTTACTCTCCACATCTCAATGACACGTGGGGTCATCATAAGTCACTGACACGTGGATCAGGAGGGTAAATCCTCAATTTCCATCTAAATGGAGGGTATATGATCAATTTTTTCTTTTAATTTAGCCTAACTCGGAATAGAACAATTAAGAGTTAGAAGTGAAGTACTATTTATCATAAGAGAACAGGAACAATGTGCAAACTTGGTACAAATGAAAAACCAGGACAGGAATCACTACTATTAGGAATTAGATGAAAAACAGGAATATGAGAAGTCATCTGCACATCATGTATAACCATCAAAGGTGACTACTGTGACAAAAAGGCATATACAGGTATATCATTATATTTTAGTGCAGTTGAATTTGGCCTACAAGCTACCATCTATCAAAAGTTTTTTAAAGTTCAAAGAAATATATAAAAAAACACAGCAAACAAACACAATAATTTTGCGGGAAGAAAATTATGGGGTAAGCGACACAATTGCATCAAAGACCAGTATCATTATAAAGCATAAATTGGCTACTAATAGTCAAACTAACACACAACAAAAATACTTCGAAGATTACCATGGCACTCCCTTGAATTTTTTGTACGGATAATCCATTTTTTATTCGAAATTACAGAAATATACCCGCGGGAAAATTTTTTACAAAAATAGGCTCCAGTCGCCTAATGGTTGGGCGACTGGAGCCTTTCGCCCAACCATTGTGCGACTTTAATTCAGTCGCTCTACTCTCGGGCGACTGCATCTAGTCGCCCAACCATTGGGCGACTTTCATGCAGTCGCCCAATGGTTGGGCGACTGCACTCAGGACCCCGTGAATGTTTTAAATTTTGTCAATTTTATAGTTTTAAACTGGTAAAAAATTTGCTGAAGTTGTAATAAAAGTTTATGTTCATTGTATATTGTAGGAGTGTAAAAATTTTGGAAACTTTTTAGGAACAAATGACAATAGAACAATTGGTACATACGATGGTAAGTAATATTTTGATTTAGTGAGAATTTGGAAAGTGCATCAAACCTTCGCCAAAAAAAGTGAAAATTGGTGGAGCTGTTCTCCATACATCCAACAGCCTCTAGAAAAAAATTTGAGGAATTTCGGCTACAGGATCAAAAGTTATAGCAGTTTCCGTCTGTTTCCGACACACCTTCAGTAAAACGGGCATAACTTTTGCATACGGTGTCCGTTTTCGACGTTCTTGTACTCGTTGGAAAGCTAACGACGAGCCCGATCCAATAAAAACGACCAGCTTGCGCCTGTCGCCCTCCAAGACCCCGAAAATTGGCCATCTTTGGACCTAAACCTGCGTCGTAAGTTTTTAGTTTCTGTTTTTGCCCTTTTTCTTGGTCTTCCTTTCGGAATTTGGATTTTGCTTCAACTGAAAAGTTGTAGATCTCGTCGAAACCTTTGAAATGAGTATATATAAGCCATATACAACTTTGCTATTTTATCTTTTCAGACTAGTTGTTTATATTGCATCGGTATATAAAACTTGTGATAAAGAGTATTACAGACGGTTTGTATGTAGAACCGTCTGTGATAATCTGACCGCTGGGCCCGTCTATCCTCCTCAACCCAATCCTAGCCCAGAGACACGAATTCTCAATAATATTAAAATATCACTTACCATCGTATGTACCGATCGTTCTACGGTTGTCGTTCCTAAAAAATTTCCCAAAATTTTTACACACCTATAATATACAATGAACATAAACTTTTATTACAAGTCCAGCAGATTTTTACCAGTTTAAAACTACAAAATTGAAAAAATTTAAAACATTCACGGGGACTTGAGTGCGATGCCAATGGTTGGCGCGCATTTAAGTCGCCCAATGGTTGAGCGACTGGATGCAGTCGCCCAACGGTAGAGCGACTAGATTAAAGTCGCCCAATGGTTGGGCGAAAGGCTCCAGTCGCCCAACCATTAGGCGATTGGAGCCTATTTCTGTAAAAAATTTTCCCGCGGGTATATTTCTGTAATTTCGAATAAAAAATGGATTATCCGTACAAAAAATTCGCACTCCCTTTCGCCACCGCCAGCATACCTAACTTGAATAGGGCCCATCACCTGACAAAACAGATACACAGTCAATAACTCACAGACAAAAGGTTGATGCTAAAGAAATGGTCAACGAAGAGATAGTACTCAGAGAAAGTTATACTGAATGTTTCATCACAGACGATTTCTCAGAATTCGTCAGTGTTATAATTACCACAAATAGTTTTACAAGCGTTACTGTCTATGCTACTAGCAATGGCTAGAATCATCTATGATATATAATTATCACAGACGGTTCTTGTTAAGAACCATCTATGATGTATCACAGACGTTTCCGAATTAAAAATTATCTATGATATCTGCAATTATCATAGGCAGTTCTTAATAAGAATCATCTGTGATATAATACAAACGGTTCGTAATAAAAACCGTCTATGATATCATACATATCACAGATGATTATTTTAAAAAAAACTATCTATGATATTAATATTCTATATGTACACAAGGCGAAAACCTAACTCATTATACTCCTGCACACACTTAGGTTTCTCAACACACTCGCGCGCCTTCTCAACTCCCCCTTGCTCCACCTCTGGCGCGGTCGCCTCCTCCTCAACTCCTCGTCGTTGTAATCTCCTCCTCAGCTCCCCATCACTTGGCTCCTCTCCCAGCTCCCCATCACCGTCGCCTCCTCCTCAACTCCCCATTGTGTGGCTCCTCCTCCCAGCTCCCGATCGCCATCTTGTCCTCCTCAACTCCCCATCGCATGGCTCATCCTCTCGGCTCCCTGATGCCATCTCTCAAGGTGTGTATCATGTATGAATGTGAGTGTCATGATATGTATGAATGGTTGATATGTGCATGAGTGTGATGCTACATTTTTATAGGTGATCCAATTTAATAAACTGCTTTGTGGTAATTCATTTGGGATTCCTTTGCTAATAAAAGGCAAGTATAAATGAAATATTTGACATGCATGGAGAATATAACTTGAAAAATAAAATTATACATAAATGTTACTACTGTTCATAAAGTAGAATCATAGGGTTAGCCCCAACATTAGTATGAATAGAGTTTTCTTTATGTCAAGCATGTCCACTTAAATATAATCATAGATGATTATCATTATATGATCAAGGTTATATAAACATGATTGATTAATCAATTCTAAGTATAGAAGCATACTAGTGTGGTTCAATTTGCTATGCTCAGACTGTAGTATTAGTGTCGCATTTCGATTCACGCAAATGTATATGCATACATGCATGTATGCATTATAGTTTCTAAAAAAATGATGTTCGTTGAAAATAGAATGCAACAGACACCAGAGATGGCCTGGGAGCCGAATGACCATCATGGAGATCCTTCGAGATCGGAGAACAGTTTCTCTTTTGATACTAAGGTAGTAAACTATACAACATAAAGTCACAACTCATAACTTACTTGTTCTTGATTTAGATGAATGATGTCTACATATTTCATGGTAACACTAACATAGTCTTGCACATCCCATAATTTAAATAAGCTAGAGATAAATTCAGATTCCATATCACACTTGATAGCTAAAACTATGTCAATCGGAATAGTAATTATTTTAAAACACCCTTCCAATGAGATCTTGTAGCTATAATATATGCCAAGATGAGAAAAAGAGAACCAATTGTCCACAAATTCTTCTAAAAAGTAGTCAGGCTGCCTACAAAAGGATCATTAAAGCACTATACACTTGGGATTCAAAGGGCATGACGCAAATCACACACTCCAGTGTGTTAGATTCTATAAACATGGTCATGGTTGATGTCTCTTCCTCATCATGCTACGTGTTGGGCTTGGTTGCTGCCTTAGGCGTAAAAAAACCTTTGAGTTGCCACACTCTTCATTTATGTGGAATGAAAAACAAATGAAGGGCACGACAGCCCAAAGATTCTTTTACACCTAAGACAACAACCAAGCCCAACACGTAGTATGACGAGGAGGAAGAGACAGCAGGATGACCTATTTCATAGAACCTGACACACTGGAGTGTATGATTTACTTCATACCCTTTAAAGCCTAAGTGTACAACGCTTTAATGTTTCTCTTGTAGTTATTGAGAAATACTAACATGAGCAGCCTGACTATTTTTTAGAAGAATTTGTGGACAATTGGTTCTCATTTTCTCATCTTGGCATATATTATTGCTACAAGATCTCATTGGAAGGGTATTTTAAATAACCACTACTCCAACTGTCATAATTTTAACTTTGAAGTGTGATATGGGATCTGACTTTGTTTCTATCTTGTTTAAATTGTGGGGTGTGAAAGACTATATTAGTGGTACCAGAAATATGTAGGCATCATTTATCTCAATCAAGAATAAGTAGTGAGTTATGACTTTATGTTGTCCAGTTTATGACTTTACTCCTACTAGCGGCAGGGCATGACAATCAACTTAATTACATTCGATCTTAACGAACTCTCTGAAGTTTGAGGATGGTTCTCCACTTTCTTGATGATGGAGGTTATTGACCCGAAGGGAGAGTTCAACTCCAGCAACAACAATCAATAGATGTTCAAACATTTGTTCAATTGTAAGTCATTCAATTGTAATTCATTCAATTGTAACTCATTTAGCTATAATTCATTTGTGAAATATGTCCAATGACTGTCATGTCCTATAATATCTACAATTATTTGTTATCTACTTGTTTGTTTTCAGATGGCATGGCTAGCATTTCTTGAGGCTAGCCAAAAAGCAGAGTTTTTTCTATACAAAGAGCCATCATGGACTATTTTTTTGTATTAACCGTCCGCGATAAGTCGTAACACAGATGGTTATTTTACAAAACCGTCCGTGATATCTGATATATCACATATGGTTGTTTTAAAAAATCATCTGTGTTATGACTTTTCTTAGATGGTTTGGGAGCCTTCTGTGCTAACCACATATTATCATAGACACATTAAATCAGATAGTTTAGAAACCGTCTCTGATGAGGGTTACGAACCGTCTGTGATGACCCCCATCTATGGTAGTGAGATTACTTACCTAGGTAAAGTGTCCTGGTTATGCAGAACTCTGATGGCTCTCTCAGCCTCTTCATAAGTAGCATATTTAACAAAACAGCAGCATGCAAATGCAAATATATGGATTTGATTATAAATCGTTGCAATTTTCTATATATTTCAATTTGATCTAATGTATATGTAATAAAAACATAGTGGAGTTAGCCAACAGCAGGAGCCAATGGTATCATCTTTTGAGAAAGGGACACGAATGAAACTTCACCACAGGCTCAAATTGTCTGGGAAACGCAATTCAATTCACTGACACTCAATGAGCAAGTTAAAAACAGTAACAGCCCCATCTAGACTTAAAGATGTCAATGCACTGAACATCTAACAGGTTGCATGATCGTACCCCTCTTGGTATATCATACCAAGTTGATCCATTGAATAATAATAAGAATCTGTCACAACAAATGGCCTAGAATATATTACTGCATGCTAAACACTATAGTACAATCCACCAATGCTATGCTGCATGACATTAACAGTCGTGAGCAACGAACACTTATGTACTCATAACTGCCGGGTGACACACACTAAAGATGGCAACCATGCATGATAATCAAAATATATCCACAATATCATAGCTGAGACCACATCTCCTCCTTTCGCAGCCTTACAACTCCAATAGCTAGAGTGTTCGCAAAACCCACACACACATTTCACGAAAGTAAATGGGTCTAGAATCAGGGTTCAACTTTAATTTTCCTTATAATTAAAACATATGCTTCACCAATCATTTCACAAAAGATATTAAAAAAGCATCAAAGTTCAAGTGCAAGAACTTCCACATGGTATTCTTACAAGTTGCTTGGAAAATGATCTGGTTCAGAATGTCCTAAACTCACAACCCCTTCATAATTAATAGCAGTTACATGCAGCGTGAATCTATGAGTCAAATAGTTTGTGAGTGGTACGTTCTTTTTCCTCCCTCTCCCTTCAAAAAATGATGCACGCGCCTCATCTCTCTTCGCCGACATGTGGAGGTGGCGATGCAGAGGATGACGATGGACGGTGACATGGGGAGGGCAAGGAGGCGGTGCGTGGCACAATCACCGGAATCCAGGTATCCCCGATGATGTCCTCACCGGATTCGGCTATCCTCATCGACCGGAGGCAAGGAAGGCCCAGATCTGACACCTGAGGAGGCAGCGGCCGCATGGGGGAGGGCAAGGCGGTGGTGCGTGGCATGAAGAGAGGCGATGTGGGAGGCGGCGGCAAGCAGCGGGTGGGAGGTAACCGGAGGAGGTGGCGAAGGTCTTGGAGATAACCAGAGAAGGTGGCGACGGCGCACAACATTCAAAGCGATGGGACGGGACTAGGAAGCACTGTGGTAAGCGGGATGGAGAGCGGCACAGGGGTTTGGGGGAGTCGGAGAGAACAGAGGGCGAAGTGCGCGACAAGGGTGTGGGGAAAGAGGAGTCGAGTGGATAGGACCACAGCCAAATCGTTTGTAGGAGGTAGAGGGAGTGGAATGAACGTACCATTTATCAACTTCTTCTTTTAAGTAGTAGAAATAAAACACACACTACATGTATGCAGTATGGGACGGAGCTTCCCTGACCCCCACTCCCTATTCCTTCCTTGTTCCCTTCAATCTGGACCGTTCACAGCTGATCCAACGGCTAAGTTTTTTATATTTTCACCATTTGCCCATTTTCATCTCAAATTTAAAAATAAAAATTTGTTAATCCATAATAAATAATAAAAAATATAGAAAAAAAATAAAATTTATTTTTTCCTTTGTCCCTTATTTTCACGAATTTTTTTAAAATAATTTATTTTATTCCGAATTACAGTATTATACTTGTGTTTTTATTTTACACTAATAATATTATGTCGCTCCACTATTGAGCGATCTGAGCTAATCACTGAATGGTTAGGTGACAAGTATCCAAGTAGCTAAAGGTTGAGCGACTTAGGTTAGTCGCTCAACGGTTGAACAGCAAGTGCCCAAGTTGCTCAATCGTTAAGCGACTTGGACATTTGTCGTCCAATTGTTGGGCGACTAGCCCCTAGTCACTTAACCCACATACAACGTACTGCTCGGATATTTCAGAGAAAGACATGCAAATACACCAAGTGTCTAAGTCTCCCACCGGTTGAGTAACTTAGACACTTGTTGCTTAACCGTTGGCGGCTAGCCCAAGTCACTCAACGGTAGAACAACAGAGTGTAAAATAAAAATACAGATATATTATTGTAATTCAAAATAAAAAAATTATTAAAAAATTCCCTTATCTCACCGTATGTTCAACCAACACTTAGTGAACGTGGATCTAGTGTGAGCAGGGAGGCATATGCCTCCTTTTGCCAAATATTGAGAAAAAAAAACTCAGATCATAGTATTCCAAGAAACGAAAAAAAAACCATGGATGCATCACGTGTAGTTTACATGTTAGTCGACTAAAAATGTGTTCTTTCCAGTCAAATTTTGAACCGTACCGTACGATCGATTTAATTTGTAGATATGTTGTGGACCTTGAACCAATTAGTCTGTGGCTCCAGCCCAAGTTTTCGACCTGCAGGCTTGAAGCCCGAAAAAAGTTTTAGAAAATGAATTAATAAAAATATTTTTTCTCAGAATCTTTATTTAAAATAGTATTTTTTATGTAGAAAATAATAAAACACAGTAATTTATTCAGGAAAATGAAATTTTCGGTTGGCCTCGTTGTGCTAGGCCATGCTCGGGCCTAGGTCCCCAGGCCAAGGATGCAAAGGGGGCGAGTCGACCTGTTGATCCTCTTGCTCGCCTCCAAAACTATGGCACCAACGGACACTGGTCCAACCCATAAAAATTTGAGAGGCAACTGATGCCATGACCCTCAGGTCGACCCGGCCCTTTTCCTTTCAATCGACGAAACGAGGTCGCGTCGATCCTTCTCCCACGAAGCTGCTGCCGCCTCTGCTTCCTTCGCTATGCCACCACATATGTTTCATCAAATTGTATGTTCCAGCGCTAGGGATGAGCATGAATGAACTCAAGGCCGTTGCAATGCATCCGGAGGCTCGCCACTGTTGGCGTCGAGGTCGATGCACTACTACAGAAAGCTTAATACTAGACGACCAATCACAGACGGTTTGACAAAATTATCTATGACCAACACTAACACGGACGGTTTTAATTTGGACACCATCTGTGTTGGCGGCGTCGGAGAAAATGAGTATCACAGACGGTCTGTATTAAAACCCGTCTGTGATAATCCCAGATTATCACAGACGGTTTTTAATAAAAAACCGTATGTGATAATTCACAGACGGTTTTTTATTAAAACTCGTCTGTGATAATGGTCACTAGGCATTTATTGTGCTGCTCAGACCGTATCTGTCTTCATTTCGATCCAGATCTAGCCGCTGCTGCGCACTCTTTCGCTCAGAAGGCAAGCTAGGCGATTTCAGGCCAGTTAATTTGGTGGGAGGAGGCAGAGATTGAGCTTTGAAGATTCATACTTTCCTGATTACTCTAGATATGGTTAGTAATGAAATTTATTTTTTCTTTGCATTACAATTTAGATCTAAGTAATTGGTGAGTGTTATTGAAGATGGTTTGCAAAATTGTTGGTTATATAATACATGTTGTGTTTATAATATGAATTGGGCTAGCAAATTAAGCCTTAATACATGTGACCGGTATATATATAGTAATAATTAGTTAATTTAATTTTTAATACTAAGTTGTTATATATATACGTAACGTAAGACCGAAGCTGGATGTATGCCGCGAGCCGTGTGAGTGAAGAGTACATTAATAACGTGTCTGCTTTTACAAGAGCTGCCGAGGAGGATATGTTGAATAAGGGGGTGGAATATATGTACTGTCCATGCACTGGCTGCGAGAATTTAAAGATGTTTAAGAACCGAGGGCAAATTGAAGCGCACTTGATTCGGAGGGGTTTCAAAAAGGGTTATACGTGTTGGAGCAATCATGGCGAAGTGAATGATCATATGCCGCCGGATGACATCGCCGGTGAAGTGAATGATATGCCGCCAGATGACATTGCCGGTGAAGTGAATGACATGCCGCCGGATGATGTCGATTGTGGTTCGGATTCGGATAGGTTGCACGATGATAATCTGGATCAAATGCTTCGCGGTGTAGAAGAGAACTATGATGAGAGAGAGTATGTTAAATTCTAGGGCTTGATGGAGAACTCGGAGAAACCTTTGTTCACGTGCTGCAAGTACACGAGGTTGTCGGCCGTGCTTAAATTGTTGAAATTGAAGACAAGCAACGGTTGGTCCGACAAGAGTTTCATGGCGCTGCTAGGTCTTTTAGCGGACATGCTTCCAGAGGGAAATGAGTTACCTAAAACCACGTTGCATTTTTTGCAGTGCCACCAGCAGCCGCCGGGCAACACATGTGGATTCTACGTTTGCCACCATATGGAACTACTCCTCAATTCCTCGAGGATCACCAATTCCAAGGTTTGTCAATCTTCCCATAATTACTTCATACTTATCACGTTATATATATACGCACATTGATATTCCTATCGACAGGCTGCGTTCATCTCGTCAACTGCATTGAAACAGCCCGACCTTTCATTCGAGGAGAGATAGCGTACTTTCTGGTGGCTAACGTTATAAACCCAGCTGGAAAGTTCCACTGCGCACCATGATTTTTTATTGCTCTTATCACTCCGGAATCGAGGTCTCGCGAAAGGAACAGTGCATAATCAACGAACTTTGTCAGGCTGCACAAGCAATACTTATGGCAATCATGCACCATCCAAGTATTGCTTGTGCAGCCTAATAAAATTCGTTGATTATGACTCTGTTCCTTTCGCGAGACCTCGATTCCGGAGTGATAGAGTAATAAAAAATGCAATGTTACCATCTAAGTGAAAATGCAATGTACATCTTTTGTAATTGTATATTTGTTAATGGATATTTTATTTCATTTCAATTAATTGATTTGCGAAATTGATGTTTTATGTTTGTCAAATGGATGTTTTTATGTTTGTCAAATGAAGTGCGATGTGAATTGGATGTTGTATGTTTGTATGTGAATTGGATGTTGTATGTTTGTCAGAAATTGTATGTATATCTGCTTGTTTTAGAGGGCATGACTAGTATTTCCTGATGCTAGCCAATAAACAGAAATAGATTTAGGGGTTGAAAGTCACAGACGGTCTGTGATATCACTGACCCATAAATTCAAACGGTTCAAAAAATCATCTGTGATACTGTTTTCTGCAGTAGTGTTGAGGTTTAGACGGAGGAGCGTAGCGACGGCGTCGAGGACGCTGCGTCGCCATCTCGCCGGTGAAGCAGCGCAGTGGCGAGCTCAAGCACCCGGCGGTGCTCAGCTGCCTGCATCGAGGTCACTGCGTCGCCATCTCGCGAGCTCAAGGACCCAGCGGTGCCCGACTGCCTGTGTCGACGCCACGGCATTTTAATTTTTTCTACACTATGATTTTCGTCCCTTTTTTCTTCTGATTTTTTTTCAGATTTCTTGGTTCAATGATCTCTCAAGCTTCTCTTCGTAGTGGTTCAAGAATTATGTGATTTTGTGAATTTCCTGGTTCAACTTTACAGAGCTTGAGATCTATCTTTATTTTGTGTATGCCAGTTCTAAGCTTCTCTTGGTTGGGACCGACCTAGGGAACCTCATGAACTCCGGCACCGATAACCTCCTGATGAACTTGCCCATTGTCCTCTCCATTCTCAGGTACTTCTTCTTGAACTCCGGCAGTGAGAACCTCCTCATGAACTTGCCCAGCATGTCAACAACGAAAACGAGGGTTCTGGAAGTGGAGATCTAGATACCGCCTTGCCCCGCACCGACCCAATGTGCTCACCCTGACCTGGCCATGCCCTACCCCGCAAAGGCACGGGTAGATGTAGGTCGGACTCTGCCCCGCGCTGCTCCACCCTGATCATATATAGTCTTTTTTTAATAGTAGTTGGTTCTATATAGGGATGCAAACGGATCAAATATAGATGAATAATGTCTTTACCATATTTGCTTTCATATTTTTTTTCTTGGATGCAGATATGAATACGGATACCTCGGATACGAATACAAATACGAATAATATCGAATACAGGTATGAAACAAATACGGTCACGAATATTTATTGGAACATGAAAACCCCTTAAATTATACACCCAAAATCAATGAAAACACATAAATAGTTTATCTTGTCAAAACATTAATAAAATCTAAACAAGCATAAGTATTTTTATCTACAATAGTCATACCATTGTACAGATTTTAAATCTTCAAATGGCAGTTAATTTTTTCTAAAGTCCTAAATAATTCTTAATGGATTTCTACCATTTACATGTGACTAATAAATTAATTAAGAATTTAAATTTACATCAGAATGATTTAAACGGAAGTACATCAATTTAATCAGTACAAATTTTAATCTACCAACAATACTAAATTTATTTTTAATAAACACAAATATTTGCTAGTGGGCTGGTGGCAGGAGAGATGAGAGAGGCTGGCTTGGGCTGGGCAATGTTAGGCTGAAATCTTGGATATCCAGATCCATATTATCCGGATAATCCGTATTTGTATCCGTATTTGCCGGATATCAAGCCTACTGTATTCGTACTCATTTCCGACAAAAAATCCGTATTTGTTTCCCATCCGAGAATTATCCCAAAAAATCCGATCCAACACAATCCGTATTTGTTTTCATCCGGATCGGTCGGAAACTATCCGATCCGTTTTCATCCCTAGTTCTATAAAGTGTAGTCATGTAAATTCAACAATTGCTTGTCATGTTAACATATTTATTAGCAAGTTGTCTCTAAATATGTGTGTTTCTTAACATTAACTCTATAAAATTTAGTTTTATAAAATATTTCTTTAGTTGATGAAAATGCATTAAACTTAGAGCCTACCCTGACCCAGCGGAACACCATTGATTAGTCAGCCCCGTCCCGCCTTAACTAGAGCCGAGGAAAATACAGGTCAAGCCAAAACCCCGCCTCGCCCCATCTAGATCTCTAGTTGGAAGGGAGCTCCTTGATGTCTACGCAAGTGTTTGCCATGGCTCGCACATTGGCTGGCACACATCGACTGGTTGAGCTGCCGCTCCAACTCATTGGGGAGGTCCATCGGCTACTGCATCGCGCCAAGAAAAGCAGGTTGCCGTTAAACGAGAACTCCATTGCTCGCTCTCTTGCTTGCTGCAATTGAAGAGCTAAGCTGTGCTAGTTAATTAATCAGCAATGGCAAATTCTAGTTATGGATCAACATTATGGAGAACTTTGGAAAATTGCATTTAGGCCAGCAGCCGAACCTCCCACTGAAGGCCTGCAGCCACCAAATGGGTCGGCCCTATTCTACATTATAGAGGGTTAGCCCTAGACCTGCGAGTTGGGTTGGGCCATGCCAGCACGGGCTCAACGGGCTTCGGGCCACATTGGGCTGTGTCGGATCAACATAGCCACCCCGTCGTGCCATGCCAGTACGACTCGCCTCCGGCGAGGCCCAAGCATGGCCCAAGACATGTTAGGACATGATCGGGCCATGCTACCATGGGCATGGCACATGGTACTTGCCCGCCTTGACCCGTCTCAGTCGCCACTACCGCTTGCCCATCTTGTACCTGTAGCCGATGACATGGAGTCAAAGGCGATGTTGAGGATGAGTGGCAAGCGCTCTTGGCAATGGGATCTGTACCCAGGCGGTTCGATCCAATGGTCGGCGGCAAGGCAGGCAAGCGTCGGCGGTGGAGGACAAGGATGGGGGTGCCGGGGAGGTGTGGCTTCGGCAATGAAGGAGGAAGGTGAGGGTGGCCCATGGACTCCCATCCTCCCGCACATGGTGCCTCGGTCGTCGCCCCCACTTTCCCGCCTCGGACCTGTAGCTGATGATGTGGAGCCAAAGACGGCATTGAGGATGAACGCACGGGCGGTAGATGGAAACAAGATCTAGACCTAGGCGACCAGATCCAGAGGGTGGCACCATCGGCAGGCAAGCATCGGGTGGGCCATCGGTTGTGGAGGAGGAAGGTGAGGCCGCAACCTACGAGGAGAGAAAAAGAGAATGCACGGCGATGGAACCGAGGCTCAAGCCACTGACGCATGAAAAGAAAAGGGGAGGAGAGAGAAGTGGGAAAAAAGAAAAAAAAAGAGGGAATGGAAAAAGAAGGAAAATGCTAAAATTTAAGTGATTGCGTAAAAATATGGACATGTAAATATTTAGAAAAAAGTGAATTTTTTATATTTTGTAGATACAATGTTACTATCTCGTTGAAAACTTTCTAGAGTGGGGTTTTCTAGTAAGGAAAAGAGTACAGTAACAACATACATATTGTAGGATTAAGTATGACAAGTTAGAGAGTTGTGTGTGCTGCGGCGTTTGTTGGTGGCACGATCGACGCATGCGACATCAGTAGTTGTAGTGGCCTCGTTGTGGCATGGGACGGCACCCAAGCAGTGGCCTTGCATTCCCATGGCATTCGCGCAGTGGCCTTGCTCTCCCTCCCCCTCTAGCTACTCCCACATCCAACCGTCCCTTGGTGTCTGTTGTGGTTACATAGAACATACCAAACAGAGACAGAGAGGTATGGTAGTGGAGAGTTAGGTGAGTAATGCTTAGGGTTTCCCCCATGGCCTGTATCGTGTGTGTGTGTAATTTTCCTATATAGGATGAGTGTTTCATGCACCATGGTGCCTAGGCACCAATATCAATACCCGTTGATTTGCTTCGAGATTCGCAACGTTTGATGTGGGTATCTTCATATACCCATAAAAAAGTATATTTGAGATGTCAAACTCCGAAAAAATTTAAATTCAACTTCAGTTTAATTAGTTTGAACTATTTTTATGGTATATACTCACTGTAGTTGCATTGAACTCAAAAGGAGTTCAAACTAATTTGAACTGAGTTCAAAACTTACTTACCATAAATATATCAAGGGTATAAAACATTTTCATACCCAAACTCAAAAAAATTATGAATCATACACGTGTATCGGATGTTGGTGCCTAGGCACCATGGTGCCTTATGTAATTTTCCTATATATAGGATGAGTGTTTCATGCACCATGGTGCCTAGGCACCAATATCAATACCCGTTGATTTGCTTCGAGATTATAACGTTTGATGTGGGTATCTTCATATACCCATAAAAAGTATATTTGAGATGTCAAACTCGAAAAATTTAAATTCAACTTCAGTTTAATTAGTTTGAACTATTTCTATGGTATATACTCACTGTAGTTGCATTGAACTCAAAAGGAGTTCAAACTAATTTGAACTGAGTTCAAAACTTACTTACCATAAATATATCAAGGGTATAAAACATTTTCATACCCAAACTCAAAAAAATTATGAATCATACACGTGTATCGGATGTTGGTGCCTAGGCACCATGGTGCCTTATGTAATTTTCCTATATATAGGATGAGTGTTTCATGCACCATGGTGCCTAGGCACCAATATCAATACCAGTTGATTTGCTTTGAGATTATAACGTTTGATGTGGGTATCTTCATATACCCATAAAAAGTATATTTGAGATGTCAAACTCGAAAAATTTAAATTCAACTTCAGTTTAATTAGTTTGAACTATTTTTATGGTATATACTCATTTGTAGTTGCATTGAACTCAAAAGGAGTTCAAACTAATTTGAACTGAGTTCAAAACTTACTTACCATAAATATATCAAGGGTATAAAACATTTTCATACCCAAACTCAAAAAATTATGAATCATACACGTGTATCGGATGTTGGTGCCTAGGCACCATGGTGCCTATGTAATTTTCCTATATATAGGATGAGTGTTTCATGCACCATGGTGCCTAGGCACCAATATCAATACCGTTGATTTGCTTCGAGATTCATAGCGTTTGATGTGGGTATCTTCATATACCCATAAAAAGTATATTTGAGATGTCAAACTCGAAAAATTTAAATTCAACTTCAGTTTAATTAGTTTGAACTATTTTTATGGTATATACTCATTGTAGTTGCATTGAACTCAAAGGAGTTCAAACTAATTTGAACTGAGTTCAAAACTTACTTACCATAAATATATCAAGGGTATAAAACATTTTCATACCCAAACTCAAAAAATTATGAATCATACACGTGTATCGGATGTTGGTGCCTAGGCACCATGGTGCCTATGTAATTTTCCTATATATAGGATGAGTGTTTCATGCACCATGGTGCCTAGGCACCAATATCAATACCCGTTGATTTGCTTCGAGATTATAACGTTTGATGTGGGTATCTTCATATACCCATAAAAAGTATATTTGAGATGTCAAACTCCGAAAAAATTTAAATTCAACTTCAGTTTAATTAGTTTGAACTATTTTTATGGTATATACTCACTGTAGTTGCATTGAACTCAAAAGGAGTTCAAACTAATTTGAACTGAGTTCAAAACTTACTTACCATAAATATATCAAGGGTATAAAACATTTTCATACCCAAACTCAAAAATATTATGAATCATACACGTGTATCGGATGTTGGTGCCTAGGCACCATGGTGCCTTATGTAATTTTCCTATATATAGGATGAGTGTTTCATGCACCATGGTGCCTAGGCACCAATATCAATACCCGTTGATTTGCTTCGAGATTCGCAACGTTTGATGTGGGTATCTTCATATACCCATAAAAAAGTATATTTGAGATGTCAAACTCCGAAAAAATTTAAATTCAACTTCAGTTTAATTAGTTTGAACTATTTTTATGGTATATACTCACTGTAGTTGCATTGAACTCAAAAGGAGTTCAAACTAATTTGAACTGAGTTCAAAACTTACTTACCATAAATATATCAAGGGTATAAAACATTTTCATACCCAAACTCAAAAAAATTATGAATCATACACGTGTATCGGATGTTGGTGCCTAGGCACCATGGTGCCTATGTAATTTTCCTATATATAGGATGAGTGTTTCATGCACCATGGTGCCTAGGCACCAATATCAATACCGTTGATTTGCTTGAGATTATAACGTTTGATGTGGGTATCTTCATATACCCATAAAAAGTATATTTGATGTGGGTATCTTATATATATATATATATATATATATATATATATATATATATATATATATATATATATATATATATATATATATATATATATATCCACATGGGGAGTGTTTTTACAACCTTGCCCTTACACCTGAGTATCCCCCTTAAGGGTATTTATGTCATTACATATGTCCCATATTGGGTTTTACAACCTTCTATAGGCCGGCTGGGCTTAGGTGGGGGCCACCCCTACAACAAGAGCCTCTCATGGTGAAGGGCTTCACGGGCCGAAGTCATGTTGTCGAGACATTTGGCTCCCTCCGTCCCTGCGGCCTGTGACCTTCTGCGACTTTGGGATGAACTTGTTTTGCCAATGTGTCTGCGCCCGCGCATTGGACGCGGAGTCAAATGCTTTGTCACAACCGTCCATCAGGCACGGGTTGTGGGTAGTCGGCGGGGCCAGTGTGCATAGGCGAAGTGGTCTGGGAACTAGGGTCCGTCCTTCGCCTGTTGGGTTGAACCAGAGGCTTGAGTTGTCCTGCAGGTATGAAGTCGCTTCGTGGAGGCGGGATTGGTGCTGAAGTCAGAGCCGAGGTGGCTAGCCAGCGACGCACCGACAATGTATTAGCGGCTCCGAAAATGACGTCGGGCACTGGTGCACGATGGGAGGTGGACCGTGTACGCTTGTTGGGCTTCTGTCGGTTGCGTTTCCCATCGGCTGCACCCCCGCCGGTTGCATTTCCGCCTTTAGGACTTCTGCCGGTTGCGTTTCCCGTCGGCTGCACCCCTGCCGGTTGCACTTCCGCCTTTAGGACTTCCGCCAGTTGTGTTTCCTGTCAGCTGGGGAGCAGCAGGTATATATATGTGTCATCTTCCTACGCCGTCCTTCATAGTGCCGCGGCCGGGTACGGCTGAAATGACCTTGGTCTCGAAAATAGGTTGGCTCTGTTCATCTTCATTCTTTGAAAGGACTGTTTTATAGCAGGGTTAGCGCTAATCGACGCGGTCATAGAATGTTGATGAACAGAAGGATGCCTATTTTTGAGTTTTGAAAAAACTTATCTTCGACCCAGCGCCGGGCGCTTTGGTCTGCCGGTTGCTCTATGCTCCTGCGTATGACGCATGTTCCGGGGACAGCTAGGATGATCTTGCTCTCATAAATAGGTCTGCCTCAGTTCATATGCGCTCTCTGATGGCAAAGGGCGGTGGTGAACTGATGGAGGCCTATTTATGAGAGTTCGGTCAAAGCCTACTAAAGATGACCGGTCATGCCCCCCGATTGAGCGTGCGGTTGGTTGGGTCTCTGGTGTTTGGGGGCTGCGAGTTTGCCGCCTGACCTTCGGGGTCGAGGTGGTCCCCGGCCTCACTGTAACTGTTCAGCCGGAGGGCTCCAGGGCCTTTGTGCGGACCGAGGACGGGGGGTCCTGCTGTATCCCACAGCTTGCGGGCGGTGCCCTGGCGGTGTTGCGGACTATGCCGACGTTTGCGCGTCTTCGGATGGCTCCCTCCACGTGCGAGGCCGAGCTGGAGGCTGGATGGGCTCCAAAGTCGAAGTTGTTCCTCGGAGGCGGACTGGGATCCGATGTTGGGACGTCGAGGTAGGCGCTGGGGTGATGTTCGTGCCAAGGCCGACGCTAGGGCGACTAGTCAATGGCCTGCTGACGCCGTATTGATGGCCCCGAGGGTCGTGCCGACATGCAGTAGAAAATACGCCACGTCGTGCGACCTGCATTCATTCCCGAGGGAGCGGACGTGTGGCGGAGCGCGATTGGCGCAACGTGCGCTGTCAAGCCATTGCACGACCACGATCGTGCGTTCGTTTCTGACAAGACACGATGCGCGTGGGCGGCTGCGCCACTTCGGCTTCAATCGTGGGGAGGCGAGTGGTTCGTCTCCCACCGGTTACGCTTACCGGCGGTGCGGGAGATGAAGGGGCTTTATATACCCCCTGTGGCACCACGTATGCGCTCTCCTGCTCACGCCTTCTGGATTCTCTTCCTACGCCCTGCTCTGTTGCCTTCTTTACCGCCGCGCTGCCCCGTCGTCGCCTAGCTCCCAGAGACCGATGGCACACGGCGAAGAATGTGCTCAGCAGGCCGGCGGTAGCGCCTTCTCCCGGCGGTCGTCACCGCTCGGGGTGAAGTACATGCTCGAGGGGCGTGATTCATCGCTGGTAGACAAAATGGTGGGTGGCGACGGAGAAAATGGAAAGTCCGTGCTCCCGCGTCATGGGCCCGACGCTCGCGACCGCCGGGAGGTGCGACTGCTCGCCAGCGATGAGACAGAACCGCATCCCGAGAAGTCGGAGGCGATCGTCTTTGTCTCTTACTTCGAAGCCGGGCTCCACATCCCAGCTGCCATGATTGTCGGCGACGTTTTGCGGACCTTCGGGCTTGAGCTGGCGCAGATGACTCCGAACGCGATAGCCCACCTTGCCGTGTACAGCTGGGCCTTGCCTACGGAGGCATGCTGACCCAGCGCCTTGCTGTTCACGTTTCTCCACGACGCACGGTGTCAGCCAAAGAAGCGGAGAGATGGGATGTTCTCCAACTTCGGCAGCGTCAACTTCGTCTTGCGGTCGCCGTGCGGGAAGACCTTCCTTGCCAACTCGACTCGGGCGAAGTGGGAGCCGAACTGGATGAAACGGTGGTTTTACCGCCGTGTGGCGAGCGGTAGCGGCCTCGAGTGCTCAGGCCGGCCAGTGGTGTTCAATACCGTGCCTGGTACGCCGATCGATGATGAGGACAGGCGGAGGGAGCGGAGGCTCGTGGGGATCGCCACCCGCTTCAATATGCGCGACCTCGCCGAGGAGTTCGTCATGTATGGCGTGGCGCCGCTTGCCGATGGATGGCGCATCACACCTGGGAGCCTTCAGCACGACAACGTCCGCCCGTCCATGTCCTCGCTACCGAGGTCCTCCGACCCTCGTAAGTCTTGGTAGAGCCTTGTTTTCCCCTTCTGTCTATTGGACTATCTTTTTAACTCCGCCTCTTGCCGCCTATAGGGACTCTCCTAGAGGACGCGGAGCGTGCGACGGGCATGTTCCTTGGACTGTAACGGCCAAGGAGCACGGCCTGCGCGCAGCTGCGACTGCGGAGATGGAGCTGGGGCAGATAAACCGTGTGTGCGAGACCCTAAGCATTTGCGTGCCGGAGCACGCCATTCCTGTGCCGAGCTAACCTCGCCGCCGAGACGACGATGCCAAGGAGAAGGACTGCCGTCTCATCGGGGGGCTCGGTCCTCCGCGGTCACACCTGGTGCACCGGCTGCCGCTCCCGTCGGCTTGTCGTTGCCAACAGTGTGGCGGACGCCGACTCCAACTCGGCGAAGTATGCCGATTCGGAGCTGGAAGCAGGTGCGCAGGACGAAGAAGAGGGGTCCTTGGGCGGTGCCAGGGACCAAGAGCGCAGTGCGGACAATGGGGAGGGGGAAGCCTCTTCGCCTCACCATGTACCTCGCACCACTGGCCGTGGTGCTAGTCGTCATACTTCGCGCGGGTCCTATCATCACAACCCCGGCCTCGCCCCGCCCCTGGCCTCGGTGAGCCCTGCCGCTGCGGCAGGCGGGGGCGTTGTCTTTGGAGCCGCCCTCGATGTCGAAGATGTAGCGGGCTCTCCAAGACTTCTGTTGGCCGCGCTTAGGCTTGTCGCCCGATGAGTCCTTGTGTTGGGCATCCCTGTGCTGGACATCCTTCGACGGCTCCTGCTTGCGCTTGCCCTTCGAGGAGCCTTCCTTCGGCGAGTCTCCGTTCTTCGCCGCGCCCTCCTCCTGATTGGTGTCGGAGTTGTCACCTTGGCGCCGCCGCGCGTCTTTATCCGCTCTGGCGTACTCTTCCATCTTGTCAAAGAGCTTCGCCACCGTCTTGATTGGATTTCGCGCGTTGTATTCGGCTAGCAGCCCTGGGCAGAGACCTTGTACCGCTGCGTTGATGATGGTTGTCTCGTTGACATCCTTGACCTGGCAGCGGACCTTCGCGAAGCGCTTGAAGTACTCCTGGAGCATCTCGGAGGGTTTTTGCTTAATAGCGAAGAGCTGATCCGTGTCGACGTGCTTGACATAGATCCCTTGGAAGTTGTTGTAGAGGCGGTCGCGGATTTGCACCCACGCGTAGATGGAGTTTGGCTCTATGGTAACAAACCAAGAGAGCGCCACTCACTGTAACGCAAGGGGCGAGTCCCTTCTCTTTCGTGGTGTCGTCCCCGCCTGCAGCTTCGATGGCGGTCTCGTACACGCACACGAACTCATGAGGGTCCGTGTCACCTTTGTATGGCTCGATGGCGCTAGGGAACGTGAAGTCCTCCGGCCATGCCGACTACTGCAGGCCCACAGAGAGTGGGGACTCTGGGCGCTAAGTATCCCCATGTTGGTGATGAGTTGACGGTTGGTTTAGTAAGTTTGAGTTTGTTTTGGGTATTCTAGGGTTTAGTACATTTACTTGTGCTAATATGGATTATGCTGTTTCGTGCGGTGCTATGTGACAGTTTGCTTGTCTGTGTGACTACAGGACTTCGAAGCTAGGTCATCGTGAGGCGAGGAGGACCGGGACTAGGCACAGGAGGTGTTGAGGTCCAGACGGTCAGTGATGCCGAAGATGATCGAGGCTGGTGAGGTGGTTGCGAGTCGGGAGACGAGGAACCGGAGCTGGAGCTACCGGTGACGGACACGACGGGCGACGACGAGAGAACCGGGACTACGCTCAGGGAGGAGTCAGAGGTCCAGACGGTTTGGAGGTCAGCTGCGGTTGTGTGCGACGGAACAGACCAAGACTAGACTCAGGTGGAGTCGGAGGTCTCGGTCAGTGTCGGGTGGACACGACGGGCAGCGGCGAGAGGATCGGGACTAGACTCAGGGAGAAGTTGAGGTCCAGACGGTCAGGATGCCGTGTGAGGTCGTGTGCAGCAGAGCGGACCGGACTAGACTCAGGGAGGAGTCGAGGTCCAGACGGTCGAGGTACCGGACGTGGGAAGCTTCTGGGAAGGCGCTTGAGGGGCGAATCCGGGATTTGACTCAAGATTGGAGAGGGAGGCTGTTTCCCTCCATTTGGTGTGCCCCTTTGACTTTTGCCTCATATGGAGTGTGAGGTAGAGGAGTGGGTGTTGTGTGACATTTCTTGTTTTGCCACTTGAGGGTGGAGTCCTGCCTTCAAATGAGGAGAGGGGAGGCAGAGCCAAGGTAAGAAATGGAGTAGTCTGTAGAGAGCTGAGTAGTGTGTGTGTGTGTATGCTTGAGCTGGGAGTGAGCTCTCGGTGTACTCAAGCATGTAGTGAAACCTCGTGTAATCATTCCTCCGTAAGCAAGCATTCATGGGGATGTAGAACTCTCATTTGTAATCATCCATCTCTCAGTAATGGATTTCTTTGAGTTATCTCGAGTTTCAGTCTTTTACTGTCTTCGGTTCTTCTGAATGCCCTTCTTTGTTTTCTACGGATTGATTTCAGTTTTTGAGTGGGATGGCTATGAAATAGTTATGCTCTGAACTAGGGAGCATCATCCAAGCCTTCTGGCTAGTATATCTCTAAGAGCAAATCTTAATAGCCATGATATTTCTAAAGATTCCCTGCACTCCATTTCCTCTGTTTTCTACTGTAGCTAGGGTTTCTTTGCAGAGCAATATGAGAACTTTGTGATTCCCTTTAGGAGATGGCTTGAGATTCTTGTTTGCAAGTCCTGAGGTCCTTGCTAATCTGTTTGCAAAAGATCATGAGCAAAGAATGAGAGATGATTGAGTATTTTGGATTTTGCTCATTCTCTATAGAAGTTACAGATTTTTATCAAAATCCTAATTTCTAGCTCTCTTGGAGAAATCTTTGGTTTCCAGAGGTTAAATGATGTTTAGAATAGGTTCTTGGTGTCTTGGCCTGAAAAGATTAGATGCATTTCTCTCATTCCCTTGAAATCTGCAAGATTCTAAAGTTCCAGTATTTTCAGTCTCGGGCATTTCCTATTTACTGCCTTGCCTCAGGGTAACCGGTCAGACTGCTCAGCATTAGGCGGTCAGACCGCTCCTATGCCGGCGGTCAGACCGGCCAAACAGTGGCGGTCTGACCGGCCAGGCTTTGGCGGTCCAACCGGTGGGGTGGCGGTCCGACCGGCGTTGGGAGGGAGGTCAGACCGGCATGTAAATTGCGGTCTGACCGGCCCTTTCAGGCAGAGCTGATTTTCCTTTTCTACTCCCTGCTTCTTTTTGTCTCCTCAGTTGAATCTTCTTTCTGCTTTCTCTTATGTTTGCCTTAAGGATGCAGAGAACATGAATATCCCTCTTCATAGCTTTTTGTAGCTATCAGAGAGGAGATTTTAGTGGATACTTTTGAGGGGAGATTTTTAAAGAGGCACCATTCACCTCCCCTCTGTTGCCATACCCGATCCTACAATTGGTATCAGAGCCAATTAGCTCTTTTCAATAGATCTTAACCGGTCTGTGAGCCATGGCAACCGATAAGTATTGCACCAAGCCCCTGATCTTCGATGAGATCAACTATCCCTTTTGGAAGAGTTGGATGGAGACCTACATTCAGGCCCAGGGCTATACGATGTGGCGCAAGGTTAAAGTTCGCTTTGTTGTTCCTGCCGATGAGAACATCAATGCCGGAAACATGGCTGATGTTGAAGCGAATGCTAAGGCAAGAAACATTATTATCCAAGGTTTGAGCCGAAATGAATTTGATGGCATTTCTCATCATTCATCGGCCTTCGACATTTGGGAGACCCTCGATGCTTACCATGAGGGCACCACCCAAATTAATACGGTTCGATAGGACCAATTCAAGCGAGATTACAACAAGTTTGAAATGCTCGCTGGAGAGTCCTTGGATTAATGCTTTGCGAGATTCCACAAGATCTTGAGCAACCTCCGATCGGTCGGTCTCACATGCCCCGACTCGAACAACGCTCGTTAGATGCTTGCGGCTTTGGATTGCGTGTGTGAGAGATGAAGGTGACCACCATCAAGGACACCACGGATCTCTCGACTTTGACTCTTGATGCGTTGTACTCACACCTCAAGACTCACGAGATTGACATTGTCTCTTGTAAGTCGAAGTCACAATCGATGGCGTTGGTCACTGATCCCAGTTCAACTTCTGATTTTTCCCTCCGATGGTGTTTCTGGTTTTCTCTTGCTGCTGTTTGTGAGATGAGTGATGACCTACTAGAACAGCTTCCAGAAAACCAACTAGCCCTCTTAGCTAGAAAATTTTTCCATGCTTACAAGAGGGTTAGGGAGAGAAAGAGAGGAGGAGGTCGAGTGATTTGCTTTGAGTGTGGTGGCCCCAACCACATTCGAGCAAACTGCCCCAAGCTGGAGGGAAGAACGACTTCGGCGATTCGAGCAAGAACGTCTACACCGACAAGAACCGCAACAAGAAGCCGCCAAGCAAAGACAAGAAGTTTCACAACCTTGGCAAAGCCAAGAAGCTCTTCCATCGCGTTCTCACCGCCTTCGACGACCTCGACCTCAGCGAGGTGGAGGGGTGGAGCGACGACGATGGGAAGGACGAGCAAGACCCCAAGGGTGGCAACGACTTCTCCGACATGTGCTTCATGGCCCTTAAGGGTGAAGTGAGCGACAGCGAGCTGTACTCCGACTCCGACGAGGTATACCCCTCATACGACCAGCTTAATGATGCTTTTCTTAAACTAGATAAATTTCATGCTAGATCTAGAGCTAGGTGTAGCGAGTTGGAGAAGGAAGTAGATAGACTGTCACGGGAGCTTACTTCACTTATATCTGCTCCCTCCCATGACGAATGTGATATATGCTGTGCTTTGCTTGGTGACATGGAGAAATTAAGGACCTCTCATGATAGTCTGTCCTCTGAGCTTGATATGATTAAGGTGGAGAATATTAGTCTTCTTGTTGAACTAGAGATGAATAGGGTAGCTGCTCTTTCATCTACTACTGTCGAGACTATTTCTTGCACCTCATGTGAGGATAAGGATAATGCATTTAGAGGTCTTTATACCATGCTTCTCGATCTGCCCGAGACTTGTGAAAGCTATAATAATTTGAAGATGAACCTAAAAAGGGCAGATCATAACATTGCTGAGTTACAAGCTTTTCTATTTGAGCCTATTGCTTCATGTGTGAATTGTCGTAAGCTGAATGCCGAGCTTGAATCTGTCTCTAAACAGTTTCAAGAATTAGTTGATGACAATAATAAATTGGCTCAATATGCTTCTAAGGACCCTGTTAGCTCACCATGCAATAATTGTGACAAATTAAAATCTGACTTGATTGCATTGGATGAAAAATGTGTGAAGCTAACTAAGGACCTTCTAGAGAAGCAACCATCTGTTTGTAATGTGTGTGCTGTTGCGAAGAAGCCTGAGGGTTTGATAGAGACGCCTAGCGACGTGAACCAATTGGCTAGCAGTAGGACTGTCCCTTTTGAGTCGGCTGTACGTACACAAGCCATTCGTTCCTCTGCTATTGGTTCTTCTTCTACGCCCTTACCTTCTGCTGTCTCTTCTTCCCCCTGCTCTTCTTGCACCTCTCTCTTTCGGGAGTGTCAGTATCTTATGAACACTCTCGAGAGGTTTGTAGGAGGCAATAAGAAGCTTAATCTTATTCTAGACCAATCAAAGATTTGCAAATTCAATCAAGGTCTAGGATACGATTTTTTTGAGGATATGAGGAAGCATCCACCTGCTGTTCTAAGACCCTTAGCAGCGGGTGTGATCGAGATAGAGCCCAGATCTGAGAAAGTTCATTTCAAATTACCGGGCTTTGTCTAAGGGATTTCTGACAGTCAGGTGGTTCCACCTGTTGCTTCGACTTCTCAGAAGGCGAAGCCTCATGCTACTTCTATCTCTCAGAATGTGAAGTACCATTATACCTTATGTCAGAAGGATGGACACTCGATCGAGAGATGCTTCAGGCGCGCTAAGATCACGCGTAGAGACCGTGTTGACACTCTTAGGTGCATTCAGGGTCAGCCCCAGACCTTAAGTGCTTCTAAGATCAACACGAGGTCAAGAGTTGCTTCAACTGACAGGTTTGAGCAGCATCGAGGACTTGGATTTTCTGAGTTTTCTGGTTTTCATCCTCGATATGCCTCTGGTCGTGACTTCCGCCGTTCTGAGGGTAGATCTCGTTTCCACCGTCGAGATGGCTACTCGCGGCGTGATCAGCGTGTTGCCAGTGCTCCGACTCGCTCTCCCGTAGCAGTTGGACCCAGCAACAGCTTCAGGTATGTACACAGACCTTCTGCTTCTTTGAGCGACAGAGAGCGTAGGGTAGTTAGAGGTCAGTCATGTGTGACTACTTCTTCTGCTCGACGTGTTACTCAGTATTGGGTGCCAAAATCACTCTTGATTTATCCCAGTACTGAGCATTCACTCTCTGTTTGACTCAGGTTCGCTGGGCTGGGAAGGGAGAGGTTTGGCTTGTGGACTCCGGTTGTTCTTGTCATATGACCAGAGACTCTCGTTGGTTCTCTTCCCTAGCCCGTGCTCCAGATGATGAGACTATCACCTTTGGAGATGCTTCATCTGGGCGCGTCATCGCGAAAGGTATTGTGTGCGTTAATGATTCTTTTATTTTAAAAGATGTTGCCTTTGTGAGTAAGCTGCAGTATAATTTGCTTTCAGTCTCTCAGCTTACCGATGATGGTTATGAGGTGAGCTTCAAGAAAAACAATTGCAAAATTCTTGATTCTTCGGGTAGTCTGGTTTGCGGGATTTCTCGTTATGGGAGGATCTTTCGTGCTGATTTTGTTGAGTCTTCTGGTGATCCTCTCCGGTGTTTAGTTGCTTCAGAGTCCCGTGACCTTACTTTCTAGCATAGGAGACTTGGTCATGTTGGATTTGACTATTTGACCCAAATTAGTAGCCATGATCTCATCGTGGTCTGCCAAAACTCAAGATGGTCGAATATCTAGTTTGTGCTCCATGCCGGCACGGCAAGGTGGTTGCCGCTTCTCATCCTCCGGTCACAGTGACTATGACCGATGCACCAGGATAGCTGCTCCATATGGACACAGTTGGACCAGCTCGAGTGCAGTCAGCAGGAGGGAAGTGGTATGTCCTTGTCGTGGTCGATGACTTCTCGAGGTATTCTTGGGTGTTTTTCTTAGCCTCGAAGGATGAGACATATACCCATTTTTGGGGTTTGTTTAGTAAGCTTTCTATTGAGCTCCCGGGTGCCTTATGAGCGATCCGCAGTGACAATAGCACAGAGTTCAAGAATTCTTACTTTGAGAGGTTTTGCGGTGAGATCGGTGTAGAGCACCAGTTCTCTTCTCCATACGTCCCTCAGCAGAATGGCGTTGTGGAGAGGAAGAACCGTACCCTAGTTGAGATGGCCAGGACGATGCTTGATGAGTACTCTACACCGAGGAAGTTTTGGGCTGAGGCTATAGCCACCGCGTGCCATGTTTCAAATCGAGTTTTTCTCAGGGCACACTTGCATCGCACCTCTTATGAGTTGAGATATGGGCGAAAGCCCAGCGTCTCATATTTTCGTGTGTTTGGATGCAAGTGCTTTATTCTGAAGCACAGGAACCTAGATAAGTTCGAGTCACGTTCTTGTGATGGTATCTTTCTAGGTTACTCGACTTCTTCGCGAGCTTATGAGGTCTGGAACTATGAGACTAGTAAAATGGTAGAGACCTGCGATGTGACCTTCGATGAGGCCAGTCTGGGGACTAGGCCCGATATCTAAAGTTCTTTAGAGCAGTCCGAGACCATCTTTGTGGATGATGAGTACGATGGAGATGAGGGTTGTCTACCTGATCCAGTTCCTCATCCTCCACTTGAGATGCCTTCTTCCACTGCACCTCAAGGCGATCAACCCATGCCTTCTAATTTCTCTGGAGCTAGTGGCTCTGTTCCTACCTCATTAGCTCATGAGGTAGAGGCCACTTCTTCATCTCATCCAGGACCTCCTCGAAACATCCAAAAAGACCATCCTTCAGAGCAGATTATTGGAGACCTCTTTGAGCGAGTCACACACTCAAAGTCTGGCTTGTCACAATTCTATCTCCAATCTGCCTTCATTGCCTCATTTGAGCCCAAGGATGTGTGTTATGCACTTTCTGATGAGTCTTGGGTCAATGCCATGCATGAGAAGTTAGAGAATTTCGAGAGAAATAATGTTGGTCGCTTGTTGAGTCCCCTCGAGGTCACAATGTTATTGGGACCAAGTGGGTGTTCAAGAACAAGCAGAGTGAGGATGGGGTAGTTATTCGAAACAAGACTAGACTGGTAGCTCAGGGCTTCTTCCAGGTTAAGGGTCTAGAATTTGAGGAGACCTTTGCCAATGTAGCTAGACTTGAGGCCATTAGAATCCTGCTTGCTTTTGTAGCTTCTAAAGGTTTCAAGCTTTACCAAATGGATGTCAAGAGTGCCTTCCTCAATGGGTTTATTGAGAAAGAAAATTTATGTGAGACAGCCTCCAGGTTTCGAGAACCCTAAATACCCAAACCATGTCTACAAGCTTTCCAAAGCATTGTATGGACTTAAGCAGGCCCCTAGAGCTTGGTATGAGAGGCTTAAATCCTATCTGTTGAGTCATGGTTTTGAGATGGGTAAGGTAGATAAGATCTTGTTCATTCGTAGGCATGGCACTGACCTTCTGCTCGTCCAGATTTATGTGGATGACATCATCTTTGGCGGATCTTCTCATGCTCTCATTTCACAATTCTCGGATGTCATGAGCACCGAGTTTGAGATGAGTATGATGGTGAGTTGACCTTCTTCCTTGGCTTCCAGATCAAGCAGACTCGGGAGGGTACTTTCTTGTATCAGGGCAAGTACACTCGTGACCTCCTGAGACGCTTTGACATGAGTGATGGTAAGCCAGTGTCGACTCCCATGGCATTCACAGCTTCACTTGACCCAGATGAGGATGGCGAGCCAGTTGACCAAAAAGAGTACAGAAGCATGATTGCCTCCCTCTTATAGCTCACTGCCTCAAGACCGGACATACACTTCTCTGTATGTCTTTGTGCTCAGTTTTAGGATTCTCCTCGCGTATCTCACCGCCAGGCGGTGAAGCGCATTCTTCGGTACCTTCGAGCTACCATTGACTATGGTATCTGGTACTCTTCCTCTTCCTGTCTTTCCCTTAGAGCCTATTCGGACGTAGACTTTGCCGGCTGTAGGATAGATAGGAAGAGCACTTCTGGCACCTGCTAATCCATTAACACTTCTCTTGTCTCTTGGTCATCTAGGAAGCAGTCCGGTGTTGCACAGTCCACTGCAGAGGCCGAGTACGTTGCTGCAGTTAGGTACTTTGGATGGTTTCGACCCTGCGAGACTTTGGGTTAGTTATAGACAGTGTTCCACTCTTTGTGATAACACTTCTGCTATTAACATTGCTAACAACCCAGTGCAGCATTCTCGGACCAAGCATATTGATTTTAGATATCACTTCCTTCGAGACCATGTGGAGAAGGGTGACATAGTGCACCAGTTTGTGGAGAGTGACCACCAGTTGGCTGATATCTTTACTAAGCCTTTGGATAGCTCTAGGTTTTCAGCCTTGCGGGGAGAGCTTGGGGTAGTTTGTCCTTATGGACTGTAGTGAGGGGGAGTTTCTGTGCTTTACTGCTTTATCATGTATATTTTGCTCCTGTTCTCATTTTGTTGCATTTGCATCGGGGTGCATTTGGGTTAGTCCTCTTAGCATAGATTAGAGTGTTTTCTCTTGTATAGCTGCTTAGATTTCTTCATCTCATCTTGTGATCTAGGATGCTGTTTATTAGCTGTCTCTCTTCTCACTAGGTTGAGCACACTCACTTCTTATAGGTTCTAGCAAGGGCTGTGCCACCCTTGGGTAGACAGGGAACGTGTTTGCTCCTTAGTGTGTTAGATGGGCAGCTGATAGTCCTAGTGTCATATGGGGTAGATGAGAGTCAGTCTGAGCCATAGTATCCTCTATATCTTTTCTATGCTTTAAGGACTGCCTTTTCTGATTTCTTTTCCAGCTTCTCGATTTATTGCTTTGCTTTAGGGGGAGTTCATTTGGGAGCTTCTAGAGCTTAATATTGACATAACTCAACTTGAACTAAAAATGCATCTCATGTTGAGGGAGAGCTGGATTTCCTGCGTTTCATTTTCTGCATTGTAATATAGCTGCATGGAGCCTTGATTATTATCCTTAGTTGACATGATTACAATGTTTTACATCTTGCCATGATTTATGCTTAATTGCTAGCTTTATATGTGTCGTTAAGCCTTTGCCATTAATGAGTAAATTAAAATTGCATAACTTGAATTAAGACATGTCATGTTACTTCTTGAGACTAGTCTGTCTTTAGTTATTCTCTTATGATTCATGCCATGTCAAATAGGCTAAGTTGAGCTTTGAATCTTTATTGAGCTTTAGATTGAGCTATGATAGTTTCTTGATAAATCATGAGTTAGTACAACTGTTTAAAAAGCAAAAAGATCTCTTTTATGTGCGAAAGAACTGATCTCACCAATTCTTTCTCATGAGACTGCTTGCCATTGCACTTGGCATGAACTCAGGAGGAGTTTTGGATGACCAAGATAATATCCTTAAGCTTCTTGCTTGGAATGGTCGCATAAGGCTTGAGATCTAGCACATGACTAAAATTTTTGTTGGAAACAACCTTGAGTTTTGAAGTAAAACATGTAGATTATGCTAAACATGTTGACCATGTGGAGGTATCCCCATGTTGGTGATGAGTAATTGACAGTTGGTTTAGTGAGTTTGAGTTTGTTTTGGGTATTCTAGGGTTTAGTACCTTTACTTGTGCTAATATGGATTATGCTGTTTCGTGCGGTGCTATGTGACGGTTTGCTTGTCTGTGTGACTGTAGGACTTCGAAGCTAGGTCATGGTGAGGCGAGGAGGACCGAGACTAGGCACAGGAGGTGTTGAGGTCCAGACGGTCAATGATGCCGAAGATGATCGAGACTGGTGAGGTGGTTGCGAGTCGGGAGACAAGGAACCGGAGCTCGAGCTACCGGTGAAGGACACGATGGGCGACGACGAGAGAACCGGGACTAGGCTCAGGGAGGAGTCGGAGGTCCAGACGGTTTGGAGGTCGGTTGCGGTTATGTGCGACGGAACAGACCAAGATTAGACTCAGGTGGAGTCGGAGGTCTCGGTCAGTGTCGGGTGGACACGACGGGCAGTGGCGAAAGGATCGGGACTAGACTCAGGGAGGAGTTGAGGTCCAGACGGTCAGGATGCCGGGTGCGGTCGTGTGCAGCAGAGAGGACCAGACTAGACTCAGGGAGGAGTCGAGGTCCAGACGGTCGAGGTACCGGACGCGGGAAGCTTCCGGGAAGGCGCTTGAGGGGCAAATCCGGGATTTGACTCAAGATTGGAGAGGGAGGCTGTTTCCCTCCATTTGGTGTGCCCCCTTTGACTTTTGCCTCATATGGAGTGTGAGGTAGAGGAGTGGGTGTTGTGTGACATTTCTTGTTTTGCCACTTGAGGGTGGAGTCCTGCCTTCAAATGAGGAGAGGGGAGGCAGAGCCAAGGTAAGAAATGGAGTAGTCTGTAGAGAGCTGAGTAATGTGTGTGTATGCTTGAGCTGGGAGTGAGCTCTCGTGTGTACTCAAGCATGTAGTGAAACCTCGTGTAATCATTCCTCCGTAAGCAAGCATTCATGGGGATGTAGAACTCTCATTTGTAATCATCCATCTCTCAGTAATGGATTTCTTTGAGTTATCTCGAGTTTCAGTCTTTTACTGTCTTCGGTTCTTCTGAATGCCCTTCTTTGTGTTCTATGGATTGATTTGAGTTTTTGAGTGGGATGGCTATGAAATAGCTATGCTCTGAACTAGGGAGCATCACCCAAGCCTTTTGGCTAGTATATCTCTAAGAGCAAATCTTAATAGCCATGATTTTTCTAAAGATTCCCTGCACTCCATTTCCTCTGTTTTCTACTGTAGCTAGGGTTTCTTTGCAGAGCAATATGAGAACTTTGTGATTCCCTTTAGGAGATGGCTTGAGATTCTTGTTTGCAAGTCCTGAGGTCCTTGCTAATCTGTTTGCAAAAGATCATGAGCAAAGAATGAGAGATCATTGAGTATTTTGGATTTTGGCTCATTCTCTATAGAAGTTACAGATTTTTTATCAAAATCCTAATTTCTAGCTCTCTTGGAGAAATCTTTGGTTTCCAGAGGTTAAATGATGTTTAGAATAGGTTCTTGGTGTCTTGGCCTGAAAAGATCAGATGCATTTCTCTCATTCCCTTGAAATCTGCAAGATTCTGAAGTTCCAGTATTTTCAGTCTCGGGCATTTCCTGTTTACTGCCTTGCCTCAGGGTAACCGATCAGACCGCTCCTATGCCGGCGGTCAGACCGGCCAAACAGTGGCGGTCTGACCGGCCAGGCTTTGGCGGTCCAACCGGTGGGGGGGCGGTCCGACCGGCGTTGGGAGGGCGGTCAGACCGGCATGTAAATTGCGGTCTGACCGGCCCTTTCAGGCAGAGCTGATTTTCCTTTTCTGCTCCCTGCTTCTTTTTGTCTCCTCAGTTGAATCTTCTTTCTGCTTTCTCTAATGTTTGCCTTAAGGACGCAGAGAACATGAATCTCCCTCTCACTACTAGTTTTTAGGTCTAGGACAACGGAGCGAAATCGTTGCAATAGGGCCAAAATAGATGCAATATGTAACTATTGCAACACTTCACTTCCATTGGCAAGCGTGGCAAGTACTTGCGTGCTTAAAAGGTTGTGCAACGGATTGTGGTTTCGTTGCAATACCTATGGTTATTGCCATGCAATGTGTTGTGGCAATTGTTTGTTGTTGCAACGAATGATGTCGTGGTGATATAGGCTATTGCCACGGTTGACTCCGTGGCAATAGCTGCTTTTGCCACAAAGTTTGGTCGTGGCAATAGTATCATTTGCCACGAAAATATTGCGTGGTAATAGATTCAATTGCCACGCCAATGGTTCATGGCAATAGACCCTATTGCCACGGAGAGCATTTCGTTGCAACAGGATATATTGCTACGGGAGGCGTTTTGTTGCAGCAGGTTTAATTGCCATGGGAGGCGGTTCGTTGCAATATGTTTTATTATCACGGAAGGCGTTTCATTGCCATAAAGTTATTGCAACGAAATATGTTTTGTAGCAAATAGATCCTATAGCAACGAACATTGTTCGTGGCATATAGTGGAATCGCAGCATAGTAGCGACGTTGCAACAGCCTATCACAACGAAATACCAATTTTGCATACAGGTTTATCGCAACGGTAAAATTTGCGGTAGCATATTGAGCATATGATAGTTTATTATAATTTGTTGTTGCAAATTAATAATCAAATTAGGAACACGGTTGGATCAAAAACACATATATTAATTCAACACATAATAATTTAAAAGTGCCACCACTCATGCAGGAATTACATATCAATCTCCATACTTAAGCTACAAAGTTTGTAAGTAATAACAAAAGTACTATCACTTCCATTCCATTTGTCCGTGCTTCTTTGCCATGTTGAATTTCCTGACTTGACGACGCCACGACTCTGTTTGCTCTAATCAAATTGTTTCATCCTGATAGAACATGAACAATAAAAAGGGACCTTAATGTGAGTATTGTCCAGCAGCACATACTTAAGTACATCATAGTGCAAGTTTAGAGATACGAGTTCTGACTGAAAATAGCAATCTGAGTTCTCTAGTTTAGTTGCGTAGCAAAGTATTTAGCAAGTGATTCCAGCAGAATTATTTAATTTCATTTCATTTACCGATATATAGTAGCCCTACTTCACCTGGCATAATTTTCTAGTAGTTTAGAACAGTATGCTATATTTGACATAAGAACAATGACAGATGAAGATTAATCACATTTTCATTTCATACCTGCTGGTCCCTCCTTTTCTTCGAACGAGTTGTAGCAGTATTCTTCAATTGTTGTGGAGGAATGAAGTTCGATGCTCCATTATTAACAGCGACATTTTGGAAGAGGCTTCGGTTAAGATTAGAAGCTCGAGTGATGCGAATAGGTGGCCTAGCATCTTTTTGTGTGGTCAGGATGCTTGCTGGGTCATTCTGCAAATGTAAAATGTAGAATAAAAAAATATTAGCATCCTGATGTGTACTACTATTAAAATATGTTCAGCATGCATGCATCAATTGAAGTTCAGGGAAGGTACACAACAGGTCATCAATAGCATGTACAAAGTCCAAATCCCTTATGGCAGCAAACTATTTGCAAATTTTGTTACCTGTTGTAATGTTTCTTCCACATGTTCAGGTGTCTTTTCTGTGGTGTTCAATGTACTATCTAGGTTAGCCTTGTCCAATGTTGTCATGTTTTCGTCTTCCTCACTTGGATTAGCCTCGCTTTCCCTTGTGTTCAATATACTTCCCTAGTTAGCCTGCATATGGACCATGGGGAAAAACATTAGGGCATGTTACGCTGGGTGGCTGCTGCAAGCCATCAACAACAAGCAGAGCAGCATTCTGCTGCTGCGTATGTCTGAATGTATTACCTGTAATGTTGCTTCTCTCTGTTGTGCTAGCAATGAAAGGAACTCTTGCCTAAGTTGTTCTCTTGCGTTCCTTTCATTCTCCAGTTCCTCTTGCATCTCTCGCCTAGTTTCTTCCCTTTTAGCAACTCCATTTGCAATTTGTTCCTTTAACATTTGCACCTCATCTTGAGCTCATTATTTTTTTTGAAATTGCAGTGAAGCACGGATTGTTCATCGAGTTTGTCTTTCAACAGTTGGCTTCATGTGGGATATTTCGCCATGTATCCATGACCATGAGCTTTGCATGATTTGGTACTGGTGCTTTCCTTGTAACTTGATTGGAAAGCAATGTTTTCCTCTTCAACTGTAAGGAAGTCTTTATCTGGCTCTGTTGATAGGTCAGTAATTTTGAAGGCTGCATCATCATAAGTGTGATAAGAGAAAATAAGAAGTTAAATCAATTAAGTTTTATGCACAAAATTCTGAAAAATGTACTAAGTCATGAACAAATTAAATTTACTACTCACATAGACATCCCTAGAAGCGTTGTTTGACCATTCCCCGTTCTTCATGTGGGTAGCCATCCAAAGAGTAAGATCAGTTGGCTCTTCTCCAGTATTTGGGTCTCTCTAAGATGGCAAACATTGTGCCTTGTGAATAATTGATCATTTAAAAAAAGAATCAGATAAGTTTAATTTTTCATTACCTGCTCATAGCTACATTAGGAGAACGGTTTGGATCCCATTAGATGCTTGGTCTTCTGTTTTTGATGGTTTTCAGAGTTTTGGTTGCTGACCCTCTGCAAAAAAAGTTTACAAGTGCACTCAACAAAGCATTCTTATCACCATATATGTATTAAAAAAAATAAAGTAAGACAACAATGTTCAAATTCTTTGGCTAAGGTTTTTTGCACTTGGGTTCTGCAATAGCTATGAGCAGCAATAGCTAGCTATAGCTACAGGTAAGCCATTTAGTGATTTTGCAATAATTGGACATAAATATTTGGAGTAGACAATATAGTCTAGAAGATAAAATTATAAAACTACTGCTGTCACTAATCAAATAGGTCATTGATCAATAGTCAACTATTGATACAAAATGATGTATGTGCCTTATTTTAACTACTACTTACAAAGGTGTTCTGGAGCTAACTCCTATATGCCTTATGCAGCAATTGTTCAAGTCTAAATAAGAATTATATGCATCCTAAATAGTGGTAGTAAAAGCATATATGTTCAGTAACACATCTTCGCTGCATATATTTTGTAATTGCTATTGCTAATGCATCAACTGTACAAGTCCATACATTAATGGTTACTATCTCAATTCCATTCACTAATTGGTAATTGCAGAGAGAAAAATTGAACCTTGAATTTTCAGTTCCAAAATACATTATCAAGCGTGCCATTCGACAATGTCTATATCTTGAGCTTATGTTTCATTCGCTCAGCGTAAGTGTTGTATGCCTTGTATGTAGAACTGAATGTTGATTGCCATCCTTTGTACCGCTCTTTAGCAATGTCCCATATCTTTTCCGTTGCATTCTCAATGTTTGGAAAATCCCACCTACTCGCTTGTATTGAAACAGAAAGTGAAGGTGAAGTCGCACGTAATTACAGAATTAACATGCTTATTTACCAACAAATAAAAGATGCAACTTACTAGCAAATCCTCTGCTATTGTAATTTTGACATTTTGCTTTATATCTTTCCACTTTTGACTCCAATAAGTGGAGCCCTCTTTCTTGTAAACATTACCACTTCATCCACAAATGTTCGGAGTTTTCTCCTATGGGGCCTCCTAACCTTGCTGAAAATTGAATTGATAGTTTCTGCGATGCATTCTTCACTCTCTTGTTAGTCTCTTGCTAAACCTTTAAGGCATCCACGTACACCTTTCTTGCAATTGTTGGGAGCCACCTCCTTATGAGCAATTTAAATGTCATTTAATGTACACATTCAGCAAAAACCAATTGAACCTAGAAAATAGAATTGTGAAGGATAGCATACCATTTTGTTGTTGCTTGTTTTTCCGAGCATGAGATGGCCTCTCTGGTGGTGTTAGGTCATTGTCTTGACTTTCCTCATCTTGAAGGCCATTTGGATTGTTGGTATGGTCCTCTTTCAAAAGGATACTGCACACATTATAATACTCATCAAGAGAAATATAGGTGAGTTTGTAAAACTAATAATATGCTTGTATAGTTCATTGAAAGATTTGAAAATTACAGATATCATCAAGATGGCCTTTCCTCCTTAACCATTCCTTATATGTTTTGATTGTTTCATCCCTGTAGTCATCTATAAATTCTGTGAGCCATGAATATATGTTAACCAGCGGCGGCAGACGATGGCGGTGAAGTTCACCGGCGGCGGCAGATGACGGCGGACGACGGTGGCGAGGGCGACGGCGCTGGCGGTGGCGAAGGCGACGGCGAGGGCGACGGCGGCGGCGGCGGCGGCGGCAATGGCGCACGGCGCTGGCGGCGGCGAAGGCAGCGGCTTGGGACGGAGAGGAGACCCCAGGGGTCGGCCCCTTTTTATACCTGGGTCCCGAGGCCGACTCCATGGCAAGCGCGGAGTCCGGGGCGAGCACGGCCGAGGTGGCGGCGGAGTCCCGTCGGAGACGGAGACGGCGCCGGACAGGCCCTCCAATGGATGATGCGTGGCACGGGGGAGGATATGGTGGTTGCGGCCGGAGGCGGGGTGAGCGGTTGGGTGCGGGCGGCGCTTGTCCGATGGCCGACACGTGGCAAGGGGCAGGGCAGGCTGGCCGGGCGGGTTGGACCGGCTTGGTGGGTTTCGGCCCACCGGCCGGTTTAAGGATTTTTGGGGTTTTTATTTTTCCAGAAATTCAGGTAATACTTTTTGAGCTCTACAAAGTAGCAAATAAATCCAGAAAATTCCATAAAATTCCTTGGGATTCAGGGAACTCAAATAAAATATTTTTGGCAAATGTTAATGTTTAACTCAATCATATTAAACCCTTTTTAATTCATAAAAATTCCAATTAAGCTTTAATTAATCTCAGAAAAATACAAATGGTGAATTTTATTTCAAAAACTTCAAAAAGGCTCTGAAATTCAGGATGTTACAATCTCCAAGTATAATCATTAAATACCCAATTAAATTAGAGTTCACCTGATAATATTTAATACGGCTCAATAATTCCTTCCAGTTAAATAATATATTTAACTGAGAAGTGCAAGACATGAGCGTATCGCGCACGTGAGATTGATTTCAGGGTTACTCATGTGTCCTTTCCCATAACGCAAATACTGTAAAAGAATAAGTGCACAAATATTTGAACAAAACACATGCCTAGCCTAGTGGTAAGAAAAAGGTTTATGACCGTGAAGGTCCTGGGTTCAAGACCTAGGACATGCTCTCTTTTTTTTCTATTTTCGCTTAAATAAATTGTGGCAACACAATTACTTTTTGCCACCCAACAAGTTTTTCTTACAACAAATTTAAATCGTGGCAAACCTTTATTGATGCAACGCTTTACAATTTCGTTGCAACATATACAAACCTTTTACAACACTAGTTAAGGATTATGACAACGCAGTCAATTCGTGGCAATAAAACATTTATTGATGCAACGCTTTACAATTTCGTTGCAATACATATCAACCTTTTGCAACGTAATTTAAAGATTATGGCAACGTAATAAATTCGTTGCAATATTGTCAACTCATCGCAACCACTTAGAATTTCGTTGCAATAACATCAACATATTGCAACGAAATTCAAGATTATCACAACGCAGGAAATTGCGTGGCAATATTGTCAGATAATTGCAACGATTTTGAAAGTGGTGGCAATAACACCTACCTCTTGCCACGAAAGTCAAGATTTTTTGCAACGCAATAAATTAGTGGCAATATTGACCACATATCGCAACATTTTTTTTCCAAACTGTGGCAATAAGGCCTACCTATTGCAACAAATTTTGTGCCGTTGCAATGTGTTTTGTGGCATTAGGGGGATTTTCTAGTAGTGTCTTCATAGTTTTTTGTAGCTATCGGAGAGGAGATTTTAGTGGATACTTTTTGAGGGGCGATTTTTAAAGAGGCACCATTCACCCCCCCTCTGTTACCATATCCAATCCTACATATGGATAGCTATACCACGGTAGTTTCTCGACACCCACTTTTTTTGCAGTGCGACCGGCTACGTTTGGCAAGCCACCCCAAGGCCTGAGCAATGAGCACACGAGAGGCGCGGCAGCCACGACCAATTGTGCTGAGCAAAGCCTCTCAAGGGCGCTCCAAAGCCCCTAAGCATCGATCCCACACGACCTAGGGCTCGGCCGCCTCGTCTGGGTGTCAATCCCACGTGATTCCCCTCCCCTTAAAACCAAAACCCTCCCAAAAAAAACCCCCGCCTCCTTCCTTCCCTCCTCCCTAAAGGTGGGAGTTGGGCTAGGCCATTTCGTGCTAGCACAAGGCCTGGCCGGCCCAGCACGGCCTAAGCACGGCATGGGCACACCACGTGGCGAGTTGGGCCGGCACAGCCCAAACAGCGGGCTGGGCTAGGCCTAGAAAGCTAGCCCATCGGGCGATACGGCACGGCCCAGCGTAGCGTGCCGTGCTCAGGCTAGCTTGGCACGGAGGGCACGGCGGGCATGGTCAACACGGTAGCAGACTCCGCGACTGCGCGTAGCATGTCAGTGAGTCAGCGACCTCCTCGTGAGCCTCCATTTGTTTTTCTTCCCTTTAGACTACTCTCCACCATTTCTTTCTTCCACTGCCGAAAGCCACTCTCCTTCTCCCGACCGACTGCGTTGAGTCCAGCCGGCGGCCACCGCGCCATGGGCCTCCATCCACGCCGCTCGGCATGGGCTCGCCGATCGACTCTTGCCATGTCTATTGCTGCCACTACGCTGCATGGCTCAGCCTTCGGTTGCTGCTCTCGTCGGTCGGCCTCGCCATGCTCTTGCCACACCTTGTGCCTCCTGTTACTGCGGTGCTGCTAGCGGCCAGCCTACCACTTGGCTACCCCCTCCGCCACTCACTCAAACCTTCATGCATGCGTGAACTAGTTGTAGGAATGGAATGCCCACACGATGAGGAACGCGATGGTATGATATGCATGAAGTGATTTGCAATTTTTGGTGGTGATTGGAAGGAGAGAAGGTGTGAGTTTTTTTATGCGAGGAGTGTGTTCTTGGTTTCCTAGCTTGGGAGTTGGGAGTGGTGTTCGAGTGGGGAGAAAGGAAAATTAAATGGTTTGGGCAGGTGGGGGCAGGTGTTTGGTTTGGAGAGGAAAAGGACAGCGTGGCAAGTAGGCAATGATGGTTAGAAAAGATATTTTTATATGATGGTTTGAGAGGATAAAAAAAGAGTGAATTGTAGGTGTTTTTATCTGATGTTGATTGAATTCGTAGAACGGTATAGTGTGAATATACGATGACATAATGTAATTTAATTTTAACTAGTTTTTAATTCAGAATAATGCGACCTCATATCACTTGAATCCTTGAACATGATAAACCTCAGTAGGCGCCGGATCCCTCAAGATCATTTGGTGGAGGCAATTATATGCGCCAAAGGCTGGGAATTAGCTAAAGAATGGCAACTACATCAATCGGAGGATCCTGAAATGGTGCAGGGGTACCCTGACCCCGAACGTATGAACGACTTGGACATTAATGAGTAGATTATGTACGCATGTTGTTATAGTTAGTAAATACGTATATTGTTACTGTATTATTTTCCTTACTTGGAGAATCCCACTCTACGGCGTAAAGTTTTTAATGAGATAGTAACATTATATCTTTAAAATTCAAGGAAATTTCACTTTTCTCGAAATATTTACATTATTGCGTACCTATATTTTTTATGCAACTAATTTAATTTTAACTAATTTTTAACAAAATAGGTATAAGAGAAATAAAGATAACCGCCGCCCCTATCGTTGTGTATGGATATTCTAGACTGGGCTTGAGCTAGCACCATACAAACGCTTGCACACTGGGTTTTATATCGTGCCCGGATCTGCCTAAGGCGATGCGGGGTGGCACAGCATGATACGAAAGGTTGATCAGACCGAGCTGCGTGGTGGGGCGGGCATGCCCACCTCTCCTCCCTCCCTCCCCAAATTGGCCCAACACCATCCCAACCCAATAGCGAGCTTCAACACCGGCGGCGCCGGAGTTCAAAAAACACCGGCGGCGCCGGCGCCGGCGCCGCCAACCACAACCCCAACAAGTCCCTTGAGGTGCGTGAGCGTGGCCACTGCTAACTACCCTTCGCCTAAACGGCTACAACCTTCTCGATGGGTCGATTCGATTAGGGGATTGCTTTCGGTTTTCGCTGCAGGCGAGTCCGGCGCCCGGGAACTACGTGTCCAGCCTCAGCTTCAGCCCCAAGGCGAACCACCTTGTCGCCACCTCCTAGGACAACCACGTGAGTCCGCCGCCGCCCGAGGCTTAATATGTGCAGAAGATATTTCGTTTTTGTTTGGGTGAATCTGTGGGCAAAATACTAAGATGCGGGTGGCCTGTTCGCTCGTGCATTCAGGTTCGGTCCAATGCCAAGCGAAGGCGTCGATTTCGCACGATCAGCTGGTAATCTGGTTCTTCGTATCATTTGCTCCTTTAGTACGACACGGTTAAGGCCTTTGTGAACTGGTAGATCGCCCTGGCATTACCTGCAACAGAATTATGTGATAATGTGACCTGTAATTTGGGTTGTTTGGTGCAGGTGCTGTGCTCGGGCCTCGGTGTGGAAGGACGACGGGACGACTGTTTTCTCGGGAGGTTGTGATAAACATGTTAAGATGTGGCCGTTGCTGTCTGGTGGGCAGCCCACGGCCTTCTCAGGGCATGAGGCGCCGGTCAAAGAACTCGCCTAGATACCACAGATGAATCTTCTTGTCAGTGGGAGCTGGGTAAGACTTTGAGGTGAGAAAATTTGCACAAACCGCACATTAAAATTCCTTTAGCATTAGCTGGTACATTAATGTCTGGTGCTGTCCAATGTTGTATTGCTCGTTATAACAGGGGAGCACTGGTGCAGTGTCCACTTAAATAATCTGTAGAGAACCCTGCCACATTATCTTCCAGCACTACAAACTTTGTTCCCATAAATCCCTGATTCTCACATATAGTCATACATACAAATACAAATAACCTATAAAAATCAATTTTTCATTGCCAAGATGGCTAACCAAAAAAATTCCAACCTTTTTTTATCCATTAAGGTACATGGACATTTGACAACCCCAGTCAGCGCATCTTCAGCAACTTCCTGAGCGCTGCTATGCTCTCTCACTTAGTTATCCTCTCATGGTGGTTGGCACCGCTGATTGCAACGTAATAATCTTCAATCTGCAGAATCCACAGGTAACTTATAATATCTTTTCATCTTTTGTGATGTTATAGATGGTTTGGGTTGTATTCGGGTTATGTACACAGATGCAGTGGAGCTGTAAACAGTTTATTTTTATATAGTGTTTACACACATTCTGTTTTCTATCTCAACTACTTGCTACTATAATTTAATGTGCATGTAAGTACTTTCTGACTTTTCCTAAGTGTACTTTTGCCTGTCTTTAGTGTTATTACATATTCCATGACTATTTTTTCATTAAAGTAGTCTTACCCTAGTGAGTAAATTTTCAATATAACCATTGTCCCTTGCGTTCAGTGCCTCAATTCAGTTCCTTTTTCGATGTGTCAAGTGTTTTCGGTGGTATGTGAAATGGATTGAGCAAATAGTTTGCCTCTCTTAGTTGCTGTCTTGCTGAATGATTTGAGAATTCAAAACTGTGATATACCCTCATGGTTTAGAACCTCTCAATCGTGTAGGTGTTAGGTTTCTCATTCCTCATGTGATGAATATTAGGTTGGAGTACAAGGCATGGAAGGTGAAAAATTGACAAGGACATGAAATGATTCCTTTTCTTTAATTTTTAGAGAGTAAATAAGCAATGATTGCTGTTGCAGTGTTGCTTTTGCCTCATCCAATTTAATTCCCGTGTGTTTATCACTGTCATAATGTACTTATATATCTCACAAGCTCTAAATGTTGTTAGCATATTTGACTTTCTCATTACCTTGTAATAGGCTGAATTCAAGAGGATTGTGTCACCTTTGAAACTCCAGACAAGGTGTCTTGCTGCATTTCCTGATCAATAAGGTTTTTTGGTAATGGCACCTTTTTTGTTTGATCCAGATGTGTGGTCCTATTTGTTGGTTTCTTTCAGTGACTTTAGCTCTTCCATTTACATCATCTCTGTGGTTTACTAGTACATACACCTACATTCTGTCCTGAGCAAAACAAACAAAGGCCTAACTTATTGTTGTGCGTCTAACTTCAAATGTGCCCACTTACACATGAAAAAAGAACTCTTAACCTTATAATTTGACAGCCACTATGACGTAGAGGTCCTAAATTTACAACAATATTTAGTATAACTGTTACATAAAACAAGTAAATGCAATAAGTATTTCCTCAAGTACTTATTAGAACTTAGAAGTATTTTGAACGTTGATGGAAAATTATTTAGTGAAAGAATCATGAAAAGTGTATGTAAATGTAATTAGAAGTCGTTTCTCCTAGTGTAAGTCTTGTTTTCAGCCAAATTTTAGGGACTTTTTTTTATGATCATCTGTGCCGTATTTTGAAGAGGAAAGTACGGAAGCATCGGATACACTCCCCTATATATATGGACTTAGGAATTCTATAAAAAATTTTGCTGCATGTGGGTTACATATACTCTTTTAGTGGATGTGGGTTACTATACATTCCAAATTGGGTCTAGCTAATTGAATGTTATTGTTCAAATCTTCATATATATTTATATGGTCTGTATGAACCCTATTAATAATTCAACCGGTATTTATAAGAAGAGTAGTTTATTCGTCCTTTTCATCTATTAAAGATTCCACTTGAATTTTTCTCAAGTCATTCAATCGTTGAATGACTAATAATTAAAGCTGGAAAGAGCACGAGATCTTTAGATGCCGAAGTTATCCTTTTTTCCATTTTTGCTTCTGTTTTGCCATCTTCTTGGAGGGCATCCATAACATCATTGTCAACCTTTCCTCCCTTGCAACATGGGCCTCACAATCGCTTCAAACAAAACCCTTGTAAGCTAAATTGCATAGGCAATGTGATTACCGGCCTTGCCTGGAAATCCAGCCGTCCACTAGAGTTCAAATGCTAACTAATAAGCTTGGTAATCCAGTTACCATGAACCGTCAACGAATGGTGGCTGCCTTAAAAGCCTGCTGAATTTTCAATCTGTATACTAATCAACAATCTAACACCTCTCACAAACAAGGAAAACGTGGAAAGATCTGAACCGTGGACGAAACTGAAAACGCAAGCTCCGTTTTGACTTGCCGAACAGGCCCTAATACTCCTGCCATACATGAGCATAAATAATTAGTGAGAAGCAATAAACATCAGCACAGTAAAGAAAAGGGAAAAAAGAATATCAATTGACATTAGGGGCTCCTCCAGTACCTTCTTTGCTAGTTTAATCCTTTTCTTGGGCGTACAGTACAAAACAGCGAGGTGCGAGGAGCAGTGCCTCCTCCTGTGGAACCTGTCTCCTCCCAAGGCTACTGCTGCTGCTTCTGTCTCTGCTCCAGCTGCTGCCTCCTAACGGCGCTGCTGTGCTTGTTGTTATGCATCCAGACCTTGAGCACCTGCCTCCGGATCCCGACCTGCGCGCAGAACTGCTCCACCGTCTCCTTGTCCTGCCGCTGTATCCTCCACCCGACACGCTCCGCGAACGACAGCATCTGCTCCTCCTGCTCCCGCGTGAACGTCGTCCGGGACCGCTCCTCGGCGCCGGCGCCGGCCCTCACCGCTCTTCGCGTGAGGACTCGGTCGCCGTGGCGGTACCCCCGCTGGGCGTGCAGTGGGGGAACGGCAACCGCTGCTGCGGCTTGCTGGCCGTCGCCGGCAGCAACACTGGCGCGCACACGTTGTCGGTCAGAAGCGGCAGCTGGGCTGCTGCGCCTGCGCGGCCCGGAGAGGGGTTGCGGCGGTGGAAGCTGCGGTGGCAGCCGCAGGCCACGCAGGTGAGCGGGTCCTCAGGGGCGGCCGGCATGAACTCGCAGCAACCGTCCACGACGTGTCCGCCCATGTTACATGTAAATAGTTTAATTGTGTGTGTTAGAGTACTCGTAGCCATATAATCTATTAAGCATTTGGAGGAGTTGCGAGTGAATAGAATGGAAAGAAGAAAAGGGTGTGCGTTGCCGGAAAGAAAAGTCTCTCTTGTGTTTATTTGCCCTCCCTACTCGTGTGCATGTGTCGTCCCATGAGAAAGCAATGTGTGCGATCTCTCATGGCGAGTAGATTATCGGAGCTGATTGATTCAGTTCCAATAGTTGGTATTAGAGCTTCAAGGTGCGAGGAGAAGCTGCCTGACGAAGACTTGGTCGACGTGATGGTGTGCGCAGCGACGCGCATCGGGCAAAGGTGCACATGTGCTGGCAATGAGTCAGATGCAACACCATGTGCTCAGAAGCATGGTGACGAAGGTCGCGCGGCCATGGCGAGGCCAGCGTGGTGTGCCAAATTCGCACATGATGTGCACACCGACGGCGGCGACATGATCACCGTGGTGTGGCGACGACGGGCGCACCAACGGCAGATTCCATGAGTGGAGGCTAGAGGTAGCGCAGTGGCAGACTCCATGCAAGGTGGAGGTTGCGGGTGGCGACAGACTCCAGGCAAGATGGAAGCCGAAGACAGTGGTGTGAAGTCATCGCCGTTGTGTGTAGTAAGGTGAAGCCGCTGCGTGTGGTAAGAAGAGAAAGCCACTGCGTGTGGCAAGAAGAGAATTGAGGCCGCTGCATGTGGCGAGAAGAGAGGGCTGCTGCGTGCAGCAAGATGCTGCTGAGTGCGGCAAGAAGAAGAGGCTGCTGCGTGCAGCAAGAAATAGGTGATCCGTATCAGTGAGTATTCATGTCAAGATTAGGGGGGAATTGTTGGTTATAATATTTATATGTAAATAGTTTAGCAGTGTGTGTTCGAGTACTCGTGGTAGTCAAGTACTCACGTCGAAATCAGACATAGCTGAGTGTAGTCGAAGCATCCATGGCCGAAGGAAGTCAGAAGTTGAAGCGACGTGAGAAGTAGTCTTAGCCGTAATTGTATGTGATCGTAAGACTATGCGTGGTCGACAATCTATGTGTGTGGTTGTAAGACTATGTACCCAATGTGGTGGTTGTAAGTAGTTGTGAGAGGCCCAAGCATGCGGATCGTGGAGAGATTCTAGGAGACATAAGAATAGGCTCAAGTTAGTGGAGTTAGTGGATGCGTAGAGTCATGTGTGTGCATGAGGCTTATTTAAGCCATGTAATCTGTTAAGTATTTGGAGGAGTTACGAATGAATAGAACAGAGAGAAGAAAAGGGTGTGCATCGCCAGAAAGAAAAGTCTTTCTTGTGTTTATTTGCTCTCCCTACTTGTGTGTGTGAGTCGTTCCATGAGAGAGCAATGTGTGCGTTCTCTTCTAGCGAGTAGATTATTTGAACTGATCGGTTCAGTTCCAACAGCCTGTGGCCGCCACGTGGTTGCAGAGGCACTCGTGGTACTGGCGCCTCGGCTCGGCCGGTGCACCCGTCGGCCGGTTCGTGGGGGTGCTACGGTGAAGCGGCGTGGGTGGGTGGGCAGCCGGCGCCGACGTCGCCGCTGTCCTCCCGCCCTCTGAATTCCATTGCAAGTATGGATAGAAATACCACGCGGCAGACAGGCGGCACGAGGGCTTAAGCATGCTTGTCAAAGTGCAGCACGCCACGGCTGACGCTTTCGTTTTTGGTGGGGGAATAGTGTGTGTACATGGTGTTCGCGGTGGGGTTCATGTCGGGGATATTTTTGGGTACATTCAGATGAGGTTGGGTTTGGTTTGGAGCAGCGACTTGCCGCGTCGGCGTTGCTATTTCCCACGGGCAGTGCTAAGTGAGGACTGAGGAGGGAACTAGCAAAAACACAATGACAGCGGCAGCCTTGCATTCTTCAACTACGCCATGCATCCCTCGCCGGCTGGTCCATCGCTAATCATTGCTGGCCTCTTGCTACACCAATTAGGCGCTTGGTATAAAACGCTGACGAGCACCATGATAATGGATAGTGGTTACCGTAGATGGTTGGCTTTCTTTTCTATTTTCTCTCCTTTTTTTTCTTCTGATTCTTAATGCTGTATGTTGAGTTTGGAGCTCAAATTTTGTAAGATGCTGAATCATCTAATGGTACATCTGCTCGATCTATCTTTCGAACTTTTCATAACCATTTGCATGATATCTTAAGTAGGAAGTATGTGAGCATTTGAGATGGACGGGATATGATCTGATATCTTGAGCAAAAAGAAAAACAAGATCACGAAACAGTCAAAATGTAAAACTTTAATGCTTACCATGAAATACAATATTAACAATCCTGGCTCACATGGCTAATTATTATTTAGAAAGTACATAATAATTTATTGCAGTGACTTATGTCAGGGGAGTCATCATGTTGCAATAAGACCTCCACACTGCTGACATAGCGATAGTATAGGTAATCTCCAAATGTGGGGGAAAAGACCAATTATTGTAAGTGTATCAATCTTGTACTGGTTATCCTTCTCATAGTTCCTTTTTCTGCGAACCATAGCCAAAATTTGTGCTTTCTTCAGCTGACTTGCTTGCTCCAATCTCAGCACCAGCATTGTTGCCACCAAAAGCACCTACAACAGCATTACCACCAACATTTGCATTGGCTCCAAAACCTCCATTGAAACCAAAGTTCAAGCCACTGTGTGCTCCTACACCACCACCAATGCCCTTGGATGCACCAACTCCAACACCTGTGTTAGCACCACCAATTCCGCCAATAGCAGTGTTAGCACCTGCATTTGCCTTGCCTGATGCACCGAAATTGAAACCACCACCAATACCACCATTTCCTCCAATTCCTGCACCGATACTCTTGCTAGCTCCAACATTAGCACCAGTGTTAGTACCACCAACAACATTAGCACCAGCATTGCCACCGCCCCCTACTGCCGCTCCAAGATCACCACCTATGCTAGCACCCCTAGAAACACCCATATTAGCACCACCACCAACATTAGCTCCATCATTAGCAACGCCAGAAGCTCCAACCGTAGACTTAGCATTAGCACCACCTGAAACTCCGGTGCTTGCACTACCACTAATATCCTTGTTAAATGCAATGCCACTGCCTCCATTAACACCACCATTAGCACCACCGTAGGCATCGCCACTTGCACCAACCTTTACACTCTTTTTAGCGACACCACCAACTCCAACATTGCCACCGACATCAATACCCACACCACCGCTAACTTGTTTACTAGCTCCAATGCTAGCATCAATTCCTTTACTCACACCAGCATCTCTAGAACCACCTGCCCTAGCATTAGTCCCAACATTGGCATTACCGCTTCCTGAGACACTTCCTCCAACATTACCACCAATCCTTGCACCACCAAAAGCACCTACGTCAGCACCGGCATTAGCACCAGCATTGGCGCCAACACCAACACCTGCATTAGCACCGACACCAACATTAGCATTACTGCTCCCACCTATATTTTCTCTGACACCACCACCAATTTTAGCACCTCCTGAAACACTGCCACCAGTGCCAACACCTGTGCCAACATTGGCATTGCTGCTCCCACCAACATTTCCACTGACACCACTACCAATTTTAACACCTCCTGAGACACCGGCACCAACACCGACACCTGCATTACCACTAGCATCAACATTCGCATTGCTGTTCCCACCGGCATTTCCTCCAATGCCACCACTAATTTTAGCACCTCCAGAGACACCCACACCAGTACCAATACTAGCATTAGTACCAGCTTTGGCATTACCATTTTCAACAATATTTCCTCCCATACCACTACCAATTCTAGCATCTCCAGAGGCACCAACTCCAGCATTAGCACTAGCTTTAGCATTACTAGTAACACCTCCATATCCTCCCACACCCCCACCAATTTTAGCACCTCCAGAGACACCGGCACTAGTACCAACACCAGCATTAGTGTTGCTGTTCCCACCAACATTTCCTCCAATGCTACCACCAATTCTAGCACCTTCAGAGACACCAACACCAATGCCAGTATTAGCACCAGCACCAACATTAGTATTACCACTACCACCTACATTTCCTCCAATGCCACCACCAATGTTAGCACCTCCAGAGACACCAGCACCAACACCAGCATTAGCACCAGCACCAATATTGGCATTGCCACCCCCACCTATGTCACCTCCAATGCCACCACCAATTTTAGCACCCCCAACGACACCCACGCCGGCACCAACACCAGCATTAGCACCAATGTTGGCATTGCCACTCCCACCTGCATCTCCCTGAACACCACTACTTGTTCTAGCACCTCCGGAAATACCCACACCAGCACCAACACCAGCATTAGCACCCACACCGACACCAGCACCAGCACCAGCATGTGCATTGCCGTTGGCCCCTACCTTCGTGCTACCTGGAGAACTTGCTCCAATGTTAGCATATCCACTATCACTCACATATTCTCCTGGGTTGCTACCTACATTGCCACTACTAGTCTTACTTGCTTTAGCTCCAGCACCAGCACCAGCGCCAATATGGATATTACCATGTATACCCCCAGATATGCCAATCCCAGCACCACCTGAAGCTCCCCCCGCAAAACCACCGGCAATTCCAGTAGCAACTCCCACTGCTGCTCCACCAGCCACTCCTACAAAGTAAGTAAAGCCATTATTTTATATTTCATATGGTAAAAAGTTGTAAATAGTCACCATAACATAACTTTAAATAATAGTTTGATTAATTACACTTGTTTCTATCCATTAGATTTGTGTCTTTGTTAATGTAATTGATTTGTGGTTATGTAAGACCTATGTTTAAACTGACCCTACAAGTTTTAATGATATTTCTATGGATATATTTTTACTACAAGGATGGAGTATATAAACCTTGAATTCATACTTGATAGAAGTATTAGTAGACATTACCAGCTGCAACCTCAGCCATCTTAGCCATGCTGGTAGCCATTTCTCCTGCAACTTTGCCGAGGTCATGAGCCACTTTTTGCAAGATTTCCTGCTTTGCCTTGGTTGCCATTCCAACATCTTCCGAAACATCCTTCACATGTGCTGCAGCCCTTTTCAGAACTTCTTGCTTAAACTTGAGTGCTGCTACAACGTCACCAACGGCAGTTTTGGTGTGTTCCTTTGCAACTTTGGAGAGGTGCATCGAGACCTCGCCTGCCATATGGCTCATCACCTCCGCCGTCTTCTCCAATAACTCCTCTTTTAGATGGATCCCAACTCTTGCACTGCCGATGATGTCCTGTATGTGTTTCGCTGCACGCTTGGCAATTTCTTCTTTGGCCTTCAGCACAAGGGCAGCGTCAGCTGCTGCCTGGTTGACATGATGCTCTACTCTTTTCCCAAATTCCTTGCTCATGTCTTTGCCATGTGGTGGCTTCTTCTCATGCTTCACCCTAACCAAAATGTTTTTGTTAGCATATAAAAAACAGAAAAACAATATCCGCACACATGCATATACAACAATATAATAGTTAAACATTTATAAGAAAACTGGCATTCATAATATACTATTTGGAACTAACACAATTGGCTATACTGATGTAATGAGCCAGATATTATTTACATGCATGTAAATGGAGATTGAGGAGAATATTTCACTGTACCGGCGTCCATACTCTGGCTGGCTATGAGACAACACCGGCATCGTCCTCCATGATGAGACGAGCAACACTAGGAGAACTGCAGTACAACTACAAAACTTCGTCATTGTTGAACTTCTCCCTCTAAATTACCTCCGCCCTCCACTTACAGGATGATTTAGTCCAGGATGAACATGAATGAGTGCATGTATATATATAGGATGGAGTTCCCCTCCTATATTTGGTTGTCTTTGACCAAGATAAGTGGCTGCAATGGTTGTGTGGACAAGAGTGTTCTCCGGATCAACTGGAATTGGTCTATTGGAAAATTGGTTGCAATGGTTGTGCGGCTACCCATCCATGTGTCTTTGAGTGGAGGTAGAGAATTCCATAAGAGGGCCATACAAGTAGAAACAAATTTTAAGAAGAGCCACAGTTCGTAAGAGATGAATTAAAACTTGGTATGCTCTATATATGGACTGCAAACTCCACCCTGTCTCTTTTTAACTCCACCCTGCAAACTGCGTATAGTTGTAAGTAATTGCACCTTTTTTGCCAGAAGGAAAAACGTTCTGCAAAGAAAAAAGGGAGTGTATATGTTAAGGAGATAGAGTTGTATTCTATTCCATATATGCCTTATCTCTATATGGCATATCCTCTTGTACTCTCCTATATATATATATATATATATATATATATATATATATATATATATATATATATATATATATATATATATATATATATATATATATGACCCTTTGGGTCTCATATCAATGCACACAATATACATAACATGGTATCGAGCTTAGGTTAAAACCCTAACCGATCTACTTCATTATTTCTCTCGCCTGAGGATCGATCTCTCCGGGCGGCCACCTCTCCCGGCCATTGTGCATGTGCTGTTCGCGGCCAGACGTCACCAGATCCGATCCGATGAACCGCCGGATCCGCCTTCTCCCCATTGTTGCCGCGCCCAAAGACCGCCGCTCACTTTGGGCCGCTCTCGGCTCATGCGGGCCGCCTCCCACCCGGAGCAAGCTCATCGTCGCCGGATCTGGGCTCAGATGCCGTCACCGTTGGTGCTGGCCGCCGCCGTTCTCGGGTCGCCGACTATCTCTGGATCCGGTCGCCTCTGGCCGGATCCGTCGCTCTCTTCACCCGAGGACGCCGAGCCGTCATCCGCACCGCAGGCGTCTCAACTGCCGCCGCCATTCTCTCTCGGCGTCGCGGGCTACCTCGGGGTCGCCGTCTAGATTCTGCTCGAAGCCGTCGTCGCCGGTGCTGCGGGCCGCCGCCGCTCTCTCTCTCGGCATCGTGGGCTGCCTCGGGGACGCCGGTCGAACCCATCGACGCTGGTGTTGTGGGCCGCCGCCGTTCTTCCTCTCGGCGTCGCGGGCTGCCTCGGGGTCGCCATCAGATCCCGCTCGAGGCCGTCTACCGTCGCGGGTCGCCTCTTTGCTTATCCGCCTGAGGTCGTCGCTCCGCCCTTCGCCCCCGATGTCGCCGTCTCGCCCGCCGTCGTGCTGACCTGGGAGGTGGAGGCGTCCATGGCGCAGGACCCGTGCGGCAACCCTAACCCTAGCTCAGGGGCGGCCGCTTGAATCCGCCTCTGTTTCGGAGGCTGCCTCGGTCGGTTTTGTAAACCGTCAGCCGGTCGGTTTGACCAAATTGATTCAAAAGAGAGAGAGAGAGAGAGAGAGAGAGAGAGAAGGGGGTTTTTGAGGGAGTGAGATTCTCTGCTGATTCCTTTTTAGTCAGTTTTTCGTTTTCTATAGCTTTTTTTTTCTTCGTCAGTCTTTAGTTAATTTTTTTCTTTCGTGAGTCCTTCCATTGCGTCCATCCAAAAGTCCATAGTTTCTGACTTTTAGTTCGTCAAAGCCGTGCGAGTCCACAAATTTATTGTCGGTCATATAAGTGTAGGAATTTTCTTTTGCATGGCAGCAGCCGCCGCTCTATTCTCTGAGCCGCGTGCAGATCGTAGAAGTCTTTATGATGCCGCAGCTTCTCTTTAAGCCGCCACCCCGAGTTTCTAAAGCTGCCGCGCTTCTTTTGCACTGAGCCTCCGTTGCGCTTCTTGTGCACTGCGCCGCCGCCATCTCGGGCTTCGATCTACACCGTCATGTTTCTATCTATTCCTCTTTGGCTTGATTTGACAGTTTATTCAAAGGCTGCACGCAACGACGACATCATCAAGACTCGGACTTCGGATTTTTCTTGTTTTAGTGTTAACTCCTTTTTCAAATGCAATGTTATTGCATACACCTTGCATTTGAGGGGGGTGTTAAGGAGATAGAGTTGTATTAGGAGATAGAGTTGTATTCTATTCCATATATGCCTTATCTCTATATGGCATATCCTCTTGTACTCTCCTATATATATGGCCCTTTGGGTCTCATATCAACACACACAATATTCATAACAGTATATACAACATTCAACTATTTTTTAGGATAAAAACAGTCAGATTGAGCCGTTAGATGGAGATCCAACCCTAGATCATTTTTTTTGGAGGGGGTCATTTTTTTGGAGGGGGGCTTGTATGGGTGGGTTGAAGTATAAGTGAATTGCCCATCTTTCCTCATCAGCTTAAGCTTTTGGGTGAACTGGCTGGTTCATGAAACTCAATATGGTATCAGAGCCAAGAGGTCTCGAGTTCAAGACCTGGCCGACGCAATTAAAACAAATTAATTGCAGTCCACTTCTATTCCACGTATTAGGCCTAAGGGAGCCTACACGTTGTAAGATCGAGGAGGCCGACTAGAGGGGGGTGAATAGGCGATTTTAAAATTTTCGTCTAATTCTAATTAGCAATTTTAAGCTTAATGGATTTACTAGAGCAAGATAGCAATAGAACAAATAAACAACCTAGAAAGGCTCAAATAATCACTAGCACAAGTAATCGACTATGAGCAATATCAAATAGTAGAGATCAACAATTGCTACTCTAACTAAGCAAGCAATCAAGTAATATGAATGAAGAGCGTTGCTTGAATGAAAATGATCACAAGAGAGCAAACCACAATTGACACGATTACTTTTTACCGTGGTGATCGGAGACTTACCGGTCTCCCCTAGTCCACGTTGAGGTAAGCCCGAACAAATCGGACCGACTCCACAAATGAGCCTAATCACCTCGGTCACTAGCGGTAGCCCTTCCCCTCTCCAGGTAGGCGAGCTCCGAGCTTTCACAATCTTCCGGGCCTTCTCACAATCTTTTTGAGAAGATCACCGGACCTTCGCCAAGCCGTCTAGGTGCCGGCAAACACCAAGAGAATGAACCACGATGGCTTGATCACACTCAAGTGCCTAATGGATCAACTAGAATGCAATGCACTTGAATTTTGTCTCAACTACCTCAATTGAATGCACAAGTGTGAGAATGAGGTGTGAGAGGTTGCACTAGGCTCAAATGAGTTCAATGGAAGGTCAACAACAGTACAAGTTCTGGTGGGGATGTATTTATACCCCCACCAACCTCAAATAGCCGTTACAATAAACAATCCTGAAAAATCAGGAAATCCGGAACTACCGCAGGTATAACCGCGGTACTTCCGGATTTTTGCTGACCGGTCAGAACGGCTATGTCAGTGAGTCAGAAGTGACCGTTGGTCGATGAGTGCGGTACTACCGCCGTTGAAATCGCGGTACTTCCGGAAGTCCGGAAGTTCCGCTCCATGACCCGGTACTTCCGATCTCGCGAGTTTAAGTTTTATTCCGCTCTCGAAATAAAGTTCCGCACGGGTATCCGGAACTTCCGCACATGCGGTAGTTCCGCAGGTCAATCCGCGGTACTTCCGTTTTCCAATAGGCTAAGTTAAACTCCGGGTGCTCTCTGGAAATAAAGTTCCGCTCGGTGCCCGGTACTACCGGCCATCCGGTAATTCCGCAGTTCAACCCGTGGTACTTCCGTTTTCTGAGAGACTAAGTCTGAGTCCGGGCGCTCTCTGGAAAAATCGTTCCGCCCGGGCGCCCGGTACTTCCGGCCCTGCGGTAGTTCTGCCCAATTAACACTGGAACTACCGGATTTTCTGACAATGCACAGATTTGATTTGATTTTAATTTCTAAGTGCATGCATGATCCTAAATTGATCCATAGGGCACATTTGAACATGATCCAGCAATCACCATGATCCCTCTTAATAGTACGGCGTCTATCCTATAATCCGGTCTTCCAACCTATCTCCAAGACCGGTAAAAATAAAATAGATACCTAAACTATTTACCTTGTCGCCCTAGAGATCTTTGAATCTTCATGGGATATTTTGTGAGCATCTTTCTTTGCCATTTGAACTTATCCTTTCAAACACTTAATGCACACATTAGTCCTATATTCACATAATTTCATTAATTACCAAAACCAATATTTTTAGGGGCCTAGATGCTTTCACACGTGAGGGGGAGTGTTGAAGTATAAGTGAATTGCCCATCTTTCCTCATCAGCTTAAGCTTTTGGGTGAACTGGCTGGTGCATGAAACTCAATAAATCCGTTGGATGGAGATCTAACGCCCCAGATCAATCTAACTGTTTTAGTCCTCAAAAATAGTCGAATGTTGTATAGACATTCCTAAGAAAAAAATGTTGTGATTGCTTGACATTAGCGGTCAACTGAAATTGGAAACTGTAACTCTCAGAAGTTAATAAAATGTTTCTTCTTATTATATGACATAGTATCGAATTTGTGTATATGTATTTTTCAGCACCTTCTTTGATCAATTGCCACTATAGACTATAGTCATAGAACCATGGTTCTATGGGTGCAATAAGGGCAGTACAATTTACACTCAACAGCACCCATTTATAGATGCAATACTTTTCAAAGTTTCAAAGAGATGATTGCAAATGACGCCAGTGACTTGCGCTCCCGCTGGCCATGACCATGCCAGCAGGCTCGGTTCCGGCCTCTCCCACGTTCCAAATCGCCCCGCGCTTCTCATCCATCTCCTTGTCTTCGTCTCTTACCCACGTCGAGACCTCGGTGACATTGCCATATTGTGCCTCGAAAACTTTAGGGAGCATGGCGGCAAGCAGCTTCTCCCTCGCCGCCCTCGTCGCAGCTTCCCCGACATTGTCTTTGGCACGCCGCCACTCTCGGCCAGCACGACACGCCCAACTCTTACGCCTTCTTCTTTCCACACGGCTCGTCTTATGCCGACGCAGATGCTACTCATATGAGCATTGCCTCTTCCATTTTGCATCTCTGCCACGACCACCACGGATGAACACGTACGACGCGGCAAAGGCAGAGATGCAGCCTCCCCTCAGAGAATCCGGTGAGCTACCGAAAGCCGCCGTCTTGATGTAGTGCGCGGGCACGCGACGTTGCCCGTCGGTTGCAATGACGACATCTGCGGTCCGGCCGAGTACATACAGATACCGCTCCGTTCCATGGACCACGCCACGGTCACCCGTGCGCACGAAGCTCGGGCCGGCTCTCCCCGGCGGCCTCGCGCAGAACATCGCTCGATTTGCCGACGGGTGCCCGAGGTAGCCCGACGCGTTGCTTGGCGAGGACACCCAAATCTCCCCCTCGACTCCGTCCTCCACTAGCTCGCTGGTCTCCTCGTCAACAACGACAATCTCAATCTCCGGCTCCTCAGCGGCAGATGTCGGCAATGGAAGCCTGGCCGACGGTAAAAGTTTCTTGTACGACGGTAGAATCAACTGGCTGTTGGAAATAATCCTACCGAATCCAATTTCAAGTCTATGTTAACTTTGAATTCGAGTTAGTTTCAGAGTCGATTTATGTATCCGAGTCTAAGTTTGTAAAGCTGTGTATAAATAGAGGAGAACACCAAAAAAAGAGCAGCGATTTGAGTACCACTAAAGTTTTTGTGTTCTCGTATTGTCTCTATTCGTAACTTACGAAATTGATTAGGGACACAAAGAAGAAGCTGATTGGACCAGTCCGATCAGCGAAGACGCTCAAACCATGCGATCTTCATCGAAGTTATTTTGATCATCCGATCAGTGTCAGAACGTTCGGACCACTCCGAACGACATTGCGTGCGATTGGAGCAGTCCGAAGAGTCACCTGATTTTCAACCATTGATTTACAATCGGGTGAATTGGGTGCTTGCGTGTGTTCAGACCAGTTTGATCAGTGAAGATTAGTCGAAGTCGTCTATGAGCAAGTGGTCGAAACCAACATCCAAAGAAGAAGACATGGTCGTAGTCGAAATCAAATTCAATGTGGTCGTAAATGACTACAACTTCTTAGTGGTCATATGCAACAGTCATAAACGACTACAACTTCTGATTAGTCACATTCAACATCTGGTATCAGAGCTTGGTGCCGATCAACTAGTACAAGGAGTAGCACATGGTAGGGAGCAGATCTTCATCGACAATGAAGGAGGGGCCAAATTCCCTTCCATATCTAGTTCTCAACTCAGAGAACTACCCGGCATGGTCTATGAAGATGTGGGTGAATATGTGTGCCCAAAGGGTTTGGGGTGTAGTGGTTGATTCGATCGACACTAGTGGAAAGGTCGATCCAAAAGGAAAGGATAAGGAAATCGACATGAAGACCGATCAAACTGCTTTGGCGCTCATCTATGCTGCCATACCTGACTCGATGCTCAGTCAACTTGTCGTAAAAGACACAACACAAGGAGGTTGGATTGCTCTTCAAATGATGCACGAAGGAGTGGATCGAGTAAAAAAGGTTCGGCTACAAACACTTCGAGGAGAATATGAGGCACTACATATGGGTGAAACTCAGTCGGTAGATGAGTTTGCAGGAAAGTTAATTGCTATGGTTAATGAGATTCAATCTCTTAGAGGTATTTTGGAGAAAACTACGGTGGTCCAGAAATACTTGCGTGTCCTACCCAAGAGGTTCATACCGGTGGTCACAACTCTTCTATACTCAAGTGATCTCCAAAATATGAAAATAGAAGAGGTAACATGATCTCTCAAAACTCATGAGGGATTGCTTAAAGGATGTAAGGCTAGAACTGATTAGGCATTGCTAGTGAAAAGTGAAGCAAAGGTTGAAAATAAAACTTGGCGGGAATCAAATTTAAGAAAAGGAGGAGGTTAGAGATCTAAAAATTGGCATGGACGTGGTCGTGGTCAAGGTGATTGTGGTTTTGGTCGAGGAGGCCATGGTTTTACTGTTGGTCATGAAGAGAAAGCAATGCAAGGTGAGTTCTCGTATAATGAGACAAGCCAAAAGTTAAATGCTTTACCTGTGGCAAAGAAGGCCATTATGCTGCAGTCTACAGAAGACATATTAAGTGCTATGAGTGTCAAAAGTTTGGGCATCCTGATTGCCAATACAAGAAGAAGGAGGAGGCAAATCTGATTCAAGCCAAAGTAGAGCAAAAGCCAGCACTTCTATTGTCCATCTGTGAGGAAAAGTGCACACAACTTATGATGCTAACTAAAAAACATGTCCAGCCACAAATTGCTGAAGGTTGGAGAAGAGATGGTGAAGTCCAATCTTTGGTATCTCAACAATGGTGCTTTAAATCACATGACTGGATAGAAGAGAAAATTCAGAGAATTGAATGAATGTTTTTGAGGCAAGGTGAAATTTGGAGATGGGTCAGTTGTTCATATAGAAGGAAAGGGCACTATTTTGTTACAAAGCAAGAATGGAGAGTAGAAAGCACTGACAGATGTCTACTATTTACCTTGATTATGCAATAACATCATTAGTTTGGGTTAGTTGACTGAGGAGGGATGCGATGTGTTGTTAAAAGGACCATACTTATTACTGCCTGACAGCGAGGGATAGCTGCTGATGAAGGTATTGCGAACACAAAATCGGCTGTACAAGATTGAACTCAAATCTGCCAACCCAACTTGTTTCAGTGCCAGGGTGGACAATACGGTGTGGTTGTGGCATGATCGACTTGGTCATGTGAAATTTCGCTCCTTGAAGCTGATGATAGAGAAAATGATGATTTACGGTCTACCACCCATCAATCATCCATCTCAAGTATGTGAAGGCTGCATTATTGCCAAACAAACAAGACTCTCGTTCTCTCTGCAAGCGCAATATAGAGTTTCACAGCCTTTGGAATTGCTTCACATTGATCTCTGTGGTCCTATTACACCTGAGTCAAATGGAGGTAATAAATACTTTCTACTTCTTGATGATTGTTCTAGAGTTATGTTGGGTATCACTAGTACAAAAAGGGTCATCACAAACGGTTCAAAACCATCATCACAGATGGTTTTCCGAACCATCTGAATTTATGGGTTAGTGATAATTGGAGGTTATCACAGACGGTTTGTGAGCTATCTGTGATAATCACAACTCAGATGGTTTGTAACTAGAACCGTTTGTGAAGAACACTATCACAGATGGCTCGAATGAAAAACCGTCTGTGATATTCACACATCACAGATGGTTCTAGCTACCAACCGTCTGTAATAGATGAGTATCACAGACAGTTGGTAGTTAGAACCGTCTGTGATATTTTTTCATCACAGACGGTTAGTAGATAGAACCGTTTGTAATATGCTAGTATCACAAATAGTTTTTGGTTTGAGCCATCTGTGATAGTCCTTCACGATTTATATCATAAAATCATCTATGATAGTTCATTCTATACCTAATTTTTTCTTTTATCGGCTAGCCTTAGGAAATGTTAACTATACCATCTGAAAACAAGCAAATACAGTAAGAAACACAGTACATATTCTATTTTTATTAAGATTAGAGCCTACCATTATAATATCCTAAAACAACGAGCAGGTTACCCATTTAGCTAACACAATAAGAACAGAGAAAAAGCAAAGATTCTCTATGCCTAGGCCTTCTCGGCCCTGATGCAGTGCATGAGCTGGATGTCTTTGACGCCTACTATCGTCGGTGTTAATTGAGTGTTGCCTTGGTAGCTAGTTGCTTCTACGGTGTCTTGCCTCCTGTAGACTTGCGCACCGTCTGCTTCGTGCAGGCTATTATGGTAAGGGCCCAGGAGGAGGAGAACGGCAAGTAGGCTAGGTTTGGGTGATTATTTCTAGGGGAGGAAGAGACGGAGTGCGAAAATTTTTGACGCGGAGACGGAGAGGTGGAGCTACAATCTGTGGGTGAGGGTTGGTGGATTTCTATTGGCTAGGATTGGGTAGGGGAGGATTGACGGGCCTAGCGGTCAGATTATCACAGACGATTCTACATACAAACTGTCTGTGATACTATCTATCACAGACGGTTAGTAGCTAGAATCATCTATGATGAATGAATATCACAGACGGTTCTATATACCAACTATCTGTGAATTAGAGCACAAAGTTTTATATACCAGTGTAATATAAACAACTAGTCTCAAAAGATAAAATAGCAAAGTTTCATATGGCTTATATATACTCATTTAAAAGGTTTCAATGAGATCTACAACTTTTCAGTTGAAGCAAAATCCAAATTCCGAAGGAAAGATCAAGAAAAAGGGCAAAAATAGATACCAAAAACTTGTAACGTAAATTTAGGGCTAAAGATGGCCTATTTTGAGGGTCTTAGAGGGTGACTGGCTCAAGTGGGTCATTTTTTTGGATCGCGTTCATCGTTAGCTCTCCAACGAGTGCAAGAACATTAAAAACGGACACCGTATACAAGAGTTATGGCTATTTTATTAAAGATATCTCGAAACGGAATCCAACTCAGACTCAGACTCGGACTTAATAATTCTTTCCCCACAACAGAAGTATGTTCTGCAGTGCAAGTGCACATGAGACTTGTCAAACATCAGAGACAAGTAAACCAATGGAAAAATCTCATCATGCATGTGTTGTCAGACTACTGTGAGCCTGTAACACATCCATCTGCTCCATTGGTCATGCATGATGATGATGGTCATCGTAAAGGTACTTATCCACACCTAACTAAACCTCTATATGCAGGCTATTTTCAAATCTATTAATCCGTGCATTATCACCAATCAATCTATATATCCATTATATTATATCTATGTTATTAAAACAAAGACAAAAGAAAGTTATCATATTCGCTCTCAATAATTAGAAAATCCCATGTTAATAGAAGAAAAAAAGAGAATATCTACCCCGTCGATTTTGATAAGTCCAGATTATAACGCTACATATTAATTATATGTGTGCGAGAGCTGCTTATAGTTTACAAAGAAAACAACTATAGTTCTATTATAAGTATTAGGGTTCCATAACGACTCTAAATTTCGACATACACACACGCTATGTAGTGCTAGCTGCGCAATTGCATAGTAAATTCGGCTAGATTAAAATGGTGGAAAAAGAAACTCTTATGTTCGCTCTCAATAACTAGAATTTACGGTGTTAATCAATGAAAAAGTAAAACAATCTACACACTTATTTGGTGGTCCAGATTATAACGTCTTGGGTTCTAACCTATGCAACGTATTCGAATTGAAATATAGCAAATTAAACAAGAATAGGAGTCCTACTTGTGTATTACTACTAAGGAATCAATCTATATATCTACAAATAACTACTGAGATTGGAGGTAACTACTTCGATTTAAAAGATTAGAAAATTCTACAACAATTCTTAAATCAGAAAAAACAAAATTTCTATAAATTCTCTTATTAACCGAGAGAAAAAAAAAGATAATGGTGAGGATCTTTTTTAAGAATGGAAGTGCATACATATCGAACAACTAACAATTAGAGTTCCAAATAGATTAAGAGAAGGAAAATATGATAAGAGAATAGGCAAGCTATCTCCGTTTGATACCCCGTATCCATATCCTGTATGCGAAAGAAAGGAACATGGCGGAAGAAACACACGTGCGCCGTGGCATCGCGGAAGAAAACTAGCTCCGGTACTCCCATGCTCATCGTACCTGTTCACACTTTTAGCATTTGAACTACTTTTTATTTTAAATTTGATCTTTGAACATTATTTCTAAAAAATAGTCTCAGCGTCAAACTGAAAAAGCGTGACAAGCGATACTTACCACTTGCCACATCTGGAGAGCTCGACAGGCGTGGGCAGGTGTGACAAGCAATGGCATAGAACGGCAGCAGGCGAGCTCGGGACACTGTCGAGCTCCCGCTGCTTGGCAGTTGCCTGTGGAGTCTGTCTTGCTCGGTAGGAGCTGCCGAGCAGCCCTAGCTTAGTAGGCTGGTGCGCGAGCAGGGGACAGACACGTCGACGTGCGTGCAAGGAAAGCACAAACTAGGAATCGGATTGAACTTTAATAGTCTTTTTGCAACATGTTTATTTACTTTAGCGTTTCCCAAGGTAAAACCAGATTTGTGAAAGCGGGCTTACCTTCAACCGGCTGAAAGCTCCGGCTTAAAACCCTAGCTGTCGGCTGTAAATGCACTGTACTGTTAGCTTTTTTGAGTCATAAAACGAGAATAAATAATAAAAATAAAATCTGTTATATCGTCCTACACAATACAAAGGAATAAAAGACAAAAAAAAGCTAAAAAAATAAAAAACCAAAATGAAAAAACCAGCACATTTTAAGTGGCCTTTAAACCGGTTGGAGCGGGGCGGATGCAGATTCGAGTGAAGGCAACTTCCTTGTTCCCTTCTCCCTATTCCCCTCATGTTCTTGTCGACGTGGCAAAAATCTAGAGCATTCTTCCTGTCCTCCTTATGTTCGTCTGGTGTTTTGGATCTCAGCCACATCGACGGAAATACGAGGGGGGCAGGGAGAAGGAAACAGGGAAGCCGCGTTCGATTCGAGTGGGCTAATTGTAGATTATGTTAAAAAAATTGCTCAAATTAAAAATGTACAATACCACCACTCATCGACGAGTACAGTACATAAGGATAACGTCAACACCTATGTGATATGTCATTGCCTGGTAGGCTTCTGAACAAATCTTTTTTGAAGAATGTGTACTTCAATTAAATTAAAAAAGACATATCGTGTTTCTAAAACCAAACTGTGGTAACTGTCCCATCCTTACCTAGCCTACTTGGTGAGCATAGTGAGAAGAACAATAGTAACAGGGCCAACATCTAAGTAATGAACTCATTAAAACTGCAAAAGAAAAATCACCTAAAAAGAAGTCCTTTTGCAACATTTTTGCAACTTGCAACGCTTCGCTACTCTAAAAAGAAGTCATGAACAAATTTCGGAGGACATAACGATGGTCAGTTACTGAGAAGGCTGGAAGAAAGTTGGGTTTATTAGAATTGATGGCCTGTTAGGTGACATTTCTTTTCAGTTTTAATGAGTTCATTACTTAGAAGTTGGGCCCTGTTACTATTGTTCTTCTGACTTTGCTCACCAAGTAGGCTAGGTAAGGATGCGGCAGTTGCCACAGATTTGGTTTCTAAAAACATGATATGTCTTGTTTATTTAATTGAAGAACACATTCTTCTAAAAAGATTTGGATAGGTTCTTTTCGGCTGTGTCTTATATTTTTAGCCCTAGCGCAAGCGCTTGTGTAAATAAATCGAATATCGATAACCCAAAGTAATGAACAGTGAAAAAATGAATAGTCGCGGAGTGAAGAATCAGAGTGCGCATCAGAACAGCACAAGCTTACAGCATAAGAACCAAACTTTTATTACAGACATAAGGTTTAACAACCAGTTTTAACATAACAGGCGAGAGAGCCCAAAATTATCTTACATCACAAAAACTTCCCCAAGCGGCCTGAGCGTAGCTGAGATCTAAAACCACTCATCCTCTTGGAAGAACGACTCCTCAGGAACGTCATCTTCTACTTAAAAATCCTGATTTACTAGGTCTTCTGTTTGTTGTTTAGTAAGTCAAGAGTACAGCCGTACCCAGCAAATTACAAGGGTAAGCCCTAATTTACTATTTGCAAGGATAATCAAAGGTGGAAATATATTGGTTTTATTACATTGAGTGGATGCATTTTTATTTGCAAACAAATAAAGTTAAAACATTTCTCCTTAAGATTAGGGGTTTTCTGTTATCAGCCAAAATTCACAATTACCCAATTTAACAACATCATAAACTCTACTTATGCCTCATTGTTGGAATCACCCAATTAACACAGCTTCATTAACCGGAAGCACAGCGTATTCGAATACTATTAATTTCACTCTGCAGAGTTGTCCAGCTTTACCCACAAGATTTCTTAACCTTCATGACTGAGTTAAGAAAACCAGGTTGTTTCACTGCTCAATTCTTTATATAAGCTCTGCCCGATAGAATCACTCAGACACGGCCAAAACTAAACCTAAACTCCCCTTGCCGCTTTGAGTGACCTCTACCGTTGTTAGGTACCCTCGGCATACCTAACTCCCCGGCATCCTGTCATCTTACATCCTGTAGAGTTTCAATCGAGTTGAGCAGCTACTAAACCCATGTTGACAAATTAACTCCTGTGGTTGAGCGATCACTGTGTCTTTTACTTAGCATAAGGTTCTTGTCCTTATATTTTTCACCTGAGGCACCGACCACAACTTCCCCTGTGCTCAACAGCAGCACCACCACCATTCCAACTAGCCTTCACCCTAGGGTAAAGTCGTGGATGGAGATCACATCATGATTTTCCACAGCGCACCCTTACCCTAGTACCAGTTTTCAAATCCTACCGGCCAACGGCCAAGTCACTTAGTAGTACAAAATATTGAATGAGATGATCTACAAATAATTATACAATATTTTAATTATTACTAAGACTGTCAAGGTGAATGTGGCCACAAATTAAACAAAGCATTTATCAGTGGTAGGATTTATCTAAATAGCATGCTATTCTAAACATTTATTTTTAAGCAATTAACATTTCACAATTATCAGTAATGGAAATACATTAATTAAGTATTGTAAAATGCATGGGCTTCAATATGATCAAAAACTTGCAACTTGCCTTGCTGCTCGGAAATCTCAACAACCTCGTAAACTTCAGTGCTCGGGTTCGAATATTGGACTGCTATCTCGGAGAAGTCGGAAGCTAGCGTAAACACCTAAAATAACAATAAGTCCGCACTTGAATCTAATCAAACTAGGGAAAACAAGCTAATTAAAAAGGAGTAAAATGCATAAAACTCAAATGGAGGGGTTTGAATTTATTTGGAGTTGGATTTGACAAAGTGGAGGAATTTGAATTTATTTGCAGATGAATTTTGTGAAATGGAAGCCAAAAATGAACTCTTGGTGTTGAGTTGATCAAAATGGTGTATTTTTTGGGATTTTTGAGATTTTTTTGAATTTTTTGAGATTTGTAATGATTTTTCTAAATTTCTAAAACAGGTAAACAGTGTAGCTACAGTACTGGGCCAGCCCATTTGAAACAGTGCACGTGCGCGGGTTTTAATTTCAAAAATGGTCCACGGACCGTTCAGCTCGGCCCAGCGACGCCTGGCCACAGCAGCCCACACGCGCGCGCGCCATTACCCAATGGCCGACACGCGGGCGATCGAGATTCAGCCACGCCATGTCATCGTCTACCTCCGGTCATCTTCCTCGGGGAAAAATAGAGGCATTGCCCCCGCTGCAATTCGGCACCAGTTGAGCTCTCCGGCGAGGATGGGTGGTACGGACGGCTTCCTGGGAAGGTAGTGGTTCCATTTTGGAGCTTTGGGGAGTATGGAGATGGGTGGTGGTGGCCGACGGCAGGGAAGAAGCTTGCGGGCCTCCAAGTGGAGTTTGGGTTTTCCAGGGATTATCTAGCGAGGTTGGCGGTAGTTTGACCATCTAAGGCTCATAAGAAACACGAGAGTGGCGGCGATTTGAGTTGAGAAGTTCCCTATAGGGCTGTCCACGAGAAGGTGTTTTTAATCGGCGGTAGACTTCGTCAGTGAGATTATCGGTTAATGCTCATGTCTGATTGAGTTTACCAGTGTGTTTGGCATGCAAAGGAGGTGCTATGGTTGAATGCAATTGAAGTATGGTGATTGAAAGAGGGAGATTGGGTGAGCGGCTTACTGGGCTCAGGGGAAAGAGGAGAAGGAGTTGCGGTAAGAAAGAGCTCAATTGGATGGTTCTGAGTAGTGGGGAGTGGTGCGAAGCTTTTAGTGGAAGCAATTGAGCTCTAGGGGTGAATTGAGGTGGTGGGAAGCAATAAAGCGGTTCGGCCGGTGCTTGCGCGCGAAGGGAAGAACTACGGTCAATCGGCGCTTTGCACGAGGGGGGAGCAGGAGAGGGCAGCTGGCTGGTGGGACCGCCGCTGTCAGCTCGGTGTGAACCAGGATGCGAGCGCAGCCGCAAATCCGAGCGACGGGAGTTTGACGTGTGCGACAGCGAGCGGGGAGAGGCGGTGGGGAGGCGGCGACGCACGAAGGGACCAGCACAGGGAGGAGGCGGAAATGCCAAATAGGGAAGGCAGATTTTTTTTAGGAGCTTGCCAGATTGGAAAGGAAAAGAAATTCAAGCAAAATTCAATTAAAATTCAAAAACTTTGAATTTTTTGGGTGTTTCAATGGGGTTCCTCCTTTCATTTGCTCTATTGTATCAAGTGATTGCAACCCTGTTCTTTTGATCCATAAAGCCTGATGCTCGACTAGCTCTAAAAAAACCTTGGAATTTTTTTTTGTTTTTGTTTTTGGAGAAGAATCCATTGATCATCTGGTCTGCACAATAGAAATAGATTCCACTTCCTCCGGCCCAATGCCTGCCAGGTGGAGTATTTCATTGGAGCTTGGAGTACAACGATGCTAATCCAGTTCGCTTGTAGATGTGGAGAAGTATGTCTTACGACGGGATTCGGGCCTCAGCCCATGTTACAACGTGGCCCGTTTGTTTGATGGCTTGGGCTCATTCGCGATTAGTTTTTGGGCTGGGCCGATTAGCCCGCCCTGCCCACGAAAGACGCATCTCTGCTGCGCTCACCGACTCACGACTGGGCTGCTGTGCTGGGTTGGCACTTGGCAGATGGCACTACGTTTTCGATGGATGACAAGTTTGCTCAACTCTTTTGCGCAGTTTCATAACGTGTCATGGAAAATGAGAGTCGTTTCCTTACGGTTTACGCACAAGATCCAAATCCAAGTTGAGAGTCGTTTCATAACGTCAAATTGAGAGAACTAGCGCTGCGACCAAGAGTATAGCATTAATGGTTTGGTGGGTATTGCATACCCGTCATACCCGTCCGTTCCTACGATGCCGTGGAGAACCTTAGAAGCTGAAACTCCGATTGTGAATTTTGCATCCACGTATTCTAACTGTAGCAAACTAATTAGATGAGAAAAACATAGAAGCGACTAGCGCTCTGACATCCTATCCGAGCGTTAGTACCGTACAATGTTTCTGTCGTTGGATCTTTCCAACGAGTCTAGAATAAACCGTTAGATCTTCTCACGGTGTAATAGTAAAATCATCTCGGCAGGTCGTAGGTGCCCCTTCGTCCTCGTGAGAGTCATCTCTCCCTTCCTCCAAAATCTCTTCACAGCATACATCTAATTAGGTCATCTGATTCGAAAATTGAGTATTTAACATTAAATCATCACCTTGTGAAGAGCGTGCCCTCTAATTATTGAATCAAATCTCTATAATCAAGAGCTTGCTCAAACTCGATTTGTTGAAGAAAAAATCATGAAGCACAATAATGATTTATGAGCTTGCAATAAAATGCCCTTTCGATTGTAACAAGACAATCACAATAACCAACATAACCAAATAACAATCCTATTGTAACAAAAAAAAAAGAAACGTGATACAATAAATCAATCACTCCATTGCAATAAAAAGATCTCTTACTATAAGATTTAAGAAAGAAACATCGCAACAAACAAAATCACTTTTCGCAACAAAAACAAAAGGAAACATGATACAACAAATCAATCACACCTGGCAACAAAAGTATCTTTTGCTACAAGATTTGAGAAAGTAACATCTCAACAAACTAAATCACTTTATACAACAATAAAGAAAGTGTGTGCAACAAGTTTGAGAAATGTTTGCAATAAAAGCGTACTAGGAGAACTAACGCATGCAATAGTGGTGAGTAGTTGAGATCATACTCGCCAAGCCAGAGATAGCTAGAAGGGATAAGGAGATGGAGAGAGGATTGAATTTGCAGAGAGATATAAAGAGGGATTAACTACCACACAATGGTGAAGGCACCACAATAACAAGCAGCATAACCAAAGGATGGAGGCAATTGATCTTGCTACGGGCAGTAGGCCATATGGGACTTAGGTTGGGAGCAACGGTCCTAGATTGGATTTGGAGGTGTAGTCTATGTGGGTGTAACACAGGGAAGACTGAAAAGAGAGACAGAGGAGTGGGGCCATTGAAACTTAGGGACTAAAGTGGAGGCGTTCAATTAGAGTATATTCTTTTCAGCTTTTAAAAGCTACTTTTCAGCGTTTCTAATAATAACTGGTTTTTAAATTTAGTGTCTTTTCAACACGAGATCTACAAGGTGATTGTATGACACACTATAACGACTTTTTTATATCAACTAAAACTGTATGTAGATTTCTGTTACTCTATACTCTCTCACACAAATAGACTAAAAATTATAAACTAAAGCCAAGACGGCTGCCTCAAAGCGATACCGAAAAAGTATACAAGTAACAAGCCTGAACTAATCAAAGTGCTTCCCACCCACGGCAACCGGCCCTATTATACTACCAAAACACTCTTTGCTGCATGTAAACTAACTCGTCAACCTTAGGGGGTGTCCATTGGAGCTTAAGGTTTTAGCTTGCAACTTCTTAATTTCATTTTGTTTTTGGGTTTTTGGAGGTTTTTTTGTAATTTTTTTCTATATTATTTCTTTGCATTGTCCATAATGATATAATATTTTTTAAAAAATTAATTACGCTAAAAAAGCTACTAAAAGTTACAGCACGAAAAACTACTATAGTATTAGAAAAGTTAGAAGCTTGGCCTTCAAAAACCCAAATAAGTATCCCATTAGCCACCCTACCCCTAAACTTACCTGCGCCACCCAAAGCGTGCCTTTGCACGTATGGACCTGAGAATATATATGGCCCCGCTACAAACGGTTTCAACTTATGCTTTTTTTTGGTTTTCAGCTTATTTAAATCAGAAATTGTCTAAAAAGTATTGATTTCTAATTTTGACTTTTTCATTTTTTGGCTTTTTGCCTTTTTTTCTTTATTCCTTTGCATTATCCGTAACGAATAATGTTTTTTAAATTTTTAATTGAATAACTTGAAAAAAATCTAATAGCCGCTATAATACAATTACGGCTAAAAACCAACAGACAGACAAAGTCAGAAGCTTAATCCTGCTTGACCTGTACTCCCCTCGAATAAAAGATGGCCTCAAGACTCAAGAGCTAGCCAAAAGAGCTAGTAGCATGCATACATGCATGCATATTCACATGGGGTGTGTTTGGTTGTCTGTATCTCCTTCGTCCTGGATGGGTGGATTCGTATAATCTGAGAAAGAGCATGTTTGGTTGCCTATATGAGCGGATACAACCTGTATGAGCGGATGCAAAAATACGCCCTCATCCTGGATGGGTGGATACGCTCAAAATGAGCTTCACTAGCCATCCTGAATGAGTGGATGCAGTGTATCTTATGCGGTCCCACGTGTCGACCTCTCGAGTTTGGTAGATCAGATCTCGCTCATACAGCAACCAAACAAAGATCTCGATTTTTGTATCCGCTTATGCAGCCTCACCAAACATCTTTTTTTTTCTGAAATACGATTCCACTCAGTCTGCATCCACTCAGTCAGGACATACGATACAACCTCCATCCACGAACCAAACACACCCAATGATGAACAACACCACCAAGGCTACCATACCGCCGGCCAAAACCAATGTGCCGATCGAGCCGAGAATCACGACGTGTGGAAGCGCGAACCGGACGGACGGAGCACTGGACTGGAGCAGAGCAGCTCACTGGCACGCGCGGACGGACGGACGTGGTGGCGCGAGGGATCGAGTTCACGAGCGTCGCACGGTTCACGAGCGTCGCGCAAGAGGACAGCGCTAGGTGGAGACTCGGCGCTTGTCATGGCCCCCGCGCGCGCCTTTTTCTGAACTCCCATGCTCCATCAGCATTCAGCCATATCTCATCAGCTGCATTTCTCTGTGACTGCATAGCATGCTATAGCACCAGCTGCCGTAGTAGCTAGCCTGCCGGCTAGGCGACTAGCCCCCACAGGATCCACGTACGTACGTACGTCCTGTGTCTTTGGGGGTAGGGACTCGCGTGTTGCTACTTGCTACTGCCTTTGTGCCTATACATGTGTACAGATGGAATGTCTGTGATGCATCGCTGACGGATAGGTCCTCTGAATTCTGGTTCGAGCCAACGTTAATGGTATATATCGACGTCAAAGCGGAGGTTATGAGATTATCCTTTTGCCCGCTTTATTATCAGTCAAATGTTGTATAGATACTCCCTTATATTAATCCGGTGCCTGGTGTGCATGTACAAGAAGATTCTATTGTCTTATAGCGCGTTGGTGTTGAAATAAACCGCGAAGAGGTAAGCATGCCGTTCAGCTGCTCTTGATTGCTAGCTAGTATAGTATGTGAAGTTGGTTAGCAATGTGAACTTAGCTTATTGATTTGCTGATGGTCTACCGATTTTCCCTATCTTTTTTTTCCACTAGGAATTAAAGGAAGAGTAGTGTTGTTGTCCTTCACACAAATGAAATAGTAGATGATAAGTGGTACGGTTATTATTGGATTGGCATGCATCAGTCCATCAACTCCTCATTGGGTTTACAGCTAGTAGTGTTGGTTTTCTCATGGTACTTACTTTAAACTACAGGACATATTGTTTTTTTCCAAATCATTGCAAAATATAAGGTGTGCATAAAAATTGATTGAACTTTTCCCCATTTTGTCCTTAATTATCTTTGCTTCTCTCCTCAACATTTATAGGTATCCATTCACACTGGCTATATCTAAATAGCTAACAGGGTCCTCTCAGTTGACACTATCTTGTTCCCCAAAATGACATTCTCATCATCTTATATGTTTTTACTCCTCTAGATGTGCCTAATCAAAAGATATATATAAAATGAAAGGAACTGAGTGGCATTTTTCTAGCTATTAGGCCATGTTTGGATTATCACACGAATTTCATATAAAACTCCACATCCCGTGAAATTGGACGCTTTCTTTTTCTTTCCTTTTCTTTTAAAGAAATTTGACGTTTTCTCTTCAGAATTTATATACTCTAAATGGCCCCAAAGATTACAGAAACATAAATGCATTCTCTCTAACTAGTACCCCTCGGGTCACAAACATGTTGTTTTAGACATCAATATGATCCTAAAACATCACTTTGACCACTAATTTATATTATAATATGTATTATAGAACTCAATAAAATTATAATATTATGAAAGTACTTTTTAAAATAAATCTACATATATGATTTTCATATGTCTAATATAAATATTTAAAAAAATATCGATAGCAAAGTTTTGAAAGTTTGACCGTAGAGGCATTCTAAAATGGTGTGTATATAGGACGAGCGTTTCATGCACCAAGGTGCCTAGGCACCAATATCAATACCCGTTGATTTGCTTCGAGATTCGCAACGTTTGATGTGGGTATCTTCATATACCCATAAAAAAGTATATTTGAGATGTCAAACTCCGAAAAAATTTAAATTCAACTTCAGTTTAATTAGTTTGAACTATTTTTATGGTATATACTCACTGTAGTTGCATTGAACTCAAAAGTAGTTCAAACTAGTTTGAACTGAGTTCAAAACTTACTTACCATAAATATATCAAGGGTATAAAACATTTTCATACCCAAACTCAAAAAAATTGTCAAACATACACGTGTATCGGATGTTGGTGCCTTATGTAATTTTCATATATATATATATATATATATATATATATATATATATATATATATATATATATATATATATATATATATGTGTGTGTGTGTGTGTGTGTGTGTGTGTGTGTGTGTGTGTGTGTGTGTGTGTGTGTGTGTGAAAGAGAGAGAGAGTGAATGGAGCAGTAGGTTTATTAAACTTTCTTCGAGATAAATATAATGCAAATTAAGCCACACCTACGTGGCTAGCTAGCTACAATTGCATGCTGTATTGCTGTCATAGAGAATGCCATGGTACACGCGTGTGCAAATGGACAAAATTGCCGAGGTTGTCATATTATGATCTCTGCATTAATTCACATATAACTAAGAGTCATATGCGGATATGCCCAAGCTGGTTCCATGCTCCCAAGGCCTTAGCTACCACAAACCCATAATTTACAACCCTAGGGCCCATTATTTAGCGATCGATCTACCCGGCCAGACAGGCACATGCAGAAACGGAGCCGAATCTGCATGCATGCTTGCTTCGTTTTATCTCAAGATTGTCAGGTCGATTGAGTTGGAGCTACTCGTGAGTCTTGACAGCTTGTGAAACAAAATGTACGTACTTGCTACTTACAAGGACTTGTATTGTACATTCCTGCGTCCTGTAGGTTTACTTGCTAGCTACTTGTAAGATGTTGTTATGTGCGTGCAATACGTCGTTGCCTTTCGAATTAATCAGACTTCAGACCCTGTCGGTGCTTGCTTGTCTTTGTCTTCCGTACTGAGCAGGTGCTGCTAAATGCCGATTTATCGTCAAACCCGCAGGTTGCAGCGATAAAGTTGCGTCTTGTGAAGCTCAACAGTTGTCAGTTCTTTAAACCATGAGGCCTGATTAGTGATTAGCTGTGATTGTTACTACTGCATACTGTAGTTATATATAGAGGAAGCAGTCATGCCTTGTGGCATAATTGTGTGTTGTAAATAATCTTGTTTAGAAGTCATGTGCAAAGTTTAGTCATGATTGAAGTTGAATTGTAATCGTAATCGAAAGTCGAAAGTTGAACTGTGGTCGGAGTCGGAGTCGAATTGTACTCGTACTCGGAACCCGAGCAAAAGTCATAGAGCCGGGTATAAAATGGGAGGAGTCATGTAATCAGATTGTTGTGAGAAGAAAAGAAGATAAAAGAAAAACCTTGAGTATCGACTTCATTGTGTGATTTTGCAGATGTGGCCGAAATCAAATTATGGCCATGGCAAACGTGGTCAAAAGGACTTTTGACCATGGCAAAATACCTGTAGACATGGTCGGAAGGCATCACGATCACGGCAAACCAGAAGTAGACATGGTCGGAAGGCGTTCGACCACGGCAAAGAAAGAGTGAACGTGGTCGGAAGAGGTTTCGACCACATTGAAGGCGTTCGACCACGGAAAAGGAAGTTTGAATGTGGTCGGAAGGTGTTCGACCACGGCAAAGAAGAAGTGAACGTGGTCGGAAGAGGCTTCGACCACGTTGTAACGAGTTGAACGTGATCAGAAGAGGCTTCGACCACGCTGAACGTGGTCGGAAGCGGTTTCGACCACACTGTGAAGCTTTGAACGTGGTCGGAAGGGACTCCGATCATGTTGTGAGGAAGTGAACGTGGTCGAAAGGGCGTTTCAACCACGATGAACAGTGATCGGTAGAATCACTGCGTGGTTATAGGGAGCTACTACTACGGTATTTCAAGCAAGGTCGAAGGAAGGGCAGCGCAGCGGCAGAGAACATGGTCGAAACTTCAGCAGAATTTTTCGACTATGAAGTCAGAGAGATCAGGGAGCGATCAGAGGGGCTGCAACGGTCGAAACGCAATGGGAGACGGTCGTAGCCTCTCGTAAGCGGTCGGAAAAGTCCTGAGAGCAGTCGTAAAGATTGCAACATTGTGTACATCTTGTATGCACTGTATTAATCGAAGTAGCACGTTCATGTGCAGATATAGGAGTATATCAGTGCTGTTGTGACCAGGACAGCTGCGTACCAATCATACACTTGTCGAATGCAAATATATAGAACGCACGGACCAGCAAGTCAATTAGAGCTAGCACACATGGATTCTTGTAGGGTGTATTTGGTTGCCTGTATCTCCTTCATCCTGGATGGGTGGATCCGTATAATCTGAGAAAGAGCCTGTTTGGTTGCTTGTATGAGCGGATACAACCTGTATGAGCAGATGCAAAAATACGCCCTCATCCTGGATGGGTGGATACGCTCAAAATGAGCTTCACTAGCCATCCTGGATGAGTGGATGCAGTGTATCTTATGCGGTCCCACGTGTCAGCCTCTTAGGTTTGGTAGATCGCATCCGCTCATACTGCAACCAAACAAAGATCTCGCTTTTTGTATCCGCTCATGCAGCCTCACCAAACATCTTCTTTTTCTGAAATACGATTCCACTCAGCCTGCATCCACTCAGCCAGGATATACGATGCAACCTCTATCCACGAACCAAACACACCCGTAATGAATTCTCTAGGTGCGCAATAAAAGGAGTACGCCCAGTGCACAATAACTAATAAGAACCCTACCGGCCGGCGAGAGAGTACGTAGCTGAGCGTAGCATATACCGTAGAAAGGAAAAGCTAGACATGTAGCTAGCCACATACGCCTACGTGTTAGGTAGACCCTCTGCGTCTCTGCTAGAGCGGAGTACGTACGCCAGTATGGGTGCAGGGGGTGGCCTGACACGTGGAATATGCAGGTGAGTTGGATTCAGGGCCTCTTTGATCTCGATGCACGGCGCCGGGTGGCAGGGGGTGCCGTGGTGGATCGATGGGAGAGTAGTGGGATGGATGGACAAGAGGTGGAGCAGTGGATAATTGGAGATGGATCGATGAGTAGCTTCTGACTTGGCGTCTGCGTGCAGGGCCGCTCCCCGCGTGGCTACTCCGGTTGCGGCGGTTGGTCCGGGCGGGCCGAGCCGAGGTGCGGACAAGGCAGGACGCTTCCGCCCCGTGACCGTTGCCCATGTGACCAGGAGAGCGCATGTGCGTTCATGTTTTGGCCCCGTTCGATATCTCTCGATACTGATAAATTATAACTAAAAATTATAAACAGCAGTAACAGGTACAGGCTTGAGAGCTATGCTCGTCTCCTGCTGCTACTACTCTCTATACCCGTCCCCCTCCCTATCTGAACCGGGCGGTGGTTGCTCGCTCTTGGCAAAACGACTGCCGGGACAGACGGAAATGCATGCATACATGATGCTGCGTGCGGTCATTCCTGGCCACACTGGACTGTTTGATATGGCTGCGGTTTATGGTTTTTGACTGAAATTTTTGAATTTTGACTGTTTGCGACAGAGATTACGGAGAGAGATACTCGCTTGCGATTTTGGTTGATATAGATATTGGTCTTTTAACATATACTATAATTAACTTGTAGATACCGTCTTGAGAAAATACTCCATTTAAAAGTTAGATACTGTAACAAAAACTAAAAGCCGTAAAGAGCATATCCTATTTCAGCTGCGCACTGCAGTATAAATTTCTGCTCGGTTATTCGTAGCCACCAAAAAAAAACTCTGCCAGATTCGATTGGCTTTGTTAACTCCATCTTCACGTGTGCTTGCCCAGCATCTTCTTCAAAAACGGATTCGAAACTCACTCGGAGTTCTGCACACGGCCATGGAAATGACAGTGCCGATAGCACAAATTATGAACTTGTAATGTGTTGCCTTTGTGGAAAGTAGTACTAGTTCTAAGATATGAAAGCGTAAGGAGATCTATCGAGGCAAGGATTGCAAGATTGACGTGCATGACCTCAAATCCGTCAGCGAAGTCGTAAGCTCAGTCTAACTTAACTCCCATATATTGACGTGTCGGCCACTTGGCTTAAGATTAACCCGCTCGTTTCGATTTTAATTTCTGACTTTTGACTTATTTTTTACTATTTATAAATTTCGTTTTTTCTATAATTTTGGTTTTTTTAAGCTTTTTTGCCGGTTCTTTTTTCTCTGTATTCGTTTGCGTTATCCGTGATAAGCTAGCATATTTTTTCTATTTTTTAATTTTTTGAATTTAATTATGTTAAATAAGTCACCTTCAGCTACAATGAAATTTCAACTATTACAATATATTTTCAGTTATAAACCATAATTTTTTAACCTAACCGAGCGGAGCTAGCCCTCCCGTGTGCTTCCCGAACGGCCTAGCCATGGCTGCTAGCTCAGACATGGGCCCCGAACCTGTCACTCACATGTCTGCCTTTGGTTTTTGCAACCGAAAAGTGAGCCCACATAAACGTTCCCTAAATTGAAGAGTAAAGGACAGGAATGACCCATGTTTGGATTGACGTACGGAAAATCCTGCGAATCATTGAACACGGGCACGAGCCAAGGACGCCGAGTAACCAACATCCAGCATGGGCTAGGCACCCATATGACTGTGATTTTAAAATTCTGCGAAGCAAGTTGGTTTTGGGAATTTGTTTAAGATGCCTATTATGCTTAGTTCATGCGACCTTGGTTCGTAGATTTCATCGACTTGGAAGCCTTCGATAGCTTATCAAAATGTCCTGTGTTTTTTTAGCACAAATATTAGCAGGGAAACTAAAAGTTTTTCTCACGTAAACTCGTGTAACAAATTGAAGCGTCTTTTGTGATCACCAGCTTTCGAGGAAACCAAATTATGGTCCTACAAAACTAAGATTGTTTATTCTTAGCTACAATTCACTACTCATTGTTTCTCGGAACTGTGAACTTAACAAAATACTTTGTTAGGAAGATTTGGAAGAAATGCATGTGCGTATAGAAAGTGAACTTAACAAAATACTTTGTTTGGAAGAAATGCATGTGCGTATGGGGTATGGGTTAAATCCGTACATCCGTAAACCGTAATGTGGTCTAAAATATAAATACATATTTTTAGTTTGCTACGTCTTCTTTGGATTAGCTGCTAAATTGGACATACTCTCGCTCTCACGCTCTAATCGCACGCGATCTCTTGGACCACTAGAAAGCATCAAAGCAACATATACATTAAGGATAATGGTCCACAAACAATTCATTCTGTTTCAGCAATAAATCTAATGCCAAAATTCTACTTCCCCGTTCGTGAAGCAATGCGTAAGTTTCTTTTCTGTTTCAGTAAAACACCAGTCCAGAAAAAAAACTAGTCAAAGACAATATGGATCCTATGGTATATATGGGATTATAGCAATGACTGGAGAGGGCTAACAAGTAACAAACATTTTGTGACTCAAATCACCGACAAGTTCTCACTGAATGAACACGGTAAAAGAAATTGCAAGGTATGAGTATGGTGATGAACAAAAGTAACAAGACGCTACAAATTCTTTGCGCAGTTACAAGACCCTTGCATCCACGTGAGTTGGGGCCCCATTTTTTGATTTCATTTTCATCCAGATCCTGAGACGCAAACATGGCCACCTCTGAAGTTTGCTATTTAAACCCCCGCTTTCCCTCCTCACAATCCACACACTGTGTATTCTCTACCTACCTTCTCTCCACACAGCAAATAGATAAACAGAAGGATGGAGCTCAGAGTAAAAGGCTTCGGCCTCCTGCTTCTCCTTGTCTTGCTTGCTCTTTGCTCCACCATTGACGTCTGCGATGCAAGAAGAGGCAAGCATTGGAGGCCTAGGAGCTCACCAAGCTCCTCTCTGTTGAAGAGAAAAGGCAAAGGAAAGAGAGGTAGCTCCCACCGGCAATACGGAAGCAACCGGCCTAGCCCGAAGCCACCGGTCAGCCCGCCACCAAGCCCTGGTGTTGGTAAAGGATATCAGAGTCCATACCAGCCAAGCCCCAATGCACCTGTAAGTCCGAGCCCTAGACCTGCCAATGGCAATGGACATTCGAGTCCCAAACCTCCGACTCCAAGCTGTGGAAAGGGTAATCAGCCACCATCGCGGCTACCACCAGCTGCCCCACAGGGCACAGTTTTTAATGTGGTTGATTTTGGAGCCAAGGGTGATGGAGTCACGGATGATACAAAGGTCGACAGCGTTGCCCTTCAACATGCTCTCTTTCAAACTAGCATCATAATTTTTTTCAAGCATCATGCATTCTCTGAGTCAGAATTTCTCGATAGCAATTCTTTTTGTCCCAGTTTGCACTGTTCATTTCTTCAGTGGTTCACGGTAGGCATCTCACGCATGAGGGCTCTGTGTTGATCAGTCCCAGAACCTGTCATACATGGATATTCTGATATTAGAATTTAGCATGCGTGTGGTATTTGGAAATTTTGGGGTGATTATGCGGAAATGTGGACTTTGGCATGCATGCAAACATGGATTGATTCGCCAGAACCAGCACAGCATGTGATGATGGACATTTCATTGTTGCCTATGATCATCGACTATTACCCTCAAATGATATCCAGTGCAGAGTACGAGGAGATTGTGGAGATTGTCACTAGCGCCATCCTTTTTATGGAGTTAGTATTTTGCATGACTGCATGTGTTGCCAGCAATTTGATTTGTTCCCTATTTTGCATTGTTCTTTTCTTCTCACATGATTGACTGCGTCTCATGCATAAAGAGGTGTCTTTACTTACTATTTTTTTTATTCTGGGAGCCATGGAAGGGAACAGAGTGGGCACCAAATAAGTTAGGGCTCACAACAGGAGAACCTCTTCTGTAGTACTAGTACTTGCAAGGTTGTGTGTGCCGAGGAAACACAATAAGCAAACTACTGCAAACTTGTGATCCCCAGGCTTTACAGTAAGGGGATAGCAAACTGCTTCTCTTTGGCACTTTCATAGTCCTTTTTTTTTTTGCAAGAACGGATCAATGGTTGAATTCTACATGAAATAATACTCTTTATGGAGATTTTGAAAAACTAATTCTTTCTTTATTTTTTTTTTAAAAAGGTAACAGGATTGGAGTTTTTTTTATTAGGAGCATACCTTGAAACCCAAAGAATAAACCAAAGAAAAAGAATCAATGGTCGTCAAATTCATTGGAAATTGGGAAATGCTATTGCAAATATGCAACAAAAACCTTGCTCAACACTCAACAATGTACATGGGTTTATTTTCAGCAAAAAAAATTTTCCCTTTCTTTTTGTTTGGTTGTAAACTGCTTCTCATTTCGACATGGCAACCAAAACCACAGGACGCACAGTGGAACTACAGACCATGCTTAGGGATCTGAGCTTTATGAGTGTGTTTTGCAGCTGGTTTCATTTTATGGTACTAGAGTCTAGTGGACAGTGGCTTTTCAGAACAAGCTTGAGCTAAACGAGTGTGCCTGCATTTTTGCATGCAGGCTTTTGAAGCAGCGTGGGCTGCTGCGTGCAAGCAGGGGGCATCTACAGTTCTCGTACCATCAGAACTAGAGTTCCTGGTTGGGCCGATCTCGTTCTCTGGGCCTTACTGCAAACCAAACATTCTGTTCCAGGTAATTCTGCTCCTAGTCCCAATGTAGATACTCCAAAAATGCTTTCCCTTTGATAACTTCATAGTCTGAACTGAACTACACAACTCTTTCTTCCTAAAGAACAGGACTAGATTTTTACAGCCTCTGCACGCCCACCTTAGTCTAAAGATAAGTTTATATGCTGTATATACATACCATCTTAAGTTGTCTTATATATACACCCAAAAAAAAACTCAAAGTTCAAGATAGGAACATGTCAAAAAATCCTAGGCTTACATTTTGCGGGATAGACCACAAAACATCAAAACATTTCATGTTTAACATCATCTCAAAACCGGTTTCAAGATGTGTGATATTTGTTTATCAGAAAAAAGAAGAAATTTCATCTAATTTGATCAGTGTACTGAGTGCAGCAACCCACAAACTTGGTAAAGTAATAAAACACAAAATATAATGGTGTTAAATGATGTGCTCATTTTGCAGCTAGAAGGAACGATTGTAGCCCCAACCAGTACTAAAGCCTGGGGTTCTGGTTTGCTTCAATGGCTTGAGTTCACCAAACTAAATGGAATAGCAATTCAAGGCAATGGCATCATAAATGGTAGAGGGCAACAGTGGTGGACCTACTCAAATCCAGATGATGACAATGATGTTGACACAGTAAGACATGTAGTATATCATTATATACACACAACTCAAAAGTTGGTCAATTTAATTGCTTACCTCAGATACTTTCCAGCAGTACAATGAGGAGCTTGAGAGGATGCCACAGATTAAACCTACAGTAAGATCACTATCTTAGTGCGCATTTATTATTGCATTCAAAAAACAAAGTCTTGAAAACTTTGATTCCATACTCTGATGCAGGCATTGAGGTTCTATGGTAGTTTCAACGTCGTAGTAGCTGGTATCACTATTATCAACAGCTCACAGTGCCATCTCAAGTTCGACAATTGTCAAGGAGTGATGGTTCACGACCTGACAATATCCTCCCCCAAGAACAGTCTCAACACTGATGGAATACACCTGCAGAACTCCAAAGATGTCAGCATTCATCATACCAACTTGGCTTGCGGTAATTCCACTTTATAACTAAATTCAAGCAGAAGTTAGAGCCTAGGCATCTAGGGTACATTCATAATGCTCGGCCATTGTGTTTTGTCAAACTCTTGCACACGTGAAACAAACCGTCAACAAGAATTTGAGAACACAACACAACTCATATGTTCTGTAGATATAAGGCCCACGAAAACACTGAACGCCTGTCCCTCTGTTCAGTAAAGAGGACAGGTTTCAGAATTATAAGAGTACACTGGAAAACTGTGGTCAAGAGTACTTGAAGTATCGAACCACCTTTTGCAGTTACTCCAAAATAGTAAGCATAACACAGGTAATATGACATCTGTCTCATCCAATGCAGGCGACGATTGTGTCTCCATCCAAACTGGATGCAGCAACATAAATATACACAATGTGAATTGTGGACCAGGCCATGGAATCAGCATTGGTGGACTAGGCCGGGACAACACAAAAGCATGTGTTTCTAATGTTACAGTAAGAGATGTCAACATGTTCAGAACCACGACTGGGGTCAGAATCAAGACCTGGCAGGTAAGCTGATGCATGTAGGTACAAACAGAATGCTAGTTCAACAGCACAGACATTACATTGTGACAAAAGGAAGAAAAAAAACCTATCCTGTTCACATACTTGTACAAGCAACTTGGTTAGGATGATTTTCAAAAAGATAAAAAAAAATGACGAAGCCAAGCTAAATCATAATACTTACTGACCTAAACAAATTGAACTCTCCTTGCAGGGTGGTTTAGGGCTGGTTCAAGACGTAAGGTTCTCAAACATACAAGTCTCCGAAGTTCAAACACCTATTATCATAGACCAGTTTTACTGCGACAGAAGAACCTGTACAAATCAAACATCAGCGGTGGCAGTATCAGGCGTTCAGTACGAGAACATCAGAGGGACATTCACAATCAAGCCTGTCCATTTTGCATGCAGTGATAGCTCACCTTGTTCAGGGATCACTCTTACTGGAGTTCAACTCAAACCCGTACAAATACCCCGCTACCACCTAAACGGCCCGTTCTGCTGGCAAGCTTTTGGAGAACTCTACACTCCAACCATCCCTCCCATAGCTTGCTTGCAGATTGGAAAACCTGCTGGGAACAACTTACAGTCATACCACGACATATGTTGAAACACAGAAAGTACCTTCATCCATTGATTGGTGCTTATCCATGAGTGGTCGTTGTGACACTTCCGACCGCTTTGCACCATTGCTTGGTGGTGTGCATATATACAATTATTTTTTATGTCTTGTTATTACGGCATGTGCCACCTTTCCATCAAAGCAAACACAGATATTTTCATTTGAATGGTCTGTTATATGTATATAGCCAGGGTTTTATGTGCAAATGTACATGTTATATGTTGGGCTCTTGGCCCATGGGAATACAACCTCATATTGCAACATGGTATCAGACGCCAAAGCCGGTTAGGGTTCCACCGCGCCGCCGTTGCCGCCCACCGTCTGCTCTTCCCAACCGCCTCCTCTTCCCACTTGATGCCGCTGCCGCCTCGGCTCGCCCTGACACTGCGGCTAGCCATGCCACCTCCCCGCCATTGGATCCCACCGTATTCGGCCTCCCCACCGCCGGATCCGGCACCCTCCGTCCGCCTCCCGACCGCTACACCACGCCCGCGTCGCCGCCTCCCGGCCACCTCCTCCCAGTCCCGACGATTGCCTCCTCCTGGCCGCTTCCTCCTAGACACCTCCCGACCGCCACGCCCAAGATGCCGCCCCAGGCCTCCACCGCCCCGGCCCCAACCCCGAAGTCAGTGCCACCTCAGCCAGCTCCTGACGTTGGACACCCCAGCCATTTTAGTGTGATCTGCTCCGGATGGCTACCACTGGTGGCTTGTTCGCCATCCCGCTCCCCTCGGTTCGTTTTGACGGCATGAACTTCCGGGAGTGGGCTGTTCACCTGAGGATTCACCTCAACAGCCAGCGTCTATAGGGTCATCTCACTAGCGAGCATCCTTGTCTGCCTCGGCTGAAGTCGCCTGTTCCGCCCGCTCTTCCTGCTGGTGCAGATTAAGCGGCTCAGGAGACCACTGATGAACTAGAGGAGGCCCTGGAGCTCTACCAGTCTAAGATGCATGCCTACGAGCGATGGTAGGAGGCCAAGGCTCATGCTACTGCCATCCTGGTGGGTAGCATGCTCATGGCCATCTCCATGGATGTGGCAGAGCTGTCGACGACACAGCTTATGTGGGAGCACCTTCGAGCTCACTACTAACCAATAAGTGATGCTATGTACCTCTCTGTTATGCACCAAGCACACTCTCTTTAGCAGCTTCATGACACCGTTGATGACTTCTACCAGCTGAGATTACTTGGCTTCAGTGGCTACTTGAGGATTTCGGTGTTTTCACTTCTACACCAACTCCTCTCTTATCAGATATTACTAGTGCGATCAGCATTGCTCGAGATCCCGTGAAGCATAAGCTCACCAAGCACATTGGAATCGATGCTTCATACATGTGATCGCAGGTGCAAGACAAGATTGTTGATCTTCAGTATGTGCCTTCGAAGCTTCAGTTGACCAATTTCTTCACCAAAGCACAGACTAGCCTTCAGCATAGCTTCTACATCTCCTAACTCAGTGTTGTTGATCCACCATTCTGGGATATGCATCTGTAGAAATAGCCTTAGCCCAGAACTTTGATCCACCAAGATCAGTAAGCTGTCCCACCGAAAGAAGTTGCATGGTAAGCTGGGGAATATACGAAACAGCTAGAACAGAAAAATCAGTGGACCAAAGAGTGCTCTGATAAATGACAGACAAGGAAGTACCGTCAGCTGTCTGAACAGAGATAGGAAAAGAAGATCCTACTAAAGTGAGAGATGTGGAGTCTGGTGTCATGTGGAAAGGTGTACCATAATCTAGAACCCAAGAGGTACCTGGAGATATTTGAGCTAGATTGGCAGAACCCACTAGGCTATGAGAGCTGAAGTAGAGCCTGGCAGAGCTGCTGAACAGAGTCACCTCGCTGAGAAGCTGACGAGTTGGTCTGTCCTCCTGTGAAGGAAGGGCCTCCCTGACCGTTTGGATCATCCACCGCCACACACCTTGTTCCGCTTTTCCTGCACCGCACAACTCTGGTAGTTGTGCCCGAAGTTTTTGTAGTAATTGCACTGAACTCCAGTTGGTGCGAAAACAGGAGTGGAAACAAGCACCTAGAGAGGGACCGTAGTCCTAGCAGAGACCGTCGGTGTAGTCGAAGAACGAGTAGCAAGCACAGTCAGAACGGACTGTGCTGCTAAACCAAGACGAAGCTCCTCAGCCCAAAGCGTCAAAAGGGCCTCAATGACGGTCACAGCGAGCAGCTCAGCAGTTAAGCCCTAATAGGCTCAAACTCTAGGTGAAGACGGCAGACAAAATCATACAGGCAAAGGCGATCATGATCCGCCTTCTGCACTTTGACACTCCTGACAAAGTGGAGAGGCTAGCTCGCCCAGCTGGCGCCAGAGACTAACCAGGGCTCGGAAGAAGTCGTTGATGGAAGTCCCCATGGTGAAATATCTCCAACTCACGCGGAAGCGAAAAAAAACTGAGCATCATTGCTCTGCTGGTATCGCCCACGCAAGTACTCCCAGATCTGTCGAGTAGACCGTAGACCAACAATGTCTGGCTGGATAGAGTCGTCTGTTAGGAATATTGTATGTATATTCATGAGGCCCAAAGGGCAATATATATAGAGGTACAAGGGGGATACATAGAAGGAATACAAGACATATTAGGAAACAAATAACAGTCCTAATCTATTTCCTATTCTATCCTTAACACCCCCCCCTCAAACTCATGGTGGATCACACACACTGAGTTTGGAGAGAAAATAGAAATGTTGTGCCCTAGTCTGCGGCTTCGTGAAGAAATCAGCAATCTGTAACTCTGAGGACACAAACTGAAGAGCAAGTACACCCTCCTGCACCTGGGAGCGAGTGTATGAAGCATCCACACTAATGTGCTTAGTGAGCTCATGTTTCACTGGATCACGGGCAATACTGATAGCTCCTGTACTGTCAGTCATAAGAGTAGTAGGTCCCCTCACATGTACGCCAAAGTCTGCAAGTAGCCATCTCAACCAAGTAATCTCTGTTGTCACAGCTGCCATAGCTCTCAACTCAGCCTCTGCACTTGAATGGAAGCTGCGATGCAGCTTCTTCGTCTTCCGGGCAATCGGGAGGAGCCAAGAAAAACACGAAGAAGCGTAAAGAGAACGACGATCAGAAGGATCACTAGCTCAGGTCGCATCAGAGTACGCCTGAAGCTGGAGTGAGGTGGAGCTCGGGAAAAACAAGCGACGAGAGATGGTACCACGCAAGTAGCGAAGAACACGAAGAAGATGACTGTAGTGAAGATGAGTAGGACAGGCCATGAACTGACTCAAGATATGGACAGCATGAGCAATATCAGGACGAGTGCTCACAAGATATACCAAACTGCCAACAAGATGGCGATACCGAGTAGGATCCTCAAGAGAATCACCATCAGTAGCACGAAGCTGAAGAGAGAGCTCCATAGGAGTCTCAGCAGTACGAGTATCAATTAGACCAGACCGATCAAGAAGATCCTGGACATATTTCTGTTGGGAGAGGTAGTAACCCTCAGGCGTGACAGAAACCTCAATCCCAAGAAAGTATGTAAGCAAGCCAAGATCAGTCATCAGAAACTGACCACTGAGATGCTTCTTCACATGTGCAATGAACGAGGGATCGTCACCCGCAATGAGCATATCATCCACATATAGAAGAAGCAGTGTCCTACCTCGAGGTGAGAGATGGATAAATAGAGCAGGATCATCGGCACTGACAGTGAAACCGACAGCGGTGATCACTGAGGTAAAACGCGCAAATCAGGCACGATGGGCCTGTTTGAGACCATAAAGAGTACGGCGAAGGCAGCGGACATGACCGGTGGAGCAGAATACCGGGTGGTGGTGCATGTAAACCTCCTCATGCAAGGCGCCATTAAGAAAAGCATTCTTAACATCCGGTGAGATAGACCACCGTGACGAAGCAAGCGCAACAAGAGTGCGAGCGGTGGTCATATGAGCAACAGGAGCAAATGTCTCATCGTAATCTCGACCATACTCCTGCTGAAAACCACGAGTCACAAGACGAGCCTTGTAGTGCTCGATAGTACCATCAGACCTGGTCTTAATCTTGTACACCCACTTGCACGTGATAGGACGAGCATGCACAGGTGTCGGGACAATATCCCAAGTCTCCGTACGACGAAGCGCATCAAGCTCCTCTGCCATAGCGAGCTGCCACTCAAAATGAGAAGCAGCCTCACGATAAGAACTAGGCTCGATGTGAGAGAGTATGAGTGGCGAAGTAAAACCAAGACGATCGGGAGGCGAATGGTCGCCGGTCACAAAGGGCGTAACGAGGAGCATCATCGGATGAATCGGGCGTCGGTGTCGGCAAAAGACCGGAGAGGATCTCGGTGAAGGGCGAGGGCGTGCAGAGTAGTGCACCCCAGAAACGAGATGGTGGTGCCATAGGAGCGAGGCGGTGCTACGAGGAGGCAACATAGGAGGTGAAGGAACCGAAGGCGGGAAAGGGGAAATGGGTGAGAGTCGGGAGAGACAACCGGAGATCGTCTCGATGGTGGAAGCGGTGTGAGAGCGAATCTCGATAAAGAAATGTCGAGATTCGTCAAAGACAACATCTCGTGAGATCCTAATCCGTCGAGTAGAAGGATCATAGCAACGATAACCCTTATGCTCGAATCGTACCCAAGAAACACACACTCGATTGATGGTGTTGTCGGTTTAGTGCGTTCACGAGGTGGTGGCGAGGACAAAGCAGTGCGACCAAAAACACGAAGGTGATCGTCTCGGGGCTCTAGAGTAGAGATGCTCTATAGGGTGACATCCTTAAGAGCGATGGAAGGCGCATATTAATGAGATAGGCGACCATAGAAAGCGACCTCGACCAAGCGTGGTGGGCGTGAGAAGCAAAAAGAAGAGTGCGGCGGTCTCAATCGGATAGCGATGTTTGTGTTCGGCAACCCCATTCGAGCATGGGCACCAAGGCAAGAAGGCGGTAAAGAGTGCCCGCTCGTAAAGAAATTGTCGAACGCACTAGAACAATACTCGCGATAGAATCACAACGAAAGTGCGAATAGAGGACTCAAGCGAGTACGAACCATCATGGCAAAGCTACGATAGATCGCAAGAAACCGACCACGATTAGACATAGGAAAAGCCAAGTAAAGCGGGAATAGTCATCGATGAAAATAACATAGAATTTATGCGCCTTTAGAGATAATAGCGCAGATCCCCATACATCCGAATGAACTAAATCAAAAGGGCGAGAAGACAATGACTCACTAGAATGATAAGGAAGTTGTAGCGCTGCCCGACTTACAACCTCGACAAAACATGGGCGTGTCAGCGATAGCGCGTCCAAGGACACCTGACGAACTAATGACGAAAGACGAGACCCACACAGGTGACCTAAGCGGTGATGCCGCTGCGCAAAAACTCCAGAGGTGGTGGCGGCGATGGCGGTGGAGGTAGACGCGGCGAGAGGCGTGGTAGGAGCGGTGAAGCGGACGGAAGATGAAGGCGGTCGAGAATGTAGAGACCACGGCGATCCCTACTACTGGCGCGGCGGTCCCAAGTATCGTCCCCATGCATCGATCTGAGCGAAATAGGTGTGAGAGTCAAAACCAACCCTACAACCAAGGTCGGTGAGTGTCCCCTGAAAGAAGTTGCATGGTTAGTTGGGAACATGAGAAACAATTGGAGCAGAAAAATCGGTGGACAAAGAGTACCTGACGACTAATGGACAAGGAAGTACCATCATGATGCATGCGAGGAGATAGAGAGGCGGGGAGGTCCTCTGAAGTGAGAGATGTGGAATCGGTGTCATGTGGAAAGAGGCACCGAATCTAGAACCCAAGAGGTACACTGGGAGACGTCTCGAGCTAGACTAGCGAACCCATTGAGCCGTGAGAGAGCTGCTGAAGAAGAGCACAGCAAAGCTGCTGAACAAAGTCACCTCGTTGAGATCTGATGAGTGGTGCGTCCTCCTGTGAAGGAAGGGCCTCCTGCCCCTTGGATCGTCCACCCCACGCGCCTTATTCCGCTTTTTTCGCACCGCACAACTCTGGTAGTCATGCCCGAAGTTCTTGCAATAGTTGCATTGAACTCCTGTTGGTGCAAAAGCAGGAGCGGCAATAGGCACCTGGGAGGGTACCGTAGTCGTAGCAGGAACCGTCGGTGTAGTCGAAGGAGCAGCAAGCACAGTCGGAATGGACTGTGCTGCTAACCCGAGACGAAGCTCCTCAGCTCGAAGTGTCGAAAGAGCTTCAGTGACAGTCGGTCGTGGCGAGCGGCTCAACAGTTGAGCTCTGACAGGCTCAAACTCTGGGTGAAGACGGCAGACAAAATCATAAAGACGAAGGCGATCGTGATCCGCCTTCTGAACCTTGTGGCACTCGCGCGATGGAGAAGCCACTCATCTATCGCCGCGGATACTAGCCAGAGCTCGGAAGAAGTCATCAACGGAAGAATCTCCCTGGCGAATCGTCTCCAACTCACGCTGAAGCGAAAAGAATTGAGCATCACTGCTCTGCTAGTATCGCTCACGCAAGTACTCCCAGATCTGTTGAGTAGACCGCAGACCAACAATATCTGGTGAATGGAATCGTCGACGCGACCACAAGGATGGCACGAACACGGGCCTCATCGCACACCGCTCGAAAGCGTCAATGGCATCTTGAAAAGCCTCATCAACGGCGTCGGAAGCGGCATCATCATCCTCGCCTTCTTCTTAGCGGCTTCACCGCCCGGGAGGTGCAGTATAGCCTGAGGAGGAGGCGAACCGCGGTGGCGGAGAAGGACAAGCACCGGTAACATGTCCCCAAAGGCGGAGACCATCAGCGTGATCTCCATGAGAGAAGACCATAACACGTAGTTCGTTCCATGGAGCTTTGTTCCCAAGAATGGGATCGCGGCGGATGGAGCAAGCCATCGATGGCGGGCCTTTGGGCGGCGCGGCGACCAAAGGCAACGATGTCTAACGGCGGCTGGGCGGCGCGGCGGTTAGATCAACGTTTTTTCTTTCTTTCTTTCCTTTTTGCTTTTCTTTTCTTTTTTTCTTTTTAACTATAAAGGTTGTTCTTTGGGCCTCTGGTGAATCACTTGAGCCAAGCGTCGGCCAAAGCGTCTCGGCCGGCCGCGGCGGCGGCGACGGCGCGCCCGTTTAAGCGGCGGCGGCGTGCTGGCCGGATCTGGCGGCGACACGAGGCGAGGGCGTGTCGGCGAATCGCGGCGGCTGGCCGAGAGGCGACCGGCGGCGACAAGCGGCGCGAGGCGAAGGGTCGCGGCGGCAAAGACGGAGCGAGGCCGTGTCGGCCGGATCTGGCGGCAGCGCGGGCGAGTCGACCGACGGCGGCGGCGACACAGGCGAGGCCGTGTCGGCGGTTGCGCGCGCGCGAGAGGTGACTGGCGGCGACAACGGAAGCGGCGGCGACGGAAGAATCGGCCGACGACGGCCAGACGGCGTCGAGGTGCCGGCGGCGGCGGCAGCGAGTGCGGAAGTAGATCGAGGTTAGGGTTTTAACCTCGCTCTGATACCATGTTAGGAATATTGTATGGATATTCATGAGGCCCAAAGGGCAATATATATAGAGGTACAAGGGGGATACATAGAAGGAATACAAGGCATATTAGGAAACAAATAACAGTCCTAATCTATTTCCTATTCTATCCTTAACATCGTCGACACTAACCACAAGGATGGTGCGAACATGGGCCCCATCAGCATACCAACGCTTGAAAGCAACAATAGCATACTGGAAAGTCTCATCAGCAGCAACAGCCGCCTCTACCTCCTTGGCAGCCTCATATGCAGGAGGTGCAGAATAGACTGCCTGGGAGGAGGCTGAACCGGTGGTGGCGGAGAAGGTCATGCACCAGTGATATGTCCCCAGAGGCGGAGACCATCTAGTGTGATCTCCTGAATGAAGACTACAACCTGTAGTTCGTCCCATGGAGTTTCGTTCCCGAGAATGGGATCGCAGTTGATCGACCAAGGCAACAAAGTCTAACAGGTGGCGTTGGACGGCGTGGCGGTTAAATCAACGTTTTTCTTTTTCTTTTCTTTTTTTGGAAAACTAATAAAACTGAATTCATCGAATCAGATATGATCCTTTCGAGCGGCACTCCAGGGGGCAGGCGGTGGGCGCTGAACGACGAGGTGGCGGGCGGCCTGTTGACGGGGCGTCGAGCGTCTGGGCATCCGGAGCGATCGGGCGACGAAGCGGCAGTCGGCTAGGCAACGAGCGGGCGGCGCCGAACGACGAAGTGATGGGTGGCCAGACGACTGACGTCGGGAGCGGTCGGGGCGGGCAACAAGGAAGTAGAATCAATGCGCGGCCGGGCGGGAGGCAATCGGATGTTGGACGATGACGTGCGGCGGCCGGTAGTTGAGGGCAACCATGGGCGCGGCGCCCTGAAGGCAGTGGCTCGACCTTTGAACTGGCAGCGGCAACGGTAGATGCCCAGCGGCGGTGCGGAAAACTAGGATAAGTGTCCTAACTGTGATATTATGTTATGAATATTATATGTATATTTATGAGATCCAAAGGGCAATATATATAGAGAGTATATGGGGATATATAAAGGAAACCGAGGCATATAAGGAAAAATAACACAATCCTATTATATTCTTAACAAGGTTTTATGTGCAAATGTACATGTTATATGTTGGGCTATTGGCCCATGGGAATACAACTACTTCATATTGCAACATGGTCATGCAGCATGGATATGTATTTGAGTTGAAAACAATATTGAACATACTATTCTAATTTTTTTTGCAAAATCCAGATTAAATGTTAAAAACAATATAAGACATCTTCGTACATTGATACATGCTATTATGAAGTAAACATACCGACAACACATCGCTTGGTAAAGGTGAAGCAACTGTTAATGAAGTAGGCAAGGGATTCTAAGGACAATGTTCAATGTACAATCTTGAATAATTGAATTGATATTCAGAAACAGATTGCTAAATATAGAAAAAGGTTTAGATTACCAACATATATACTGATGAATGGAAAGAAAAAAATTTACATCAGCAGTTGGACCAAAGGAGCAGAAAACTGTTGTTTTAAGAAAACTGGAAAATAGTTAGAAAAATGAACAAATAAAATATAGCCAGTTTCTAGGCAACAAATGCCAACAGCAATTGCAATGTACAAATTCAATATTCAAGATATGTAGCGGCATAGAGGGAACAGGAAATGTGATTTTGATAGGTTTAGTTGGAAAGATTTTGACAAAATAGCAAAAAAATGTTCCAAAGAGACTAAAGCAATTGCAGAAGAATAATACACATAAATAGGACAACTGAACAACTCATAAGAACATTACATAGAAGTGCCCATTTATTAATTAGGTTATATAAAAAGTTCATGATTATGCATTTTTTACCATCTTTTCTAGCATTACACCTCAACTACAACAAGATATTTTCAAACACACAAGGAACAAATGATAAGCTATCATGGATTCATGGTAGATTATTACAACAACTGTTGAACCTTAACAATGTGATATCACTTCCCTCAAATATCAATTCCCATATGCTGGAGTCTACTACAGAAGTATAGAGAATTAATGACAACCTGCTACTGCTCTCTAGTTCAACAACAACAAAAGCACATCAAAACGAATGGAAAGAAGCCATCCTATGTTATACATCATTTAAGAATACTAAACAAGAACAGCTCCAGAAAGAAAGGTAAAAGAAAGAAAAGGTTGGTACAAGGCGTGCAAAAGTATACCATTTTCCTAAAATGGTGATGTTCTGGTGATAGTTGTCAGGTCTTGAATGACCAATATATTTATGTACCACGTTCTGACAAAACAACTATAAATGTTCTAGTGATACCAATGGCCTTGAGTGAGATATACAAAGAAAATTTTCATAAGAATCATGACAAAATAATAGAGAAAAGACAGCATATACATCCTTTCTTTGGAACTCTACAACAATATCATGATACCATATAGAACATGAAAACCAATAATCAATAAAGACAGAATGGCAATATGTATATAAGAATCAAACCATAATCTCATAAAAGATGTTGTCGTACAAGAACAATCATGTTTCTTCCTATTGTTGTCAACCAAACCATTATCAGGGAACATATGGACTGGGTGGGAATTTTTATTTTTTTATACTCCCTCCAGTCTCCATTACTTTTCATTTTAGCTCCACACAACCAGAACAAGGAATGAGATAATGCCTTAGTTTTTGACATAGTTTTTGCTCTTAATTATATACCCATCTCTCTAACATCACTACCAAAACTAACTTGCCAAAATGTTGCCTAACAAAATCAAACCTACAAATATTTGCACACCAAAACTTTATTAAAATAACATCCGTTTTGGACTGGAGGTGGTAGTACCTCCGTTGGCCACATTTTTTTAGCTTTAACCATTATTATTTATAAGTGTGTACAAAGATCACATGAAACCACATTATGAAGGAACTCATATCATACATAAAGATATGTTAATAAAAGACAGTGTGAATATGCAAACTGAGATGTTGCTAGCAACATTGGCTTTCAAGTAACATTGTTACTGCTAGCAACGTATGATCAAATGGACAACATTCCTTATTTATATTGGCCAAACAGCTCGCAGAGAAGTTTCAATGGGTGTGAGTGTGTCTGCACTAGATTTGCCCCCAATAACAGATAAGTACTTCTTAGTGATTTGTCAAATAAACATCATTATGCCATAAAAAATTAAAAAAAAAACATGGGGTCATATGGCCATGTTATAACAAAGATATACAAGCATATGATGTGTTCCTGGCATAATACAAATGCTGGCCAACCAAAACGATGCATCTTCATGTCATTCTTACCAGCCATGAATTTGTCTCATTATAAATAAAATACACATTTGTGTCTTGGCTATTTGTTTGTTACAAGCTAAAATGACGATGAAATTTTTGGTTTCTACTTTCTGATTTGAGAACAGTGTCATTACATGAACAATCTCAGGGGAAAAAAGAGGAAGTACAATATCTCCTAAAAATCTTAAATATGCAACCACATATATTGTTTCAGGTATTCATCTTTGGAAATAACATCTCATTCTTAACTAGTAAATTTTCTGTTTGTAATTTCATTGATATTGCGCATAGCTAGATGCAGCAACTGTCAAAACTAGAATGACAGCAGTATGTGTGGGAATGACAGCAGTATATGTGGTACTGGCATAACCAGCTGTTCCACAAACTCTTCAATGTGAAGCTCGGCTCGATAATGTATTTGGAAAATTTCCAGAACCTGTTCGAAGAGTAGCAGACATTAGGTTTTCAGCATTGCGCTGTTAACTAACAGAACATGATAAGTTGCCCAAATTTCAAAGGTATTAAGATGAAACAGAAACAGACCTACCAAAAGTCATCATCTTGAAAAACTAATGACATCCTTTGTCCCTCTGTAGTTCTAAACAGTTTCAGGGCTTACTAGTCCTGTGCTTTCCTCGTATTTCTTCTCTAGGTTCAATTGTAAAAGAAAGTGTTTGACTTCATGTAAGCAAAAGTTGTAAAACAATCATTGCATAACAAAATATGAATACAGGCATGCCGGCCTAAAGAAATATTTATGCACAGGTTATTCATTACAATTACATATGGAAGGTGCCTTAGCTGACAGGATGCTGAGATGGAAAAAGCTACACAAGCAAATCTAAAAGGCCTTGACACACCAAAAACTCAATCATGTAACTCCAGCCAAGAAAAAGAATGTATTAAAAAAAGTAAAAATATCATGTCATGAATCAGCTCTACTGATAACAAATAACTGAGTAGTGCTTCCATGCTCTCCCAAAAAGTGAAAAGCACAAATTTTAAGGCACATTAGGCCATTAGGGTCTGATTTGCGTCGACCCCACTACTCCATTACTTTAGGATTTGTGCAATTTAGTTTTTGAGACAGCATAGAAGAATTACTACAACTAACCTGTGGAGTAGAGAAAGGAATTTTGGAGGCGGGGGCGGCGGCTAACCTGTGGCGCAGTCCTCTTCGTCGAAGGGCGGCGCGGCGGCGAGGGAGGAGCCGAAGCCGCGGCGGGCGCGGGCGGCGAGAGGCGTGGCAGGGCTCTTGGGTGGGCGTCGAGGAGGGGGCGAGAGGAGGACGCGAAAGCGCGGAGGCGGGGGGAGAGGTGGATGTGGAGGCGCGCGGCCGCCATGGGAGCGGCGTTTTTTGGTGGCTGGCAGGCTTGATACTGGCATATTCTTTTCCTCCAAAGCGGGTGGGTTTTGATTTTTTTTTTTTTTGCTACAGTATTTAACTTTTAAACAAAGTATTTTCTTAAGACGATGTTTACAAGTTAAACAATGTACACGTTAAAAACCTAACATCTGTACCAGCTAAAATCGTAAATGAGTATCTCTTTCCGTAATATGTACCGCAAATAACCAAAATTTAAAAATTTTAGCCAAAAACCATAAACCGCAGCTGTTGCCAAACAGACCGTCCCACCCCCATTTTTCCCTTTCACTTTGCCCCGTTTAGAACAGATAAAAAAATTCATATTCTGGCAGGAATTAAACTTTTTTTAAGGAAAGAGAGATATATTAGTCAAGGGACTCGTTACAATCCGGAACTAGATACACGCATCGCATGTTGAGCTAGCTCATAAGTTGCCTATTCTAATCTCTCTTAACCTTTACAATCTTAACCTCGCCTATTGCTGTCATTGACTCCTTAGCATCACGAATGTAACTCGAGTGCAGTGAACGCTCGAAATCTCTGGATGACAGTTCGGTAAAGTAAGAGTTACAATCTGTTTCCAAAATAACTGGTCCATGACACCATTGATGCACGACGAACAACCCCTCACAACAAGCTGCAAATTCTGCTTCCTCTACCGATGAGCAGTCCCTCAAGCAAGGGCGGATTTATAGTAATTCATAGGTATTCAGCTGAATACCTAATTTTTTTTGCAAAAAATCAGCTATACATTAGGTATAATATGTATATATATTAGTAAGTGGGTTTTAAAAAAGGAATCTGAATGGAAAAAGAGCTCCGGCCGATTCCCATGCAGCCCAGTCAGGCGCCTCACTCCCACGCGGCCACGGCGCCTCGCCCGAACGGCCCGTTGGCCCATTTCCTCCGCACTCGCCCACGTGAATACGCGATTAGGTCACTCGCCCGTGCGCCATCTTCGGCTGTTCGGCAACCCCAAATCCCCAATTCCCCATCTCCATCTCGCATTCGCCACGGGCGTCTTGATCTTCGCCGAGGCGCCGAGCCGACTCAACCCTAGATCCCTCAGATCCGGGCATCCAGCGCAGTCCTTCCTCATCCTCACTCCTCAGGCTCAGTCCTGCCACAGCGCAGTAGTGCAGTACTCCCTCGTCGCGTCGGCTCATCTGTGGTCTCGTCGCCCTCCGACCCTCCGTGACTCTGCCCGGCGCGAATAGCGGAATAGGTGAGCTACTGAGTCATTCCATAACCAAATAACCAATCATTTTGTTATTCTTCGTTCCTGCTTGATGCCGGCATGCGATGTCTGGTTGGTTTCTTGATGATGCGTCGAATCCGTAGGGTAGAGGCGATTGCGAGGAAACGGGAGGGTGATTTGGGGGAAATTTGGAGCAGGAAAACAGCCAAATAGGGGAAAGTAGGATGCTGTGATACCTTGATCTCTGCCGGTTACACAAATTCATGGGACAACGGCTTTGAGGTTTCCTTGGTGTATATGAGATTATGAGTATGAGTCACTTTGACTGAGTGAGTGAGTGTATCTGTGTATGACAATATGGCAATGCAATACTTGGAAAATGGAAATGGAGTAATGCCTGTAATGGACGTTGGTTATGCAATGGACGTTTGGTTACTGAATCTGTGACTCAGTGATTGTGTGTTTGTTTCAGGCTTTCAGCTTGTATAAAAGCTGATGGAATACATGGAAATTGTTTTTCTGCTAGTGCTTTGGTTGATGCTATCGTATATTAGATATGGGAATTTATAGATAGTTGATGCAATCGTATATTTGTAGTACAGGTTTCGGTTTTCTTGATGCAATCGTATATTTCTAGTATAGGTTTTGTTGACTGGAACTCCCTTACTGCTGAGTGGGTAAAAAGGGCATAAGAATGTTGTGTTGAAACATTAAATGGGGATGTTGTTATTGCGCTCTCTGTAATGCAAGATGTTATGCAATTGATCAGTTGTTAATATAATCTTTGGTATATCTATATGTTTGATTTTGTAGATCTTTGAGCTTTGAAAAATGAAGAAATCTGTAAATTTAAAATCTTTATGGGAGAGAGCCAGAAAGACGCAAAAGGTTACTTTCCATTATGCTTGTTCAAACAAAAAAGAATATCAATTACGCAATTGTTTACAAGCTTCTCAAATTGGTGCTAATTTTTCCCGTAGCAACTGCAAGTGTTGAGAGAGTGTTTTCTTCAATGAATTACGTGAAGAATAAGTTGAGAAATAGAATGGGAGAGCAGTACTTGAATGATTGCTTAGTTACATTTCTTGAGCAAGAGTTTTTTCTACAAGTTAAGGATGATGATATTATATCTCGCTTTCAAAGCATGAAGCGTCGCCGCGTTAATATTTAGTTCTTAATTATTTTATAATTTCTATGTATTATTTCAATTGTTGTTTGTAGTATGAACAATTGTACTTTAATTTTTGCTATTATGGACCTTTACATTTTTTATTGAGCAATATTTTTGTAACTTCGAATACCCATTCCGAAATTCCTGGATCCGCCACTGCCCTCAAGAAGCGCCAGGAGGAAATAAGAGCACTACCCTTATCGTCTCGAATGGCGGTGCCAACACCAGCCTTTTCCATTGCATCCACAAAACCTCCATCAACATTAACCTTGATCCAGCCCAAATGAGGTGGATGCCAGCAAGTAGGAGGAGCAGCTAAGGTTCTCTGAATTCGACTAGAGTAGCGCTCACCCAGAGCCTTCTTTCCTTTAACATCTATTGATTCCGGATGTAGAACTTGCAACAACGAATTTTGGAGCGCCACCAGAGCATGAACTGAACGCTCTACAGAAAAACATTCACCACCATGAGTAAGGGCATTCCGATTGCTCCAATTCTCCCAAAATGACAACATCAACGCTGGTCTTCCCTCCTTTGAGATTCTGTCGAGCAGAAGGAGAAACCAATTTGGCCCTGAATTAATGAGTAAACCCTCCTGCGGCAGATTATAAACATCTCTGATTACTGCCGTGGAAGCTCTAGCATGGGGGACATTCGACCACTACATGGAAAGTATCCTCCGGAGCATGCCCACAGATGGCGCAGGTTTCATCTGAAATGATATGTCTTCTCTTCTTGTTGACATTCGTGGCTAAAGCATTCTGAGCCAAGCGCCATGCAAAGGTCTTCCAAATATGCTTGAAAAGAGGATGGTCATTTACAAATTTGCTACAGGAAGGAAGGCTACCAGCCCTGCTAATATGAAAAGCCAACCTATAGGCACTTTTAACTGAAAATATCCCTGATTTCTCGTAGAACCAAGCCACCATGTCATCCTACTCGCGTTGAGAAAGATTAATGTTCAGAATCTGTTCTACGTCCACTGGGGTAAATTATTCTTTCACCACTTCTTCAATCGATTCTCGCCGAATTGGGTCGATGAGATCAGAGACCCATCTTAGCCACAACCGCCCACCCTTAGTGATCGGCTTCAGAGAGAATTCCCTGGGCACCCAGTTCTCTCTCCAAACAAGCACACTTTGTCCGTTCCCAATTCTCCAAATTATGCCCTTCTTTAGAAGATCAACACCATACTCAATAGCACGCCAAGTGCTGGATGTATTACCAGTGGACAATGTATCGAGTAAACTAGCTGCATATAAGCGCGGCGCACGCCGCGCTAGCTACCGTGTAGACCAAAGTAAAAGAGACGATAATTCGCAGGGGTTTAATAAAAAAATAGCGGACACATGCGTAATTTAGGAAAAACAAAAGGTCTTTTTTGTAAAAAACCGAGGACTTGTAAGGACCTGCACGTAAGTAAATAAGGACCTATACGTAATTTTGGAAACCCGTAGGGCGCTATCAAAAAATTTTTTAGGGAAAAAAAACATGTAGGGACTTTTTTGAAAAATCCAGGGACCTTTTCGCGAAGAAAAAGGACCTTTACATAATTTCAGAAAAATAGAAGGGAATGGCCTCCCCCGGCCGTACCAAAAACCGGGCGCCACGCGCCGGCCGGCCGAGGGAGGGGGGTGACGTGGACACGCTGGGGGGCCGGAATCCCCCCAGCTTTGTTTTGGTTACTAGCTGCATATAAGCGCGGCGCACGCCACGCTAGCTACCGTGTAGACCAAAGTAAAAGAGACGATAATTCGCAGGGGTTTAATAAAAAAAATCGAGGACACATGCGTAATTTAGGAAAAATCAAAGGTCTTTTTCGTAAAAAACCGAGGACTTGTAAGTACCTGTACGTAAGTAAATAAGGATCTATACGTAATTTTGGAAACCCGCGGGACGCTATCAAAAAATTTTTTAGGGAAAAAACCTGCAGGGACTTTTTTGAAAAGTTCAGAGACCTTTTCGCGAAGAAAAAGGACCTTTACGTAATTTTAGAAAAATAGGAGGGAATGGCCTCCCCCGGCCGTACCAAAAACCGGGCGCCACGCGCCGGCCGGCCGAGGAAGGGGGGCGACGTGGACACGCTGGGGGGGGGGGGGGCCGGAATCCCCAGGTTTGTTTGGGGTATGATGATGCCCGTTGGGATAGTACTTTGCTTTCAGAAGCCAGCACACAGGCTATGGGGACAGTAGAGTAGCCGCCATGCCTGTCTAGCGAGCAAAGCTTGATTAAACAGCTGTAAATCCCTAAAGTCGAGACCTCCTTGTGTCTTCAGGAGAATCAATTGATCCCACGAAGACCAATGTGTCTTCCTTACTCCATTCTCTGCACCCCACCAGTATTGCTGAATCAATTGCATGAAGTCATCAGAGTGACAAAGCTAACCTGAAAACTCCCATGGTATATGTTGGCAAAGCTTGAGCAACGGACTTAATCAGCACCTCTTTTCCAGCCATGGATAACTTCTTCTCACTCCAATCAGCTAATCTCTTCCCAAAACATGCTCGTAAAGGTTGGAATCGATCACATTTCATACGACCCTCTGGTGTGGGCAGTCCAAGGTATCTGGCCTCGAACGCTTCTTAATCGATCTGCAACACTCCACGAACAAGGTTTCTGGATTCTTGAGGGCATCTTGATCCAAAAATTACAAAGCATTTAGAAGGATTAATCAGCTGACAGGTATTATTAGCATATATCCGAAGCGCCTCTTTAATACGTGCAGCTTGCTCAACATTTGCGTGGAAGAACAGGAGGCTATCGTCCGCGAACAGGAGGTTGGACATGATCGGTGCACGGCAACAAGTACTGAGAGCTTGCAAACATCTCTCTTCCACTTCCTTTTGTAACAGCACAAAAAGCCCATCAGCCACAAAAAGAAAGAGATAATGCGACAAAGGATCACCTTGGCGAAGACCTCTTGTAGGGGAAAAGGCCGGCTGGGGAACGCCATTAAAACTCACTGAATAAGTCACAGTTGTGATGCATTGCATCACCCAACAAATCCATTTGCTACAAAAACCTAGCTTATGTAGAACACCTTCCAGAAAATTCCCATGGGCGTGCGACCCGTACGACCGTACAGGGCCCCCAATTTCCAGGGCCTCAAAAAATCTGTTGGAAATCAGGCCCAAGAATTCGCTTAGAACTTCACGATTCTTCTCTCGGGTGGGATTTTCAGATAAGCTACAGTATTTCGTCAGAGGAACAGACGAACTGAAGACTGTATGTTTTTTGGGCAATTTTCTTCTATTCTCTAATGCAAAAGTTATCAGCTTACAAATGCAAACATAAACTTAACTACTGGATCCACAAAATCCGTGATCCGCAAAATTAGGAAGGGAAAACGTGCAACACCGCACGACTGACAATGTAAAACAGAAAATGGTTTTTCTGAACCTGAAACTGCGCAGCTACTTCTAACTGAAACCTGCGCTGTTATTTAAATTCTGGCCGACTTGAACCTTCGCGCCATCTGTCTGCAATGCGTCAGGATCACCTTGCTTATAAAATCAGCCCAGCAGGAGAAGGCCCATATATTCGTGTGAGGCCAGAGCGCCAGAGCCTAGCTCGAGTCCGCGCGCGCGTCTCCGCGCGGCGACTTCGCGTGCGTGGCGCTTTGTATTCTCGGCTCCGAGCCCCGAGGCCCCACGGCGTTTCGTATTCTCTCTTGTATTCGTGACTTTGTCAGTTCGTGTTCGTCTCGTCTCCGCGACTCCGCCGAGCGCCGGCCGGCCGGCCAGCTCGTCCAGTTCGTGTTCGCTAGATGATGTTATTCAAGTAAAGATTATGCAAACCAAGAGTTCAAAAGGTACTATTCTTGATATATCGCATTTGCTCTGCAATACATACATTATTTTGGCTATATTTGGTATTTTGGTTTATGCCTCACTTAGAGCTTTGTACAGGGCCTCCAAATTTCACGGCACGGCCCTAATCAACACAATCGTATGCTTTGGAGAGATTGAGCTTATAGGCACAAAAATCCTGAGCAAACTCGTTGCCCGCATGTAAAACATGGATACATTCAAAAGCAATGATGTTAGAAATAATATTTACTAAGAGTCTAAGATGTAGTAGAGTTCGTCTTCATGTGTAACTCAAGGTGAAGTTATGTCTAACTTGAAGTCCGAATACGTATACAAGTAGAAGAGTATTGACCTACATATTGAGACGCTTATAACTAATTTTGTAAGAAAAAGAGGGGGAGCAAACAAGATAATAGAGAAATTCAGAAATTCTCCTGTGTTCTCTCAGATTATTTGCAATGTGTGTGTTTTCTCCCGAAATCAAGTTAACAAGTGGTATCAAAGCCTAGACGAGAAGCGAGTCGCTGAAAAAATCATCTCGGCGATTCTGTTTTGTGCTCATCTCGCGTAGCGCTCCCAAGGCATCCGCTCCGCGCGTCATCATGTTTCAGCAGTCCTCTCTTCAGTCCAGGAATTCTTGCGCCAAGGACAGAGCAAGAATTCAAGGGAGTGGGACCCGAGATAAGATAGAAGCGAGAGACCATGTGGTCGTGACTCCATGTGAATGATGAGTAATTGACAAAGGTTTAGGATAGTCGAGTTTGGATTGTGTGGTCGGACTATGTCGTTGCGCGGTGCAACGGGCTTGGTCGGACTTGGTCAAACTTGGTCGTATGGGTTTATGTTGCATATTCCGATGATTCGACAGGTTTGGACTTCGTCATGAGTAAGTATGATGTGCTTATGCTATTTACGCTTTCATGTATCGAGCGGTGCTATGTGACGTGTTTCTTGTCTGTGTGACTGCGGGGCGTCGGCGAGTCGTGGTGAGATACGAGGTGACCGGACTAGACACAGGGAGGTGTCGAGGTCAGAACGGTCGGATGTGTCGAAGACGGCGGAGATTCGATGTGGTTGCGAGTCGTGGACGATAAGGAGCGTGGAAGTTTCCCGGAAGGTGCACGAGGGGTGAATCAGTAAATTCGCAAGGCTGCACAAGCAGGAGCGGGCTCCGTTGGATTTAGCGGGCGTAACGGGGTGGAGACTCGTTAGCCAAGCGCTATAAATAGGTGGAGGGGGCTGCATGCCTCCCCATGGCTTTGGGAGAGAGAGTTAGGGTTTCCATTGGTCAAAAGAGTCTTTAGGAGGTGGTTTTGCCTTTGAGCTTTAGTGGTTGAGAGTAGGGGAGATGGACAGAGTTGGTCTGTAGGTGTGTCTCCCGTAGCTTCTCTGTGTGCTGTGTTCTGGAGAGAGTTCATCCCTTCTCAAGCATGTAGTGAGGAGATGGAGAGGGAGAGGGAGAGCTAGACTTCATGTAATCTCTTGTTCTAACGTCCATGCGTATCGGGACTCCTTGTAATCCTCACTTAATTTGGAATGGAAATCTGAAATTTATTTCTCCTATTCGTGTTCTCTGTTCTTCGTTCATCCCTTTTGGAGTGATTTTTTGTTTTTCTGTATTTGAATTGTTTCTTGCTGGGAAGGCCCAAAATGGGTTGCTCTATGTTGGGATGATGCCTCAAGATCATTTGATCGATTTTCCCAAGAGCAAACTTCATTTAATTTCAGATTTGGTTTTTTGGGCCTCCTCTGTTCATGGTTTTCATTTCTAGGGTTTGATGCTAATCTTGATTCCCTCCATAATATGGCATGAAACTTGATATCTAGAGTCCTAAGGCTATTGAGTAGCTATTCACAAAGTTTCATGAGCCAAGGATCAAGGATTGGAGAGTAATTTGAGTTTTGGTTCAGTTTTGCAAAAATTGCAGAGTTTTGTCATATTCTGAATTTCTAGCTCTTCAGTTAAATTCTTTGTTTTCCAAAGGTCCTAGGGGTATTTAGAACATGTTCTTGAGCTTGTGTTTTGAGGGGATTAAAGTTTTAGCATCAATTCCTTGTGTGTTGGCAGCTGTGAGTCCTTTTGGCAGTGTGGAGTATTTTCAGTCCAGGTTCTCGGTTGTCTGAAGAAAAGTTCGGTTCTATGCAGTAATATTTCAGTTCGGCTAGTACTCAATCTTTCTTGTGCTAGTGATTGTGTTCGGCTAGCTTTAATTAGTTCAGGTGACTGTATTCTTCTCGGCATGTTCCTCAGCTAAATCAATCAACACTTGCCGAATGCATCTGCAGCCTTCTGCTTGTTATTTAGTCTCTTTTCTCTCAACTGAGCAGTAGTATTCAATCACTAATTGCTCTCTAAACATTTCCTGTTTTGAAAGCTACTTCTCATTTCTTCTTTCTTTTGCTGTTTTTGACCTTGCTGCATGCAATCCAAATGACCTCGCTTTCGGCTGAAATTTTTGCTGTTTAATTACTGATCTAGGCTGAGTTTATCCGAGTTACATGCAGTTCTGATTTTTATCTCTCTTTGTTTTTTTGGGGGGCAGCAAGCAGTTTTGGCCAGCAGCTTTGAGTGTCAGTTTGGGTCTTCTTTGCTTGCTGTTTTTGGCCAAGGTGCAGTGGTCTTTTGTCTCCCTTTCTTGTGCCATCCGAGAGGCAATCTTGATCTTTCTCTATTTCAGTTTTGAAGTAGACAAGCTTCTCAGTTCTCGTAGCCCATCAGTTTCTCGACAGATGTGTTTCGGTTTTTCCGGTGTGCAAATTTAATCTTGCTTCATAGCTTTCATAGCTATCGAAGTAGAGAGTCGGTGAGAATACTTTGGGGGCGATTTTTAAAGTCGACATTCACCCCCCTCTGTCGCCATTTCGGTCCAACAAGAAGCTAGTGCGGCATACATAAATCCAAGAAACAGGCTTCTAAAGACAATTTTTTGCTCAGTCCAATCTAAAGTCGACGCAACGCAGGCTTGTATTGTCTTTTTGCGTTGGGTTAAGTGCTGCGTAGGAAGGAGTTGTTTACTCGTTGATGGTTTTTTTGTCGGCTGACGCAGGCAGCAACCACGCGCGAGACACCGAAACCGAGTCAACTACGGTCCATCTCCGAGATGGAGTCTAAGCCGCGTGGTGTCTCCGATTCAGTTCCTTGCTCCAACAATAAAAGTGCACAGCGCGAGGGGAGAAACACCAAGAAAAACCACCAAGAGAAAAAGGAAAAACAACGCAGTTTTTTCCTTCGTTCCCTTGGTCCAAGAGCCGCTTCAAAGTAGCCTGAGTTTTTGATCTGTGCTCAAGATCATGTCGCGTTCTTCGGGAAGTGGTGTCACCGGTGACGAAGCATCATGCAGTATGATGGCGAAGGAGAGTTCCGCTATTTCACTGCATTATCCGATACTCACGACGAGCAATTATACAGCCTGGGCAATCAAGATGAAGGTGTACATGAAGACTTAATGAGTGTGAGATGAGATCGAGAATGGCAACGTCGATGTGCGCGAGGATCAGATGGCATTGGCGGCCATCTATCAGGGCATCCTAGAGGAGACGCTCTTCCTACTGGCCGAAAGGGAGATGGCCAAAGCCGCGTGAGAGGTGCTGAAGACAATGTATCTTGATGCCGATCATGTGAATATATATATATATATATATATATATATATATATATAGCCGCCGGTTAGTAATGCATCGGAATAAGAGGAGAACGCGCGTTTTGGGGGCGTGGCACCGAGCGGCCGTGGAGACTCAAAAGAATACGCGTTTTTGTGCATGACGCAAGAAGAAACAGAGGAAAAACGATGGGCGACGTGATTTGGAGATGAATAGTATCAGTGTTTTTCAATTAAAGTTTGTGAGTTTTTTTAATTCGCATCTATTATCTTTTTTTTCCTGGTTTTTTTATTTCTATAAATTTTTTATGCATTGATCTATATCTAGGTATTTTTGTTGCTTACATACATGAATTACTTTTAATTAAAAATTGATTAGAAAATTGAGGAAAAAACGAGCACGTTGGCTGATCGATCGGAAGTTTTTGTGCTACAGTACTTTTGCTACAATAACGCTACAGTTTGCTGCAGTATGCTACAGTACCCACTACGTTGATTCGCTACAGTAAAATCAGGGGCGAAATCTGTTTTTTGTTTTTTTATTTCTGGTTTTTGCACATTAAAAGGTAGAAAATCTAAAAAAAAATTCCGCTGTGTATTGCAATCATTCACCCCATCTGATTGTATCAACGATCCTACAGAAAGCCATCAGGTCCAGGCGCTTTAAGCGATCCAATCTGAAATAGAGCATTGCTAACTAATGTGTGATCATTGAAGCCACAATCTCTTCCCTGTATAGAATTTCATCCATCCTCTTCATATGCGTCCTGATAGTAGAATTGTTAGCAACAGGATCCCCTGTTTGCAAAGCTTCAATCTTTTTTTGTAAACCATGTAGTTCCTTAGAAACTGAGCCGAATGCCTCACTGGTCCACTCCTTTAGGGAGCACATCAATTTCTTTAAAGATGCGTCTATTTTACCAAGGTCACCGCCTCGACCAGGCATAAGCCACGCCTCCTTAATTACCTTCGGGAGACTTTCCTCTCTTTCCCACATAATTTCATATCATGTTGGTTTAACTCTTCGGGGATGATGCTCTTCCTTTTGTATCTTTAAAAGGATCAGCAGTGATCAGAGCATGACGACACCAAGTGTTGGACTTGCGCCGCACCAAAAAGGTCCCTCCAATTCATATCGGCCACAGCCCTGTCCAGGTGGACACGAGCATTACGTCTATCGCCCTGCTTGTTATCATAGGTGTATGGCACACCATGGAAACCCAAGTCTGATAACTCGCATTGAGCCTCTCTGAAATTTGGTAGTGACTCAGCCGGTGAGTCACCTACACCTCCGAGGAAAGATTTTGCCAAAGGCTCGATAGTTTGTTTCATCGAACACAAACTGACTCTAGTATATTTATTTGAGGACTTCATAAGACTAGCTTGCTCTTTGTTGGTCACTTTCTCCAATTTTATATTTTCCAATTCCTTTCTGATAGTGACGCTGAGCCCGGTAGTTCACCCACCGAGTTGTCGGGAAGGCTACAGTGAGGATCAACAGGGTGGCGCTATAGTATTGTCAGCCAGCTGACCCGCCTCAACATCTCTTGAAAACTCCTTCCGTGCCTTGCTCTCCCAACGCTGGGCTAGCGATTTCACTTGACCAAAATCTTCTCCTTGGCCAAGAGTGATAACAGGACCCTTCGCCAGATCAAGGTCGGCCGACTTGCCACGCTAAACACTAAGATGCTGAACTACATCCGCTAAGATATCATCATCTCTGCCCGTTGCTACTTCCTGATCATCCTTAGGATCACACGAATCTTGGCTTCCATCATTAACAACCCTTTGACCCCTGAATGTACCCGACGCAGAAACATTCGGGGAAGCTGTCTTTGACGAAGCACCGAAGTGTAAATCCCTGGCAACATAATTTGCTGCAGTGGCCTGGACAAACCATCTCTTGTGCTCGAGCTTTTTATAGGGCAATGTCTAAAGATCCATACTAAAATGAATCCTTGGCTGCTTCTTGAAATCCTTTATACAGTCCCGATCCGAGTGCCCCAAAAAACCACAGTAAAAGCAGAAGTGAGGAACTTGCTCGTACTTGACATCATACCTCTGAATCTCCAAGGACCCCTTTAGTTTAATCAGGATTTTTTGAACTAATAGTTTGTCCACCGGAAGCTCCACACGAATGCGAAAGAACTCCACCCCTGTGTGTGCTACGCCAACAACATCCACCTCAAGGACTTTTCCTATCTTGCTGCCTAGCATCTTTCCAACGGTTAAAGTTCGCATTGCGGTTGGGAGATCATAGACATGAATCCATATTGGGATCACATTTAACTTCACTTCCGAAGGTCGGGAAAGACTGTCATATGGCACAATAATTAGGGCATCACCCCTATGAGTCCATGGTCCTCCTCTTCTAACGGAATTGAAATTCCCTTTCGACTAAAATTCCACAAGGAACATATTTCCTTTCAAAGTTTTGTACTCCATAGCCTGTCGTAGTCCCCATGCACCAGCCATCTCCTGGAACAAACCACGAGTCCGCGAGTGCTAAACCGGCGAATAGAGTGGAACAGTGCCAATCCAACCCACTTAGAAACAATGGAATTCTCTGTTTCATGAAAATCAATCTCAATGGCCTCAACATCTTCTTCGAGATCCACATTGAGAGACCATGTGGAGGTCATCCCGTGTTTATGATAAGTAATTGACATCGCTTTAGGTAAGTCGAGTTTGGTTTGGGTGGTTTGGACCTTGACGTTGCATGGTGCAACAGGCTCGGTCGGACTTGGTCAGACTTTGTCGTATGAGATTAGGATACTTATTCCGATGATTCGACAGGTTTTGACTTCAGTGTGTGTAAGTATGGTGTGTTTATACCATTTACGCTTTCATGTATCGAGCGGTGCTATTTGATGTGTTTCTTGTCTGTGTGACTGCAGGACATCGGGCGGAGTCGTGGTGAGACACGGTAGACCGGACTAGGCGCAGGTGGCGTTGAGGTCAGAACGGTCGGTACTCGAGGTGGTTGCGAGGCGTGTGAGACAAGGAGCACGGAAGCTTCCCGGAAGGTGCAGGAGGGGCGAAACGGGAATTTCGCAAGGCTGCACAAGCGGGAGCGGGCTCCATTGGATTTAGCAGGTGTAACGGGGTGGAGACCCGTTAGCCGTGAGCTATAAATAGGTTGGAGGGGCTGCATGCCCACTTGAACACTTGTGGAGAGTTAAGGTTTGCTAGAGTCAAAAGAGGCTTTGTAAGTTTGTTTTGGCTTTAAGCTTTAGTGGTTGAGAGTGGGCAGGAGAGGCAGAAATTCTGTTGGAGAGTGTCTCCCGTAGCTTCCTCTCTATGGGTGAGCATGTGAGTGTTCTTGTGTTCTTGAAAGAAGGATGTAGCTTGTGCTCTCAATCCAAGCATGTATGGGGTTGTAGGGATGGTATGAGCTGATACTCTATGTAATCATGTATCTCTCTTCCTCATTATCAATCCAAGATGGCTTTGTTTGAATTTGATTGAGGCCCTGGTTCTCTGTTTTGTCTGTTCTTCATTTCTCTTCGATGCTCTTCATGTCTGAATTTTGAGTTTTTCGTTTTCGAGTTGATTCTTGTTGGAAAGGCCCAAAATGGGTTGCTATGACATGGGAGATGCTCAAAAGCCATTTGGCTAGTTGATCCAAAGAGCAAACCAAGTTTAATTTTAGTTTTAATCTTTTGGTCTCCTCTGTTCATGCATTTCTTTTCTAGGATTTTGAGGTAAATCTTGATTCCCTTGGAGAAATGGCATGAAATTTGATCTGGATTATCCCATGGCTATTGCTAACATATCCTCAAAGTTTCATAGCCAAAAGATCAAAGGTTGGGGAGTAATTTGAGTTTTTGTGCCTCTCTCTAAAAAGTTTCAGTTTTGGGCAAAATCTGAATTTCTTGATCTCTTGTTTGATTTCTCTGTTTTCTAGAGGCCCCTTGCTATTTAGTTTGTTGTGGTAGTGCTTTGGGACAAAAAGATTGAAAAGAAATCTTCAAATTCTTGGGTTTGCTAAGTCTGAATTGATCTTCAGGGGAGCTGTTTTCAGGTGCTTTTCAGTTCTTCTTTTCTGTTGCCTTCTGGTCCTTCTGTTGGATGCCGTTTTCAGTTGTCTTCTTTCATCTTGTTCGACAGCAGCAGAGATTGCCAACCACATCCTTCTCTGCTAATTAAAAAAAACATGCATGCCGATTCTTGGTGGTTCCATGTTCTTCGGCCAGATTCCTTTTGGTGCTTACGACATGAAGTAATTGTTTTACTAATCATTTTTTTCTCTCGGCAAGCATGCAGTAGTTGCCATTCTTGCTCTTTAGTGCCTTTTCTTTTATTTCTATTGCTGACTTTCAACCATTTTGCATGCAGATCAAACGGCATTATTTTCAGCTGAAATTTTTACTGGTTAATCTCTGATTTATGCTGAATTTTTTAGTATCGCATGTGTTCCAGATTTCAGCAAAATTAATTTTAATTTTCTGTGAGTTGCTTTGTTTTGCATCTTTTTGAAAAATCAGTGTTCGATTTCTCGGGGGCGATTTTGAAGCGAGCGACATTCACCCCCCTCTGTCGCCATTTCGGTCCTACACACATCAAACTCATGCAGAACATCAGCCGTCATCGCTCCATCCAGATTATCAGCAGCCGCCTCCTCACGCCTATTCTCCTCCTCATTATCCTGACCACACCACTTTTGCCATTCGAAAGCGCTCGCCATCGTTGTCCCCCAGACCAAACTAATCCATTGTTGTCACGGCGTCACCTTGGCGTCCAGGCGCCGGGGAGGAGACGCCAGGAAGGAGCGCCTCGTCCTGGCTAGCTAGGCGGACGCCTAGGTCGACGAGGCATCCGCGGCGTTGACGAGGCATCCACGGCTTTGGTCTGGGTGGGCGCCATGTCCAATCCAAAGAGGCAAAGGATAAGGCTTAAGGCATGAAGCAGTGAAGCCCCGAAACCGAAGCGGTGCTGGGTTGTGACTATTAAGGCGAAGATGCAAAGGTGACTGGGAAGGGCCCGAGCCCTAGGCTCACCACCAGGTACGCCCTCCGCCCCTCTCCTCTCCAACCGCGCTCCGGCCATGCTGCCTCCCTCCCTCTGGCAATCCGGCTACCTCCCTCCACCCACGCCGCCTCCCTCCCGCCCGCCCGCCACGCCGCCTCCCTCCCTCCTGTGCTCCGGCCCCCTCCCTCCCGCTGTCTCCCATGCTCCGGCCACCTCCCTCCTGCCGCGTCGCCTCCCTACCACGCTTTGGCCGCCTCCCTCCCTACCGTGCTCCGGCCGCCTCCCTCTCGCCGCGCCACCTCCCACCCTCTGCTTCCCCCTTTGCTCTCTGCTGCTGTGTGCCTCCCTCAGTCCCTTTGCTGCCTGATGCGCTGTAGTGCTACTTATAAGTCCCTCAGTCCCTCTGATGTCTATTGCATACCTAATGTATTTTTGTGTTGTTGGCCTGCTACTAATAGTGTACTGCACTACTGCAAATTTACATGTATGATAGTGTTGCTAATTTGTACCACAGATTTACATGTATGATAGTGTTGCTACTTGCTAGAATGCTAGTTGTAGATGTAGACTTGTAGTTGCTAGTTATTACTTGTACTCTTGTAGTCTTGTTGCTAGTTGCTACTTGCTAACATGGTAGTTGCTACTGTGTGCAAGGATTTGATGGAAAATCAAAGAGAGCAAGGCGGTGGTGACAATGTTGAGGCAGTCGAGCAGCAGAGTGGGCGACATGAATCATATGATCCAAATAAAGATCCTAAACGAAGGGCAAAGTCCAAAGATCCTGGATGGCAGTATGGTTTTTGGTCAGATTTGGGCAACAAAGATAAGATCCAATGCAAGATTTGTGGAATGGTTGTTTCTTCGGGAATCAAGAGGCTTACGCAATATCTTGCCGGGGGCTTTGGAGATGTAGAGAAATGCTCCAAGACCACTATAGCCATCATGAGAGAGATGAAAGACTACCTTAGGAAGGGGATGAGGAACAAGCCAATCAATTATGATGATGATGTACAAGAGGCACAAGAGGAAGCACAAGAGACCGACGAAGTCGACCAACCACAAAGAGAAGCAACACATTCATCAAAAGGCTCTTGGCCCTCTCTTCGGGCATCCACCACAGTACCAAAGCCAACTCCAAGTTCTAGGACAACTATGAAAAGGAAACTAGCAGCTGCAGCTCTTTAATCCAAGAAGCCTTCTCCGGCGCCTCCGAAGGGAACTAAATCTGTTATTAGTATGCTTCGGAAGTTTCCCCATGAGGTGGTTGAGGAAAGACATACAAGGGGAAAGAAGTAAACATGCATGTAGCAGTTCAACTCTAAGATCACCAAGGAAAATAGAGAGAGATGCAATGAATACATAAGATATTTTTTCTACTCAAATGGTATACCCTTTAATGTTGCCAAGTCAAGGTCCTTTGAGGTAATGGTTGAGGCCATTGGGCAAATTAGACTCAGTCATATTGGACCAAGTTATTATGACTTAAGGAAACTAGGGTTGCAAAAGGCAAAGCAGAAGATAGACCTTCTGAGAAAGACACATGAGTTAGCTTGGAAGGAGCATGGTTGCACTATCATGTCAGATAGGTAGACTGATAAAAGAGGACGGCATTTGATTAATTTCCTTGCCAACAGCCCAGAGGGGACTTTCTTCCTAGAGTCTGTTGATGCATCAAGTCAGGTGGCCAATGCAAATATGCTAGATGACTTACTACAGAAGAGAATTGAGGATGTTGGCATTCAAAATGTTGTTCAAGTGATCACTGACAATGGTGCTAACTTCAAGGCAGCAGGCAGACTTCTAATGGCCAGAATTCCTACTCTATTTTGGACCCCATGTGCTGCCCATTGCATAGACCTCATGTTGGAGAAAATTGGTAAGATATCTGAGTTCAATAGTTGCATTACCAAAGCCAAGAATATCACCACTTTTATCTATAAGCATGGGAAACTTCTTGATGCAATGAGGGATAAGACAGGAGGCTATGATCTTGTGAGGTCAGCAGCCACTCGATTTGCCACATCGTTCCTAACCTTGCAGAGTTTGTTCAAGCATAGGGCTACATTGAGAAATCTCTTTGTGGATGAGGATTGGAATAGATGAAAATTGGCTAAGTCACAAGTGGGGAAGAATGTAGTTGAAATTGTACTCTCTACTAATTTTTAGAATATTGTGCAATGCTCGAAAAGAGCAACAACACCACTAGTTACTGTATTGAGGATCGTTGATGGTGATGAGAACCCAATGATACCAGAGGTTTTGATAGCTATGAATGTTGCCAAGGAGAAAATAAAAGAAGCCTTGCGGGGCCAGGCTCTCCTTGAACGTATGATTGACATTATTGAGAGATGATGGACAGACCAAATGGAAGTGAAGCTATATGGGGCGGCACTGCACTTGAATCCAAATAAATTTTATGCATTCAAGTAGAAAGATAGTACACGTGCCCGAAAGCTAAGAGACAATTTCAATGATGTTCTTTCCAAGATGGTTGGTTACGGCGATGAGGAACTTGCCACAAAGATATCCACCCAAGCTAATCATTATGAGAAAAAAGCGAGCTTGCTTTGGAAAGGCACTAGCAATATCAAGTCAAGGAAAAATGAGTCCATTTAAGTAGTCAATTAGTCAACTTCATTTCAATTTTGCATATCCAATTTTATTCCTTCATGAATCAAGCCTTTTCCAATTTCCATTTTGTAGTTGATTGGTAGGATGCATATGGTTGCGACGCATCAGACCTTCAACAATTTACAAAGCGTCTTCTTGGTCTTCGTGCTTCGTCTTTCAGGTGTGAGCGCAATTGGAACATGTTTGAATTTGTAAATAGTTACTAACTATTAGTACAATACTAACTAACACTCTAATTGGATTTATTTAATGTTTTCTTGAATCTTAACTCTTGAGTCTTTTTTTGTTATTATTCCTTTTAGATACATACAAAGAAAAGGAACTGACTGGAGCACCAAAGGTTGAATGATTTGGTTTATATCAAATATAACCAAAAGATTTCAAAAGATGCGTGTAGAGGGGAGCAACTTTAACCCATTGATCTTTGATGAGTATGAGTGGAACACTGATTGGGGGGTGCTAAAGATGTCCATGAGACGGAGCTGGAAAATCTAGATTGGGCACTTGTTGATGAGGTTGTGGGTGCATCAAGTGTGCTTTGTGGTCGCAATCTACCTAGGCAAGCCCATGCAACAGTTGCTGGGACTGGGAGCACTATATTGTCTTATCATCGGTGACGCCATGGTGGTGGTGGTGCTGCTGCAGGTTCAAGCTCAAGGCCGGTTGAAGTGGAAGGAGGCAGGAGAGGTGATGAGCTTGATGAAGATTTTGATATGGATGATGACGAGATTGAGGATGACTACGGCGAATCTCCTCCTACTCCTACTTATGACAATGCACAAAGTGGTGGTGCAGGCCATGGGGAAGATGGTACAACTTCATATTATGATTGTTGATGCCTTGATAGAGAGTTGTAGTTGTTTTGTAACTTTGTTTGCCTTTGACTTATTGTCTTGAACTCTTTGATGCATTATGCAGTAGTAGTACTATGTGATGGGTCTATCTTGGCAAAGTGGCAATGTTATGTTAGTTTTTGCTCTCAATTTCATCATGTCAACTCAAAAGCTTATTTCATTTCATCATTTCAAGTTTATAAATATGAAATTACAATAGTCAATGCCCAATTGCTCAATATTCAGTAACCATTTTACAACTTTATATTATAATGTTTGCTATCTTTCTCAATGGCAAGAACATATGGCTTCAATGGCTTTCATCTTATTCTTCTAAAGCCACACTCTATTGTTTCTCTCTACAATTTCATCTTGGATGGGGGGTTGCTTGGCTACCTGCAAAAAGAATAAAAGAATGGCATGCTCATCAAAGTATTAGGTATGCAATTGTTATTGACCTCTCTCTAATTTGCTGTTTTAGTTAAGTAGTCAGGTACTCATCAAGTGAACCGCCTTACCTCGCCTAGCATCGCCTAGAGGACGACTAGGCGTCCTGGCATCCCTTAGGCGCTGTGGTCGTCAAGGTCACTGTGACAACCATGAACTAATCAACAATTCAACACCTCAATCTCCAGTAAAAGCCTCGGGTAGGCAGAGCACAAGGGCTCCCCTTAATCACCCCAGCCTTGCAGAGGTCAAAACATATTCGGAGAAACAGACGGAGATGGGCATGAATCGTAGATGAGATAGAAATAAAATTTACTTGCAGGTCAAGTAAGGATTCATAAACAGCCCCCGTCAAGACCCTAATCGCCAGGAGAAAGACTGGCAGTGCAAGTAAGACGTGGCGTGACTCTATTTAGCATGTACCACTCACAAGATCTTTAGCTCTTGTGCTTATCAGCATGTCACTCCCCTGTTTGTCTAGCTAGATCCATGCACGACAACTTTATTTTCGGCTCTCAAATCTTGGCAACCGCGAGAAAGAAACAGCAAACAAATCGAAATCCTTGCCAAGGACTGGTCATGAGAAAGAAATCCTGACACAGCCCTACTTACTCGCAGGAATTAAATGTTGGGATATAGGTAGGCTACACTAGTTCAGATTAAAATTTTTCTATCGTGTAAACCAAGAAGCCATACGAGTAAGAGATCATATATCATTACCACTAGACGCGCAGTGCAGCGGAAGCAGAATTGAAGCAGGCAGCTCAACAAAGAGCGTGTCGGTGTAGTGGAAGTAGTCGATCATTCTCTGGCCAACCATATCCTCCTCGCAATCGTTCTGATTAGCGTCGCAGTTGCAACAGCGCCTCTGCCAAAAGCTGCAACATTTTGCACCTAATCCTGGAGACAACAAAACGAACAAGAACAATATTAGAGACAAATCCTGGAGAATCAATCAAGCTCTCCCGACTAGATAGGGGATTACAAAGACTAGGGCTAGTAACATTATTTTGTAATCTCATTGAGAGCATCTTGTAACAAGTTCATAACAATAAAGATCATCCTCATTCTCCTTCTAAATACTTTGGATGGATTTAGCCTTTTTCTTTCACTTCGTAGTATTGACGACTTGATCATATCAACAAGACAAGTGGTGTAGATATTTAACAAGTGGTGTAGATATTTCTTTTTATCTTGAGAAAAATTGTAAGAATTGTCTTTTCTGATTTAAAAATTGTTACAGATTTTAGTTTTTCCGGGTTTAAAGATTACTAGGAAGGTCCGTGCGCTACGCTGTGCCGGTCAATTTTGAATGTATTCCCGAAAGCATAACTACATTTAACAGCGCACAAACATGTTGATATATTTGGATGCACTTCACATCAGAGATAATAAATACGAACAACAGAGACACAAGAAAATGTCCGTGCTATAGGAGTAAACTTGATGAACATTGAAATACATACGTGCATGTGTCTTTTGCATGTAGGTGAGCAATGTACCTTTCGAACAAAGCCTTCTGCTGTTCTGCAGATATGAGCTCGTATAATTTGCGCATGATCGTTTCTTCTTCTACCTGCTTCAAATGGTAGAAACAAATTACCATCTAAAAATATTACCCCAAGGTGCATTATCAACACAAAAGATTACACTATGTAAGGCTCACCTGAAGTTTATGCAACCGATACAACATTGCTCGGTATGTTTCCATTAGGGCATGATTTTGATTGGCCAAATGGCTGCAGATCTCTCTTATGTTATATAATGAACCAAAATGGTAATTAATCTAATGCCAAAGAGTAGTAAAGAAATCGTACCTGGACATTTCAGCTCAATGCTTCGGTTCCATTATTACAAAAGTCTTGATACTGCTTCCTACAAATTACATGGTCTATCAGACAACAATGTCGAACCAAGTTAGACATGGTCTATTAGACAAACATCTCAAACCAAGCTAGAAATGTACCTCCATCTGTTCATCTGCTGTACAATTATCAAATCTACAAATGCCGTGTAACACGTTCTTTGTGTGATCTAGTAACAATCACCCCGGATCAAGCTAGCAGATTGTCCATTGTATGATGCGCAATGAAATCTACGTGTGTCAGTCATAACATAATTTTTGCTATCTAAAGAAGCCTTCTCAAACATGGAACTAATTCAGAGTGTCAGCTTACGCAAAGTTTCTCCTTGGCATTGGTGTCCGCCATTGACCGGTACGTAACCTTGTTTTTAGTTTTCACAAACTTGAACAAAAAAATCTTACAATTCTGTGGTCACAACCAACTGGAGATACGCCAAGTATGGAGAAGGATGCTATATATACAGATAAACAGATTCGAAGTCAAACTTGTTGAACATACTTTACAGCTCAATTGAAATTTGGGAGAAACATGACTATGCAAAGAAAAGAAGTATATGAAACTTTGCATTAACAAGCGATCAAATGACCTAAGATTACTGTAATGACAACAGGCACTAAAGGCGCAAATTCTGACTTAGCAAAATAAAGGCAGCACATGTGTATATCATGCGTATATGCAAGTAAAACTGAAGACATGAATCAAAGAAAGGAACAAGAACAACACATACCTACCCACTGTAGCTGAGCATGTGTCCAATGTGTTCCCATTGTTAGCCCATGAACGGGGTCGTCTCCATCACCCTTGTCGTAGAACTTCGGACTGAACTCGAAAGGGTGCACGGCACTGCCAAAGTACGGCCTGCTAACAGGGAAGTGTTCCCATGACCACAACTGTAGGAGAATGTAGCACACCATAAGGATTGGCTCGCTGGTCGCAGTATACTGTGAGGCATCACACAAGTTTCGGTATGTGGCGCTAAGAACTGCGGATCTCCAGTTGTATTACGGCACCTGGTCAGGCCAGGCATCCGCCAAGGACTCCGCAAGGTGTATGTAGCTGGGGTGAACAGAGTCTCAATGGTGGTAGGAAACAAGAATCACCCGAACAGAAATAGCAGGTACGCGATGAAGTGTGTCCGCACCACCTCCTGAGGCACGTACACGGGGCAGGTCATGTAGCATCTTAGTCACGAATGTGGCACACCAGATACGTTATCCGGGATCAGGTGACCGAACCGGTGACCCAGGCGGACCTTCCAGCCCACCGACTTGGGGTGGCACTACTGCAGCACCACGCAGCGGTAGAGTTATAAGCATGGGCACGTCCTGAAGAATAATAGTCATCTCGCCCCACCGGAAGTGAAAGGTGTGAGTCTTCGATCTCCAACGATCAACGAGTGCGGACAGCAACGCCGCATCGAATTGGAACGCATGTGGTAGATCCAGCAAGCGGGCAATGGGCAGTAGGCCGGTGTCCCGCAGTAGTGGAATGTACCGCTAGTCTAGAGGCTAGTGCTCTCGGAGACTCTTAAGAATCAAGCTCGGAGGGCTGGCACCCGATGACCATGCCAGGCATCGGTGTTGCTTGATATCGGCCTGTTTGGACACTGGCTAAAGGAGTGGCCAATCATTTTGCAGAGTCTACACTTCAGGCGCCGAACCCGATCCCCACGCTGGCTGTCATCTATGTCATTGCGGATGCGACGGCCATGTCGTCTTCCAAGGCCGACGTGCCTTAGTGCATCGTTCGGCACCCACTTCATCTACCCTGGCCATAGGTCTCTGTAGTGCATGTCCACTCCGTACGAATGGAACTCCGTACTCCAGGTTTCATACAGTTGCTGAGTACTTTGAGATGTAATGCGTCGACGCCTGGTGCCATACTGCACATGCCGCGTAGACATGGGAGCATGGTTTATGTAGAAACTACAGCTTGTTGCAGGTGTAAGATACTTTCTCATTAATCGTACAGATCTGCTTGCGATCCCCTCTAGTGTGACCCATCACGTATTTCTGTCTGAGGCGGACCTTGAACTTTTTCCTTATGCCATCCATGGTATGAGCAATGTAGGAATGAGCCTTCTCGATCTTCTTATCCATGTACGCCTACATTATCTCAGAGAATTGTTTGCCTTCGTCCAAATGTTCTTAGCCATCATAGCTCTATTGACAAAGTACCCGACTGAATGGTTTCGACTCTCCTCCACGACTGCCGTGATAGGTAGGGATCTTACGCCCTTCAGGACACCGTTGTACACCTCAGACATGTTAGTTGTCATGATTCCATACCTTACTCCACCGGTGTCATGTAGCAAAGACCACATCTCTAAGTCAGGTGCGTTTGACTGAAGCCATTGTGTGAACTCCCCAACTCTCAAGGAGCCTCCCTCCACGGCCCCAGCTTCAGCCTGGGCGATACGTAGTACATGCTTGCCAGTCTCTTGGTCGAGCTGCTTCCACAAGGCCTCAAACTTTCTCTTTCGGTTCTGCATACAAAACTTCTTGAATATCTTCATTAGGTCCTTGCTATGGAACCTTCTGTGGAAGCTCGCCACGAGATGCCTCATGCACCAACGGTTCTTCATTTCATTCCATTGGAAGGGGTTGCGTCCTGTTCTGCATCGTGCGTAATGTGGACAACAAGCCTGCATTGCGGTCCAAGATGACACACACATTTGGGCGATCTTGCACGATGACCTGCTCCACATTGTTCAAGAACCACACCAGCTATCGGTATTCTCATTCTTCACAATTGCAAAGGCCACGGAGAGTAACCAGTCCTTGGCGTCAGCTGCAACCGCAGTGAGGATAGTACCCTTGTACTTGTCAGATAGGAACGTCCCATCCATCGTTATCACTGGACAGCACCACCTGAACCCTTCTATCACCTGACAGAAGGCCCAAACACTCTGTCAAGAACAAAACAATTTAGGCCTTGCGTAGGATGAACCCACTCCTTCCTATTAATGTATGTGCCTAGGTTTGATTCTATAATTTGATGCAGCATTCTTGGGACCGGGTCATACGCCTCCTCGTACATCCCGAACATACGCTGTAGCACCTTCCGTTTCGCTTACCACACCTTCTTGTTGCTAACATCGAACCCCACCATATTCGCTACATTCGCCAACAGAAGTTTTGGAGAAATAGACACATCTACCACCACGAGGTGGCTTATCAGCTTTGCAACAGTTGATAATGTCATGTTGCGGTGCCTATGTAGTGGCGTCGCAAGCTCGTTACTATGATCCTTCAACATCGTTATCTGGAAGTCCGCGGCAGTGCCCCTGAACTGCTGCGCATGGACCTTGCCAGGACAAGAGCCGTAGACACACTTGACGATGTAGGTGTCCAGGTTGGACCTGTGTACCTGATACATCCGACTAATGTTGACGGTGTATCTAGCAATAGCCGCCAGGCAGCACTCTTGTTACGGAAGCACTGCCTTGAAAGGAGTGTGCCCTCATTGAAACCCCACTCTGCCTCCTCCGTTGTGGCAGAACTAGGGATTCCACTGCGATGTTGTCCAGTCTGGACGACACATGCAACTTCGGTGGTCACAACACCATCTAACACACCTCCTGTTGTAGCTTTGCCATCTTCGTCCTCTCTAGAACTGGCTGTCTGCACATCCTCCCCTTCCACGTTGTGCACTTCTTCCACCTGGTCCACAAGGTACTTGTGACAATCAACACGGGCGGCCCACCATCTCTCCGCACCTTCATTTGCCTAAAAATTCTCCACACGCCTCCTCAGGTCTCCATCGCCCACAACCTCGCCGACATCTTCTCTCGCACCAGCATCTTCATGAGCACCAGAGACTAATCCAGGTACTTCATCTCCGTCAACGCCACCTGAACAACCTGTGGCAGACGATTCTGTCCTCTCCACGAAGTGAACATACACCATTGGCCTAGCATATATTGCTGCGGCAGGGTTGCACATAACCTCCATGTAGGTGGCCCATGAAGCGTCACTGGTCACCTTCAGAAGTTGCCACATGTCTCCCCGGTAGCACCTACCACTGAGGCATACACTGACTCGATCCGTAACTTGTTTCTTGCGGTGTCTCGATCGAATGTGGAATGCACGTACCTCCGTAGCTCAGACAAGCTCATGGCATTCAGAGTGGGTGCCTGGATCACGACCCGATCATAATTTGACAGGTCCGCCCCGTACAACCCATCGCGTACGAGACCACTTCCGTAGAACACGAACAAATCTTGAATATTACCTATGGCGTACCTAACATAAGTGTATACTGAACCCTCTTAGTATACAACATGCAATAAGCATACCAGCATACAGTAGCTACCGCACTGTAAGATTTCCATGTTAATTTCGTTGTTCTTCCTATCACCTACAAATACAATTTGTAATTTTTATTTATTTGTAATTCTAATTTTTTTATTTATTATGGAATTTACTAACAAATTTCTATATAAATCAATTTACTATTGTAATGTATTTTTTTTCAATTCTCTTATTTACGGATCTTACTTCAAAATTTCAATGAAAATTAAATTACAAATTTTCTCTTATTTTCACTCCTAATTTGTATTATTGTTGTTGGAATTAATTCACAAATCCAACTAGTAATTTTTCTTCATTTTCTACTTATGAATTCTTATATAAATCAAATAATTAATTTTTTCAATCTATTATTTACGGAACCAATAATCGAATTCACATAGAAATTACACTACAATTTTTCTAATGTAATTTTATTCTACTCATTCATAGTTAGTTGCATTTTATTTGTAGCACCCGACAATGGTGTGCACTTTTTTCTTAATTCGACTAACTGTGACTTTCTTGTTTCTAATCTGGCTACTCCTGTGACCACATACAAATGCTATTACTTAAATACTACATTTTTTAACGCTTACACGACCTGCAGTGACTACAATAGTACAAATAAATGTGTTCACAAAAAATAAACTACAATACACTACAATACACCATGCTTCATTTATGGAGAGTTTCGCATGAACAAACATTTTATCAAAGATTGACATGCAGCAACTTTCGTAAATAACATTTATGTTAATTACATGCTAATCACTACGATAAGATTATAGTTGCATGGGGATGATATTTACCTTTTCTTGAATCTCATGAGGCGATCTATAACTTTCACAATTGCAAAAACTTCTAATCCTAAATGAAAATTACTCAAAATCCTGTGTTTGCAATTCTTACTTCCTTCACTTTGTTCCTTCTCTTGCTTTGCAATTTTCTTGCTCTGTCTATGTATGCAAGCTCACTCAAGGCTCCGAAACGCATGAGATTCCCTGGCTTTAGTATAGGATGATGATGATTATAGAATTTTAGACCTTCCAAGTGGAAGAGATAACTTCAATATCACTCATTGTTTGTATATATAAAGGCAGAATAAAAGGCTTCTCCTGGCTTTAATATAAGATGATGATGATTATAGAATTTTAGACCTTCCAAGTGGAAGAGAGAACTCCAATATCACTCATTGTTTGTATATATAAAGGCAGAATAAAAGGCTTCTCCTGGCTTTAATATATGATGATGATGATTATTATAGAATTTTAGACCTTCCAAGCGGAAGAAGTACTTCAATATCACTCATTGTTTGTATATATAAAGGCAGAATAAAAGAGATCTGGATAGAGACGACGTATCATCACCATCATTCATTCTTTTCTAGACGGTGTATATCACATGATTCACATTGATACGTGTCAGACGTCTAAATGGATAAAAACGATCGGACGCAATGAGCCACTTCTTATTCACTAAAGGCTCCCACACCTCATTCAGACCACTCGATTCTTATATATTCAAAACCTCCCAAAAGAATTGGAGTTCTCTCTGTTTCTCATCGATTCTTTTTCCAAGTTTTTCACTTCAACTCTATTCTTCTCAAATACACAAATCAAATAGCAAAATCGACTTGCATGTATGATTTTTGGATTCTCTGTCCTTCAATCTACCTAAGCATCCACTCAATTTAGACATACATAAACATACGAGGAGTTTTGCTCTACGGACACCGAGGTGGTAGCACAGGCAGATGGTCTGCTGCTGCTACTGTGACATGGGCAACACGGCAGTCGACGTCTTGGGTGATAAGCATGGGTCGAGGTCAAGGTTCATGTTGGGGCACCGCGGCGCGTTGTCCGTGCTCCTGCCACCGCTGTTGTGGCCTGGACATCGACAGTAGGGACGTGAAGCTGGCGGTGCTAGCCATCATGAGCCTGTTGCTTGCGGCACTGGCGTTGATCGGGCGATGCGTCTGCTAGTCGATGTCGCTGCTGAGGAGCTTGCGCTTGATGTGTGTGTTTCAATAGCTGCACTACCGTCTTCCTCTCTAATAGTTTGTTGCATATGTTTTCTGAAGTTTGTTGCAGATAATTTTTCTCATTTGTTGTATCAAGTGTCATATATTGTTGCAATAGGTATTCTCCAATGTTGGACGACTTCTCTGCATGCGTTTGCTGGATTTGTTGCTGGTATTCACTTAATTTGTTACACAAGTTCAATCAAAATATTGTAACCTTATAGCATGTGTTTGATTTTCATTGCAAATGCTATTGCATACTTAATTGCTACAATGGGTTTATTGCAGTCGGAGGGGGATTTTGTTGCACAGGTAGCAATCAATGTTGCATTGTGCTATGAATTTTTTGTGAGGTTAATTTTTTATTGCAGCTATAGTTAGATTATGTTACATATATGATAGAAAAAATATTACGCTCAAATCGTACAAAGCTAGCGTTCAGATTGAACGTCCGGACACTAATAACCCCCTAAAACTACCTACAAACAGTAAGGATTCAGTGCTTCCAAGAACAATCCGAGTGATGTTTACGTAAGCGATGACGGACCAAGCGTCCATGTTCCGAAAATCTCAGTTCTCTCTTCATCTCCTGTACCAGCGGTACGTTTACACTTTGTCAGGATTTTCCACTGGTGATCTGCGCATGGCTAGTCAACCTCTTACTAGCCGACGACGAAGAACAGTGTTGTAACAGTCACTGGGACTGGGAGACGTATCATACTACCGGTTTGTTGATCTCCAGACTCCATATGCAGGGATTTTCCACTGGTGCTTGTGGAGGGTCGTTCCCGATCTGCTTAATTTTACCGTGCCGACCACCGGGATGACATGGAAAATCATGTTATGTGGGTTGGCAATTCAGCTCTCTAGTGTTCTCTTTAGCTAGACGTTTCGGACCCTATAAATACACGACTCTCTTCTGGAGAGCGTAAGCTTCAGACTGTGATTTGTAGTCTCTCTTCCTCGTAACACCATACTAAAAAAATAGTGCGTCTTTCTCAATAAGACCAACGCCGGCACAGCCATGACTGTCAAAGACGAGCAGCGGCCACTGCACATCCTCTTCTTCCCGTTCCTCGCGCATGGCCACCTCATTCCGATCGCCGACATGGCCGCGATCTTCGCCGCTCGCGGCGTCAGGAGCACCATCCTCACCACGCCCGTGAATGCCGCCATCATCCGCTCGGCCGTTGACCGTGCCAATGACGCTTCCCGTGGCACCGACGCCCTGGCGATCGACATCTCCGTCGTGCCATTCCCCGACGTCGGGCTCCCGCCGGGCGTTGAGAACAGCGCGGCCGTTTTAACAGAGGACGACCGTGGCAAGTTAATTCATGCGACCCAGCGGCTCCGTGAGCCCTTCGACCGTTTCTTAGCCGAGCACCACCCCGACGCCGTCGTGGCCGACAGCTTCTTCCAATGGTCCGTGGACGCCGCCGCGGAGCACGGCGTCCCGCGGCTGGCATTCCTCGGAAGCAGCCTGTTTGCGCGGGCCTGCATCGATAGCATGGTGCGCAACAACCCGCTGGAGTCCTCCCCGGACGACCCCGACGCCGTCGTGTCCCTGCCGGGGCTGCCGCACCGTGTCGAGCTGAGGCGGAGCCAAATGATGGACCCCAGGAAGCGGCCGGAGCGCTGGGCTTTCGTCCAGAGCGTGATCGCCTCGGATCAGAGGAGCTACGGCGAGTTGTTTAACAGCTTCCACGAGCTGGAGCCGGACTACGTCGAGCACTACCACACGACGCTCGGCCGCCGCGCGTGGCTCGTTGGGCCGGTCGCACTCGCCAGCAAGGACATGGCGGCGAGAGGCACCAACGCGCTCTCGCCGGACGCGGACGGTTGCCTGCAGTGGCTCGACAAGAAACCGGCCGACTCGGTGGTGTACGTCTCCTTTGGCACGCTATCCAGTTTCTCGCCGGCGGAGCTGCGCGAGCTCGCCCGCGGCCTCGACCTGTCAAGCAAGAACTTCGTCTGGGTCATCAACGGCGCAGACACCGACGCATCAGAGTGGATGCCCGAAGGCTTCGCCGAGCTGATGGCGCGCGGCGAGCGCGGCCTCATCATCCGGGGCTGGGCGCCGCAGATGCTCATCCTGAACGACCCGGCCATCGGCGGGTTCGTGACTCACTGCGGGTGGAACTCGACGGTGGAGGCCGTGATCGCCAGCGTGCCGATGGTCACGTGGCCGCGATGCGCTGACCAGTTCTACAACGAGAAGCTCATCGTAGAGGGGCTCAAGGTGGGTGTCAGCGTCGGCGCCAGGGACTTCGCGTGGAGGACGGATACCCGCCGGCGGGTGATCGACGCCGAGGTGATCGCGGAAGCCATCGGGAGAGTGATGGGTGATGGGGAGAAGGGCGGCGCGATACGGAAGAGGGCCAAGGAACTCGGGGTGACGGCCAGGCGCGCGGTGGAGAAGGGTGGTTCGTCGTACAAAGACGTTGGACGACTGATGGACGAGTTGATGGCTCGCCGGAGTTCCGTCAATGTATGAGAACACATCAGCGTTGGGATTTTTACCTGACTTCCGATATTTAATGTGGTTAGGGGTGCAAATGGGTTGGATTAATCCGACCGGTCTGGTACCGAATTCGACTTGTACTGAATCCGGGAAGAAAATAGAAAATCCGAGCGGATCGGATAACGATACCGGATATTACATGTCGGATTCGGTACCGAAATCGAGACAACAAATATCCGACCGAATTGCTTCGGTATCTGAATATTTGTATAATAACCGGCCGGATATCTTGCCGGATATTCGGATAATAACCGGCCGGAGAAGGTGATGAAAATTGGTTTTCTTTTGAGCTTGAATGGGTGCTAAATTTACCATCTGTTTCAGAGGATGACTAGTCAGCATAGTTTTTCTTCTTGTTCTTGGAAAAAAGAAGGATTTGTTCAAATATTGCATTATTTATTTTATACTTTTATTAGTTCAGTGCACGTGTGTTTGGCTCCTATATGTCAGTTGTTTGTAGTTGTTCTCTGGTGATTTGGTACTGAACCCAAGAAATGATAAAGATTGATTATTTTATGTGGGTATTATATTGTTATCTTGTCACCAGAGCTAAAGTTTGTTTTGAATATAGTGGAAACTGCAGTATTCTATTTTTCTTTCCAAGAATTAGTAATTCTTTGCTAGTTTGATGGCTGCAGCAAAAACTCTGACGTAGTGTGTAATGTTCCAATTAAATGCTAAACTTCTCTTTGTTGCCAATAGACGCTATGACCCATCAATTGTTGGCTGGATTTTTAGGAGCTATCTACTTATCTTATTCCTTGTACAGTGTTCTTCTAGACGCTAGGCATTAGTCGAGCGGCAAACATTATTGAAAACACTATTCAAAATGTTCCTTTTGTACATCCGTATTATCCGTCTATATTATCCGCTTCCGATTCATAACCGATATATCCGCACTGATGATATCATATTCGAAACTCTGAATATTCCGAATTCGTATTCATATTCGGTCTTACCGTATCCGACTTCAAATCCGAGGAAAAATATGGGTTAGGATACGGTTTAAGCAATATCTGTTCGAATCCGATCCGATTGCACCCCTAAATGTGGTTAATATCTATTTTATTTAATATAAAATTAGTTATATTATTGATATAAGTGATAGAGAATATTTTGATGTGAAATTTAACTCGGGGATTTAATACCCGAGGTGACGAAGACGGCTATGCTAGAATACGATAGACTTATTTATTGGGATTAAATCTACTAGATTTTAATATGTATGCAGTTGTTTAACACGGGTATAGCACAGGACAGAATAGTTAGATTTGTTTTGTAGGAGGATCGGCTCTATAGTCTGTTGACCCACATGATCAGATTAGAATTGATCTCATAAACAATCTGATCATGACGTATAACTCAACATGTGTGTTTGGGACTAACATATTTTAGACTTATAAAACTGATATGTCTGATTATAGTTGGTGATATGGTTTAGGAGTCTCGTAGGAGTCTCGTAGAATACTGCAAACAGATAGATGAATCACTTTTGTAAACATTGAAAGTGGAGTCTATAAATAATAGCCTCATCATGTATTGTGAGTGGGGTCATAGAAAAAGCACAATAATAGAAAATAGACTAAAAAATCTCTATAAAATTAATTTAGGTCTAACAAATCTAATATTCGTATCGGAGGAGGTGCTCCGTGTCTGCTTTGTTCTCCGAACGGAGATTTCTTCGATCTGTGTCTGCTTCGCTCTCCAAGGCGGAAAGAACAACACGCACGACTATCTACGGTCTCCTCTTTTCCTCGGCTGGACGTGAGCGGACGCCAAGGCGTGGCTCTTCCTGTGCGCTTGCGTGATCCCTGCGCTGGAAGGGCGCGTGGAACAGCCGCCTCGGGCTGACCGCCAGCACGGCGCTACTTCGGTCCGTCCGCCGGGTCACACGCGACGTCTCGCCCCTGATCTCCTCGGTCCATGCGCTGCACGGCTTCGGCTATTTTGTTACAGGGAAGCGTCGCATCTGCTGCTACCTCGTGGCGCATCTGCCACGTGTGTGATCAGTTTTTTTTTATCATTCCCCAACTCATTGATTGAGCCGATCGGAAAAGAAGCCAGCAGCCCAGCACAGCCGTCGTCAATCATCAATCTTGCAGGCTTGCAGCCAGTGCATTGATCTTTCACTTTATTCTACAGTGCATGCATTGCTCTTTTTTTTTTCTCCAGTAATGCATTCAACATCAATGCAATGCATTGATCTTTTGTTTTAGGGCCTGTTTGGTTGGAGATCTCGTAGGCAAATATCTGTTAGGCAACACATTTTAATTTCAAGTATCCAAAATCGAACGTCTAGGATGTATATCTACTCCAGACAGCTTTTTTCAGCCTCCAACTAAACAAGTCCTAACACAAAAGATCAATGCATTGCATTGATGTTGAATGCATTACTGGAGGAAAAAAAAAGAGCAATTCTTGGAAGTGAAGTTGGGCCATTCTCGGTCCGCGAGGTAGCCGTGAAGTGAAGTTGCTTCTTGACAACCGATCGGTAACAATTTTTCTCGTAACGGTAGCTAACAGCGTATTGTCTAAATTATTTAGGTTTTATAAATTAGATGTCTTAAATTTTATGGTTTAAAAAAATTATACTTTTACTTTCTACTGAAATCATAAGTTATGTCATAGACAAAATAAACTGAAAGAGTCAGAAAAAATATCGTTGTTGAGGAAAAAAATTATACACAAAAAATATGATAATTGGACTAAAGAAAAATATCATTGCTCGTATTTTTATATTGGGTTCAATGACTGATTCTTTGGCTGCTGAGTACAAGGGTGAACAGAATGCGTGAAAAATAATGCGCAATCTGGATATGATTCTAGTGAAGTATCTCTTATTAAAGTGCTTAATCTTGTTAATCGTTTTATCTTTACTAAGATATCCGATAGCATTTCAATTAATGAGCATCTCAATAAACTCTGTATTTTAGTAGAGGATTTTAAAAAATGCTGGCTATCCTTTTTCTAAAAAAGTGCAGACATGGTTGTTCTAAACTCTTCGTAAACAATTTAAGATATCTTTTTGTCATTCTGAAAGGATACTCAATATGCGCACTCTGAGGCATCATTTGCTCATGAAAGAAGACAGAAAACTCTCTTAAGGAAAGGAAAGATACTCATAATTATGAGTTACACCTCAGAGAGGAAAAGGTAATAATAAACAGAATAGGTAAAAGAGGAAGCCTAATGGTGATTGAAAGAAAAGCTTAATAAGAAACGTGATCGAAATAATCGTAGAAATTATAACTCGGTTCAGAGAAATGAAAAGTACAAGAATTTTAATTGTCACAACTGTGGTTAGTATGAGCATTTCAGAGCTGACTGCAGGATAAAGAAGAAACAGAATGAGCAAAAGAATCAAAATAATCAACCAATTGAGAGTCAAGGTGATTCTTCATCTAACAGTATGTCTAATATTTTTGTATGCACCGAATCTTTATTTACTACTACTTTTTCAAATAGTTGGGTTGTAGATTCTGGTGCCACATCTCATATTTTTGTATGTATGTATGCATGCATGCATGCATGTATGTATGTATGTATAAATCAAATATATGCTACGTTATGTTAAAGGAACTATGGATTATTCATTATATTTTAATGGTTATAATATTCAACTATAAGATTATACTGATGCTGATTGGCAAATGGTTCCTGGTTATCTATTTAATTTTGGTAAGAGATAGTTATATATTTACTTTGGCAGAAGGTGCTATTTCTTAGTGCAGTAAGAAATATGATACATTTGCTCATTCCTCCATACAAGTTGAATACATTGCTGCATCTGAAGTAGCAAAGGAAGGTGTATGGCTAAGAGAATTTTTTTTGCATCACTTAAGGTCGTGGAAAGTACGTCACAACCTATCACTTATTTCAAAGTAAAAGTAAACGCGTTGAAGGAAGATTCACTAACTAAGCCAATTAGTTAGGAATTATTTTCTAAGCATATTAAAGACGTAGGACTTCAGTTTATTGGTTAAAATATTTCAACAAAGTGGAAGATGTTGGGGTTTTTATGTGGCTTTCAATATTTATTGTGGTTATTGTCTATAGAATTATTCATATTATTGATACAAGTCATAGAGAATATTTTGATGCAGAACTTAACTCGAGGAATTAATACTCGAGGTGCCGAGAACGGTTGTGCTAAAATATGGTAGACAGATTTATTGAGATCAAGTCTACTAGAATTTAATATGTATGCATTTGTTTAACCCGAGTACAACACAGGGTAGAATAGCTGTGTTTATTTTATAGGATCAGCTCTTGTCGGAACCCGGAGCAACGACTACTGGATCCTCTGTGTAAATCGCACTAGTCCAGGATCAGCTAGTGCACACAGTGTACAACAAAGATAAATATCAACCATAATGACATTTATTAACTGAATATGGGCATGAATGCCAAAGTTTACATCAACGGCACATAAGCCAAAATTAAGTAATAAGCAGCGGAAGAAAAACCGAAGCGGAAGAAGCCCACTGAGCCTGCCCACAGGCAAACGACAGTAAGACGCGGCCTATTCGTCCAGATCTTCACCGTAGTTGACGTCTTCCTTCTCTGTGTGGAAAAAGCAACGTGAGTACAAACTTGTACTCCGCAAATCACCCGGGAAAATGCAACATAATGATAAAGGCTTCAATGGAAGGCTTATAGGGTTAGTTTGCATAAAACATCATTTAAGAAATATAATAATAGATTGAAATTGCTAAATTTAATACGGTAGATAAAACAATACTTGTAGTAGAAAGTAATACCGTCAGTGCCGGCTCCGACCAAACACCAACCTATCCACGGGCATCCCACCCGGACCATCTTTTCCAAAAGACCACGTATGGATTCCATCCATCCACATGCTTTCACTGCGCAAATCTGATGAATTCCATCCATTCACCAGATTTCAATCTCTCACGGATTCCATCCATCCACAAGGTTTTCATCTCTCGTGGATCCCATCCATCCACAAGGTTTTCAAAAATATTTTTGAAAAACAAAGTCTAATCCATGAAAAACTTTTACTCAGCATGCCCATGACCGTGGGCACGACTATCCAGGATAGATTATACACTCTGCAGAGGTTGTACAGCTTTACCCACAAGACACGATCATCCTTTTGTGCCACGCGAGTTACACACTTCCTTAGGTGTGCGGCAAGGAGTCGTGACAAGGCCTTTACAATGCAAAGCCTTCAACCTGGTCGAGCCAACTCTAAGGTTTCACCCCAGTAAGGAATCCACCAGACCGAGACCCCCTCTTGAGCCTAGACGAGACTTCTCATGGCTTAACCACGCTCGCCCAAGTGAGACTTCACATGGCACCAACCACGCTCACTTTCAACCTATAACTTGGCTCAGGTTGGGACTTCACAAATTATTCAGCCAGGGCTGTCCCATACCAGCCATGTGGTAGTACGATTAGGGCTTTGCAACAGTAGCTCACAGACCGGTCCTTAATTGACTCAGGCCCAACCACATACCCCCGTGCACGACAATCAACCACTGCGACTCCAACCAACAGGGCATGCCTGCACCCACCACTCTAACCAATTGTCTAAGTCTGAACCAGTTTCATATTTGTTTTCAAAATAATTTTATAAACCTCCTTGACTCACCAAAGTCAAGAGTACATATCATTTTATGTAAAAAGGGTCATCATTTTATGTGAAAGATATCCCAAAACAAATATTGTAGCTAAGCATGTCTAAGCATTTGAATAAACTCTCTAGCCAACACTAATGTATTAACTAGAGTTTGATTCTAGGGTGACAAGGTATTGAGGATTTCAAATTCAAAGGAGGGATTAACAAGTAGGCAATAACTAAATTTAAAACTGAATTGAAATACGTTGAATAAAAATATACATGCAATATAATTTAAATCAACATAATTTTATTTTGAAAACTGGGATCAACATGATCAAGGAGGGTGACTTGCCTTGCTCTTCAAATTGGTTTGAATCTTCGTCGAAAAAATCTCCCGAATCGTCGAAGTCTACACGTGAAAATAACCCACCAAATTCAAATAAATTCAAATAAAATTAAAATTGACTCAAATATTTGAATTGAGGCTATAAATGGATAGAGGGGAATTTTTGATGAATTTAGAAATTTGAATGGGCCAAATCGGAGTTAAGATGAAGGAGAACGGGCTCCGGGAAGATTAAATTCAGAGAAAATGGAAAAAGGGATTTTCTGGAATTATTTTTCTACTGAAAAGGAATTTATGGCGTCAGCATTGTGTCAGCCAGGGATTTCTATTTTTGGCCAATTTATTTTTCTACGGGAAAAGAGAGGGGAGGGGCTGACATGCGGGCCCGGTCCACATGAGCCAGGTCCATGGACCAGAGGAAGGGCTGAGGTGGCGGGGTGGTGGCGTGGCAGCTGACGGGGCGAGGGGAGCCGAGGTGGCTGAGGCGTGGCGCCATGTCAGTAGCCACGCAAGCACGGGCGCTGACGTGGCATAGTACCGGCGGGGAGGAGCTTGGGCACAGGAGCTCGCCGTGAGCAGCGGCAGGCTGCGGCGCGAGGACGAGAGAGAGAGAGGAGGAGACGGAGAGCACGGCGGTGGCCGTGGGTTTACCGAGGTGGCGGCGGCGGCGGCGAGTCTGTGCGGCGCGCGGGGCTGCGGCGGGGTGGTGCTCCGGCGGTGGAGGGCTCGGCGCGGGTCTCAAGGTGCGCGAGGGCGAAAGCGGTGGTGGGGACGGCAAGGCGCGACGAGGCTCAGGCCGGCGGCAATCGCTCACCGGAGCCTGAGGCGGCGGCGGAGGCGGGGGCGCACGCTGCGGGGGCTCTGGAGTGATAGAGAGGGGGAGCCGAGGGCGGCGGGGAGTGGAGCGAGGTGAGGTGGTGCTCGGGGAGGGGCTTTTATAGCGGGGCGGAGGCAGAGCCGGCGCGAATTCATCGCCGGAGTGGCGCGGCCATGGCGGCGGTTGCGGGAAGGTGGGGCGTGCGCGGGAAGGCGGGAGGAGGTGGCACGTGGGCGCTGGTCGTGCGGGCGGTTAGGAGAGAGAGGCGCGACGCGGTGGTGGGGAGAGACCGGGAAGGACGGGGCGGCCGGTTGCGAGCGGCGGCGCGCGGCGCGTGTAGGGACGGAGGCGACAGGTGGGCCGTCGGTCGCCGGGAGAGAGAGGCGCGGTGGCTGCGGGTGGGACAGTTAGCGGAGGAACAGGGAGAGAGAGGGCGCCGATCGTGGGGCCGGGCGCGAGCGAGAGAGGGAGGGGAGAACGCACGGGCGACCGAGATGGGGAAAGGGAAGATCGGGCGACCGAGGTAGAGGGGCGACGTGGCGCGAATCCGAGCGCAAACGTGGCGAGCGGAGGAGGGAGGAAGGCGGGATGGGGGCCAGGGGGAGGGCGTGGGCGGCATCTTGCCGTCCACGTGGCGGCCGATGGGGGAGGAGGGGATTTCATTTTATTTTTGATTTCCAGATTTTCAGAAAAGGCTAGGAAATTCAATAAGCCTCAGAAAAAACTAAATGACCTCCACAAATTCCAGAAAAATTTCTAGAACCTCCTGGAGACATTTGGAACTTAATAAAACTATTTCCAACTAATGTTGGTATTTATTTTTATACTTTAAATTACTTTTTAATTTCAAAAATACATTTTTAAACTCCAGAAAATCCAGGAAACCAAATAAAATTCAAATAACTCCAAATAACTCCAATATTTAATTTGACATAGGATTTTTTATAGAAAATCAAAATATCATTTTATTTAATAATACTTTTAGGTTTTTCTGAAAATGCTTTTCAAATCCAGCTTTTCCAAAAACAGAAATTCAGGGCAAATCCAAATTTAAAAATCTAGGCACAAAAATACTTATTTTAATTTAAATTTTATTTTATTCTATTTTTATTATTTATTTAATTATTTTTATTTTAGCAAAAATTTGGGATGTTACAGCTCTGTAAGCTGTTGACCCACTTGATCAGTTGGAATTGATCTCATAAACAATCTAATCATGGCGCATGACTCACACATATGTGCTTAGGACTAATATATTTTAGACTCATAAAACTGACATGATCATAAAACTAACATGTTTGATCATGATTGGTGACATGGTTCAAGAGTCTCACAAGATATCGGAAACAGGTGAGTCACTTTGTAACACCTGGAAGTGAAGTCTATAAATAAGTCCCTACTCTCTAGCCTTATTTTGCATTATGAGCGGCACCACAGAAAAGGTAGAGAAATAGAGGATAGACTAAAATGTTTTTATAAATTAATCTAGGGTTTGAGAAAACCCAACAATCAGAACGACTGATGGATGTTGATCGGATGGCTCATTTTGAGTTGCCGCAAATCACTGGTGACACCACTGGTTTCGTAGTTCACGTACCGATCAAGCCTGGGACATGTTCTGCCTTATAGAATGAGCAAAGACCGGAATACTTTGAGGTCTTTATGTTCCAAGTGGTTGATGGTCGTCGCGACTATTAATCAAACGATTGATCTAGATACTTTAACCATGGATGATTTATACTCTGAATTGAAAACCTATGAGATGGAAGCTTTACCATCTAAGACTGATAAATCTTCATCTTTAGCACTTATCACTAACCCCATGCAGGTTGCTTCGTCAAGTACAATGTCTTGTATTTCCTTGTCTGCTTTGTCCTCTTTTACAGAAGATCAGTTCAAGAAACTCCCTGAAGAGGAATTGGTGCTAATCTCCTCACGGTCATTCAAGACTCTCTGTAATGTGAGGATGAGGAAGTGAGGAGGCGCTTCAGGTTCTATCAGATGCTATGGTTGTGGCGAACCAGGACACATTAAGACAGACTACCCCGAGCTCAAAGGAAAGGTGATCCAGGAAGATAAGACTTATCATCGTTGACCTTCCAAGAGTAACACAAGAGTAGATCCTACCGTCGTAAGGCTTTAGCTACTATCGAGCGCCTTGATCTGAGTGATGTGGAATTTGAGAGCTACGATAATGACGACCAACACGATGATGATGCTAAAGGCAAGAAGAAGAAGAACAACGACTTCACAGGCATGTGCTTCATGGCAAATAGTAACAACAATGAGGACAGCTACAACGATCCTGACGAGGTAAGACCATCATACGATGAGCTTGAAGAAGGTATAGTTAGACTTGCTATGGGACTGAAAAGACTAAAACAAAATTAAAAAAACAATTTTGTAGTCGAAAGTTTGAATTCTGAGGTTACTAGACTTAGAGCATCTATTTCTAAAGACGATTTTTGTGAAGCTTGTCAAGTCTTACACTCTGAGTTAGAAACTGCTACATCTGTTAATGCAACAAACCTAGTTCAACTCAAGGGTGCAATTGTTAATTTGATGAGTTAAAATTGGCACATGGCTTTTGTGATGAAAAGTTAAAACTGGCACATTATGAAATTGAAAAGTTTAAGTCTAACTCATCTAAAGCATGTTCTAAATGTGATTTGCTCTAAGCTAGGCTACTGTTCTCAGGAGCCTATTCAACAAATACTTTATCATGAGACTTTCGTGCTCTAACTATTCTAAACTTAACACAAAAATAGAAGTCTTGACTAGACAACTCAACGATTTTACTAAAAAAAAGAAATACTGGCTCAGTTTAGTGCTTCTAAAACTCTCGCCAATGATTCTGTTAAATGCACAACCTGTTTTACATTGGCTAAAGAGAATGAGTATCCAAAGGACACCTTAGAAAGATTTTCTTTTGGCAAAAAGAATTTGAATATGATTCTAGATCAATCAAAAACAAGTATTAAGAAATATGGTCTAGGATTTAATTTTGTTGAACATGATAAGAATAATCCTCCTAAGCTTGTTAAGCTTCTTGAACCTAAAAAAATGGAAATAGAATCAGAACCAAAATAGATTGTCTTTAAATCTGTTGGTATTGTAAAGAATTACTCTATCGAAGAGTGTTGTGAAATCAATAGATATGGCTTCTCATCAAGTTAAGTATCAATGCACTCATTGTGGTAGAGATAGTCATGTGGTTCAATTTTGCTTTCAAAAGGCTAAGAAAGAAAAGAGACAGGTTACGAAAGCGTTCTCTAATGGAAATTGTGCAAGCTCCGAATCGTCATTCTATTCCCTCTAACTTACCGTTTGCAGGTCATCGCTCTACTCTCTCTAAACAGTCTTATTCCCTCTCACAGGCTAAAAATTATCGTGTTAATCAGAGCAAAAAAAGATATATATCATTGATTATAGTGGATCCAATTTATAACAAGACATACTATTTAGGCTACATGTTATAGATCAATAATGAGTACAACTCTACGTTGTCAATCATCCACAAGAAAAGCCATATGTGCATTGTTCACAGATTAAAATTTCTTTCACATTTGTTGATCTATAGTGCATATGCATGTACTGTTGACTTCAATTCCTGAAAAACCATATATTACACCATTGTACGAGGCATATAATCTACAAAATAGAGTATGAATCGAGGGATAAAATATAACACATAAATAGTTAGTGTATTAGAGATTTAGAATAAACGGATGAATATTACGAGCTTTTAAAATTATATCAAGCTCGAAGTTTATTTAGGACTTAAGTTGTACTGTCCTTTTTAACAAGCAAGCTATGTTAAATCTAGCTCTGCGTAATTGTGCGGGCACTCCTGCTAGTTGGTGCTAAAAATAAATACGAACCAGATTATGCAACCATGATTTGTGCATCTGCTCCTATCCAATAATAATGTACTTAAATACGTTAGCCTCAACGTCCGCGGCGCGCCTGATCACACCCAGCTTCTGCGCTGCCTTCCACGCATATAACCAGATTTTCTTGTTGGATAATTCATGATATACCATTCCAAATAATGGTAACTTGGAATACCGCTTCAAAGAATGACTTTCACCACATATTATTCTAAAGAAGTTTAGAGTCTATATATATTATTTCCTCTATTTTTATTGCAAATTAAAGCATTTTCCCTCTATTTGCCATGGGAGAGGACTATTCTCCCCATGTGTGCCAAGTTTTTATGATTACAGGAAATACCACCCCCTCTTTTGGTCCTATTTTGCCAATGTGTGCTATGTCTTTTTTGGATTGACCTGAACTTCCGTAAATTGCATTAAGTCATACCAGTTTGATTCTGTAGAAAGAGGTGAACCATCTCTATTTGTTACTGTCTTAATAGTGTATTAAAAAAAGGACCGTAAACAATAGTTTGCTGAAATTTAGTTAACATTCATGGACATATCAGAGCAACTGTTGGAGGATAAACACAAATTTGGGACAGTAGGCTTATTATAACAGAACAATTTTTTCATCAAAAAATTAAGATGCTCCACATCAGAGCACAATCCAGCTCGAACAAAGGCAGTTACATATAGAAAGCACAATTTGATAACTACACAAGGCAGAGAAAACAAAAGGTCATTGTTTGCTCTATGCTTTTGGCCAATTCAGAACATATACTGTACACGCCTATACATATAACCGGAGTGATATTTCCTAGAATCATGAAAACATAGTTCATTCTTTGGAGTAGTATTCTAGGCTACGCTATTATTTTGAGTGGTATATCATGAATTTTTTTTGTGAGATGGCGATGGAGGCAGCTGGTAGGAGGATTTTGACCGGTGCATCGAGTTGGTTGATTTGATGGGTCTCATGGTCTAGCTGCTGTTCTGTTCAGTTGCGCCTCCTTGAACCAGCTTGGTGCTCGTCCTCGTCGGGTAAGCCGAACTCGGCAGTGGAGAGGTCGCTGGCGAACGCCATCCGCCGGAAGAGCTCGATGTCCTCTGAGTACTGCCTGGAGTCGTACGCCGTGCTCTGCCCGAGCTTGACGCCATTGGTCAGGTCCGTCGAGCTCCCGTACACGTCCAGCGATCGCCACACCTAATTCCATAAAAACAAGAAGTGTACGCAAGTTTCTTTCTTTGTTTGTGTTGTCAAAGAAAAAGGAACGAAGAGCAGTCCAGTGATGCTGAAAACCTGTAAAGATTCAGCATTGACACAAGTAGTTAAGCTCGACAGGATTAATTACCTGCACCATCCTCGGTCTCTTGGCGACAGAGTGACGAATGCAAGCGGCCGCCGCCTCCACCATCCTTCGCATCTCGGTCTTGGAGTACCTGCACTCCAGTGCAGGGTCAGCGATCTCTCTGAAGTCGTCCGTCTCCAAGGCGTCCATGAGGAGAGGCCGGGCCTGCAAGACAGATTTGACACATGCAGGAAGACGATCAGCTGCAATAAGCCTACAAGTAGCGCAAGATAAAATAGAAGATTTCCCATCCCACTAAACGGCACATGCACATACCCATTCAACTAAGCTTTCTTCTCCAAGGGGTTGAGACGCGTCGACAGGCTTCCGCCCAGTGACAAGCTCCAGGAGCACCACTCCAAACGAAAACACGTCGGATCTGTCTGTCAGTTTCCCGCTTGATGCGTACTCTGGTGCCATGTACCTGTTTAGTAATTTGGCATTCAGAGATGGATTTGGCAGCAGTTTCAAGCTGTCGATTCAGCGGACAAGGCATTTTTCTGAGCAAAAAACAGGCCAGGCCAGTAGCCCAATCATATACCCTCCTCTTAGTTGGGAAATTCAGGATTTACCCTTCCACCTCAATGACATGTGGGGTCATCATAAGTCACTGACGCGTGGACCAGGAGGGTAAATCCTGAATTTCCATCTAAGGGGAGGGTATATGATGAATAAATCCAGCCCAAAACTAGTAATCGAACCAACGAAGATGTCTGTGTAGCCCAAGCAGACACTGTGCTGAATTTGAATACACATTGCATAATCTGCTTACCCGAATGTGCCCATCACGCGCGTGGAGATATGAGTCAGCGAATCGTTGGTCAATTTAGCAAGACCAAAATCTGCAACCTGTTTTTTTTCTCCCCAATCGAAGTCAAGAAACGAAACCGAAATCAATCATCAGCGCATGGAAGGCCCACGGGAATTCAGAAGCAAGCATTGGTACGAGGAATTTATTTTGTGCTGCAAACCTTTGCCTCGAAGGCGTCATCCAAGAGAATGTTGGCTGACTTGATGTCCCTATGTATGATCCTAGGATGGCCTGCAAAATTGCAAAACAAGTTGATAAAACAGTCACTTAGACTGAACAAGACACGAACAAACTGTCACGTACAGTCTTCGTGCAAGTAGGTCAATCCACGGGCTGACCCGATTGCAATCTTCATCCGCTTCGGCCAATCCATCACGGCAAGTCCTTTTCCTGTAGATCACATTCACAAATTCATGCAACGCAGCTGCGCATGACGTACACGTGACGTGCAAAATTCGTACAAGGAAAGTGAGAGCAAGATCTAGGCTGACCGTGCAGGTGGTGCTCGAGCGTCTTGTTGGAGACGAACTCGTAGACGAGTAGGCGGTGGTGCTCGGTGACGCAGTACCCGACGAGCGTGACGAGGTGGCGGTGGTGGATGCGGCTGATGATCTCCACCTCGGCGCGGAACTCCTTCTCCCCCTGCCCGCCGCCCACCTTGAGCTGCTTCACCGCCACGCGCCGCCCGTCGCCCAGCGCGCCCATGTACACCTTCCCGAACCCGCCCTCGCCGATCACGTTCTCCGCCGAGAACCCGCCCGTGATGCCCACCAGCTCGTCGTACGTGAACGACGACTTGGACCCCGACAAGTCGTACGAGTTCGCCCCGCTCGGCGACGCCGCCGGCCCGTTCGACTGGTGGTACACGTCCGGCGACACCACGCCTGCATGCACCCACGCACGCGCGTCACATAACATACGTAACGCGCACACGGCGACATACATGAGCAACGCAAATGCGAGGCCAACTTGTTGATGGACACTCACGTTCCGGCACGACGATGCTGTTCTTGCGCGTGGGTTTGTTCATCTGTGCAGGCCGCTTCTTCCCCCGGTTGTTCAAGCACGCGAACATGAACAGCGAGGCCAATGCCAGGAGGAACCCGGCCACGGCTACCCCAACGAGCACCCCGCTCGGCACGTTGACACCCGAGCCTCCCGCCGGGGGAGCCAGAGGCGGTGCAGTCGCCGTGCCCACCGTGGGATCGGGAGGGTTCCGCCACATACCAGAGGCCGGCATTATCACCGTCATGCCCATTGGTGGAGGCAGCATTTGCGGGGTTTCCACCGGTGACGGTGGTGTTCCTGCCTTGGAAACCGACTGCTCATCGGGGGAAGGCGAAGATGTTGGGGTCGCTGGTGCGGAGTTCTCTGATTGCGGAGGTGGCGACGCCGGTGGTGATTGCGGTGATGGCGGTGTCGATGCCTCAGGCGACGGCGGTGTTGAGGCCGCAGGCGACGGTGGTGTTGATGTCGCGGGCAGCGGCGACGAACGTTGCGTAGGTGGAGACGGGGACGATGGCGGGGGAGAAGAGGGAGGAGGGGACCGGCTTGTCGGCGGCGGTGAGGGCGGAGGCGAAACCGGAGGAGGTGGGGATGATGCAGGGGACGTCGCCGGCGGAGGCGATCCGGTCGTCACGGGAGGTGCTATTACCAAAGATTGTTCGAACGGTGAAGTCGGACTGTGGTTGCGGCTGGAAGATGCCGGAGGAGGCGGGGACGGTGTGACTGGCGGGGGCGGAAGCTGAGGAGGCGACGGTGTCGGCGGCGGAGGAGACGACGGTGCCGTCGGCGGAGGAGACGATGGTGCCGTCGGCGGCGGTGAGGCCGACAACTGCGGCGGCGGCGCAGGCGGACCCCCCGAGGGGGCGGAGGCCAAGTGTTCGGCGTATGCCATGAGGACGCGCGGCATTAGACAGCCGCGCGTTCAACTGAGTCGTCGCCGATGCCGACGCGTTCCGAAGACCCCCTACAGAAGCAAGAATGGCATCTCGCGCGTCGGCGTGGGCGGCAGCCGGGCTCTCACACCGGCATTGGTACGTGCGGCAGATGGAAGCAACGTGGGGGCGGGCGCGAATGGAGACTGGCGCACTGTAATGTCGTTCTGCCTTTTCCGTTTTCCTCTGTTAGATTTTTCTGTTTTGCCCCTTTTTTTTCTCTTGCTTTTCTTGGATGGGTGGGCGTCGAGAAATCCGGGCGGCCGTACGAGGAAAACCGGCGCCAACCTGATTGTTTATCAGTTTATGGCTTTAGTCTGCTTTTCTACGAATAAAAATAATTTTTTTTTATTTTTTTAAAATATTTTTTAAAATAATTTATCGGTATTCTATTTATTCATATAAACACTGATACTATAGCTAAAACATATTAGATTTAGGCCAACAAAACTAAAGTTAAGCCCACGAGGAAGGCCACCGCAGTGTCGCAGCTCCCCAGCTAGACTTTTAACTGCTAATAGCAACTCCAGTAGTAGCCCTCAAAACAGGGCCCCTACTTTTTATTTGAGGGCTCTCCCTACTTTTGAGGGCTCTGTTTTTTGGGCTACATTCCAGCAGGAGCTCTCAAAACAGGACCCTCAAATTCATTCTTAGAGGGGATGACACATAGGACCCACCCTCATCCTCATCCTACTTTTGAGGGCCGATGGGCAAAAAACTCACTCCAGCAGGGCCCCTACTTGAGCCCTTAAAAGTAGGGGCTCTCTCCAGACCCCCAGAAATGAGGGTTCGAGGTGGAGATTTGAGGTGCCCCTACTTTTGAGGGCTCAAGTAAAGGTCATGCTGGAGTGAGTTTTTTGCCCCTCGGCCCTCAAAAGTAGGATGAGGGCTCAAGTAGGGACCCTGTTGAAGTTGCTCTAAGGGTTAACCTCTCTGTGAGGGTCGGAAATGCCGATCTGGCCCTGGTTTTCGTGCATATCCATCCTCCTTTGATGCATTTAGATTTGTGCTCAAAGAATTTGGTTGGAATTTCGAAAACAATAATGTCCTGTTAGCAAATTTGATTGTCCAATCACTCCTAAAATACCATGCTGTCCGTTTGAAATTGAATGTCATGTACTGTGCACTCTTGGGGGAGACATATGAATCATACACCAAAACATACTACTGCCCCCTAGAAAATTCTAGGGCGTATTTGGGAGGACCTACCAATATCAGCGCAATTTTATCAGAATGGCCGTAGGGCTCATTTAAAAATATTGCAGCCTTTTGCTTAAATGACACTATAGCGTCGTTAACTTTTTTCTTAAGTATTTGATTAAAGAAAAATGAATAGAAAATAGAAAAATAAAAAATATTATTATATCTACATGAATAATACAAAGGAAAAATGGGAAAAAGAAAAAGTGTTAAGAAACCAGTACGTTCTAAACAATTTTTGCCTTTTAAGCCAGAAGTTATTTAGATTGGAGCCATAATTAACTACCCATGTTGTCCTGCATTAACAATCGTAGCTATTGCCATGGTTAATGCATTGATAGGCTGGTGCATGCAGGCACACTCCCAGGGCGCTTCCTATAGTTTGTTACTATGGTGCCGTTCCAACTAGCTTGGGCTTTAACTTCTAGCCTCTAGAAGTTGGAAATCGAATTGAACGGGTTGGCTTTTAGAAGTCACTTTTTAAAGGGTATTGTCCTCCGCCTCCGCTGCTGCCCCTCCTCCCTTAGGCTCCCTGGCGCCACTCCCTCTCATCATTGTCCCTCCTCCTTGGCCCCACCCACGTCACCCATCAATTTTTTAAAATTTTCTCTCTTTTCTTTCATGTTCATTTAATCATTTCCAATTTCCACCATATTTTTTTTCTTTTTTCTTTTGCTTTTTCAAATCATCTCAACCAAAAGACAACTGTCAAATTGAACAACCCTAGTTTCAGTTGTGACTTCTTCCAGCCATTGCAATGTCATCAGTTGTAAATCAAAAGCCATTAGCCATAACCGAATTGAACAGGGCATATAACTTAATACTAGATGAGAGGGAATGTTTGAAGGGGATTTTTAAAAACAAGCTATTCAATACATTGTTAATGAATTAATAGTAATAAGCTTGCCGATGAATAATACAGTAGATGGAGGATAGGCTCACATAAAATAGTAACAAGTCCACTAATACACCTGTTTGTAAATACTACGCTCCGCTCAGTAGGGTTGCGGCTATGGGCTTTAGGCTGTGGGCCGATTGGAGCTGCTACAGTAGTAGAAGCCAGAGCCATGTCATGGCGCACAAGCCGTTTGAAGCCTGGAAGCCACATTAACCTTTGCCTACCACCGCAATGCTTCCTCATTCGTTCCCCACTCTCGAATGCTCCTCCCCACAGGTGAACTCCTGCGATTGCGGCCTCTCCGCTGGCCGTGGCGGCCGCATATGCGGCAGCCAGTTGGGCCATCCCCCCAACCGGTGGACCTTTGTCCTTGAGCTCGTCCGCGACGACCTCACCTTAGATCAGTTGTAGATCTGGGGCTGGGAGTCCCGCGATGGATCCGCAATCTCTAGCTAGGCCAACGACGGGAGCTCCGCCGGTCGCAGGACGCCATGTCTCCGAGCGCCTACGCGCGGCCCGGCCATCCGTGTCTGTCAAAGCTCCGCTTGAGGCCCCCCTCGGATCCCCCTAGCAACCAGCACCGATGTTCGCCCGGTGACCGCCTTGCCCACATCCAGGTATGTCCATCTCCCTTAGCAACCCTTGCATGTATGTCGTACCACCGGTTTGTTTGGAGAGACGGGTATGCTTACCTACCGTGTTTGCTCCGGCATGTCACTACCACACTTTGTCCATGATGGCTGCAGATGGCCCCGGCGACCTGGAGCGATGAGAGTACACATGTGTTCCTGCAAGTATGCGCTGAGGAGGTAGAGGCACACAACCGGCCGTACTCAAGGTTGAACACACAGGGCAAGCAAAACCAACTCCGAAAATTTGCAGAACGAACCGGCTTAGCATACACGAGCAAGCAGATGAAAAACAAATGGGAGCAACTGAATCATGATTACAACAAATGGAAGGCACTGAAACTTCGTGCGATGGGGCTTGGCGTCGACCCTGCCACAGGCTGCATCGACACAAGTGATGATTGGTAGGCAGCTGCCGATGGAATAAGTTAGGATTTTCAAGTGCAATGCTATTTGCGTTACTTCCGCTGCGCATAAACCCGCACTGAGGGTCTGATGTGACATAGTGCATTGCAGGGAAAATCTGAGATGTGGAAGTTCAAGGCCGTAGTTGCTCAAGATGAGGACTTGCTAGAAGTCGTGTTCGGCAACACCACCACCATGAGCAAGTGCGCATTCGTGCCGGATGTGGATGACATCGACCTGGACACCAAGGGCCTCGCGGAAAGCCCAGGAGGAGATGGCAGCACCATGCATTCCCCAATGCAGGCCACTGACAGTGGTGCATCGGCGCATTCTTCCGAAAGCAAGAGGCCACACCCTGCATCGCTGTACCCGAGCGCAGTCGGGCAGGTAAGCGCATTGAACGTGATGTTCAGATGAAGTTCCTGGTGGACCTTTGTGAGAGGAGTCTCCAACCGGTTGTTTGGTTCGAGTGTCACATCCCCTGAGAAGCAACATGCAAGGGAAGACTTGCTTCGACTGATGAAGATGGTGAAAGAGGCGGGTGCTGTTGAAGGAAGGAACGAGCACTACTATGCCTTGTAACTTTTCATGAAGCCAGAGTGCCGCGACATCTTCTTATCAATGGAAATGAACGAGGTCAACTCAATTGGATCAGGCAGACTTGAGAGAGGAGAGGGGACCTGTGACGACTATGAACTTACTGACTGGTTTGTTCGTTCTTAGGTCATTCACGTCATTAACTTTGTTAGTTATGTGTTGAGTGTAATCCTGTTCTTCCTTCATTGACAAACATTAGACTATGTGGTACATATTACACTCTGTCTGTGTGTCCTATTCTAATTACGTTTCTACTGCTTTAATTGCTTTGTGCCGAACTGTTGTGCTATGTGACGAATTTCATTAATCTGTGTCGATCTGCTGTCTCTCTATTTTGCATTCCTCTGTGCTGAAGTGCTGTCTGTATGCCAAACTGCTTCCTTGTGCCGAACTACTGTGCTACCAAACTGTTTTGAGATGCTCTGTGTCGAAGTGCTTATCTGTTGAACTGCTTTCAGCTGAAGCACATTGAACCGTTGTGCTGTTATCTATGCCGAAATGCTTTGAGCTAAACTGCCAAACTACTGTGCTGCCGAACAGCTTATCTGCCGAACTACTGTGCTGCAATCTACCGAACTGTTGTGCTGCTATCTGCCGAACTGATGTGCTGCAAACTGCCGAATTGCTCTGTGCTCTCTATTTTGCATTACTCTGCGTTGCTGCTTCTTTGCTAAACTTCTTACCGAACTATTGTGTTCTCTATTTTGCAGTGATGGCAGACGAGCCAATGCATCCCACTTCCAATTGGTTGCACGTGTTCATTGCAGTTGCGGCCCTTGCCTGGGGTACTCCAACGACGACAATGCTGACACCGACGAGACCTTTATTGTCCTAAGAGGGCTTGTGCTGACTGGGTGGCAGTGGGTATCGCAACAATTTGCAGATGAGGAGTGTTGCCACAACATGTTCAGGATGCGGCCCATTGTTTTTGAGGCGTTGCACGATAGGCTTACAGCGAATTACGGCCTACAGTCATGTCGGGAAGTGAGCTCGAAGGAAGCCCTGGCCCTTTTTTTGTGGACCTGCGGAGCACCCTAGTCGCAAAGGCAAGGAATGAACCGCTTTGAGCACTCGGTGGGTACCATTTACAAGAGGTTGAATGATGTGCTAAGGAGTATCATGGCCCTTGCTGGTGACATAATTGCACCTTCAAATATGACATACCAGATATTGCATCCAAGGCTTGTCTAGCAGAGATTCTGGCTGTGCTCAATATGGCTTTTTTTGAGTGGCTTATGGCTGAAAAGCACTGTAGTTGGCTGAAAAAACACTGTAGCTGATAGAGGCTTATTTATCATAATTCAATTTAAAAAAATTTAAAAATAGAAAAACATATTATCCCATCACGTATAGTGCAAACAAATACGGGAAAAAAAGAATCGGCAAAAAAGCTCAAAAAAGCCAAAAGTTCAGAAAAAGACGAAATTTATGAATAGTGAAAAATAAGCCAGAAGCTGAAGCCGAAACGAGCGGGGCCAAATCTATCCCCATTTCAACAATTGCATAGGGGTTATTGACGGCACACACGTCGAAGTCATTGTTTCTAACGACGACAAGGCGTGCCATTTCAACAGGCATGGCTACACTAGCCAGAGCGTCCTCGCCATTTGCTACTTCGATTGCCGGTTCACATTTGTGTGTGCCAGGTGGCCACGCTCGGTGCATGATGCTCGGATCCTATAACAGAAAATGGCGAAGTACGGTGACCGCTTCCCACATCCCCAAGGTGATACGACTGCTTTAAATTGCATTATGCCATGCATTGCGACTCTTGTACTAACCGATATTTTTTGTTGTAGGTAAGTTCTACCTTGTCAACTCCGGGTATCCCAACCGGTTGGGTTACCTAGCTCCATATCGCAACACGCGGTACCATTTGTCCGCGTTCAACAATGGGAGCATCCCGAAGGGGATGCAGGAGCTCTTCAACTACCGGCACTCACAACTGCGAAACGCCGTCGAGCACGTGTTTGGCATGTGTAAGGGCAAATGGTGCATTCTCGATAAGATTCCAAAGTACAAGGGTCGCAAGCAAAGCGCCGTCATTATAGTTTGCATGACATTGCACAACTTTATCATCAACCGCAACCAGCCAACCCAAGGCGCAAGACCTTCCGCACCGCCCACATTCGTCCTGCCCAGCCTGTCGCAGGGCACGGACATTGCATTGATGGACATGACACACAACTGGATAGCAGTGTCATTGGTGGCATAGAGCTACATGTGTGATGTGTCACTCGTATGTTTCGTGCGCATGTAAACACCGTGCACGTGTTGATGTACATGATGTGCGGTTGTTTGTCACGTGTAACAAACAAATGTTTGTTCCGCTCGTTTCCAACAAATGAATGTAGTTGCCAACGGATGTTATAGCTTTCGTTTTGAACATCGTTAGCAGTTGCACACTGTTTGTTCCGCTCATTTCAGTCTATTTCAACACTCGTTAGCTACTTTCAACCGCTACAGTCTTTCTTCAACTGCCACAGTGTTTTTTTCAGCTATTATAGTAAAAAAAAACCACAAGCCTTCAGCTATAAGCCTAACCGAGCGGGACCTCATTTCTGAATCATCTAAAAGGTTCACTATTTGCACGACTGACAAGCACGTTCTTTTTCTTCCCTCCCTCTACTAGGGCTGTAAAAAAAGCTCGAAGCTCGCGAGCTACTCGAGTTTGGCTCGCTCTAGGCTCAATTCGAGCTCGGTTCGAACTCTAAACGAGCCGAACTCGAGCTTGATCTCGAGCTCGCGAACTTCACCAAGCCGAGCTTGAATAGTTCGCGAGCCCCGATTCGAGTTTAAATAGTAATATATATTAATTCTTACCGAGCTTACTTGAGCCGAACTCGAGCTCGAGCTTTTCTTATTGTTGAAAAGTAGTGTATATTTGAATTATTTTAAGCGTTATCGAGTTTACTAGAGCCGAACTCGAACTTAAAATTTTCTTATTATTGAAAAATAATGCATAATAAATTATTTTAATTGTTAACGAGCTTCAACGAGCCGACCTCGAGCATACTCGAACTTAGACCGAGCCGAGCTCGAGCCCAGATCCAAGCTTGGACCCCAACTCGAGTTCGACTCGAGTTTCTACCGAGCTCGAGCCTGAAAGATCAAGCTGGCTCGAGCTCGACTCGTTTATAGCCCTACCCTCTACCACCTTATTAAAAAGTTGACGTGGCACGACTACAGTTACAAGTAGGAATGACTGTTGGATCTATTGCAGTTCACCAAGCAAGCATGCATTAACGTCGAAGACACGCATTCTGACGACGACAGCGGTGGTGGGTTGCACGCCGGAGCTGATGGGACAGCCGGACAGGGTCGCTGGAGGAGACGACAACACGACAACGGAACAGGGACGACGACAGGCGACACATCGGCAGGAGGAGGACGGCGACTAGCGGCAGGCGGTGTCGGGGATGGACCTCTGCGGTGGTGTACTGGAGTTGGCCGTCGTGTCCCCCAGATTTGGGCCTGGACAAGCCGCTGCCGGCGAAACGTGCTGTCTCCCTCCGGGCTGGGACGCGCCGCCAACCGCCGCCTCGCGCCCTCGCCCATGGGGTCCACATGCGCTGTACAGCTGTCAACATCTCCTTTTCTGTCTTGCATTAGGGCATCTCCAATAGGTTTATAGCAGCTATCTACAAGAGAGTTCATGTCATCAACTGTCCTACGTGGAAGATATTAAATGAAGAAAGAGAACGCAGCTCTCTACAGCTCTAGAGATAGTCTATAACGCCAAACGAGGCAACCTCCATAAATTCTGTGTGTGCATGTAAGCATCAAATAGCTATCCTTATAGATAGTTCTTTAGAATGCTAACTTTAGTGTGTACTATATAGATGATGTGGAAGTTTTATAGTTAGTTGCTAGCTATAACCATTGGAGATGCCCTTATGGCCCGACTCGGCTTCTGGCTTATTTTTCACTATTTATAAGTTTCGTCTTTTTCTAAATTTTTGACTTTTTGTTAATCTTTTTTGCCGGTTCTTTTTTCCCGTATTTGTTTGTATTATACGTAATGGGCTAACATATTTTTTATTTTTAATTTTTTTTAAATTTAATTATGCTAAATAAGTCTCTGTCGATTCTGATGCTTTTTTCACCAATACGCTGATTTTTCAGCCATAAGCCACGAGCTTTTCAGCCGAACCGATCACCACCTCAAAATGCAATAGCTAATTGGAAGGAATTTTTAGCACGATTCTTGGAAAATTGTACACCGTTGGATAGTGGAGTCACGGTTATGCATGCTAAATTTGGCTACACGCAGCATATGACGGTATGACATTTTTTTTTCAGAACAAGATTGACAAAAGGAAGAGACCTATTTGGAAGGAAGATTGGTAAGAGTCTTTGTTAAGGATTTGTGCTGTTCCTACCAAAAACTCATGCAACTCCCCGGTGTTTCCAGACAGGCATGTACGACTGTAGATGCGAAAGCATGACCTCAAGTTTGATCGGCAAAATTTGTTGGAACAAAGGAATTTTTAAAGAATTGAATGCTATGGAAACTTTTCCGATGTAACTCTTTGGAACAACGGAACGAGCCCATAGGATTTTTATGAAATTTGTATGAGACGGTTCATTCTAGAGAAATTTTAGAGGAAAACAAACATACCGTCTAACATCATGGAATTTTTCCTCCCTCGAGAAAGCCAACCTCTCTCCAAATTCTTGTGTTCTTTCCTGTGAAGCATCTAAGGATAGATTCTATAGCTTATAACTTATAACTTAAATATTTGAATTCTGACTGTTCGCGAGAGGCAGTATGTAAAATAAAATAGTTACATGCGATTTTGGTCGGTATAGCTAAACTCAGTATAATTTTTACTATAATTTTTTTGTTGACCCCGCCTTGAAAAATATATCATTTGAAAGCTAGTAACTGTAGTATAAACTATAAGCCTATAAAAATTCACTGGACATATCACACCAATCACTATGGCTTTCCTATCTATGTTTTTCAATCCCTACGTTTCAAACCGGAGGGGGCAGGAACAAGCTGGAAGTGAGGCAGTCCGCCCAAGCAAGCCCAGCTGAACCGGTGCGGAAAAACATGTTAAGAAGCCACCCGGGCTAAATCATGATGTAAACAGGCTAAGTAGGCCTGACCTCGGCTGGCCCACGAGACTTACAAGAGTTATAACTGCATTCTTTTCGGCTACGGCTTATAACTTTTATTTTTATGGTTTTTGAATTCTAACTGTTGGCGCGAAAGAGTATAGAGAGAGAGACAGTCACGTGCGATTTTGGCCGGTATAGCTGAAGTCGGTACAATACCTACTACAATCGACTAGTAGACCATATCTTAAAATGACACTCTATTTAAAAGCTAGTTATTGTAGCATAAACTAGAAGCTAGAAGCCGAAAAGAACGAGGTCATAAGGCCAAGTTCTTTTTGGTTTATGATTTATGACTTCTCTTAAGCAAATAAATGAAATGGTTTCTCTGTCGTCGTTTCGAACCGTCTTATCAGGATGGTTTTTTTGAAGTGGCTTATCGGTTTATCAACATTCGGTTCGTTCACACAAGTGCTTGTACTAGGACAAAAAACCATAAACCGTAGTCATAAGCCACAGCCGAAAAGAACTCACCATAATATAATTCTAACCGCTTTTTCTTGAAACATAACCGAGTAGAGGGGGGATGGGCAGCGGTGGACCGGTGGTGGGAGGTGGATGTGGCCGGGCGGCAAGGCGGCTGTGGCGCCGCCTCGACCGCAGGTGGGAGGAGAGCGGTGGGCAGGGTAGGCGGCGGGGCGACATGTCGTAGAGTTATTAGGTGGCGGAGGGCGGCATTGGCTAATTCGACGGCATTAGCCACCGAAGACGGTGAAGAAGGGTGGGGTGGGGGCTTCGATGCCGGATCCGGCCGAAGATGGAGAAGGCGGCTGCGGGGAAGGAGGAAGCAGGGAGGAGGAGGGGGGAGATGGTGGTGCGGGGGTCTCGCTAATGCCAGCGAAAAGGCAGGTGTGGCATGGGGGAGGGGACCGTAGGATCGGGCTGCGATGGAGGCTGGCGGTAGAGACGTGGGTTAGGGTTAGAAGGGGAAGAATGTAAAGGAACCGAAAATAGATTTGGCCGTTTAATTCTCAATTCAATAGTTCAAAATATTTAACTGGTTTTAACCTCTTAAAACAATCAAATATTTTATAGACAAACCCTTTAATCTCACGTGCTGTAAAGGATATTCCTCTACACTTTGCCCTTTGTTTCGACGGTGCTGACGAATCTAGAATGTCAAAGCCCAATTAAGGCGCCGCTTAGTACAAAAATAAGCACCGATTAACACGAAAACCATACCACATCGTTTACTCCTCCGTTACAAGCTTGCCTGGCATCCACCAACACAAGCCGGCGACCCGCAACGCTAAGGAATGCGAAGCAAGCAACGCTCAGGAGTCAAGATTCTCGGAAACTTCCTGCTGCTTGGCCCGCAAGCCGGTCTGGACTGATCTTCATCTAGAAGCAAACTTATCCTTGGAATGTTATTAAGAGCTCCATTGACAAATTGAGAGAAGAGCACTCTACCCATGGAAGGTTCTGTGTGGGGCCGTGCACTTAGTCAAGGCTCTCCTACTTATCCATTCTGCCAACCCAGCTCCCGAGGGTCTGTTGGACTAGGGCCTGTTTGATGTGGCTGAAGCTTATGTTTTATGGTTGAAACTGGTTGAAAATTTTGAATTTTGGCTGTTTGTGAAAGAGAATACAGAGAGAGACAGTCGTATGCGATTTTGACAGATATAAATAAAATCAGTACAATGTATACTACAATTAACTTGTAGACTCTGTCTTGAGAAAATACCCCGTTTAAAAGTTAGATACTGTAATAAAAGTCAAAAGTCGCTTTTGAAGCCGTATCAAACAGGCCCTTAGTTTTCCTGCATGTCAACGGTCAGAGATGCTAGTAGCTCTGGTGTAACAATCAGCCCTGTCCTTTTAGATCATTGTATATATATTTTTTTGCTATAACTAATAGTGTTTTGCTATACTTTTTGAGACAGGAACAGGTGATGGAGACGTTGACACGAATAGTATGCGCATCAATGAATTCAAAAGGCTATTTAAAGAAACATGGTTTCAAAAAACCCTCAAAGAAATCACCATATTTGTCTTAACTTCTGAAAAAGTTAGAACCAAAAGTAAAAAAGAAAAACCCTAAAGGAATAGGACCGCTTCTCCCCCAATTCTCGATCGATGTCTTGGCTGTTTGGCACTGACTGGTAGGTAGACGCAACTTGCGCGTAGCTAGTCGACTAAAAATTCTGCGCTGACAGCAGCAGCGTGCGTGGTTCGCTAGTCGGCGGGTGTAGTAGTTTTGTCGTCGTACAGATAACACTGCCCAAAGTTGTATTCAATCACGTGGACATGTACATTTGGTAATTCGTTTTCCCAGTACTAGCTGACTAGGTATCCGTCAATCGATCCAGAGGCTAACCCTGTTCTAGAACCCGCGACTACAACACTTAACCGACATTATTTTTAAGACTATGGTTTTTCATTTTTTTAGTTTAAAATTTTAAATTCTGTCTGTTCATAAGAGAGAGTACGAAGGAAGATATTCACATGTGATTTTAGCCTATATAGATAAAGTTAGAATAATATCTACTACAATTAACTTGTAAACCTTATTTGAGAAAATATTCTGTTTAAAAGTTAGTTATTAAAAAAAGTCTAGTCATAAACTCCAATGAATCCACCCTTTGTTTCTTTTTCCCCTCCTCTTAATAGTGGCCGTACTTGAAGCTAGATGTGTCAATTTCATGGTTGCTCTTTTTCATCCTGCGTGATCATGAGCATCGAGTCTAGAATTCCTAGTCGGGTAGTCCAATGCATGGTATCGTAGCCGAGCTAGAAAAAAACATTCCATGCTTGCTGGCAGTCTGGAGGATCAAGTGTCTGGTGCATGCTCTGATAAATGCCTGTCGGAAAGATGCATCATGCTTAGCGGACTCATAAGAGCAAGTCCAATAATGGTCTTATAGCCAAGTTAATCATTATTTTTTGCTGATGTGGAGGAGAGAAGAGAGGAGAGAGATGAGAGCTTGGCTCTCATGCAAGCAACAAGCTGGGCACGGGGGCCTATGCAGTGGTGGGCTCAGATAATAAATGTATATGAGGAGGAATAGGAAAGAGAATGTGAGACATGGTACCACATAATAATAAAAAAAATTTTGTAGACAAATAGAAGATAAATTATTGTATAACTTGGCTCTTATAACTTGACTTATAGTCAAATACTTGGCTCTATTATTGGACTTGCTCTAACTAAATCTTAGATATAGCAGCTCGTCGCAACCTCTCTAGGTGTCATTTTCTCACTGAGTGTGTCGGCCGCCGCCACCTTGTAGCACGCTGCTAGAGTTTGGTCGCTAGGTCCTTGCTCGATGGATGGATGCAGTGCGTCGCTCAATGAATAAATAATAAATTCGTTCTCACATTGTAATTATTTTATTGCTTAACTAATCTCTTTTTTCATAGAACAAATGCTCAATGAACTTAAAAAAGCATTCTTTTGGAATATGCAAAAATCGTAGATGCCCTTAAGCACTCATGTTGTTCCATCGAGTAGAAATTTCGCTAGGCTACCTCTATGTTTGCTAACCAAAAAATACATACAATTCCTAGTACCATAACTCACTCGGACAACGCTGTGAACCCCAAATCCATCTACTGATCTTGGGATGGTATGGTGTATGCTCAAACTAACAAGAACAAATCTCAAAAGGCAAACTGAAGCACACTGCAATTAGCTACAGACTTATAGAAGAGGGAGAGCTTGTGAGAGAAGTCTGGACCTCATGAGCCTAAGGGTTGCTGCTCCACCCCAGTCGTCGGGGGCCACACCACTTGGGCACCGCAGGATCGCCCGCTCTGCCGTGTGTGCGATTGGTTGATTGACGCTGCCACTAGCCGCCCCAAGCCCCCAATCACCACACTAATCCCCTCTCTCACCAGGGTTTCATTGCCGTTGTCTGCTGCAATCCCCTCTCTCGCTAGGGATTCGCTCCTGCACCCGCCCCCAGGTCGTCGAGCGCTGCTCCGACCTTCGGTCGTCGCCTATCTAGGGTTATGAGGAGAGAAGCCGCATGGGGGAATCGGTGTCTAGCTTGTCTCCATTATCCTATCCTGTACTCATTTCTTTTATTGGGTTGGCCCAAATAAATGAAGTAACATGCCAACAGCCCTCACTGGCCCAAGCGAATGAAGGAAATGGGCAAATGACAAAGGACTCTTCGTCTACCTCACCTCCTTGCCTTCTCACCATGCTCCTTGCCTCCCCGGTTGTCGTGGTTGATACAGGTCTAGGGAGCCACAGAGGAGAGAGGGAGGGGAGCTCGGACGACTGCCATACCTTGCCACATGGGACGGGCCACCCTTGCTTATTGGAGTATTAGACTTCTCACCTCCTGTTCTGGGTGAGACTGTTGAGAAGAAACCACAAGTCCACCCATCACTGGTTGCAACAAATCAGTGCATGTGCCTTGCTGTGTTTTTTCTTCTCCCTTCCTTTTTCGATGGTGTGGAGTGGTGGCCTGGTGGACGAGGGTTGAGGCAGTTATCCATCCTAACCAATTTAGGCCCTCTTCAAAACAGCATTTGCTGATGTCTTTTAGCTGTAGTTATTAGCTTTTGATTGAAATAGACACTGTAGTGACTATTAGCTTTTGGCTGAGGCATTAAATAAAAGAAAAATGAATAAAAAAAGAGAGAAAATAAAAAACTATTATACTTCCACGGACAATGGAAAGAAAAAAGCGAAAAGGTCATGTTAAGAAGTCAGTATGTTCAAAATGGCTTTTAGCTTCTAAACTAAAAGCCAGTTTGAACCAGGCTTAACCATCTGCAGCTTTGCATAAACCAAGTGATCTATGATATGAAATTGAGGGAGTAGTGGAGTTACCTGGCAAATAGATCAAGTATTGATCTGATTGGTCTAACCAATGAAGCATCAGAGTTTGATGATTAGATAGATTCCAACTAGTTGGATTAGATAGATGCGAGCTACAAAATGGTGATTGCAAATTTTCCAGTACTACATGGAGTAGAAAATGATAAAAGGACTAAAGGGTGGAGTACCGTGTTAATGATATGCCCTAGAGGCAATCATGGAGGTGATTGTATCATTTCTATGTTTATGATCTTTTCAATAATATGTTACATTGTCCCTTGAATAAATGTCATTCGTATTGATCAACAAGTATGTGAGAGACCATGTGGATGTGACCCCATGTGTGTTATGAGTAATTGACATCTGTTTTAGGAAAGTCGAGTTTGGTTTGTGTGGTTCGGGCCATGTCATTGCGTGGTGTAATCGGTTTTGGTCGGACTCGATCAAACTTGGTCGAAGTGCTTATGATGCTTATTCTTTTGATTCGACAGGTTTGTGCTTTTTCAAGCTTAAGATTTCTCGTAATGCTATTGTTGATTACATTAGGTCGAGCTGTGCTATGTGATGTGTTTCTTGTCTGTGATGGCTACAGGACGTCGAGGCGAAGTCGTGGCGACGCACGGGATGACCGGACTAGGCGCAGGCGGTGCCGAGGTCAAAGCGGTCGAGGTGTGCCAAAGACGGCGAGGACTCGAGGTGGTTGCGAGGCTTGGACGGAAAGAAATGAGGAAACTTCCCGGAAGGTGCAGGAGGGGCGATTTGGTAAATTCGCAAGGCTGCACAAGTGGGAGCGGTTTCGGTTTGGAATTAGCGGGCAAAACAGGTTGGAAACCCGGTAACCAAAGCCTATATAAGGAGGGGTGTCTCCTGGTGCATGTATGGCTTGGGAGAGGGGTTAGAAGTCTTGGGAGTTTGTCTTTTGCTTTGTGCTTTCTCTTTTTCTGTTGGAAGTGGTTGAGAGAGAGCAGGAGGCTATTGGTTCTTGTCCCCCTGTGTGGGTTTAGGAGATGAGATGATTTCTTGAGTTTTTGGAGTTAGGAGATGGTTGTAATCCCTGTATAATAATTCATCTCTCTTCCTCAATATCAATCTGGGATGGTTTTGTTTGAGATGGACTAAATTCTTGTGCCCTCTGTGATGGTTTTGCAATCCAGTTTGTTTTTCTGCTGTTTGCTCTGTTCTTAAGTTTTAGAGAAGAATTCTTGTTTGTTTCTTGCCAAGGAGTTGCAATCTGAGTGGCTCTGTGATGGGAAAAGATTCATGGCCATATGACCACTCCATTTCCTAGAGCATGTGGAAGATTCAATGTCTCCTGTGAATTTTGAATCCTTCGCTAGATTTCCTCTGTTATCTCCTGTAGCTAGGGTTTCATGACAGGGGAGGCTTGATTCTTGTGTTTCTTTTCAAAAGATTATGCCCAGAGATGAGTCTTCAAGTCCTCTTTTCATGGCTAAAGAGATTTCAAAGTTTCATGAGCAAGAGATGTGGAAATAAGAAGTAATTTGAAATCAAATCCATTCTCTGCCATTTTTCAGACAAATGCTCAAAAGCTTGAATTCTTGATAATTTGGCCATATCTTTTGGTCTCTAAGCCCTTCCTGCTATTTAGGTTTAAGTCTCCCTCAATTGGTTTGAAAAGAACTAGAGAGATGCATCAATTTGTCTATTCTATGAAGATTTGCATGTTCTTGCTCGGTTTTCAGCCGCTCTGCCAGAAACTAGGGTTGGGGGCGGTCTGACCGGTGTCCCTATGGCGGTCAGACCGGTCACCCTTCGGCGGTCAGACCGCTTTTTCAATAGCGGTTAGACCGGCCTCTGTTCTTTCTCACAGATTTTGGTTTTCAGTTAGCCCTTGTGTCTGTGTCTTTCTCTTGAATTCACTTGCTGGTTGAGTTATCTGTTTTGCTAGTGTATTTTTATATCTCTTCTTCATAGATCTCATATCTATCGGAGGGGAGAGTTCAAACTTGGATACTTTAGGGGCACAAATTTTAAAGAAGCAACATTCACCCCAATTTGGTTAATGGAGAGCCACATCAAACTCTTTTCGATCTGATGGCACACTACACATCGAGTACCTCCAGTAACAACCACGAAGCACATCAGGAGCCTCTGGTGATCAATCCTGCTACGGATCCATCAGTCGATGTGGTTTCTTTGAGCTATGAGATCCAAGAACAGGTATGTGCTAACCTTAGACCTCTTTGATTAGCATGAACCATATCTAAACATAGCAACAAACCTGGCGCAACAAAAAAAAGATATGTGTGAAAAAATTGACAATAAATCTTGCAAGGCATACAGGTTGATGCACATTAGCATGATTTTATTGATGTTCCCCATTATACGGTGATACAACAATTTGTATGTATTGGTGCAACAATGATTAAAAAGTGTTAGTAATATTTTTATTCATGAAAATGTAGAGCTCGATGTTGAACAAGATGTACCATTGAGAATTAGAGATGATGACGATGACTATACTATGGTATAGGTTGGAGGAGAACAATTTGGTGACCAAGAAGAAGATATTGTGCGATCTCAACCAATTGTACTTTTTGTTAGGATGCTGTTTGACACATTGAAGAGGCTAAAAAGTGTACAATGACTATGTATACAAGCTTGGTTTTGACACCAGAATAGCTTGCTTAAGAATTAGTAAGGTAACAAAAAAGATGATAATGAGTGAGTTTTAGTGTGCACATGCAAGTAGGCCAGAAGAAGATTTCAAAAACTACACAAGCAATTCAGATGGTAGCTTAACAAATGAGATTCCGAAATAAAAGGGAAGCAACAAGATGGACATTTCTGCGGTCAATACTATTGGAACAATGAAACAGAACAGAGTGACAAAGTTTGACTGCAAATCACACGTGATTGTGGGGCTGAGGGCTGGTAGATGGCAAGTTATTATTATGCAAGCAGAGCACACACATCCGTTGCTAAAATATATTGCAAAGAGGAGGTTCTAGGGGTCACACTGCCATATCTCTTGGGAGGATTTTGAGTTCTTGAAGAGTTTGCACCATAGGAACATCTCCACTTCATACATAGTGGTGTTGCTTGGTGATATGCATGGGGGATTTGAAGCCTTATTTTCACAAAGAAAGATATAATCAATATAAGGACAAATCTAAGGCAAGATTTTACTTTCAAGGATATAGCTGTCACTCTTGAGTATTTCTAGAAAATGCAAGTTGAGAGCACCTCATTTTTCTATGCAATCAAGCTGGATGACAATCAGGCCATGAGAGCTTTGTTTTGAGTCGATGGAAGGACCAGAGAACTGTACCATAGCTTTAGGGATTGCATCTTCTTTGACATGACATTCATGACTAATCGCTATGATATGCCATTTGCACTGTTTGTTGGGATAAACAATCACATGCAACCCATCCTCCTGGGATGTGCACTAACCCCTAATGAGACAACTGAAATATTTATGTGGATGTTTAAAACCTAGAAGCTAGCAATGAATGGCCAACCACCAATCTGTATAATGAAAAATCAAGATAGATCGATGAAAACAATGATAGCGTTGGTGTTCCCATATACCATCCACAAATGTTGCAAATAGCACATTATGCAAAAGGCTCAATAGAAGCTTGCAAGATTGATCTCAACTAAAGCTGAATTTTTGGATGATCTACACACAATGGTGAATCTCTCATAAACTATTGAGGAATTGAGAGCTTGTGGTAGGAGATGTTGTAAAAGTATGGCTTGCATGACAACTAACACTTGCAGAACATGTGGAACTCAAGGCACACGTGGGCCCTAGCATATTTTAGGAAAAAAATTCTTCCACTTCACTGGCACAATCGATAGATCTAAGGATTAAATGCAATCTTCAAGACACTCATTCACTCTAAAGACTTAGTTTGTATATTTGTGAAATAGTATGATTACATAATGGATGCTATGCTTGATAGGGAATATGATGATGGGTTCAAGGGAGAAACATCAGACCCGTTGTTATGGTCCAGGTACCTTTTCTTAACAATTAACACATGCAACAAAAGTTTCTTTCTCATGCTACACATTTAGTGAAAAATGGTTGGAAATCAATTTTATGTGTACAATTTAGAGAAACATACATACAAGTTCTACACAAGAAGTGTTTTCTACAAGTTTCAGAATCTACTGATGCAAACAACATTCTTGTAGTTGAACTAGACTTAAGGAAGCCAATCAAGTATTCACACTAGTTGTGCTGAGTATGAACCCCCCAAACCTTCAGAGTTTCGGTCCATGAAGATGGCTATACATATTTATGTAGCTGCGACAAGTTTGAAATGGACTGTCTTCTACGTGCACATATTCTAAAAGTGATGATGCAACTTAATTTGCAACAAATGCCTCAATAATACTTGCTGAAAGATGGTCTAAGAAAGCAACTACAAAGATACCAGAGCACCATTTAGGTCCAGACCCATCGTTTGGAGTGCCACCAACAAACAAATTGAGGTTTAACTCATTATGTCGAAAGATGACAAATGTAGTATCCGATGTGTGCTTGGCGTACAAATATAGAAGATAGTTTTATAAGCTATCAATATCCTATTAGTGCTTGTTGATGCAACAAGCAATCTAGGAAATACTCAAGATGATGTGCAAATCTCTGCTTTCTAGATTGGTGCAAACCCACCAAAGGCTACATACAAAGGGCGCCCATCAAAGAAATCTCAGCAGAAAAAGCCACCCGTTGAAAAGGCAATTGATAAGAAGAAAAAGAAAAAGGGCAAGATTCATTGTTCATATTGTAATGAAGATACCCATAATGTTAAGAGGTGTCCTTACTTGGAGCTTGTAAAGACTCATGATGCATATTTGGCAGATAAAGCATATCGTGACACAGATTAAAATTGTAGGTCTATATACACATTTGCCTAATGTAACACATCCCTTGCTTAAACATGCAATTATGCATCATTGTCACACATGCATTTCTCTGCAGAACCAATGCTGAATTTGACTATGTGTTATCCAATAACTAAATGTTTTTCTTCCCATGTTGAAACAAAAAATAAGATTCTTGTACTTTGATATAAAAAAAAATAGGAGGACATGAATATATCCATGGATGGGATGAGAAATATTGGGCCTCTTAAAAATCACTTAAGATGTTTGACAGGTTATATCAACTTGATGGTTTTCATCAGGGTTTGGATTGCTTTGATGCATTCCTTCATTGCAATATTTTAGTATTATGAGCACAATAAATTGTAATATTATGTGCAACATTGTAAACCCATGCTCGCGACAACTTATTAGTATCAGTGCATCGTATTGGCACCCTTATTGCAACAATTCATTATACTGAGTACAACATTATAAACCCATACTTATAATAATTCCATTGGTATCAGTGAATCATATTGTAATGCTATCTGAAACATTATATGCTTGCAACAATTAATTACTATAAGTGCAATATATTGTGATACTGCGTGCAACATTTATAAACCTAACATTAGAAACCCTTCTTGCAATAATTCATTGTATTACGTGCAATATTATAAATACATGCTTGCAACAATTCATTGGTATTAGTGCATCATATTGTAATGCTATCTGCAACATTGTAAATCCATGCTTGCAATAATTAATTACTATGAGTGCCACATATTTTAATACTATGTGTAATATTTAAAATACATGCATGCAATAATTCATTAGTGTCAGTGCATTATATTGTAAATGATATCTGCAACATTAGAAACCCACACATGCAACAAATACAAACAATACTTGTAACATTGCTGACATGGATGCATGCTGTAGCTACCTTGCTAGAATGTGCCTACAAAATTTGGCAAAGGAAATTCACTTAATATCAGGATGCAAATTGTAGGGGCACAAATGGTTTCATTAGGTTTTTCATTTGCTTGCTTTGATATTAGTGCAACATCTGGATATTTGGTAAATATGAGGTGCAATGATATTATCAAAACATGGTTGCAACAATTGAAAATAGTACTTGCAAATAATTACATGTAGCACTTATAATTACTATTGAGAGGCACGCATAAGATAAAACATGGCATGGTATTTTGATAGACAGTCAAATTCAGCATCAATTTTCACATGGGTAGAAACCTGAGAGCACTTGTAAAAAAAATGATGTATATCACACATTCGTGCTCATGATCACCAACTATCAATGGTTTGCTCCAACACTACTATTTACAAAAGTATATTATCTCATTGTTGAAAAAAAAAAGTAGACAACAACAAGATTATTTCCCCAAAAAAACAACTAAAGTCCTACTTGTGCTTTGTTCCCACTAAGCAACAATCCCAGTGGGGTCAATCTAGTGCTTCCTTTCCCTATGCTTCCTTCCCACAAAAACAACTAAAGTCCTACTTACAAAAAAAAACGACGTGTATCACACACTACTAATTTTAGCATCGAGACCTGGTATCAACTCATTTCCCTCCTTGTGCTTCCTTCCCACTAAGCACAAAGCTTGAATCAATTACATTGAGTGAGGACTTTATAAATCTTGATGCAAACACCTTGCGGTATTCATGAATGCTTTCCTACTTTTAAATGAAACAAGTACTGCAAGTAAGCCACTAAAACTAAAAGAAGAGCAACAAAAAGCAAAAAAAAGTTTGTTACCAGCAGAATTGACTTGAGGGTCCTGCCATCCTAATTTTTCAAATATGTCGTTGTGTACACCCCACAATCAAAGCTTGCAAAATGGAAAACAATAGGGTGAAACAAAAATCATATCTACATTTGTTTTTTTATTGCATCAAAAATGTATACAACAAAATAAAGGAGATATTCTGAACAACGAAAAACATATAGATTAGATTATTGCAGATAGTCTGCTAGAGAGCAATGATGTCGGAACCCGGAGCAGCAACTCCAGGATCCTCTGTGTAAATCGCACTAGTCCAGGATCAGCTAGTGCACACAGTGGGCAACAAAGACAAATACCAAGCATAATGACGTTTATTTAATTTAAAGAGTACGGCCTTATGGCCAGCGTTTACATCATCGCCCATTGGCAAACATTACTGCAAAAGAAACTGCGGAAGCGAAGGTGAAAAGGCGAAACCAAGCACGCCACGGGCAAACAAGCGCAAGACGTGGCCTACTCGTTCTGGTCTTCACCGTAGTCGAAGTCGTCTTACTCTGTGTGGAGATAGCAATAATGAGTACAAACTTGTACTCCGCAAGTCACACGGAGAAATGCAATATAATGATAAAGGCTTCAATGGAAGGCTCATAGGGTTAGTTTGCATAAAACAGCATTTAAGAAATACAGTAATAGATTGAAATTGCTGAACTTGATACAATAAGTAAAACAAGACTTGTAATTGAAAATATTACCGTCGGTCAGCTCGACCAAACACCAACCTATCCACGGGCATCCCACCCGGACCATCTTTTCCAAAAGATCACGTATGGATTCCATCCATCCACACGCTTTCACTGCTCAACTCTGATGAATTCCATCCATTCACCAGATTTCAGCCTCTCACGGATTCCATCCATCCGCAAGGTTTTCAAAAACATTTTTGAAAAACAAAGTCTAATCCATGAAAAACTTTTACTCGGCATGCCCATGACCGTGGGCACGGCTATCCAGGATAGGTTATACACTCTGCAGAGGTTGTACAGCTTTACCCACAAGACACGATCATCCCATATTGCCACCGGTTTACACACTTCCTTAGGTGTGCGGCGAGGAGTCATGACAAGGCCTTTACAATGCAAAGCCTTCAACCTGGCCAAGCCAACTCTAAGGTTTCACCCCAGTAAGGAATCCACGGCATCGGACCCCTCTTGAGCCGAGTGAGACTTCTCATGGCCTACGCCACGCTCACTTTCAACCTACGAAATGGCTCAGGTTGGGACCCGCAAATTATTCAGCCAGGACTGTCCCATACCAGCCTTGTGGTAGTACGTTAGGGCTTTTGCAACAGTAGCTCACAGATCGGTCCTTAATTTGACTTAGACCCAACCACATATCCCCTGTGCACGACAATCAACACTGTGTCTCCGAACAACAGTGCATGCCTGCACCCACCACCTAACCGTTAGCCTAAGTCTAAACCAGATTTTATATTTTGTTTCAAAATATTTTATCATCCTTCTTGACTCTCCGAAGTCAAGAATACATCTCAAAAGTTTATCATTTTATGTGAAAGATATCCCAAAACAAAATTATATGACTAAGCAGGGGCATTTGATTTAAAATTCTCTAGCCAATACTAGTGTACTAACTAGAGTTTGATTCTAAGGTGACAAGGTATAAGGATTTGCAATGTCAACAGAGGTATTAACAAACAGGTATTAACTAAAGTTAAAACTGAATTGAAATACATTGAATAAAATTATGCATGCAATATAATTTAAATCAACATAATTTTATTTGCAATCTGGGGTCAACATGATCAAGGAGTGTGACTTGCCTTGCTCCTCAAGTGGGTGTGAATTGTCGTCGAAGAATTCTCCGGAATCGTCGCAGTCTACACGTGAAAATAACCCACCAAATTCAAATAAATTCAAATAAAATTCAAATTGACTCCAAATATTTGAATTGAGGTCAGAAATGGATAGAGGGGAATTTTTGATGAATTTAGAAATTTGAATGGGCTAAATCGGAGTTAGGATGAGGGAGAACGGGCTCCGGGAAGTTTGAAAAGAGAGGAAATGGAAAAAGAGGATTTTTGGAATTATTTTTCGAAAGGAAATTGGAATTATTGCGTCAGCACTGAATTTCCTTTTTCGGCCGAGTTATTTTTCTACGGAAAAATCGGATTAATGACGCCAGCATGACGTCAGCCCGAGGGAACCGGCTGACTGGTGGGGCCTTGGTCCATGGACCAAGCCCACGGAGGAGACGGAGGGGTGAGGTGGCACGGGTGGCGGGGTCTTGCGCACGTGGCGCTGACAGGGCGAAATGCCCTGAGGTGGCGGGGAACGTGGCGCCACGTGGGCTGCCACGTGGGACGGGCGGGGTGAGGTGGCCGGTCGGAGGGAGGGAGGCGCTCGGGTTCGGGGACTCGCCGGCGGCGCGGCCGTGGCGGGCGGAACGGAAGAGGGGCCGAGGAAGTCGGGGTGGCGCGCTCACGGAGGTGGCCGGGAAGAGGCCAGCGGCGAGGAGGGCGGCGGCAGCGCTCGGGCGCTTCGGCGCGGCGGCGGAGGAGCGGCGGGGAGAGGAAGGGGGAAGTGGAGGGAGGTGGGGCGAGTTGTGGCGGAGGTCGGGGTGGGCTTATAAAGGGGCGAGGGGGAGGGGCCGAGCGGGGATTCCTCGCCGGAGATGGCGCGGGGCGGCGGCGGAAATGGCGGGATTGGGGGCCAGCGACGCAGGGATGGCGGGATTCGGGCGCGGAGATGGCGACGTGGGTTGGCGCGTGGGACACGGTGCGCGCGGGAAAAGGAAAGACGTCCCGCGGCGAGGGGCGGCGGAGATGGCGGCGGAGAACACGCAGCCGAGCGGGAGGAGGAAGAAGGCGCGGGGAGGGATGACCCTGACAGGCGGGGCCGAGCGGTCAGCGAGAGAGGGAGGCGGGGCGGCTGACGGGCGGGGCCCGCGGGCAGAGAGACGGAGGCGGAGGGGAGGCGCGCCGACAGGTGGGCCAGGGCGCGAGAGAGAGAGAGAGTAGGGAGCGGGGGCGCGCGTGCGTCGGATGGAGATCGGGCGGTGGAGGATGAGGGCGGGGGCGGACGGGTGGATGGGAGTGAGGGGCGACGTGGCGGCCATCGGGGAGGGGTAGGCGGGATGGAGCGGATGGCCGAGGGGGCGGCGTGGCGAGATCCAGGCCGTCCACGTGGCGGCCGGAGGAGAGGGAAGAGGGTTTTGAATTTTAATTTTAATTTCCATATTTTCAGAAAAGCCAAGAAAATTCAATAAGCCTCAGAAAAAAAACCAAATAACTTCCAAAAATTCCAGGAAAATTCACAGAAACTCCTGGTGACATTTTGGACTTAATAAAAATACTTCCAACTAATGTTGGTATTTAATTTGCACACTTTAAAATACCTTTTAATTTCAAAAATACATTTTTAAACTCCAGAAAAACCAGGAAACCAAATAAAAGCCAAATAACTCCAAATAATTAATTTGACATAGAATTTTTATAGAAAATCAAAATATCATTTTAATAATAATTTTAGGATTTTCTAAAAATACTTTTCAAATCCAGCTTTTTCAAAAAACAGAAATTCAGGGCAAAACCAAATTTAAACTCTAGGCAACAAAACACTTATTTTAATTTAAAGTTTTATTTTATTCAATTTTTATTTACTTATTTATTATTTATTTTATTTTATTAAAAACCTGGGCTGTTACAAATGATGAAACTTTGAGACATCTTTCTTAATGATTTTGAATACATTAACAAGCTTGATAAAGTTCACAATCTGACAAATAACAATTGTTGTTTCAATAAAAGTGTCACATCCCAAAATTTGGCTTTTTAAAAAATTTAAATTCAAATTAATTATTTTAAGGTAATTGGATTTTACTTGGCTTTTATTTGCCTTTCTGGATTTTTCTGGAATTTAAAAACTATTTTTAGAGCTTAAAAAGTAATTCAAAATATGAAAATTAAATATCAACAGTAGTTGAAATAATTTTATTTAGTCCAAAATATGTCCGAAGCTTCGTGAATTTTCTGGAATTTTTGGAGGTATTTTCATATTTTTCGAGGCCTAAATAATTTTCTAGCCTTTTCAAATTAGAAATCAAATTTGAAAAATAAAAATCTCCCTCTCCCTCCAGCCGACGCGTGGGCGGCCCAGACCGCCCGTCGCCGCTCGGGCTGATCCAGCCGCACTTCCTCTCCTCATTGTCCGGCCGGGCGGCCGTCGGCCGGCGCCCGCCTTCCCCTCCTCCGCGCCCGACGCGTGGACGGCTCGGATGAGCCGCGTCCCCGCGCCCGGCATCGATCCACCGTTCCCTCCCACTTAACTCGTCCCCGCCGCCCGATCCGCCCTCAGGCCACGCGGCTGCCATCTACACCCCTCTCCCGCATCTCTCTGACCCGCGGACCCCGCCCGTCAGTGTCACGCGCCTCCGCTCCCGCTGCCACCCCGGCCCCGCACGTCGAGCCGTCGTCTCCCCCGCGGAGACGCCTTCCTTTCTCTCCTCCCCTTTCCTTTCTCGCCGGCCGACCGTGCCCGAGCCGAATCTGGCCCTTTCCCTCTGTCTTCTCTCCGGTTTTGGAAGCCCCGGACGTCGCCGCGACCGAATCCCCGATCTTCCGGGCTCCCTTCCATCAGCGCCCCTCTTTCCCGTTTCTCCTTTCCTTCCTTTTCGGCCGACACACCGGCGGCGATTGCGCGCCCGTGTCCCCTCCTCCGCCCTATAAAGCCCCCGGCCGCCTTCTTCCGCGCGCATCCCAGCGACTCCACCGCAGCTCCCGAGCCCTCTAGAGCCCGATCACCGTGCCACTCCTCCTCGAGCTCCGCCCAACTCCGGCGAGCTTTCCTCGCGCCTCGGTCATCCGGAGCCCGTCGTCGCCTCCCGAAGCTTCCTCACGCCCGGACGGTCCTCCCCGACCCCTCGGCCGCCCCTTCCCGTCACCGGAGCGCCGTCGCAACGGAGCTCCCGAGCCGTCGTCGCTGCCACCTCGTCGCCGGCCGTCTCCGTTCGTCCCCAAGCTTCGCCGACCCTTCCAACCGAACCCCCTCCGCGCCAGGATTACATTCTACGCGTCACCCGGGCACCTCCGGCCTCCCCTCGCCGCCGGCGCCGTCGCCTCCGATCATCTCTGGCCGGGACGCCCGAAGGTACCCCTCAAGAGGGTTACCTACCCTTATTGGGTAGGCAACGCCTCCGCTCCACAGCTAGCGGCGCCACTCGTAACTCCTCGGCTGCGTTCGAGCCTCGGCTCGCGCGCGAGGTTGAGTTTTTCGTTTAATTTCCGGGCTGACAAGTGGGTCCCACCCGTCGTCGGCCGCCGACTGCGCTGCCCGCTGCGCGCGGGTCCCACCCCTCTGTGTTGGACTCTGACAAGTGGGCCCGAAGACCAGTGGGTCCCACGTGTCAGAGGCTGACTCGTTGGGCTCACTGTCGATGGGTCCCACATGTCGATGACCGCCGATGGTTCTGTTCATGGGCCCCACTGTCGTCTCTCAGAATTAAAATAAAAGATTAAAATTTAATTCTCGATGGGTCCCACTGTCAGAAATTTCCGAATTTCTCGATTTATTCAAATCGAGATTTTCAAATGAGCATAACTTTCTCATTTTAACTCCAATTCCAGCCATTCAAATTTCTAAATTCATCTAAAATCATAATCTACCCAATTATGGCCTCTGTTGAATTTTTGGATTTTATTTGAATTTTTTTGTATTTATTTGTTTTGTTGCTTCGTCTTTCCTCGCGTAGATTCCAACGTTGTCGACGATCCTCTTCACAGCAGCAAGAAGACCGAAACCCTGCAAGAAGGCAAGTCTCCTTTGATCATCTTGAGCCTATGCTTTGAAATGTTTTTAAAGTATTTTAAATGTTATGCATTGCTATTTACATAAAATCATAATTCAATCTTAAGGTAGTAGTTAATCCAACCTTGTTATGCCCGCCATTGGAATTGATTGTCATGTACCCTTGTCACCATAGAATTTCCTTGTCTCATTAAGGAGAATATTATAATTACTTGTTGATGTTAGTATGGTAGGATAATGCTTAGTCATGCTATCTAATAACTTTGGAAAATCTTGAAAATGGGAAACTATGATTTATTAAATCCTTGTGTTTGAAAGTGAAGTGGCAATTGGAGTTGTCACTGTGATTTTAAAATAAAATAAAAATGTGAAAGTTGGTTTAGATTAGGGTGGATGGCTGTTTGGGTTGGTGCAGAAGCACGAGAACTTGTTAAGTGTATGTTCCACCTAGTCAATTAAGGACCGACGCTTGTGTTTGTCCAAAGCGAGCATTAACCGTACAACCACAAGTCTATATGGGTGCGACCTAGCTAACTAACCTATAAAGGTGTAGTTTAGATATCACCAGTGGTGTATTGAGTGCCGTAGGCGTCTTGGTTACTCATAGTGAGGGACAGTGGTTCTGTACTCATATGGCGCAAGAGGGCTTGATTGGGCGGATTTAACCCTTCTGCGGTGAAACCTCAGCGGGTGGTCTCTAGCTATACTGGAGTAGGTGAAAGGCTTTGTGATGTTTTATCTGGGTCTCATGCCAAAGGAAGCATGTTGACTATTAAGATAATTTATCTCTTGTGGGTAAAGTTGTACAACCTCTGCAGAGTGTAAAACTATTCGAATAGCCGTGCCCACGGTCAAGGGCGGGCAAGGAATGCATTCACATGGTAGATTTCTGGTTTTGTTTTAAAATCAAAAGTTTTGTATTCCGAGGGTGGAGGGAACTCTCGGAAGGGAATCCTGGCGGATGGAGCCAGAGAGGGTGGATGGAACCCGAAGTTTAAAATTTGACCAATGGTAATTGGTTAGCTAGTGTTGGTAGTTGGAACCTTCACTAGAAAGTTAATTCTGTTAAAACATTTACTTCATTAAAGTGATGCCTTCGAAAATAATTAGTAGTAATGGAGATTTTAAATATTGCTTTGTGCAAAAGAACCATATAGCCTTCCTTTGTTAAGCCTTGCATCTATGCATTTTTCCCAAGACTTGCGGAGTACTTTATGTACTCACATGCTACACTTAAAAATAAAATCTCAGAGGAAGTTGAAGCTCAAGAAGGTGACTACGACTACTGCTTCGCTTGTGGCTGTGATGGATTCTTCCCGGAGGACTAGGTCGCGCTTCCCCAGTCAATTGCCTGTGGCGAATTGATGGGTCGTCCTCGAGTTTTATTTGCTTCCGCTGTGTTTGATTGTGCGAGGTCTTAAACCTCCTTGTAATAATGAGACCGGTGGTCGATACTCTTATTTATTGTAATAAATCGTTGGTGGTGATGTTTTCCATTCTGTTTGATTGTGTGCACTAGCTTTGATCGGGACTAGTCTTTGTAATACACGAGGGTCGGGTTGGAAATCAGGGGCCAGCAGAGATGGTATCGAGCCAATTTGGTCAGAGGACGTGACCTAGATTAGGAATGGCAAACCATAAGGACTTATGTTTATAAAAAGAGTATATTAAAAATGTGTAAGCTTCTTTGCTTCTACTCTCTTCCTACTTAGAATCTTGTTCTTGTCTCCAACTCCATTTGTTAAAACTTTTACTAATCTTTTCTTCCTCTCAACTTTGTAGATGGCTGGTTCATCCTCCGCTGCCCGTGGGACTACTACTCACATGGAGAGGATCTTTGGAGCATTCGCTAGCCTTCTCCGGCGGTGATGCGAGTGTGCGAGTACCGTCAGCCGCCCATCTTCAGGGGTCGGAAGACGCGGATCCTGGATCGAGACTCTTGGACGATGGAGGTATTCCTGTATGCACGGGAAGAGGAATTCAAGTCCCACACCTACCCCATCAAGCACCCTCGGTCCCGCTGTTTCGACGCTGTCCAGGACGCAGCACGCCTCGCCATTGACGAGTTGTGCCACCTGCACAAAGATGTTGTACATCAGTCCCCCTTTTGCTTCTTCATCAACCTCGCCAGACGAGGTATCCAGATCCCTTTGATATTCCAGCTGACGATCCTCGACTGTCACATCAGGTGCAGCTCACCCAGGCAATGGCCGTCACTTATGCTAGAGCTCAGGAGGAGATTGGACAACTTCGGATGCTTCTCACCTCCAGCTACCAGCATTCGGACACACTTCGCGCACAGCTTCTCGAGCGAGCGGTGAGTTTGAGCTGGACGTCTGAGGCCGCAGCTAACTACATGCCGTCTTCACCCGTAGTTGACTACACGCCGTCTTCTCCAGTACCAGCTGTCATCCCCAACAACCCGGCACCAGCTCGACTCTCGGGACTCCGCATCAGGATGACAGCACGCAAGAAGGTGCGACGCCCCAGTCCGCCACCTGTCATTACTCTCAAGAAGCGCAAGCCTTCTCCTTCCGTTCTCGATCGATCGCCTCGATCGTAATCGTGCCTCGGCCGAGTGTGACTGTTCACGTCACCACGTGAGAGAGCGCCAGGAAGACCCGGAGGAGGATCGAAGAGGACCGGAAGAAGACCACGAGAGCGCGTCTTTGGAGAGGATTAGTAGTCTTTTGAGTCCGTAGTACCCAAATAAAATGTCCGTCCTTAGAACGCTTATTGTTATGTTTTGGTGTGCTAGATGGATGCAGAGCCTATGCGCACTTGTGGTACAGCCATCCTTGGAGTTATCTTGATTTTAATAAAAGTTTCCCTAAGTGGTTGCTAGTTCTTTCTTGTGTGTTGGCTTGGGATGTGGTTTAGTTCCCTAATCTCTTACCTTTGCTATTTCCTTCTTACTTCTCGCTAACCTAAACCGCCGGATGGTGAACACGAGGAGCAACCACAGCGTGGCCGTGACGCCAACAACCAGCCGGAGGACAACATTCCACCACCTCCGCTCAGGCCCCAACTTGGAGCAAATGATGGCTATGCAGCTGCGATTACTTCAAGCTCGCCTGAGAACCAAGTGCGGCCGGCCAGCAGCACCCAACGAGCACCCGGTCTAGATTGGGGAATTCATGAGGACAAGGCCTCCCACTTTTGCTGGATCGATGGATCCCTTGGAGGCGAATGATTGGATAAAGGATGTGGAAAGAAAATTGGTCCTAGCTCGGTGCAACGATAATGAAAAGGTGTTGTCTGCGCTCATCGGCTCAAGGGAATTGCTTGCTAATTGGTGGGAGAATTACCGCGCCGCCCATCAAAATGCACAAGCCATCACTTGGGAGGAGTTTGTCGAAGCTTTCAAGATCGCCCATATCCCTACTGGGATAATGGAAATGAAGAAGAGAGAATTCTACCAAGCTGCAGCAGGAAACCTCGGTGTTTCAGTACTGAACAAGTTCACCCAACCGTCGGTATGCATCAAGAGGTCACCTCGGAGGCGACCAAGATTTGGAGGTTCACGCAGGACTTGACCCCAACCTCAAGGTGCAGCTAGTGTCCAATGACTTCCCAACCTTCCAAGCACCTAGTGAACAAGGCCTTTGTCCAAGAAGATGCTCGGCGCCGGTGCATTTAAAATCGGAAGAGGAAGTTTCAAGCCCGACAAGGAGCAAGCAGCTCTCGATTCCGCCCAACGCACCTCACTATCACAAGCTCTCGAGTCAAGCGTGCCGAGGACTCCTTTTGAGACCCGCCCAAATCCACAAACTCCCGGGCAAACAATGGTGGCCAACCCCGCAGAACAAGACTTCAGCAGCAGGAGTGCGGTGCTTTAAGCGCAAGAACATGGGGCACTATGCCAAAGAATCGTCCCGTAAACGCCCAAAGAATGACTCGATTCGTTTCAACTGGGACTACGCCAAGAAGAGCTCCGATGCGAGTCAAGGCCGTGGGGCACCACAAACCCCAAGGACTCCACAAGTGGTGAGCGGAGGGCATCTCAACCATGTGACCATGAGCGGCCGGGATGCACGACGTAGTTAGGTAAGTTTCTTGTCAACTCGAGAATTGCATCAGCATTATTTGATTCGGAGCTTCGCATTCTTTTGTGTCAAAAGATGTGGTTGAAAGGTATAATTGGGATGTGAGTAAACTACGAACCCCATGCTAGTCCAGTCCTGGAAAGGAAATGAGGACTAACACGTTTGCCTTGACGCAAGCTGTGGATATAAATGGAGTTAAGTTCTTAGCAAATCTTATTATAATAGACTCCAAGGGTTTAGATGTAATACTTGGAATGGATTGGTTAACCAAGTATAAAGGCGAGATAGATTGTCTTGATCGAGTTGTTACAATCACTAACTCGATGGGATTCAAGTAAGGTATAAGTCAAACTCCCTACCCAGAGCGGTGTAGTTTGAGCGATTGTAAAGGAGTGACTCGGAAAAAGTACCTTTAGTGAGTGAGTACCAGCACGTATTCCTCGAAGATCCGCCGAATGCCGCCAGACAGGGAAGTAGAGTTTGTCATCAACCTAGTACCTGGAACAGCTCCAATTTCCAAGAGACCTTATCGGATGTCTGCAAATGATTTGGCGGAAGTTAAGAAGCAAATTGAAGAGCTACAGGATAAAGGATTTGTAAGGCCAAGCTCGTCACCTTGGGAGCACCGAGATTGCTAGTAAAGAAGAAAGATGGTAGTCTTCGCATGTGTGTGGACTATCGATCATTGAATGATGTGACTATTAAGAACAAGTACCCTTTACCCAGAATAGATGATCTGTTTGATCAGTTGAAAGGATCATGTGTATTCTCTAAGATTGACCTTCGATCAGGATATCACCAATTGAAGTTAAGACCAGAGGACATACCCAAGACCGCATTTGCCACCCGTTATGGATTGTATGAGTATACAGTGATGTCTTTCGGTCTAACCAATGCCCCAGCATACTTCATGAATCTGATGAATAAGGTGTTCATGGAATATTTGGATAAGTTTGTGGTTGTATTCATCGATGATATTTTGATATATTCCAAGAATGAGGAAGAACATGCCGAACATTTGAGGATAGTTTTGGAAAAGCTCCGAGAAAATCAGTTGTACGCCAAGTTCAGTAAGTGTGAGTTTTGGTTGAAGAAAGTAGCTTTCTTGGGCCATGTGATTTCGGCGGGAGGAGTATCCGTAGACCCGGAAAAAGTTAATGATGTGCTCAATTGGACACAACCAAAGTCAGTATCCGAGATCAGGAGTTTTCTTGGATTGGCTGGTTACTATCGTCGATTTATTGAAGGATTCTCCAAGCTCGCAAGACCTCGACCCGATTCTTTGAAGAAGGAAAAGAAGTTTGAATGGAGTAAACCATGTGAGGATAGTTTCAAGAGTTGAAGAAGAGGTTAACTGCACGGTGTTGGCGCTTAGGACATTAGGAAGGATTTCGAAGTCTTCTGTGATGCGTCAAGGCAGGGACTAGGCTGTGTAATGATGCAAGAAAGAAAGGTAGTAGCGTATGCCTCAAGGCAGTTGCGACCCCATGAAGGAAATTACCCAACGCATGATTTAGAGCTCGCTGCCGTAGTGCATGCACTGAAAATATGGAGGCATTACTTGATTGGTAACCGTTGTGAAATTTACACGGATCACAAGAGTTTGAAATATATATTCACTCAACCCGATCTCAACATGAGGCAAAGGAGATGGCTTGAGTTAATAAAGGATTATGATATTGGAATACATTATCATCAGGAAAGGCTAATGTGGTAGCAGATGCCTTGAGCGAGAAAGAGTTATTGTGCCAAGTGTGGATTAAGGACGGTATGCACGCCCTTCAAGAAGAGTTCCAACGGCTCAACCTAGAAGTAGTGGAGGAAGGATTTCTAGCCACTTTGGAAGTTCAACCAACCTTAGAAGATCAAATCAGAGCAGCTCAAAAGGAGGACAAGTATGTCCAGGAGATCAAGGATAATATGAAGAAAGGAAAAGCTTGGGATTTTCAGAGGATAAAAAGGTACCCTTTGGTTTGGGAAAAGAATTATTGTGCCTGAAAAGAAGGAGGTAAAGGAGTTAATATTAAAGGAAGCCCATGAATCTGGATATTCAATTCACCCTGGGAGCACCAAGATGTACCAAGATCTCAAGGAAAGGTATTGGTGGTCAAGTATGAAGCGAGAAATTGCAGAATACGTAGCCTTGTGCGATGTATGCCAACGGATTAAAGTGAACACGAGAGACTGCGGGACTTCTGCAGCCATTGCGAGATCCGAGTGGAAATGGGAAGAAATTGGTATGGATTTTATAAGCTGGATTACCAAGAACCAAAGCAGGCACGATTCAATTTGGGTTATAGTGGATCGTTTGACAAAAGTCGCCCATTTCATTCCAGTAAAGACCACATACTCGGGATAGACTTGCGAGTTGTACATGTCAAGAATTGTGTGCTTGCATGGGATCCCAAAGAAGATTGTGTCGATCGAGGAACCCAGTTCACTTGAGATTTTGGCAAAGCTACATGAACTTTTGGGCACAAACTTAAACTTGATCTGACTTATCATCCACAGACGGATGGTCAAGCAGAAAGAGTAAATCAAATCTGGAAGACATGTTGAGAGCTTGTGTCTTGGCAAACAAGAGTAATTGGGATCGAGTTTGCCCTATGCGAGTTCTCCTACAACAATAGTTATCAATCCGGTTTGCAAATGTCTCCCTTGAAGCCCTATACGGCGAGAAAGTGTAGGACTCCATTGTATTGGAAGGAAGCAGGAGAAGGACAAGTGTTTGGACCAGATGTGCTGAAGCAAGCAAGAAGAACAAGTTCGTCTAATCCAGACAGATTAAAACAGCACAAACGAGACGAGAAAAGTTATGCGGACAATCGACGTAGAAGCTTAGAATTCGTACACTGGGATCATGTTTATTTGAAGGTGTCACCTCTCAAAGGAATGAGACGTTTTGGAGTCGATGGAAAGCTAGCTCCCGATTCATCGGACCTTTTCTGTTGTGGCGAAACGAGGAGAAGTGGCTTACGGTTGGAGCTTCCACCTCGGTATCAAAGGTGCATGGCGTCTTCCATGTGTCTCGGCTAAGAAAGTGTCTCGAGTTCGAAGAGCGGATGCCTCTAGATGAAATAAGCGTGAAGGAAGACCTCACCTATCCGAGTATCCAGTCAAGGTATTGGAGGAAGCAGAGCGCCGCACGCGCGACAAGGTTATCAAGTTACGCAAAGTGCGGTGGAGCAACCATTCAGAATCGGAAGCAACTTGGGAGCGTGAAGAGGATCTAAAAGAAGAGTTCCCGACCTTTTCCCGATCCATCCGAATCTCGGGGTGAGATTCTTTCTAAGAGGGTAGGTTTGTCACATCCCAAAATTTGGCTTTTGAAAAATTTAAATTCAAATTAATTATTTTAAGGTAATTGGATTTTACTTGGCTTTTATTTGCCTTTACGGATTTTTCGGAATTTAAAACTATTTTTAGAGCTTAAAAGTAATTCAAAATATGAAAATTAAATATCAACAGTAGTTGGAAATAATTTTATTTAGTCCAAAATATGTCCGAAGCTTCGTGAATTTTTCTGGAATTTTGGAGGTATTTTCATATTTTTACGAGGCCTAAATAATTTTCTAGCCTTTTCGAAATTAGAAATCAAATTCTGAAAAATAAAAATCTCCCCTCTCCCTCCGGTAGACGCGTGGGCGGCCCAGGACCGCCACGTCGCGCTCGGGCTGATCCAGCCGCACTTCCCTCTCCTCTCGCATCCGGTGGGCGGCCCGTCGGCCGCGGCCGCCTTCCCCTCCTCCGCGCGCCGACGCGTGGGCGGCTCGGATGAGCGCGTCCCGCGCCCGGCATCGATCCACCGTTCCTCCCACTTAACTCGCCCCCGCCGCCCGATCCGCCTCGGGCCACGCGGGCGCCATCTACACCCTCTCCGCATCTCTCGACGCGGACCCCGCGTCGGTGTCACGCGCCCGCTCCGCCGCCACCCGGCCCCAAGACGCCGAGCCGTCGTCTCCCCCGCGGAGACGCCTTCCTTTCTCTCCTCCCCTTTCCTTTCTCGCCGTGGCCGTGCGAGCCGATCAGCCCTTTCCTCTGTCTTCTCTCGGTTTTGGAAGCCCGGACGTCGCCGCGACCAAGATCCCGATCTTCGGGCTCCCTTCCATCGGCGCCCCTCTTTCCCGTTTCTCCCCTTTCCTTCCTTTTCGGCCGACACACCGGCGGCGATTGCGCGCCGTGTCCCCTCCTCCGCCCTATAAAGCCCCTCGGCCGCCTTCTTCCGCACCGCATCCCGGCGACTCCACCGCAGCTCCGAGCCCTCTAGAGCCCGATCACCGTGCCACTCCTCCCTCGAGCTCCGCCCAACTCGGCGAGCTTTCCTCGCCGCCTCGGTCATCCCCGAGCCGTCGTCGCCTCCCGAGCTTCCTCACGCCGGACGGTCCTCCCGACCCCTCGGCGCCTCCCGTCACCGGAGCGCCGTCGCATCGGAGCTCCCGAGCCGTCGTCGCTGCCACCTCGTCGCCGGCCGTCTCCGTTCGTCCCCAAGCTTCGCCGACCCTTCCAACCGAACCCCCTCCGCGCCAGGATTACATTCTACGCGTCACCCGGGCACCTCCGGCCTCCCCTCGCCGCCGGCGCCGTCGCCTCCGATCATCTCTGCCCGGGACGCCCGAAGGTACCCCTCAAGAGGGTTACCTACCCTTATTGGGTAGGCAACGCCTCCCCGCTCCCCTGGCTAGCAGCGCTCACTCGTAACTCCCTCGGCGCGCGTTCGAGCCTCCGGCTCCGCGCGCGGAGGTTGAGTTTTTCGTTTAATTTCCGGGCTGACAAGTGGGTCCCACCGTCGCCGCGGCCGCGCTGCTGGCTGCGCTGCGCTGGGTCCCACCCTCTGTCTTTGGACTCGACAAGTGGGCGAAGACCGATGGGTCCCACGTGTCGAGGTCGACTCGTTGGGCTCATCTGTCGATGGGTCCCACATGTCGATGACCGCCGATGGTTACTGTTCGATGGGCCCCACCTGTCGTCTCTCAGAATTAAAATAAAAGATTAAAATTTAATTCTCGATGGGTCCCACTGTCAGAAATTTCCGAATTTCTCGATTTATTCAAATCGAGATTTTCAAATGAGCATAACTTTCTCATTTTAACTCCAATTCCAGCCATTCAAATTTCTAAATTCATCTAAAATCATAATCTACCCAATTATGGCCTCTGTTGAATTTTTGGATTTTATTTGAATTTTTTTTGTATTTATTTGTTTTGTTGCTTCGTCTTTCCTCGCGTAGATTCCAACGTTGTCGACGATCCTCTTCACAGCAAAGCAAGAAGACCGAAACCCTGCAAGAAGGCAAGTCTCCTTTGATCATCTTGAGCCTATGCTTTCGAAATGTTTTTAAAGTATTTTAAATGTTATGCATTGCTATTTACATAAAATCATAATTCAATCTTAAGGTAGTAGTTAATCCAACCTTGTTATGCCCGCCATTGGAATTGATTGTCATGTACCCTTGTCACCATAGAATTTCCCTTGTCTCATTAAGGAGAATATTATAATTACTTGTTGATGTTAGTATGGTAGGATAATGCTTAGTCATGCTATCTAATAACTTTGGAAAATCTTGAAAATGGGAAACTATGATTTATTAAATCCTTGTGTTTGAAAGTGAAGTGGCAATTGGAGTTGTCACTGTGATTTTAAAATAAAATAAAAATGTGAAAGTTGGTTTAGATTAGGGTGGATGGCTGTTTGGGTTGGTGCGATAAGCACGAGAACTTGTTAAGTGTATGTTCCACCCTAGTCAATTAAGGACCGACGCTTGTGTTTGTCCAAAGCGAGCATTAACCGTACAACCACAAGTCTATATGGGTGCGACCTAGCTAACTAACCTATAAAGGTGTAGTTTAGATATCACCAGTGGTGTATTGAGTGCCGAGGCGTCTGGTTACTCATAGTGAGGGACAGGTTCTGTACTCATATGGCGCAAGAGGGGCTTGATTGGGCGGATTTAACCCTTCTGCGGTGAAACCTCAGTGGGTGGTCTCTAGCTATCTTGGAGTAGGTGAAAGGCTTTGTGATGTTTTATCCGGGTCTCATGCCAAAGGAAGCATGTTGACTATTAAGATAATTTATCTCTTGTGGGTAAAGTTGTACAACCTCTGCAGAGTGTAAAACTATTCGAATAGCCGTGCCCACGGTCAAGGGCGGCAAGGAATGCATTCACATGGTAGATTTCTGGTTTTGTTTTAAAATCAAAGTTTTGTATTCCGAGGGTGGAGGAACTCTCGGAAGGAATCTGGCGGATGGAGCCAGAGAGGGTGGATGGAACCGAAGTTTAAAATTTGACCAATGGTAATTGGTTAGCTAGTGTTAGTAGTTGGAACCTTCACTAGAAAGTTAATTCTGTTAAAACATTTACTTCATTAAAGTGATGCCTTGAAAATAATTAGTAGTAATGGAGATTTTAAATATTGCTTTGTGCAAAAGAACCATATAGCCTTCCTTTGTTAAGCCTTGCATCTATGCATTTTCCCAAGACTTGCATGAGTACTTTATGTACTCACATGCTACACTTAAAAATAAAATCTCGAGAGGAAGTTGAAGCTCAAGAAGGTGACTACGACTCGCCGCTTGTGGTGTGATGGATTCTTCCGGAGGACTAGGTCGCGCTTCCCGATCAATTGCACGTGGCGAATTGATGGGTCGTCCTCGAGTTTTATTTGCTTCATTGTGTTTGATTGTGCGAGGTCTTAAACCTCCTTGTAATAATGAGACCGGTGGTCGGTACTCTTATTTATTGTAATAAATCGTTGGTGGTGATGTTTTCCATTCTGTTTGTTGTGTGCACTAGCTTTGATCCGGGACTAGTCTTTGTAATACACGAGGGTCGGGTTCGAAATCAGGGGCCCGACAAAAAGTCAGCAAAAGTGCAAAATGTGGGGGATAAAAATGAGTAAAAACAAGAGTTATGGATGTGCTAATTGTATTATTTGTTGCTGAATTGCAGAAGCATCCTTTGAGTTTTTTTTATCGAGTCAAAGAAGTTGATTTGGCTATGCAAGATGTTGACACAAGTAAGGGCCCATTGCTTGTTACGCTCAATGGGGAAGAACAACTGTATTAGATAGAATTGTGTGTGTTGCATAGAGTGTTAAAGAGAAAAAAGATAGTGAATGTTGGTAACACAATTGAGTGATAGCAGAAAAATATAAAGAAATTTACCAGATCCTTTTTCACCAACTTGTACTTTTCATCAATCCATTTAGATATTTTTCACAAATTTGTGGCATGAAGTTTTTAGGATTTAGAAGCAACTGAAACTATTTTTAAAATGGAACAAAAAAAGATGCAAACAATATGGATACAACAGGAGTATGCAATAAACAAATGAAAAAATAAATACCACACAAAAAATAAGAAAAATAATTATTTTACGGTGACAACAGGAGAGAAGGCAAATTTCTTTAAAGAGGTCTTATTTGATGGTGGTAAACTCTTAGTTGCATATGTTTAGAAGTGTGTCAAATGAATAGTATTAGTTGATTATCTCTTATGGGTAAATTTGTGAAGCATCTACATAGTGTAAAACTATTCGAATAGCCGTATCCCCAGTTATGGATAATGCTCGGTGATTTCACACGAGGGTTAGATTTTCATAAAATTTTGGTTGGCTGGGAAGTGAATAGTCAGTTTACTTGTGGTTTATTCAATTTTTTTGATTTATTAATTATGTACTTATTACTCATTTTCAAAGTACGCTTTCAATCTATTTATTGTATTTACCTTAATTCTCATTTTCTGCAAAATAATTACTTAGCCATCATTTCGTAAGCCTTGCATAATTATATATTACATCTTGTTCCAAACGACTTGCTGAGTACTCTATATACTCATGGTTATATCCTTTGTTGCTTAGTTGATGAAGGAAAATCATCTCAGACAGAGGTATTTGAGGAGGAATACTTCAATGACTTCAAGGATTAGGACTTCGCTTCCCAGTCGATTACGTGTGTGTTTGTTGAATGGTCACTATATTTATCTTTATTTTCCACTTCTAATTTTTTAGACCCTTTAGGCTATTATTGTAAGCTTTATCATAAGGTTGCTACTTTTATAATTAAGAATATTTGCTTCCTTCATAGTTATTCGTGATTATAGTTGATATTTCATCTATGTTGTCGTTGTGTGCATTAGCATGATCTCAGACTAGTGCAAAATACATAGAGAGTCTGGATTTATATATTCGTGTCTCGACACCAGTTTGAAAGCATATATCACTAGACTGACACACTTCTGCAATCAAGGTAGTTGTTCGATTGTATATGTTACTCTCAATGTTGCAACAACAGAATCGAGGTCTTTTGCCCACAATTTGTCGTGTTTGTCAATAATTTCTTGAAAGTTTTGGAGAATCTACCAAAGAAAAAAATGCATACTATGAGAGAAAAGGTACTCTTGCACAACATGAAGTGGCAAAACACAAAATTGGGATTTCAAACAAGGTATTACCTGTGAATATTGGTTGCTAGACTGAGACAATCGCACCCACTCCTCAAGAGATGCTGAGTCATCTATTGCAATATTTTCTTACTTGGGCCATTACGGCATAGAGTGGAAGATAAATCATGGAACTATGTGTAGAGAACACAAAAATAAAAGAAAAAAAGCAATCAGGAAGCTTTGTCATTTGTTTCCAAAAAAGAAACAACATACAAATAGAAAAATATAAAGGTGATATGCAGGGCGGGATCCAAATGAAGTGTTGTTCAAGTTCAGTCTATTCATGTCAACCTTCAACACAAGATTGAAGTCGTCATCATTGATGTAGAAAATCCTAGGTAATTAATAATTTATTATATGGTTATTAAGGCGTCCTACAAGAACGTCCAGATGATTCATGTATACAATATGAAAAAGGGAAGAAGAAACAAATGCATTACAACAAAAAAGCATGATATAATGTTGACCAACAAAAAGGATTAAAAAAGGTAATAGACGCATGGCGAGGAGGGGTAGACATCAACCAATCTAAAAAATGCTGGAGCGCTGCTCTAGTGTCAACTTCTGGTACCTATCAACCTCCTTCATCAGAACATCCCCAACCCAGTCATACTCTTTTAACTCTAATATGTCACCTAAGCTGAACAAGTAATCCAATGAAACCATGTTTCTAGTGCTTGGACATAACACACATACCAATGCAATAAGCATGAAAAACCTCATGAATATATCCTCATCTTCGCTGCCTTTCAACACTTCGATAGCCTTTGCTATTGGTGACCTATCCCCAACTCTATACAAATCATGAAGCTCCGCAACATCTTTCAACTTGCCTGGTGGTTTCAAAGGCTTTTTCCATAAAGTATCCCAAGGACTTTCTGCACCATGCTTTTGGTGAAAACAATTACCTTGCAACGGTAGCTGCACTCACATATCAGGGGCTCCATCTTTCCCATTATCCACTCCATTAGATTAATTGGTAGTGTGAATTTTGCGATTGACAACAAACCTTCAAATCCATACTTCACAACCAATTCCTGCTGCCTCGGAGTAAGCGCATTTGCAACCTTTTGTAACCTTTTTGCACTAAAACGATGCTTGCAATATGATTTACTACCCTCATCATCCATGACAAAAAAAAATCCAGTGAAAAATGTCAATAGGTACGCAAGTGTTACAGGGCCAAAAATAACAGAACTACTATAAGGATGTAACAACATTGCAAATGAAAAATCTAGTGACGACTGCAAGCATTCTAGTTGAACTACATACACCAGAACATAGTAGCAACTGAAACAAAATCCAACAAAACCTACAATAAAAAATCGTGCCCATAGGATGCACATGAAACCTACGAGGAAAGCAACCTAAGCGGGCATTGGACATCGTCGAAAATCACCGCAGGAGGACACAACCGCCTCAGAGCCTCAACTTATCAATGTCCCCACCCCGTGTATCTATCCAATTTTTGGCTAGAACCCTTGGCTAAAGCTGAGAATACCGAATCATCAGACATTCGTGTAAAAAGTGTCATCGCGTACTAGCTCCATCTCACCACATTAGACAATTTTTTCGCTAGAACCCTAGATTTTTGCTGCAAAAAATTGGATCAATTTTTGAACCCTAGATGTGAAAACTCATATATTCGAGTATTTTTATAGTAACTACGTAGATATGGATGGGGGAACTCACCTTAATCACGACCTACGTTGTCGCTCCCCCAAAAAGAGTTCACCGCCAGCGAGATGTCGCTGGGATACATGCCCCACTTTGCTCGTCTCCGCCACCTCGCTCGCCTCCGCTTCGCCTCTCGGGGTTGGTAGGGGAGTGGTTAAGTGGGCCAATCAAGTGGGTAAGCCGAGCGTTGGATCGATCGATGATAGGTGGACACGAATGAAAGCTTGCAATGCAATGCGATAGAATTGGACGTCCTACTCATATCAATTCCGTTAGAAATATTAATCGCAGTTATTCTAAAATGGCATCTATTTGAGAGCGGAGGAAGTATTCTTGTTGAGCTTCCAAACCTCACTTTTTTCCGTTTGAGTTTATCCCAAGGAACCAGACAGAGGACAAATTTATTAATTAACCCTTTACTAATAATAATTTAGAAATAACATCTATCATAACTTATTTTCAAAAATAACCTCGGCGAGATTTTTGCGTCCCCGTCCTCGGCGAGTTGGCGGTACCGCGGACGGCTCCAGCCCTTCGGTACGACAAATCTTACCGCGGACGGCTCCGTCCACGGCGAGCGTGCGCAAATCAATAGTTGGAGAAACCGTGCGTGCATCAGCTTGGCATGTGTGGAGTAAACGCCTGCTCATTTCAGCTTTAGCTTATGACTTTTGGCTTAGTTTTCACTATTCATAAATTTTGTCTTTTTCTGAACTTTTGGCTTTTTTGAGCTTTTTTTCCCATATTCGTTTGCATTGTCCGTGTTGAGCTAGCATATTTTTTTCTTCTATTTTTTAATTTTTTAGATTTAATTACACTAAATAAGCCATTTTCAGCTACAGTGAAATTTCAACCGCTACAGTACAATTTCAGCCATAAGCCACAGCTTTTCAGCCCAACCGAGCGGGGCCTAAACCATAATTGTTTAGTGACTTGCGTCATCGGAGCCCCAATATGCTGCGATGCTGATTATGTTCATATTTATTTATAAATGTTATTTTACTATAATAAATAACTTTTTTATAATATCTAGTTTTCGAACAGAATGTTTTTTAGATAGAATTTATTAATTAATTATAGTAGATAATATAGTAATTTTATTTGTATCGATAAAAAAAACCTAAACTCCAGGGAGAGAGAAGGTCGGCCCCCTTTCCCTGTATAAAATAAAACGCCGGTCTGGTATCACCAACCAACGAGAGTTAGCCTCCCTGATCCCCAAGAAAACATACCAATCAAAGGAAAGAGAGCATGGAAGAGAGGCTCAGCGGTCGCCAAGAACCCACCGTCGCCAGAGAGGGCGACGCCGTGGTCTCCGGCGACGAGTCCGACGGCGAGTTCGAGTTCCCCTTCGTGAGCCGGGACTCTGCCTCGGGCAGCGCCGCGGCGGCGGACCAGCTCTTCGCGGACGGGCGCATCAGGACGTTCTACCCGGTGTTCGGCCGAGCCTTCGACGACGCGCACGTGCCGCCCGCGCCGGAGCGGAGGCTGCCCCTCGGGCGGCTGTTCCTCGAGGAGGGGCGGAACTCGTCCGTCGGGTCCACGTCCTCGTCGTCGTCCTCGGCGGCCACAGACGCCGCGGACCTCGACGGCGTGTCCCCCGACAGCTACTGCCTCTGGACGCCCGGGTCGTCGCCGGCGTCCTCACCGTCGCGGCTGCCGCGGAAGAGCGGGTCCACGGGGTCCATGGCGCGGTGGCGCCGCATCAGCGAGCTCGTCATCGGCCGCAGCCACAGCGATGGCAAGGAGAAGTTCCTCTCCGCCCCGCCGTCCCCGGGCAGGGAGTCCAAGGCCAACAAGCCAAGGGCCCGCCAGAACAAGGTCGCCACCGAGCTCGACACGGTCGCCGCTGTCCACCGGATGTCCTACGGCGCCAAGGCCTCCCCTGGCGCGGCGAGGCGGACGTTCTTGCCGTACCGGCAGGACCTCGTGGGGCTCTTCGCCAACGTGAACGGGCTCAGCCGGAGCCACCACCACCCGTTCTGACTTCCAAGTTCACGCGTCGGCGTCGCCCCGCAGTGAAGGACAGATTCCAAATGTTGGATTTCAAGTTTGAATTCGGGGATTTGAAATTTCGAACCTTTGACTAGGAGCTTCCTATGATTTGAAGTAGTAGTTTGTGCAATTAGCAATTGATGCACGGGATTAAGCAAGTCAAAAGGAGGAGGTGCGAAGTCAGAGCAGGGGAAATATGAGGCTTCATTTTTTTTTATTCGGTTGGGGATTGGAGCTCTCCGACTGCAGCACTAATATTTCCAGCTTATAATTATTTTCAAACAAATAAACATAATAATTCTTTATTATCTTTTAAAAGTAACTTATCAAGATAGTTTTTTTTAAAATAACTTATCTGTTTATCAACACACAATTTATTCATTTAAATATTCATTCTAAAGGCAAAACCCATAAATATGGTTGGCAAGTAGCAGACAACTAGACAAGTTACCAGCTGAGGACAGATGGATGTGATTGTTTGTACTTATACATACACAGGGAAAACTCTTTCGATCTTAGAAAAATTTCCTGAGTGAAAGAAGCAAATTGGACGAAATTTTGGAATTTTGATCAAAATTTTGGACGAAATTTTCAAATGATGTTTGAATCCTTTGCCTGATTCTGGGTGAAATCGGAACAAAATCCGGTCGAAATCTTCACAAAAAATGTCCGAAATCTGAACAAAAGTCGACCGAAATTTTGTCTACAAATTCAAATTTCACACAACAGAACAAAAAAGACATAAACGTAGGGGGGAAGCAGCAGTTTTACCCTTTTGAAGCACTGGCAACGAATGGCTTCCTCCTTCATCCCCATGATTTTCATTAGCTATTTTTTGAGACGTGTAGCATCTAGAGGGAGCTACCAACACATTGTTTTGTTTTAGATTCAGATCTTGTAAACTGTATGGCAAAACAAAGGGGGGAAAGGGACAGGTGTATGGAAAAACGATGGCGCACTCGTGGATGGGTTCTTCTACCTTGGCATGGCATAACTTGACAAGGAATCCCGCTTTATCAACCAAGTCAATTTCTTTATTTGGGAGGTAACTGCAAAATGAAAAAAAAAGTCAGACAGCAAAAGGATACATGATAGGATTTGCAAGGAAAGCTAAAATGTGAATCGACACCGGAGGGCTTGGACTGGGGAGCCGACACTGGAGGCCACGGGGCAGTAGGGAACGGCCAGTCGAGGAGGTCGGCCGTGTCAGTCGAGCCGAGTAGGGACAGCAAGTGTGGGTGCGTGAGTAAAAGATCAAACTCTATTTAAGTTGATTTTGATGATAATGGTAAATATTATTATATGATTTTACTGATAATGACAAATACATTTAAGAAACTAACTTTATTCATTGATTATGATATTACTTAGTCTCACATAGATGAAAAGGTGAAATCAAAGAAGTATGCATATTAATGTATTCCTTGGATCCAAAATATAGATTGAACTCCACAAATAGTCCAAAATGAATATGTGCATATGTCTTCATTATACACACTTGTATGCACACATTTAGGAGATCTCTTTCTATGTTTTGAGGATTCATAAATATTAATCCATGTCTTTTAATATGCATATTTAGGATCTTTATCTTGAAATACATTCTTGTGTGTGTGTATAGCTTGTATAGTTTATATATACTCATGTGCAATCGGGTTGTCATTTAATGTCTTCATTATGTGTTAATAGTTGAATGATTAATAAACAACCGGCTAAGTAACTTTGCTTAAAAAGCTTATCTTAGAGTATACATTTGTTGTGTACATGTTGTATACTAAAAAAATCAATCTTTATCTCATTGTTTGTTGAGATTGACATGAATTACCAAAAAGGGAAGAGTATATAATCTAGTCCATCCATTATAAGTTAATGGTGAAGTTTTGTAATTGATGGCATTTGTTTTGTGGACTAACATTTTCTATGAGTTGGATGAATAGGTTAGGTGCCACAAATAAGGATGACTTGGGATGATTTCATGTATTGAAGATCATCAAGTGTAGATGGAAGATGGCTTTATGTGTTGAAGACCATTAAGAGAAAGATGCATCATGAGTTGATGAATGACCAAGAAAAGATGATCATGTGTTGATCATCAAGTCAAGTGAAGACCATCATATGTTGATGAAATTGAAGAAAAGGATGCATCATGAGTTGATGCATATCAAAACGATGATCTAAGACAAAGGTATGACTAGATAGGGTTAAGAATATGTTCCTAATCTTTTACCGGTCTTGGTGTTTAGTTGGAAGATCGGATTGCTAGTATAGGTTGTCATACTATTAAGATGAATCATGTCTATTAGTTTGAGCTTCATCATGTGTGGATAGCTCAACCTCACCTCCTATAGCTCATCTTGGCATGAGGCTTGTATTTGCAAATGTGTTTTGCAAATAGCTGAAGCTCATGGTTGAATCCTTGTAACATGGGACTATGCATTGCAAATGTGTTTTGCAAGTGTTTGAAGTCCATGTTTCTATTCATTGTTGTATGAGGCTTATGTTTGCAACTGTGTTTTGCAAATGGTTGAAGCCCATATATAATCCTTGTAGCATGTGATTCAGGCTTGCGAATGTGTTTTGCAAATAGTTGAAGCCCATATATAATCCTTGTAGCATGTGATTCAGGCTTGCGAATGTGTTTTGCAAAAGTAAGGAGTCCATGTACCTATTCTTTGTGTCATGATTTCAAAAGTATGCAAATGTGTTATGCAACTAGTTGGAAATCATGTTTGATCCTTATGTGTATGATACTATTGTTTGTAAATGTGTTTTGCAAAATCTGTTGAGATATCTGCACATGTTAGGAAAACCGGAAGTACCGAAATTTCAACAGGAGAACTATCGTAGGTTGGTAGTACCGCAACCTTGAATGGTACTTCCAGTGCACGGAAGCTCCGAAAAACCGAGCAGAACCTTTTTTCCAGAGAGCACCCTCGGATTCAATCGGTGCTCTATCTGGATAACCGGAAGTACCGGTGTGCAAACCGTGGTACTTCCGCTCTCTGGAAGCTCCGTCAAAGTTGAGCGGAACCTTTTTTTTCCAGAGAGCACCCTCAGGATGTTTTTGTGTCTGCAGCAAACGAAAGTACCGGAGTTTTAACGGCGGATCTATCGTAAAGCGGTAGTATTGCAACCTTAAACGGTACTTCCGGAGCATGGAAACTCCGAAAGATCGGGCGGAACGTTTTTTCAAAGAGCGCCAACTCTTGGCCTCGAATCAAATGGAAGTACCCCACTGAGTTTTTGGAACTTCCAAAGATCAGAACTACCGGATTTTCATTGACAGTAGTTCCTTACCGACTTCCAATGGCTAGTTCTGAAGCTCTGAAATAGCCATTATTGTTGTGTCAGAACAGGTCCGGAAGTACCAGCCATTGCACTATAGTACTTCCACTCGACCTGGTTTTTTAGAGATTTGGCTCCAATGGCTAGTTTTCTTGTGTGGAGTATAAATAGCCCCTTGTGGCTGGTTGGATATGTAGCTGATTGACTTATTTCTGTTCTCTTGAGCTAGTGTAAGGCTCTCCACTGAAGAGTGCATGTGTTGCACTTTGTGAGCAAAGAGAAGAGATCTAGATTGCATTAGTTGCATATAGAGGTGGACTTAGTGTCCAATTGAGCTTGTGCATTTGTTGCACATGGTGAGAGTCAAGCGAGGGGCTTGATTTTTTACTCTTGGAGTTTACCGACTCCTAGATAGCGTTGGAAGCATCGTGCACGGTGATCTTCTTAAAAAATGTTGTGAGAAGACCCGACAGAGTGTGAAGGTTGGAACTCACTTACCCGAAGTGGGAAAGAGCTACCACTAGTGGATTTGGGGTGGAAGGCTTAATTTGTGGAGCTGGTCCAATTAGTTTGGGCTTACCTCAACATGGACTAGGGGAGACTGGCAAGTCTCTAAGCACCACGCTAAAAAGAGAGCGTGTCTATTGTGGTTTATTTTTTTGTTCTCTATTTATCTTCAAGCAATTTACTTTCATAGAATTAACTTGATTTCTTGACACAGCCTTAGATTGTTAGTGCACTTAGGTTAACTTAATTGATATATGTATTGTTTGTGCTAAACCAATTGATTTGAGATTCTGCATTGTTTACTTGGTTTAGACAAATAAAATAGGTCTTTAAATTGATACTAATTAGAAAAGATTTTTGGACCGCCTATTCACCCCCCTCTAGTCGGCCTCCTCTATCTTACAGCGAGGCAGGAGAGCACGGACACTTCCCACCGTGCATGTCAATCGGCATCGGGCTTGGACTGGGGAGTTAACACCGGAGGCCACTGGGGCAGTAGGGGACGGCCCAACTGACGAGGTCGGATGAGCTGAACAGGGACGACAGGTGCAGGTCCATGAGTTGGGAGAGCATGGACACCTCCCACTATGCGTGGTGCACGGTGTCGGGCTTGATCTCCACGTGCTCCAGCATGAGCTTGACCACCTGGCGTGACATCCTCTACCATCTGGACCTAAGATTTCCCCCTCTTAGTCCCAGTCCTCCTCGTCATCGACCATGACTATCTCCACGCCAACTTGCATATGCAAAGACCAAATAACTTTTTCCCGGCACAAGTTCTTTCCAACTTAATCAACATTAATCCACACACTCATACCATACATTTAACCATCTATCAACACCAAGTTAACAAAGACCACACTTTCTAGAACTCAACCTCAGACCACTTATAACAACCGATATGAACACCAAGCATAGGCCAGTCATATCGCTATCTCAACAAGTACTCAAAAACCACAATACTTGGGAATTATCACCAATCAAAACACTCACAAATCACAATCATCATAGTGCTCCTAGTCTATGACTTACCGACCATCAACCAGTCACGACACCATCAACAATCGAGTACCGACCAAGTACTGTACCACAAACTATTGATTCCCATCACTGAGTACCGACCAGATACTGTAGCACCAACCACTGAGTATTGACCTAGTACTGTATCACCGACTACCGAGTATTGAGTACCAACAAGATATTGCAGCAACGACCACTTAGAAAGACTAGTCTGACCACCATGCAAAGGCCAATCAGTCCATTCGCCCACAGACATGAATACTCAGGGTACTCGAAGATCACTAGCCTATGAAACCGATCGCAAACTCTAAGACTACTGACCACAAAGTCTAAGACTACTAACCACAAAGTCTAAGACAATAGATCACATAGTCTAAGACTACCGACCATAAAGTTTAAGACAACAAATCGCAAAGTCTACTGACCACTGTAGCTACAATCACCGACCAGTTACTATAGCAGACAAGATTACTAACTCTGACCGGTTCACTTGTAGCTAATACCGGTTCATTTTAGCTCACGACCGGTTCAATGTTTCTTACAATTCACTATTCGAGGTCGAAGCCTACCGATTACCTGTCGTGGTCATTCTACTGTTGTTGAAATATCGTGGTTGAAATGCTATGGTCGAAATACCATGGTTGAAATGTTGCGGTCTATATGTCATTGTCGACAACAATGGTTGATATGTAGTGATCGACGCCTGCTGACTAGTCCTGCAATCCTAAAAACTCCAGAAACAAAGAGCGCATTGATCAAAACTTTCACAAACACAAATTCCAATAAAACCCAAATGTCAATTATTCAGCATCACTAAATACACGACCACTACATGGTCTAACATAATTGATAGTTTGAATCTGCACCTGATCCACATTCAAGAGCATTATTTTCCCGTTATTAAATGGAGTGGAGTACATGGGTCTTGTTGTGCCAAATATTGTACAATCTAGTCCCCCATTATAAGTTAATGGTGAATTTTGGTAATTAATGACAATTGATTTATGGAGTAATATTTTTTATGAGTTGGATGAATAGGTTAGGTTCCATAAATGGAGATGAATTGGGATGACTTCATGTGTTGAAGATCATCAAGTCAAGATATGGATGAAAGATGGCTTCATAAGTTGAAGACCATCAAAAGAGAATGTATCATGAGTTGATGCATGTCCAAGAGGAGATGATCGTGAGTTGATCATCAAGTCAAGAAAAGACCTATCATGTGTTGATAGAGTTCAAGTGAAGGAAGCATCATGAGTTGATGCATATCGAGACAATGATATGGATTTGAAGTGAAGATGTACGTTATCAAGTTTCAAGAGGTTGCTCAAGGCAAAGGTATAACTAGTTAGGGCTAAGAATGTGTTCTTAGTTTTTTACCAGTCTTGATGTTTGGTTGGAAGACCGAATTTCTATTATAGGTTGCCGTACTATTAAGATGGGTTATGTCTAGTTGTTTGAGTCTCATTATGTGTTGATAGCTCAAATCTCACTTGATTTAGCTCTCCGTGGTATTATGCTCATATTTGGAAATGTGTTTTGTAAATAGTTGAACCTCATGTGTTAAATCCTTGTAGAATGGGACTATACATTGCAAATATGTTTTGCAAGTGTTTGAAGTCTATGTTTCCTACTCCTTGTGGTATGAGGCTTATGTTTGTAAATGTGTTTTGCAAATGGTTGAAGCTCATATATAATCCTTGTAGCATGTGACTTAGGTTTGCAAATGTGTTTTGCAAATTGCATGTTGTGTCCATGTACATATACCTTGTGTTATGATTCCAAAAGTGTGCAAATATATTTTACAACTTGATGAAAATCATGGTTGATCCTTTTGTGCATAATATTATAATTTGCAAATGTGTTTTGCAAAATCTATTGAAGTATATGCACTTTTTACAATAATCGAAACTACCACTGTGTATCATGCAGTACTACAGCTGTGCGATATTACCGGCGTTGGGATCATGGTACTACCATGTTTGTTGAAGGTCAAAGACCAATGTGGTTGACGAGTTGTGTTGTCGATGACCAATGTGATCAAAAACTAATGTGGTCGAAGACATGTGTGGTCGAAGATTGATGTGGTCGAAGATTGACACGGTGGACGTGGACGGAACCAACGTGGCCGAACCAACGTGGTCAAAACCATTGTGGTCGAACTAGCATAGTCAAACCAACATCGTCGAACCGACATGGTTGAAACAGCATGATCTGAGACCTGTGTGATCGAACCAACGTCAAAACTAGTGTGGTCGAAGACCACCGTGGTGGGAGACCTATGTGGTTGAAACATTGTAGTCAGAGACCAGCATGGTTGGAGACTTGTGTGGTCAAACTAGACAACATGGTCAAAGACCAGTGTGGTCGACAATAAGTAGTATCAGCTCTGTGTGAGCAGTCCGACCTACCTATGGTACTACTGGCTCTGTGTGAGTGGTTCTATCGGAGTTGCGGTATGACCGCTTGTGCAGCGGTACATTTTTCTAGAGAGACACCTTTTTGGAAGTCTTCTCCTCCCCGGGATATCAGTGGCAGCGGTTGCGGTAGTACTAAACAATGGTCGGCGGTACTACCGATTTTAGTCTGTAACGGCTAGTTTTCTGACCATTACGAGGGGAGCGGTAGTACCGGCCACATAACGGTGGTACTATTAGATTTGCTGGTTTTTACCCCTGATGGCTAGTTTCAGTATGTGGTGTATAAATACCCCCTTGTAGTCGGTTGGGGAAAGCTTCTTGACACTCCATTTTACTCTCTTGAACTAGTATGAGGTTCTCCTTTTAATTGTGCATGTGTTGCACCTTGTGAGCACGGAGAAAGGCTCTAGATTGTATTTGTTGCATCTAGATGTGGATTTCGTATCCACTTGAACTTATGCATTCATTGCATGTGGTGAGAGTCAAGCAAGGGGCTTAACTTGTTGCTCTTGGAGGTTACCGACTCCTAGACAGTGGCATCGTGCGGTGATCTTTTCAAAGAAGATTGTGAGAGGACCCGACGTATTGTGAAGGTTGGAGCTCACCTACCCAGTGCAGAAAGAGCTACCACTAGTGGATTTGAGGTGTTTAGCTTAATTCGTGGAGCGGTCCAATTAGTTTGGGCTTACCTCAACGTAGACTATGGAGACCGGCAAGTCTTCGAACACCACGGTAAAAAGGAACCACGTCATTATGGTTTATTTTCTTGTGCTTAATTTACATTGAAGTAATTTATATTCATAAAATTATATTAATTACTTGTCATCCTAAGATTGCAAACCTTAACATAACTTAGAGTGTTGGTGCACTTTGGTGATGTGAACTAGTTGATTTAGGTCTTATTTGTGCTAAACTAAATTGATTTACGCTTCCGCATTATAAATTTGGTTTTAGCCTAGAAGAAAATTTAAAACCGTCTATTCAGCCCCCTCTCTAGTCGGCCTCCTCGATCTTACAACAAGGAAGGAGATCCTATGCTACAGTAGATAAACACATTAACGTGTTGCGCCAAAGCTGCTAGGTTGATATGCTACAGTAGGCAAACTGATCCCACCCCTTGTTTCTTGATCGAATGCCTGGTAAATAAAGGCACCATGCACTTCACAAAGATATATAAAGGATCCAAATTCCTTGAATAGATATCAATTCTTGGAAAATTATGGAACAATATAGCATTTTCTACCAATATGATGATATAGCTCACAACCGTCGAATGGTTACCACCATCCAACGACTACTCCTTCCCTCGTCCAACCAAACAAAACTGACAGACACACTCACTCTTCTCTCTCCCTCTCTGAAACCTCACCATGGCCACCACCTTCCACTTCAACTCTGACAATGACTCACCGCCAACGCTGCACAGCCTCTACCGCCTCTCCCTGCACCTCCTCCAGCCCTCAGTGCCGCCCCCTCCCGAAGGTCTCCTTGCACAGGTCCGATGGGTATTTCACGCCTGCCACAAGTGAATCTCCTTGCACGACAACGACCATAGTTAAAGGAGCAATGTGACATTGCATATCATCGGTGGATATGGCTGATCGATGTTGTAGTGGATGCCTGCCATCTAGCCATGCCTACTCGAGTTCATTCTAGTTGCATTTTTCACCTCTTATTGCCTAGAACTTGTGACAAATTGCTTAAAACTTTCCATGTATGTAACTAAAATGAGTGAATAAGCTACTAATTCATGTCTAGGTTCTTTGTATGTTAGGAAGATTTTGTGGATGTTATGATCATTTTGGATGAAAATCAAGTTCATTTGTTTTCTCTAGAACTTGTGAGTGAAAGGCATTGACAATTTAACACCACTCCATAAGATTTACAGCTGGATTAATTAGATTTGTTACTTTGTAAATTTCTGCTCTTTATGGTCCTCGAATCAATAGTTCCTATAGTGTGACATGCATATGGCTCATTGAAAAATTAAATTAGAAGAGCAAATGTCCTTATCATAATTTATTGTCTAAATATATCTTTATTGGACTGCACTACTCCTTACTCTCTCTAGATGGCAACATTTTTGTAGTTGTGAATATTAGATCTAATTTCTGATAATGTAAGTTTCATGCTTTGGAATGTTCAGTTGGATGTAGCCACTAATCCCAAATTTGGTAAATGTTTTGTTAATATTCAGTTGCTCATATCATTGTTGCAAACTTGGATGGAGGTCGTGTGTATGGAGGTTAGGCTGTGGGATTTTTCCTGCCTCCTGAAACATTCAGGTTTGGAGTGATTTGGGTCTTATTTATTATGCAAAGCACTTTAGCTTGTTTCAATCTAGGCGGAAAGCCTCTTTGGGTTGTGAGATTCTATGCTCGATGCCATTCTCAATTTTCAAGAGGCTTAATTTAGCTCCAATAGGTTTCCGCCAAGCTTCGTCAAGTTTCAGAGAAGTTTTAATAAGTTTCCTTTAAGTTTCAATATGTCTCAGATAAGTTTCTCATAGTTTTCAGAGAAAGTTTCATCAAGTTTGGTAAATTTTCAGCTAAGTTCCTTCTATTTTTCATCAACCGTCAGCTAAGTTCTAATAGGTTTTAGCCAAGTAATATTAGGTTTCTGAGAAGTTTTAGCAGGTTCCTTTAAGTTTCAATAGGTTTCATATATGTTTCTCATAGCTTTCAAACAAATTTTCATCAAGTGTCATAAAGTTTCCACTAAGTTCCTTTTATTTTTCATTAAGTTTCAAATAAGTTTCATTACTTTTCACGCAAATTCACAACATGTTCACGAAAATTTTTCATACAGTTTCATGAAGTTTGATCCTAGGGTTTTCTAAAGTTTTAGTCAAGTTTTATGAAGTTTTATGTCAATCTTCAAACTAGCTTAACTAAATTTGTGATAAGTTTTGTTGAGTTACAGACAAGTTCCACTCAATTTTTACAAGAGTCCCATTAAGTTTCATACATAATGAGAGCAGTTTAATGCAAATTTGGAGTAGTATTCAAGAGTTCTAGACAGTTTAATCAAGTTTCAATCTAGGTGTAGGATCAAGGATAACCGATTAGAGGGGGTGAATAGGAGGTTCTAAAAATTCTTGCTTTCTAAAACTAATTTCTACAAATTTAAAACTAAGCAAGATTTATATTGCAATTCAAGTCCTACTCAACTATAGTAAAGCTAAGGAACTATAAGACAAGACTATACAAATATATTTCTAGCACAACTAAATATGACAATCTCAATTATCTCAATTTGCTAGAAATACAAATGCAGAAAGTAGAGGCTAAAAAATAACCAAAAAAAGACACGAGATGTTTTATCGTGGTATTGAACATTTGCTGGTCTTCACTAGTCCACATTGAGGAAAGCCTAAGCAACTTGGACCGATTCCACGAATTAAGCCTTCCTCCTCGATTTCACTAGTGGTCGTTTTTCCTCCGCTCTAGAGACGGCGAACACCGAGCCACTCACAATATGGTGTCGAGCCTCTTCACAATCTTCTTGAAGAGATCACTGTGCATACTCCCGCCAAGCCGTATAGGGGCCAACAAACACCAAGAGTAATGAACCGCAATCTTTGCGTGATGGCAATCAAGTGCCAAGGATCAATCTAAAATGAATGCACTTAAATTTGCTTCAACTATCTCAATTGAATGCATTAAGTATGTATGAGGTATGATGAGTGTGCTCTAAGCTCAAGGAAGTTAAATGGGGTCTCTACCTATTGTCTTTGAGCTGGTGGAGAGAGGTATTTATACCCTCTACCAACTAAATTCAACTGTTAGGGACAAGATCTTAAAATTTAGGACAATCGGAAGTACCGCCATTGAAAGGCTGGTACCACCACTCCTGTGAAATCTACATAGTAACGGCTATAACAGTCGAATTTAATGCCTCTGAACTAGCCGTTGAAATTGCGGCACAGTACTACCATCATTATAAGTGTGGCAGTTCCGCTATATCGGCAGTTCTGTTTTCTAGTGCGGCACTATAGTTTGTCTTGAGGACCAAAAATGGTCCTCTCTAGAAAATTGTACCGCCCGTTCATTCGGAACATCTGGTTATGTAGTAGTACCGTTAGAGATGTGTGGTTGTACCGTGAAGTGGTAGTTCCGCCAAATAAACTCAGGTAGTACCGCTTTCCAGGGGAGCAAACACACCCCAAAAGTACCCTTCTAGAGTAAACATACCACCAACTAAGTTTCGGTCCAACCGGGGTGCGGTAGTACAACACCACCTTCCCGGTCATACCGCAGTGCGGTAGTACCGTGGTACTACCATTTTTTTTTTCTGAGAATGCATAGTTGGCATTTAACTTAAATTCAAAGTGCATGTATGATCCTAAATTGATCCAAATGGTACAAGACCATACTATCAAGCTACTAGTCACGATATCTCTTAATAGTACGGTATCTAATCTAAAATCGGATCTTCCATCCTTTTTTCCTAAGACAGGTAAAATCAAACAGATCCTAGACTACGTATACTTATGTCTTGAACCGTATTGATTTTCATGTTGATGTTTATCATGCATCTCCATTCAGCACAGGAACTAAACCTTTCAAACACTCAATAAATATGTTAGTCCCATATTCATATATTATCATTAATTACCAAAATAATTTTTAGTGGCCTAGGTGCTTTCACTAGGTTATGTTGTTTTTAGGCAATTTTCAATAGTCCCACTCCAAGTTTCAGTCAAGTTTCATATTACTTTAATTATGTTTCTGGCAAGTTTAGTTAAGTTACAACTAAGTTCCATTAGTTTTCCCTCCAGTTTCATAAGAGTTTCATTAGGTTACACGTATATTTAAAATAGTTTCTGTAAATTCATAGCAGATTCATGTTGTTTCATCATAGGTTAAGTCAAACACACATCCGTGAGAGTAAGCTTCATCCGGTAGTGGCAACAAGTTTAACATGCCCTATGCAAGCTCGGAGAAGAACAACATGGAGGTGGATTGTGTGTATCCTGGAACTTTTGAAACTTCTTGAAACCCTAATGAAACTTTTGCACACTTGTACACCTCCTTGCACCATCGGTGTCGTAAAGTAATGCCACTACTCCCAAGGCTCATACTCAATCCACTCTTAGAGCATCTCCAACAGTATGAGCTAGTTACTAGCTCTAAGACAACTTCTCCAATAGTACTAAATTTTAGCACATAGCTCATAACATAAATAGCCTCACATGTCACTCTCACATAATCTTGGAATGTGTGTATGAGCCTAGCTCTTGATCAAGAGCTAGCTTTTCTCTCTCTTCTATTAAAATATGAAATAATATGCTTAGAGCTAGCTCATAAGTCACTATTGGAGATGCTCTTAGAAGCACTTCATCTACCTTAAATTCCTCCTGACCAAATCTGGAGAACATGTGGGTATCTTACCGAGTGCAACGTGGGAGCTCTTCTGCGCCTTTGGTGGGCTTCTTCACTGGCTATCTCATGTGCTTCATCGTTAGGTTGTCCGGTTTCTTCCACAGTGCATCAAACTTTGTTTATTGATTCTGATCACAAAGTCTCTTGAAAAGATTCATCACCTCTTTGTTTCTGAATTTCTTCTAGAAATTAGCACTTGGGGTAGGCATTTGGTTTATGTAGTTCAGTTTATTTAGTAAAAAAATATTTTGGTTTATGAAAGTTGACAATCGAATTAACTAAACTAAATAGAAAACCAAACGTAATAAACCGAATTATTTCGGTTCGGTTAATTCGGTTTTTCGGTTAACTGAAATATGCATAAAGCTTTAATATATAATAACATTCTTTAGTCTAGTGTTATCATACCGGATTTATTTTTTAGCGAATAATATCTCTAGAAGCTGCTAAAGTTCTTCCTTTTGAGATGTTGAAAAATATCTACAAAATTAAATGAGAATAACCATTATTTACTACAAATTCACATAAGGGAAAATAATATTTTGGTATTTTAGTTAATTTAGTTTTCATGACTTAAAAACCGCACCAAAAACCAAAAAGTGAATACCATGAAAATATAAACCACACCGAATACCAAACATTGAATAAACCGCAATTTTTGGTTTTTTCGATTCGATATTTCAGTTTCGGTATAAAAATGCCCACCCCTAATTAGCACTCATGTGGCTCTTGCATCACCTACTTTGCAAATCAGGCCATAGATATGACCCATCTTGCCCTTTTTGTAGCTACACAATTGCCTTCAATAAGTCAGTATGTCAATAATGTATGATGCGAACATGTGGCTGGTTCCCCCACGATACCATCTTTCATGTTATTTAGAAATTACAATGAACTGTCAGTGTTCTCATTCTCGATGAATGCAGGTGTGACTTGAAGAACACGGTTTTTGCCATCCACTGTAATTGTCGTCAATATCTGGCCATTTTACTTCCCAGTCAAAAAATGTCATCCACACAAAACAACAAAAGACAGTGTCTGAATGCATCGATGCACGCACCAAAAGTGAAAAATGCTCGCTTAAGTATCATCTTCCTGAGAAACCACTTCGAGGCTTATTCCAGAATATCGACATGGGTCCTAAGATTTCTTTATTGTATGACTTAGAGCAGATCGGGCAGGTTGTGGTAAGAGTCTTCGAACGTACTGAACCTTACTTCAAGTGCCTTCTACTCTGTCCTCCAAATATTAGCATAGCTTATTGTGTACTGAAATCTCTACTGTAAGAATAATGGAACACGACTCAAAGTATAGGTTGTCCATAATCGCTTTGTCCATGACATTTGCAACAAAGCCTGAAGATATATTTCTGTGGGATTATATAGACTCTATTGCCACGCAAGTGTGTGAAACAACTATAAAGCACCTTCAATGGGTGTCCACATAGGTTGATATGTATGAACTTGCTAAGGGCATCCCTCTATCTCACACTTCATGCCATACACGAAGGCTGGACTTCACTACCTTGATTATCCTCCTCAACCACACTACCCAGAACTTGACTACTTCCTACACCGCCTTTTTAATTTTGTAAAACGCTCTTGCCTAACCTCATTTGCTGGTTCTCCGAGGTCACCCGCTCACCTTCACTCACTACTAGTTTGTCGAATTCGTGTGCATTCCACTCTGACAGAACGGCCTGATCACCCCTACCTTACTCGTTATCAAAACATTCATCATCTGATATTGCCTCATAGTCACGGTCTTCGAGTTCTATCCGTTCCACCAAGACTTTGATCTCATCACCTCCATCTACAATCCCCATAAGTTCCTACATCTCGGCCATAGGAAGGTCTACAAACTCAATTTCAACTGAGTCAGTACCACCTCCCATTCTTGGCTCAAACAATATGGCACACTTTGGCTGAACTCCGCAACTTCTTCACATTACCACATATGCCATCTTCCTGCATCATATAAGCAAGAGGGTCTTCCTCATAAGCTTGGGCCAACAAGACTAGCGGTCATCTATGCTCCTTCGCTAATCTCATGTATGCGCTCCACGAATTTTGCCCCTTCAGTTTCACTAACTCCCAGTATGTGCATTGTTGTAACCGGTAGCAACACCATGCAACTTTAGGTCATACAACGCATTATCTAGTGAAAATAACTGGTACAACCATATCATAACAATGCCCCATGGATGCTACGTTGCATTTGACAGACTGGTTATCACAAATGGAAAATCATGCAAATCAACTCCTTTTGCACTCATCTATGGAACCCCTTCTCCATAGTGTATTTTGAAAGCTACTCATTCAGTCATACCTATTGATCACTTTGACAACTAATCTGATGTTAACAACAGCTACCCGTTCAATCAAATAAACACGAAATAGAACTAATAACAAATCTGCTAGTCATTGGTAAACTTGCATAGAAGGGGATTTCCCTAATGTACAACACTCTAAAGGAAGACAAGCAATCATATATGTCTTGTAAAAATCGAACTTACCATGCATACATCATCTACATAGCACACATAGTTAATAATGGATCCTATACACATTGTACTCTCCATGTTCCTAATAGACCTAACTAGCAGGTCAAATATTCTAAAACTAATTGGTGCATTATAACTTACTACTATAAGAAATTAATAGTTCTACAAGAATTTATCTTATACAAACTACTCTAAATAACTACATATCTACAAACACACTATTTACACATCTACTCACTACATAATATTACTAAAACATCTAATCATTTTATTTGCTAACATATCATAGTTTTAAAATAAAAGCTACAAAGAAACACAAACTCACTTCTAGAATATAGAAATCCACTCCTTCCGCTCTCTTCTCCTCCTCTTCTCTTCTTGTCTCCTTCCACTCTTTCTTTTTTTTTACCAAATTACAATGCATTTTGGCCAATTTGTGGCCCTTTATGTGTGTCTTCTATTGCCATTTTAAATGGCAAGTGCGAGGGCCTCTGCCATCATTTGAAATGACGATTGAAGCAGCGTAGGTTTCTGTCGCTATTTCAATAGATGATCCATTTCTTTGTTGCCAATTGAAATGGCGACCGATGTTGTGATACTCCATCATTCATTCATTTAACGACAAAGCTTCCATCGTCATTTGAAATGACGACGGAAGGTTACTTATGTAATTTTTAATGGATAATATATTAATGTAATATTAATATAAATATATTATTTAAAAAATTCTATATCTGAGCACTTGGTCAGCTGATTCCATCGCTGTCACAACAGTCCAGATCGAGAGAGAGAGAGAGGTCCAGATGTCACAACTTACAAAGCTGTTGTTCTACTTAGGGGTGGAAAACGGTAACAAATAATTCGTTTTATCCGATATTCGTATTCGACAAACGCGAATGTGGTAAGCAAAATTCGTATTCAAAAATATTCATATTCGTATTCGAGAATATTTGTATTTGCATTCGTATTCAAGAATATTCGTATCCGTATTCATATTCGAGACTATTTGATTTGTATTCGATCCGTTTCTAGAACCCATGAAAAATCCGTACCATTTTTGTGATTAAAATTTTGAATTTAGGCGGTTTAAAATCTATAACCGGTCAAAAACCAGTGAAAAATTGGCAAAACTGCTGGAATTCGTTTTATCCGATATTCGTATCCGAGAAAATCCATATTCGAAAATATCTGTATTTATATTCAAGAATATTCGTATCCGTATTTGAGAATATTCGAATTCGTATTCTTATTCATTTTAAAAATATGGATTAATTCGTATTCGTATTTAAGACTATTCAACCGTATCCGATCCGTTTCCACTCCTAGTTCTACTGGATTTCACTCTTTCCCCAAACCGGACCCAACCTGAACCCTTTCAGCTCTCTTCGAGTTGCTTCATCAGTACTAGTATTTCAGGCTGATCAAAGTTATCTGGATGACGATGATAATCAGTCGCTGAAAATGCAGTTGTCAATTGTCACGATCACTCGATTTAATAATTGTCAGCTAGATCGGTCGGGTGTCCATCATATCCAAGAGCAGTGTGCGTCCCAGGAACAAGAAATAAATTTCGATATGTATTCCAAGACCCACATCCATTACAATAGCAACAACGAACCAAACGGTACCGTTTAGGCTAATCGGAAAGCGATTATGATACGGATATATATCTCACGCGACTCCATCATGTTAATTCAGAGTTGCCTAACACCCAAGTAACTTTAGGCTTATATGTTGACGCTCAACTACCTGCTGGTTTATGTAATCAAAGAAAGACCCGTAATTATCGCCTCATCGCAACATCATCAAATTCACCCCCTATCGTCTCATTAGCACAGAAAACTGCTACAAACCGCACTTGCTGGAAACAGAGCAGCAGGAAATTAATGTCAACGGATGCGTTGCAGTGCAGTATCATCTAGCAATTAATAGTCAAACACTTCTTCGCAAGTTTATCTACTCTGCGAGCATGCGTGTTGGCTTACTGATGTATACGTGCTCTTGGGCCCGTACGTGATCAAAATGGCTTCAACTTCTTGCTTTCGGCTTATTTTTCTCTATCATAAATTTCGTCTTTTTCTGAACTTTCAGTTTTTTGTTGGGTTTTTTTTGCCGATTCTTTTTTCCATATGTGTTTGTATTATACGTAATGGGCTAACATTTTTTTTGATTTTTTAAATTTAATTATGCTAAATAAGTCTCTCATCATTTCTGATGTTTTTCACCAATTCTGATGCTTTTCAGCCATAAGCCACCAAAAAAAAGTCCAAATGATCACATTATTTGGTAAGGATGCGCACACGCTAGATTGGGAGATTTGGGTCCTTATATTGCCTCTGTTGTCTTTTGATGTTTTTTTTTTCAAAAATTAAAATAAATAAACAATTTTTTAAAGTGGATTTTTTAAAATGATTTTCTAAGTCCAAAATTGTATACGGCATTCACGTCGACGTCTCTACCATCTATTACCTTTCAAAAAGTATAAACAAAAATCAACAACTACAACCAAAATTTATCAGCCGTAATATAAAAGTAGATGACCTGTGGCTAATAGAGAACTCCACAAACACGAAAAGGACGGGTCCTTTCCCACACAAAATTTATCCGAACTTGTCAAAGCGAACGGCTAGAACTCGATCAAGATGGCAAAAGCAGCTAGCGGCAATGCCTTTCTTGCGATCTACGCCCGTCAGATTGATCTCGCGCGGATTTATTCAACGGCCAAAAGGTGTGACCCATGCTTCGTCTCGTGGTTTTACATTGGAGCCGCAAGCCCGCAGCAAGTAAGAGTTAGAGCAAGTACAATAATGCTGAATTCACGTCAGAACAATCCTAAGTGAAATAGAGAGACAAGAGGAGAGAGAGGCAAGCTGCCCCTTATATAAGAGGTGACCTCTAGCACACATACGAGGAGTTAGGGGTAGCTTGGAGGCGATGCTAGTTCTTAACTTATTGTATTAGCTACCTCCACGCGTTTTGTGGGCCTAATTGATATATTTATGCAAGTATTAAATGTTTGAGTGCTTTAGTAGAGATAATCTCTACTCAACTTATTGTATTAGCTACCTCCATCATGAGCCACATGTACTCTTTTTGCTTATTTGGCTAATCTTAGAGGTGGCAGCCACCTCTTCTATTAAACTTGCTCTTAATCTAATCCTAATGCAGGTTTCCTTCTGGTGCAGTAGTAACGTACGTGCGTGTTATGAGATGTGAGTTGTTCAGGCTCCACACAAAACTGCCCTGTATTGGGTGGAGTTAGAGATGGCAATGGGTACCCGAAATCCGATACTCGGTGGATTTTTACTCTATTAGGGCATGGGTCTGAGTCAATTTCCTAATCCATGGGTCTCTTAATGGGCAAAAAGCCCAACTCATCGGGTCTGTCGGGTTCAGATACGTTCATATAGTACCCAAACTCATAAACACATGGGTAATATAAACCCGATCCATAGGAATAAACCCAGGCTCCCAGCCTCCCAGGCAAACCAGCCCAGCCCATAGCCCATTAGCCATTTAGCCCCAAGCCCCCAAATCCAATGCGGCAATGCCCCATTACCCATACGGCTAGCCCTAGTTAGCACTCGGTCACGGTCACTACTCACTCCTCCCCAGTCCCCACCCCGATTCAACAGCCGCCGCAGCAGCGACGCATCTGACGCTCCGCGCTCGGTCTCTGGCAGTCTCCACGCTCGCCCTCCCGTCCCGTAGCTCCCGCTCCTGCTCCTGTCACTCTCGCCGCACGCTCGTCCTCCCACACGCTCTCGCCGTCGCCTCGCCTTCCAGTTCAGTCCGCTGCCCCCACGCCGCAGCCAACACACATTGCAACATTAGGCCCTTGGCCATGGCGTTGCCCTCCGGCTCCAACGAAGATGGCCGGTGAACTTCTTCCTCCTCTCCATTAACCATTGTTGCAGCTCACATTACTGACCCCACGGGCGACCCGTGGGTACCCGTTAACCCAGTGGGCATGGGTCTGGGCAAAAATCTGCACCCGTCACGGGCATAGGTTTTTTAGCGAGCACGTCTAACTTTCATGGGCACGGGTTTAAGATAGCAAAACCCAACGGGTTTGTGCCCGTTACCATCTCTAGGTGGAGTAATTATTTGGGCCCGTTCTACCACTTGGGGGGGTAAAAGTAGGGATTAATTTGGCAAGTTCTTGGGTTTGACTGACCAAAGTCAATCGCTCTTGGTTTAGTTCTGCAACCGAAAGCATATGCAAACAGCTAATGGGGATGGACTTAAGGCCCCGCTCGGTTGAACTGAAAAGCTGTGGCTTATGGCTGAAATTGCACTGTAGCGACTGAAATTTCACTATAGCTGAAGGTAGCTTATTTGGCGTAATTAAATTTTTAAAAAAATAAAAATAGAAAAATATACCAGCTCATCACAGACAATGCAAACGAATACGGGAAAAAAGAACCGGCAAAAAAGCTTAAAAAGCTAAAAATTCAGAAAAAAAAACGAAATTTATAAATAGTGAAAAATAAGTCAGAAGCTAAAATCGAAACGAGCGGGGCCTGTCGTCGCAGTAAGCAGTCAATTGCTGCGATTGATCGAGCCTCCGACTCTCCACATCTTCAATTACCCATATGCATCTCCAGATAGAGAGAACACGTGCTTTGCTTACTTCCTATTGCTCATTTTTGTTGAGAGATTTGTCTAGAAACCATCATGTAACGCTAGTTCACATTTTGGCTACTTAGATGTTTTCTTATAAAAAAAAACACAATTAGAACTGTTCGTATTTTTAGCACTGTAGCATAAATTTTTTTCAAATTTAGCAATTAGACATCTTTTTTTTGTAACTTTAACCATGTCCCTAAACTCAACAGGTGCGCTATACCACATATATCTTTTGCCGAGCCACGAGAGACCGGCATGACAGCACGAGCGCCGCAGACGAGCACGGCACGCGAAGCCAGCAGGGCCCACCGGTCTGCCAAGCTGTCCCAACTTGGTAGGTGGCTTCAGTTGTATTGTTGTCTGGAGTTATAGTCTTATAGATCATAAGTTAGGTAAGTTAGCTCTGATCGACAAATCATGGATCAAGCCGATCTACCCACCCTGTGTTCTTGTTGATCGGCTTGTGATGGCAGCTAGCATCGGTCAATCCTTCACATTGCCATCCATGGATAGGTGTAGGACGTTTTGAGAGATGCTTAAGCTCGATTACCTGTTAGTTAATTACAGGGTGCGCTGTTTAAAATTTCACCGTGAGTTGTTACTTAGTAAATGCGTTTGGTTTGGTGCTTATGTTTGTCTCGCTACTTGTACAATACAAATAGCAACGTATACAAACCATTAATATGTAATATTAGCTTATAAGAATGTGATACGTCAATACGCGGATAAGCGGTGAAATTCTTGTAAGCGAATATCACGTATTGACAAATCACATTGCTTGTTTTATTTCACGCATCTCTAACCTTCTCCGTGCATGACAGCAAACCACGAAGTGTTGCTACTTCTTCCAATGGATGAACGGCCCAGAGATGTACGACAAGGTATTCATCAAGTAAAAATATATGCTCAACCACCCAGTGGCGTTGGAGAACATCACATGCTGAAAACCTTGCACCCTAGATGACAAGAGAAAGGCAAAGATGGCAGAGGACAAGAGAACGTGATAGTCCCTGATAACCCCGTTGAACGGTAGATTATTTCGGCAAGCCTATAGAAGTTGTGGAAACCGATTACTAAGCAATCGTCGCGAAGGCTAAAACCCACATGGGAGACAAGGAAAAGGTACTAATAGACCTAAATGTATATGACGACTAATTGCAATCATGACTTCTAAAGAAAGCATATATCTTAGCTGTAGTTCATATTGATAGTTTATATATGTTGCTATTTATATTGTACGAGTAATAAGGCTAATATACGAACCTAACCAAATGCATTTACTAAGTAACAACTCACAGTGGAATTTTAAACAGCGCACCCTATGATTAACTAACAGGTGATGGAGCTTAAGCATCTCCCAAAACGTCATATACCTATGCATGGATGGCAATGTGAAGGATTGGCCGATGCTAGTTGCCATCACAAGCCAATCGACATGGGTACAGGGTAGGTAGATCAGCTTGATCGATGATCCGTCGATCAGAGCTAGCCTCCTAACTGATGATCTTTAACTCGAGAAAACAGTGCAACTGGAGCTACCGAGGCAGCTCGGCAGACATGCCAAACTAGAAAAGCTCGGCAGAGGCTGTCAAGCAAGGGAGCTGGCAGGCTCGTAGGTCTTGCTGGCTCAGCGCGTCGTACTGTCGAGCTCCGGTAGTTTAGTAGGAGATATGTATCATCTATCATGTCTTCTAAGTTCGAAGATGAGCTAGAATTACAAAAATAGATTCAAACATCAAATTTGGGGGAAAATACCGTACAATGCTAAACATGTAAATAGTTCACTCAATTACAGATGTATAATACTGCTCCGAGAGAGTACTGCGAACCCACTCGGTTGTTGGTGATGCAACATAGTTAAAACTGCCATACAGCGGTGACAGCAATGAATTTTAAATTTCTAAGAATCAGCGGCATTATGCTAAAACAAAATGAACAAAACTCCAGTTATGGATTTAACGGAACAGGTCAACGCGTAGTTTTGGGCAGCAAATGGGTTGAATCTACAACTGGACGGGGTAGTTAACTGTGGCCCGGTATACTCTCCATAAAACTAAAGAAGATGGGCTTATAAGCCCTTTTTTCGGCCTTTTATCTTTTGCGTTCTCCAAAATTGAATCAACCGAGTGGCTTTACGAAATGAATTCTTCCAATGGTTTTCTGAATATAAAACTGTATGTGTTGTTGGCATTTTTATCATTCATTATCGTCTCAAAAAACATAAATAAAAACCATCTACGAAGTAAAAAAAAGGAACAGGGCCCCGTGATGGAAGATTTGGATCCTGGGCAAGAGATTTTCTAGCCGTGCTTGGCTAGGCTAGGAGTTTGGAACTGCAAAATATTCTACCTTTTGGGAGCTAGCTAGCCTCAAGTGGGCCAAAAATACCTTGCTTTTGAGCCTCCGACGGCAAGAATGAATTGCGCGTGCCGCAACTGCTCGTCCCTTTCTCGGAGTTCTCTTCACCGCCCTCTGATTTATTGCAGACTTCAACGGTTTTTAATTAGAATCGTATGTGATGTATCTCTTATGTATATATGAATGGCACGCTTCGTCTCTCTGATGCGTCTCTGATCGCTTCGTCTCCCCTAATGTGCCTCTAATTGTTTCGGCTCTCCGATGTGTCTCTTCGTCTTACGCGCTGAATTTATAAAAATGATCATCCGCCATGTATCAAAGATGAATCCCCACATCGCTGATACACATATCTACTCTTAAGCACAAACAAATGGCGTCGACAGTCTCTTCCTTGTCATCGGTATTGATGGCCAACCTGGCCATCCTGCATGAGCACCTTGCCGGTTGTATGCTGACGGATGCTGTGAAAGGACATTGTGCACAGTGTTCTCCTTCATATGTCCGAGGATTTGTCAAAGTAGGTAACGGCCACCTTCCGCTGTCTTGACATCCTCCTCCGCCGTGTCTTTCGGTTGGCATTCCACTTTCGGTGAGCTAACCTCGCCATCGATGTGGTCTTCTACAACAACATTGCACGTCTCTAGGAGGCTTGCCATTGCTTGAAGTGCTTATTCAAGGTGGCGGACGACCGAGTCAACCTTGCCAAGACCCCTGAAGGGAAGAGAGCCTATGAGCTCTATTCGACTTGATTCATTAGTCGGAGGGTCTTCGAGAGACACTCGAACGAGCGTGTCAGTGGGTGGACACATTTTGGGATTCATTCACTGATGATCTTGAACCATCCGATGCCGACCACGTCGTCTATGAAGTTTTTAAGATGGAGATAGCATGCTACCTCCGCTACTAGAAAAACTTCAAAGCAATTAAGTTTCTACTTTTTTAATCTTTTGTAAGAAGCAACTAGCCACATTGTTTGGCCATATGTAAATACAAACAGTTGAATTTGTATTTACTACGTTCTATATATAAACAGTTTTGATATAATGACATGACGGTGGCATTACTGACCAGTAAAAAATAATTAAGTAATACATATATATTTACTCCTGAGGTATTACTGAATTTGTATTTATGTGTATGAGAATGTGTCATATATGTGTGAATTTGCATTTATGTACATGAGAATGTGACATATATATATATGAATTTGCATTTATGTATATAATAATGAATTTAGAACCATCTGTGATATTTATTATCACAGATGATTATAATTTAGTCTGTGATACGTGTTATCATAAACAGTTCTAATTTAGAACCATCTATGATGTATCCAACCTATTTATATTCAAACTCTAGGGTTTACCCGTGCTCCCACTCAAAAGGCTTAATATATCTCTAACTCTCTCTCAAGCACGAGCCGCCGCCTCCTCTTCAAGTATGCTGCCTCCTCCCGGCGTGCCTCATCCCCAAGCACGCCACCTCCTCCCCGAGCAAGCCAACGTCTCCCCATGTGCCTCCTCCCTAAGCACGCCACCTCCTCCCAGCGTGCCTCCTCCCTGAGCACGCCACCTTCTCCCTAAGCACGCCGCCGCCTACCGACGTGCCTTCTCCCCTGAGCCGATTGCGTCCTGGCTTTCACTTTTACATATCTGGCACAAGCTTCGATCATCTCTCTCTCTCCCCGCGCGATGCTAGACCTTGGCCCAAATCCAGTAGGGCCAGCCCTTAGGGAAATGAATCGAGCAGAAAAGAGGTGGCCATCCTCGTGCCCAACCAGCTGATGAGCCAAATGTATCTGAGACATCCTCCAATGATTTGTAGAATCGATGGGAGCATCCAAGCATGACGACCCAAGCTGGAGTGACGGTAGGCTCCGCGCCTCCGCCGCTATCCGCACAGCACAAGACATGAAACTGACGCGCTTGGCACGGCACAGCAGCAAGAATTCCCTCACAGGTCGCAAACATGCTCGTTCCGAGTCTAATCTGCCCCCCTACAACAGCTAGCATTTCACCGAAGTGTCGTCGGCACACGGTGCCAGGCCAAGATCGTGCATCCGAAACGGCGGCACCTAATCTTCCCGCGCCGGCGCGCGCGTGGACCGGGGTGCTTGTGTGCGGTTGCCTAGCGAACCGTTGGCCACGGTGGAGCGGGGCGTCATCGCGAGCCTATCCGAGCGCGAGTGGCGAGCTGGAGGATGAGGCGCCGCGCGAGTGGCCCGGATCCACCGGCCGAGCCGAGCCGCGCGCCCTGGCCTCCCCGCCGGCGATCGATCGACGTCGCGACTTGGCCGCCCCCACCCGTCCCGCTGTCCCGGCTGGCCTTGTCGGCAGCACGCGGGGCGCGTCGCACTATTTGTTGCGCGTATAAGGGGGGCACCGGGCACTGGCCGCTCGCACAATGTCGATCGCCGCGTGCTTCGCCACTGTCGCGCCCCGCGCCGGCGCTTCCACCGTCGTCGCCAGTCTCGGCACCCCCGCGCCGTCCTCCTCCCCCAGCAACAACCCCTCCTTCCGCCCCAGACTCATCAGGAACGCCCCCGTCGCCACCGCAGCGGTACGTCTGCAACTGCATGCATATACGTCGACATGCACTGCACTCCCTGACCCGTCTACACAGGTCCTTCACATGTCCTTACTATTTTGGTGTAGGACTGAAATGGCGACAGAGGGTGCGTGAATGTCGATCTTTAAAAATCGCCCCCAACAAGTATCCTTATTTAAGCTTCTTCTCCAATAGCTATGGGAGCTATGAAGATAGAAAATAAGCCCTCACTGGAAATCACAGAGACAAGAAAAAAACCAGATCCAAACAGAAGCAGTCAAGAAAAATAAAATCAGAGAAAGTCTGACTGCAAGCGGTAGAACCGCTGAGACGAGCGGTAGTACCTCTGAGCGGTAGTACCTCTTTAGGAGCGGTAGTACCTCTGAGCGGTAGTACCTCTCGAGGAGCGGTAGTACCGCACGACGATCGGACTTGTCCGAACGTTTCTTCGCTGCCGATCAGACTGGTCCGAACAAAACCGGTAGTACCGCTAGGACGAGCGGTAGTACCTCTAAGCGGTAGTACCTCTCGAGGAGCGGTAGTACCTCTCGAGAAAATCAGCAAACTGGATTTTCAGAAAAACTGAGAAATTCGTAAGATTCTTGGATTCTTGGCATGGGAAACTTTGAGGATAGCTAGGGAACACTCCCAGAAGAATAAGCCAAGAGCCAAAATCGAGAAAACCACTCCAAGAAACAAGAATTTCAGATTTGGGTAAAAATCTGAAATTTTGCCCGAGCTAAGCCAAACATCAAATTGCTCCCAAACCGTTGATCCTTTGGCTATGAAATTTTGAGGGTAGCTAATTAATAGCCTCTGGACTCTCCATACCAAATTTCAAGCCATCTCAACAAGGGAATCAAGAGCAGCTCCAAACCCTAGAAACTGAGTTCATGAACAGAGGAAGGCCAAAACTGAAATCTGAGAATTAAACCTAGTTTGCTCTTCGGGAAATCGATCAAATGATCTTGTGGCACTAACCCATCATAAAGCAACCCATTTTGGTCCTTCCCAACAAGCAAGAACTCAAAGATCAAAAAGCTCAGAAAACAACCAAATGGAGCAACGAAGAACAGAGAGAGCACGAATGAAGAAAACTTGATTCTCATTCCAAAACAAAAGAAATACAGAGGAGTCCCGATACGCATATACATTAGAACAAGATGAAGGATTACATGACTCTCAATCCCTTTCCAATCTCTCAATCCTCAACCATGAATGCTTGGATGGGATGATGAACTCTCTGTTCTATCTAGAACCCATCGATGAAGGACAGAGGGAGCACGACTCTGCCTCTCCAACCACTAAAGACTAAAGGAAAACCACCTCCTAAAGCCTCTTCTGACCAGGGCTAACCCTAATTCCCTCCAAGTGCTCAAGTGGGCATGCAGCCCCTCCACTCCTTTTATAGCCCATGGCTAACGGGTCTCCGCCCCGTTACGCCCGCTATATCCAACGGAGCCCGCTCCCGCTTGTGCAGCCTTGCGAATTTCCCGATTCGCCCCTCCTGCATCTTCCGGGAAGCTTCCGCGCTCCTTACCTCGCACGCCTCGCAACCACCTCGAGTCCACGTCGTCTTCGACACCTCCCGACTGTTCTGACCTCAACGCCACCTGCGCCTAGTCCAGTCCTCCGTGTCTCACCACGACTCCACTCGACGTCCTGCAGTCACACAGACAAGAAAACACGTCAAATAGCACCGCTCGATACATGAAAGCACAAATACCATTACTTACCACAGATGAAGTCCAAACCTGTCGAAACATTAGAATATGCATCCTAAGCTTATACGACCAAGTTTGACCAAGTCCGACCGAGCCCGTTGCACCACGCAACGACTCGACTTCTAACCACTCAAACCAAACTCGACTAGCATAACCAAGGTCAAATACTCATCATACACATGTGGTCACCTCCACATGGTTCATCAATCTCCCCCTTGATGAGTATATTAACAAACCCCGAAAAAGCACAAAGAAGAGTTCGAGTTTGAAGAATCCAACATGGTCCAAATAGAGAAACTAAAACTCATGACCATGTCGACAGAAGGAACACTAGAGCAACAACTGAAAGAGCAAATTGATCTCCAAAGCTCTAAAATGATCCCAACTAGCTTTTTCTTCTCTATTCTCCCCCTTTTGGCAATAAACGCATCAAGAATGCAAATGAGAGAATATGACATGTCAATGGATGAAATGGCTGAAGTTTGATTATTCTAAGCAGTTAGAGCCATGAGAATTATCCATAATGACCAACAAGTACTACACCAAGCCATAACTCAATAAAACGCTATCTAGATCATGACAACATATATATAAGCCAGCTAGAACACATGGATGACAATCTGAAATATAGTGTTGTTTGTGATCAAGTCAAGTCATCAATGAGCAAAGTCCAGCTAGAGATATCCAAGGATGATGCAGGCCATGTCAATAAGCTAAGCGTAACTAAGAAACTCAAATTGAGGCCAAAAAGAGTGCTACAAGTCCGAGAATGAAACATTTGTTGAAGTACTTGATTCTTGTTGTGGCTTAAGCAAATTGAGCACAAATGACATATTTTCTTTTAAAACTGAAGGTTGTTGACAACCAGATTTTTGTTTTGTCATGTGCTAGACCTCAAGCCTTATGCGACTACTCCAAGCGATAAGCTTAAGAAGATAGTCTAGATCATCCAAAACTCCCCCTAAGTTCATACCAAGTGCAATGGCAAGCCGTCTCATAGGAGAGAATTGGTGAGATCAGTTTTTTCGCACAAAAGAGATCTTTTTGCATTTTAACATGTAGTACTAACTTATGCATCATCAAGAGACTACAATAGCTCAATCTAAGGCTCGATAGAGATTCAACGCTCAACTTAGCCTATTTGACATGGCATGAATCATAAAAGGATAGCTAAAACAAGACTAGACTCAAATGCGAGCATGACAAGTTTTAATTCAAGTTGAGCAATTTTAATTAACTTATCATGGCAAAAGCTAGTCTACACATATGAAGTCATGATAAATCTAGCATATAAAACACAAGTCATGGCAAGATGTAGAACATTGTAGGTGTGTCATAACAGGATAATAATCAAGGCTCAATGCAGATATACTACAATGCTAAAAGCTGAAAATGCAGAAAATCCAACTCCCCCTCAATATGAAATGCAACTTTTAGTTCAAGTAGAGTTAAGTCAATATTAAGCTCTAGAAGCTCCCAAATGAACTACCCCTGAACCAAAGCGATAAATCGAGAAGTTGGGAAAGAAAATAGCAAACAGGCAGTCCTTAAAGCATAGATAAGGTATAGAGACAACTATGCCTCAAACTGGCTCTCATCTACCCCATATGACTCCAGGACAATCAGCTGACAGTAAATTACACACTAGAGAGCAAACACGTACCCTGTCTACCCGAGAGTGGCCCAACCCTCGCTAGAACCTACAAGAAGTGAGTGAGCTCAACCTAGTGAGATAAGAAACAGCTAATATGCAGCATCCTGGAAGCATAAGATAAGAGTAAGAAGTCTAAGCAACTTGGCAAGAAAATCACTCTAACCTATGCTGGAAGGACTAAACCCAATGCACCCAAATGCAAAGTGATAGAAATGAGACAGAAGCATAATCAATATAGTAAAGCAGTAAAGCCCAAAACTCTCCCTCACTACAGTCCATAAGGATAAACCACCCTAAGCTCTCCCTGTAGAGCTGAAAACCTCGAACTATCCAATGGCTTGGTGAAAATGTCAGCCAACTGGTGGTCACTCTCCACAAACTGGAGCACTATATCGCCCTTCTCTACATGGTCTCTAAGGATGTGAAAGCGAATATCAATATGCTTGGTCTACGAATGCTGCACTGGGTTCTTAGCAATGTTAATCGCAGAAGTGTTATCACAAAAGAGTGGAACACTGTCTATGACTAACCCAAAGTCCCGCAGGGTCGAAGCCATCCAAAGTACTTGGCTACAGCAACTGGCTGCAGCAACGTACTCGGCCTCTGCGGTGGATTGCGCAACACCGGACTGCTTCCTCGAAGACCAGGAAACGAGAGAAGTGCCAATGAACTTCCGCGCTCCTTGCCTCGCACGCCTCGCAACCACCTCGAGTCCACGTCGTCTTCGACACCTCCCGACTGTTCTGACCTCAACGCCACCTGCGCCTAGTCCAGTCCTCCGTGTCTCACCACGACTCCACTCGACGTCCTGCAGTCACACAGACAAGAAAACACGTCAAATAGCACCGCTCGATACATGAAAGCACAAATACCATTACTTACCACAGATGAAGTCCAAACCTGTCGAAACATTAGAATATGCATCCTAAGCTCATACGACCAAGTTTGACCAAGTCCGACCGAGCCCGTTGCACCACGCAACGACTCGACTTCTAACCACTCAAACCAAACTCGACTAGCATAACCAAGGTCAAATACTCATCATACACATGTGGTCACCTCTACATGGTTCATCATTTGGCCAACACTCACGGGTCCGTCTACACAGCTGAACATGCATGCACAAAATCTTCTTCCCATAGTATAGGAGAATGGTACGGATCAGCAGCAGAATGCCGCGCAAAGGTGACCCTTCTCAAAAAGAAAAAAAGTTGAACTCAACCGAATTAATGCACCTTAGTTTCAGGCTCAATTTGCATTCGTGATCAATAAAAGTGTCATTTCATGACTTCGTTCCCTCTGTAAGAGCATGGTGGCGCTGAACTGTTCTATCTAAGACTAACACTAATGGACATCGGCACATGGGGCATGCCATGACCTCCTACTCCTTCCTACGAGCTTTTCTTTTTCTGAAGCGAACAAAGGCATGTCTTTCAATTCTTTCTGCATCAACCATCAACATACATTTCAACCAACTAATCAGTAGAATATTCGGGAAGAGAGGGTTTCCCAAGAGGTGGCCAATGATAATTAAAGATAAGGTGCTTTAGATTAAAAAAAAAAGAAGTTCCCAAAGGTCTCAAGCGGAAAGAAAAAAGTTTTTTTTAGACTTCGGCTTATGATTTTTGGCTATGACTTATAGTTTTTAAGCTGTTCATGAGAGAGAGTACAAAATAACTCGCATGCGGTTTTGACTGATATAAATGAAGTCACTACAATATATATACTACAATCAACTTATAAACCCCACCTTATAAAAGTACTCTATTTGAAAGTTAGCCATAAAATAGCTAAAAAATAATTTTTAGAAACTGAAAGAAGGGGTCCAAAAAAATCAAACATGCAGTGGCTTTTCCTTAAAGCGATAAGGTGGAGTCCGTCTTTGCGTTCGTTTTCTCTTGAAGAGAAGCGTCCGTCTTTTGGCTATTGAGTAGTTTGATCAAAAGTTTGCTGTAATTGACTACCAGGGATAGCTACAATACAATTCAAAGTGCTGACGCAAGGTTCTGTCTTTGCGTTCGTTTTCTCTTGAAGAGAAGCGTGCGTCTTTTGACTTTTGAGTAGTTTGATCAAAAGTTTGCTGTAATTGACGATCGAATCACTATCAACTTCGTCATTTTTAACGCTCCTCAATTTTGTTTTTTTTTCTAGTTCTCATTTCTCCAGCACTATATACATATATAGTTTTTCCTTAAAAAATGCTACTCTCTCTATTGAGAAATATAAGACATATGGTTTGAATAGTTTTGTTTAGAAACATAAACTTGTATATAGATTTAATGAGGTAATTAATTTATTTTCTCTCATATATTTATTAATCTGTCACATTCCTAATTCTTGTGTAAAGTCAAAATACTCCGTGTATTCCTCACCGTAATTTATTGAACCCAACTGAATTTCCTGATTTTATTTAGGTGGTAACCAAACTTGTTAGTCGTTACCGCTAGCCAGAACGAGGGGCTCTGGTTTTTAATTGCTATCAGCGTCACACTGATGTGATGCACAGCTTGACGCTAATTGCACCACAGCTATATATGTGGCACAAGACCTGAAACTGACATTAGATGGAGTGCAGTTGAGATTTTGAAATACCGAGGGATCTTCTAAAAAGAATAGATTGAAATATTGAATTTGGCATCATACATCATGCTTGATGGTTATAACAAGTAATTACAATTTGGGAGTATTATGCTTTGGCAGCAACAGTGGTGGAACCAAAGTCCATGTAAAATTCATGAAAAATCATAAAAAAAAAAGAGTTAACTCAAGAGTTAGTCCAAATGCAACTGTCTTGGCCTGGGACTTGGGATTGGGCTGACTCCACCCCTAGACAGCGAATACCGGATTAAGAGTGCAGAGTAGGGAGCAACCTTCCCAGCTTCCCTTCCCACTTGGCACTAGTAGTACCTGATGGGGAGCTCTCTTCCATTCCATTCCATTCCAACAATTCTCGGCAGTTGGGCCCGGGATAAAGGCGTAACTGGAGCACATAGATAAGCACGACACGGTGAAGGGGCCATCTGCAATTTTATAAAGGTATGTATAATGATACAGACGATGATTGTCTATAATATATTTTTATATTATCTATAGATAATACTAAAAAGAACTCATACAATGAAATATCTGTAATAACATCATATAACTAATTGGTTGTCCATATAGTTGTCTATATAATGGTATAAGCAGTATAAAATCGTCTATAAGACCATTGTTAAATAAGGGCACATACAATGGTATAGATAGCGGTTGTCTACAACATACCTCCATATCATCTATAAACATGACTTAAATAACTCATATAATGGTTTGTCTACATAATTATCTGTAATAGTATCATATAATTAATGAGTTGTCTATAAATGTATAGATAGTAGAAAGTCGTCTATAAGATTATCTATTAAATATTAGATAATATTTTTCTCTCTCATTTTTCTCTCTTCTCTACATCACCAAAAATCCTATGTGACATAGCCTTACTGACAACTAACATGTAGCATTATATATACCCTAATAGACAACATCTTTCTATCTCCACCACATCATCTAAACTCCTATGTGGCATGGACTTATAGCTCATATTCTTTTGGGCTACGACTTATTAGTCTGATAAATAGTGATTACTGAGAGAAACTAAAAGCCAAAATCACTGAAAAGACAAAAAAAATAGAATCATAGACAGCTAACATGTATCACTATACATGCCCTAAAGCGACCTCTTGGTGGAGAAAACTTCCTTCGTTGGACTTGGATCAACCAAGTCCTGGGGTGGAATGGATGAGGAGTTGGGGACAGATGGGGACTTGTTTTTTGTTGAGTTATTTTTGACTTTCAGTCAACTTATGCTTGTACTGTTTACAGTAACTAGCTTTTAAACGGTGTGTGTTTTAAATACGGAGTCAACAGAAAGATTGTAGTAAAAAGTATACTGAGTTTAGTTGTATCGGTCAAAATTACATATAACTATTTTCCTGTGTGTATTATCTTTCGCGAACAACTAGAATTCAAATATTTAAGCCATAAGCCATCAGCCCAAAAAAACCAACCCATAGTTCAAGAGAGTGGATTAGCGCAACTAATTTGCACTAATTCAACATGGGTAAGTGTACCGGTAGTTCCTCATGTATAGTAGATTGTTCACCCGATGCACCTGAAGATACGTACATTTCTTGGGATAAGAGAAGGCCAGAAACAACAATTGGATGCCCACACAGAAATGATGGGTTATTTGGACTCTTCCTTTCATATTCTAAAAGTTATTTTTGACTTAATTTCTACAATAATTAGCTTTCAAACGAAGTGTCTTTTCAAGACGGGGTCAACAAGTTGATTGCAATATACACTGTAGTGACTTCATTTATATCGGCCAAAATCACACGTGAGTTTCTGTTACTCCGTGCTCTCTCTCTCATGAATTCAAACGAAGTGTCTTTTCAAGACGGGGTCAACAAGTTGATTGCAGTGTACACTGTAGCGACTTCATTTATATCGGCCAAAACCACACGTGAGTTTCTGTTACTCCGTGCTCTCTCTCTTATGAACAATCCAAAAACCATAAGCTGTAGCCAAAATCTATAGGCTGAAACCAAAAAGAACAGAGTCATCTTAACTTTCGAACTGTCCATTCGTAGTGCAATTGCATCACACAGAAATGGCTTCCTCAATAGATGAGTTCAATTTTGCACTTCAACTAAGGCCATTCATATAGGTTTTTGGCTTTGTCTTCCGTATAGTAATAAATTTGTAGAGAGAGACACATGTATGCAATTTTGGTTGATATAAATGAAGTCGTTGTAGTGTATACTACAATCGACATCTTGAAAAGACACTCCATTTAAAAGTTAGGTATTGTAGAAAAATTATTTAATATAGAAAATCGGTTTTTAGAAGCCGATATGAACATAGCTATATAATAGACTAAATTACCCTCTTTTATTAGATTACTTATTGCTATTGGTTAGTGTGCACTGCTTTAGTCCATAGCATTAAATGATCTTAGAAGTAGCCATTTGGGGGTATATAAGGAAAAGAGTGTGAATAGCCATATCTAAATTACAAAATGATATATATTTAGCAATAAACTTTGAAAGAGCTAGAATGCCATGTACATAGAAACGGAGGGAGTAGTTTCATGCGTGGTTAATTTGTCCCTTAGCCTTAGTCAGATTATCTTGTTTTTAGTTTACAGGCCAAATATATATCTTCTCTTCTGGATTTTCAGATTTTTCTATAGGAATAATTACTCTACCCTGGCATAGGTAATTATGCCCGTTTACCCGTATACCTGTGTGTAAATACCCTAATGGAGCCAGGAATGGGATATTTTCTTTACCCACGGGTATGGAAATGGGGGGAACACTCACCCGTCGGGTAAACGGGCACGGGTATGGGTAAGCTCCACCCGTATCCGCCCCATCTGTTTACTCGCGATATAGATTGATAGGTGGCGCAGTCATAGCAATATAACTAATTACTATTGATTGTTATAAACTTTTCCATATCTCTAATTGCTATTGATTGTTATAAACTTTTTTGATAGCTATTATATTTTCTAATAACAGTTATTGCTTATATGTACCTGTCATTAATTCAATTCTCAGATGGTGACTCTCAGTTCGCGGATAAACGGGTATGCCCCCAGGCGACAGGTACCCACGGGCGACGAGTATGGACGAGGTTTTTCACCCATCGTTCTTCGCGGGAATACCCCTAGACGTAACAAGGAAAAGAAGACACTGTCGATGTCTGTAAAATAGTAGAGCCAGAATTGTGAGTTTGTGAAGCACTCTCGGTTTATCTTATAGAGTCGTAGTAACAGCACACTTGATCGATCGACTTTTCTGAGGGCACTTGATTAATCAACAACGTTCATTGTTTCACGAAAGGAGAAGATAGTATATGCCCCCGATCCAGTCCAATTCACAGGCTAAATTTGATCGAAGTACTAACATACTAAAAAGAAAAAGTGAGGTTTGCTCTTGGCATTCCGATCGGCCATTTGGCCACAAAACCAGCCCCTCCGTTACTCCCCCCCTCTCTCTCTCGCTCCTCCTTTTCGCCCACCGCATTCCACGTGGCATGTTCGCTAGTAACCGGGAGACCAACTCAAAGGTCAAAGCTGCTAGAGCGACGAGAGAGGAGGCGAGGGGGGAGAAGATGAGCGGCTGCCTGTGCTGCCTCCCCTGCTATAAAGAGGCACCCCGCCCCCGAGGGGGGCAGGAGCACGGCCAGAACCTGGCAGCGAAAGCCGTCCACAGATTCGTCCTCTTCGTCACCCCTCCGGAAGCCCACCCACGCTCCAAGGTCCGTCCCTCCTTCTCCTCCCGCACCATCCGTGCAGTGCTGATCCCATCCATCCGTCTGCTTTTTCCCTCTGCTATTTCATTTCCTACTTTTTGTTGTTGTAAAGGAGATCCTCTTGCATCCACTTTAGATCGCCTTTCTGCATGCTTCCTGCTTTGCGTGGGCAGGGCACCCCAAAACACGATACGATTCGTCTCTCTCCTCCACCCCCAAGAAATTTGCATGGCGCATATCAAGGGTGTGTGCGTATCAGTGTATGGATGTTTTTTTCCCGTGGATGGCAACGATTAATTGGTTATCATTTTTGCAGATGGACGCCGCCGTCGAGCGCCTGAAGACCGGGTTCGAGAAGTTCAAGACCGAGGTCTACGAGTGAGCCCCCCTAATCCCGCCGTCAAGAGATTGAATCCCGTGTTTGATTCAGGTTAATTTGGCTTGGTGGATTGATCCTCTGGTTGTTTGTTTGCCTCTTGGCCCGCAGCAAGAAGCCCGAGGTGTTCGAGCCGCTCAAGGCCGGCCAGGCCCCCAAGGTATGTATGTATGTATGTACTATCTGAATGAGACCTGATACCTGACAAACCCAACATTTGTACAGTCGTAGTAAAATGTAGTCTCTAGTGACTGCTTGTCCTGAAATAAGGAGTAGCTTGTCAAGTTCGTCAGGAAGCTTGGAAGCCTTTCAGCCAAAACCGTGTTTGGGTGCCCACTGCATTTGCCTGTTTAAGGTCAAAGCAGACAAAACAAAACGGCTTGTCTTAGTGCTGTTTATTTGGGTTTGGACTTTTAGCTTACTTTATACTATTTTTAAATTTCATCTTTTTCTGACTTTTCAGCTTATTTTGAGCTTTTTTACTGGTTCTTTTTTCCCTGTATTCGTTTACATTATACGTGATAGGCTAACTCATTTTTTCTATTTTTAAATTTTTTAAATTTAATTATGCCAGATAAGCCATCATTTGCTACAGTATAATTTTAGTTAACTACAGTGAAAATCAAGCTATAAGCCATCAAAATTCAGCTCAACTGAGTAACACCCTAATTGCGGGCCTGTTCTTTTCGGCTGCGGCTTATGGCTTTTAGCTGCAATTTTTGAATTTTAGCTGTTTACGGTACAGATTACAGAGAGATAGATACTCATTTGCGATTTTGGTTGGTACAAATATTGGTCTTTTAACGTGTAGATCGTTTAACTTGTAGACCCCGTCTTGAGAAAATATCTTGTTTGAAAGTTAGGTACTGTAGCAAAAGTCAAAAGCCGCCGACTTGTGAGGTAAAGAACAGGCCCTGCATGACCTCAGTAAAGGGGAACAGCTTGTCGCCATTACCGGCCATTTGAGACTAGGTTACATGCTACTGGATAAAAAGGAAATTGGTCTGTTCGTTAGCTCAACAGCGGACAGCACAATCTTCAACTAGTTGGGCGAAGTAGTAGTGGAATTCCTTCACAGCCCCCACCGGCCATGCACCACCGGGAACCTATACTAGTAGCTTGCATGCCCGGCCCGAAGTGCACTCCCATGTGCGTGCAAAAATGTTGTGATCTTGCCCAGTAATTATTGAGATGTCGCCGTCGCCAACTCCCTATACGTGCTTTACTACTTTGTAGATGCTGGATACTAGTATAATTAACCTGACGTAGGAATCTTACAAGCACAAGCATTCGTTGCGGAGTTCGTACTGGCTTTTACTGATGTTTTTAGTTATAATTTATACTTTTTAGCAAAAAATAAATAAGTAGTAGTGAAAGAAATGGTTTTTAAAAGCAAGGAGCGAGAGGAGTGAAGTATGTGATGCATCTGTGACTTTCTATCTTATTCTCGAAATGAGATGATAGTGAGAGAAATGAAGAAGACAGATATTTTGTATTAGTTTTTGGTTTTTTTTAAATAGAAGTAAATACGAACTGGGTCATTGTTCCCGTTGGGACTCCCAATTGGCGTGCATGCCGTAGCTGGATTGTGAGGTTCTAGGCCTAAAGTAGTCTAAATTGGCGTCCTAGTTTTTGGGTCAAATTTAGGACCAACCAAACAACCTAACCGTGTTGAATTCCAAAGTCCAAACTTCTTCCCAATTGAAACCATGGTCTCCTGCGTTATCACATTTGAACACGGACATCGTGTGATGATGGCCATTTTGGCAATCTCATCATCTTGGAACCGACCGCGCGCATTAGGCCCATACAAGAACCGTGAACCTCAAGTCTTCTTCGTTTTTGGAAACAGAGAAGAAAATAGGGCAAACATAAGGTCTTATTCATATTAATTTTTGTTTAGAAAAATTAAAAGCTAATATAAATATCTAGCTTTCTGAAGCGATTTCTCTACTCCTCCCGCTCATGTCTCGCTTTAGCAGTAAGGTAAGGGTTACGAACACATCACACACTTCACTCATCTCGCTTCTATGTTGCGTACACATCTCTCCTGACTTTTCTCACCGCTCATCCTCTTCTTCTAAAAGCTATTTATTTTAGCTATTACTATTTATTTTCAGTCAAAAGTCATCAAACATAGTCAAAAACCATTGGTTACAACCAATTTAAATATACCCTAAAGCCATACAATAACTGTAGCTAACATACTAGTTTTCCATGGCAGTTGTCTTGCACACATAATTAAGCAGGCCCTACCATGGAGCTAGCTACCAATCTGTGTACCACCAACCCTAAATTGCTTGCACCTTGCCTCAAACTTTAGTCTATGTTTTTTTTTGTTTTGGCTTTTACTTTTATTTTGTGGCTTCTCCAACAAAGTTAAAAGGCCAAACATCAAAATAGAGGCGGTCTCATGAAGCAGATTATCCAAACGGCTTCTCAAACCTAAAACCGAGCTAATTTCAGCTACAACTACAGAGAAATTTTTAAATTTAATTACGCCAAATAAGCTACTTTCATCTACAGTGAAATTTCAATCGTTACAGTGCACTTTCAGCCATAAGCCACAACTTTTCAGCCCAACCGAGCGGGGCTAGTGGCTAAGTCTTTCTCTTTTATATTTATTTCTATTAAAATATACATACCTTTCCGCTACTTGATTGGCTTTTTTTCTGGTTCGCTCGTTGCTCCTGCGGTCCTGTCCGAGCCCCTCGCTTTCGTGGTAAAAGTGGTTCGGAACACAGGTAGACCGGTCAGTAGTTGCAGCCTTTGTCACAACGTACTCTCCTGCTCCCGTACCCCCCGAAAAGATGTCAGAATTGCCTACTCCACGTATCAGTATCTGCCTGCGCCCTTATCAATAAGGATTAAGAAGTGTGAACTGTCCAATTGCCACCAACCTGATGGCAAAAGCCCCAATAACTAATCATCTGTGGTTTACTGGCTGTTGCAGTACATGGTGTTCGCGTGCTCCGACTCGCGCGTGTGCCCGTCGGTGACCCTGGGCCTCCAGCCCGGCGAGGCCTTCACCGTCCGCAACATCGCCAGCATGGTCCCGCCCTACGACAAGGTACGCGCCGGTCCACACGTATATGTATGCTCCTCGGTCAATGATTTTGGCCGGTCGCTCCGGTGCATTGACGTTGTGGTTTGCACCTTCACTTTTGTCGACCGCAGAACAAGTACACCGGCGTTGGGTCGGCCATCGAGTACGCCGTCTGTGCCCTCAAGGTCAACTCTCTCTCTCTCTCTCTCTCTCTCTCTCTCTCTCTCTCTCTCTCTCTCTAAGCTTCTGCATTTCAACTATAGGGTAATGCTTCTTTGAACTTTTTTATTAAAATTTGTGTCATCAAACCTATTTAAGTTTGATTATCAATAAACGCAAAACTATCTAGATTGGCTATACAAAAGTTATATCACTAGATTTGTTGTTAAAATAATTTTCTAATATTATAAATTTATTAGTATATCTTACTTTAAAGTTATAAAAAGTAGTGGTCAAAGTCGTATCTTGGAGACCGTAAAAAAATTAAAAACGCTAAATAAAAAAAGAACGAAAGGAGTAATGCATTAGATTAGTAGTGAACAAATGCGATTGGTTAGATCTAATTTCTTGTGGCCTTTTTTAAAGAAAAATGGTTTCAGATCTTATGCCAAACAGGGTTACAATCTGGGGTGGAACCAAAACAAAAATGATCGGGGTTCATTGCTTCACCACATATATAATTACACATATAATTTTGTCTCCGATTTGCAGCGAAGTAGATGGGTATTGTAGTTTCTAAAAACCCAAATTAAAACTCTAATTTTGAACCCCACAATTTGACAAAAAAGACAACTAACAATCATAACATTCAAACCCTAATTCATAAATTCAATCCATTTGCTTAAAGAAATCGGAAGAATTGGGAGAAATTTAGTAATACCCTATATCGATTCAGAACTTAATCCATACTGCCAAGTACTCAACGAGATGATCGACAGACGATGATGACCAGGAGACGTGGCGGCTGGCAGGTTGTAGCCTAAACCTCCGGGCTCCAGCAACTGGTGGCTACTAACCTACGACCAAGCGAGAGAGTGGATTTTGCTTTCACGCAAGGTGGGACAAAGAGAGAGAGGGAACGAGACGCGAGTGACCGGGCAATGCAATGCGCATGCAGTGCAGCCTTTCCTACTATCTTCATTTTGTAGAATGGCTTAGCTGGTTGAGCGTCTTGGACCATGCTTGTGTTAGGTGGGCTGCACTTGCGTATGCTAGACTGTATATCCTGAGCCTCGATTGGTGTCGTCTTGGGCCCAGTTGCGGGAGCGCTGAGTGGCAAGGGAGCTAGGAGGCCAAGAGCTTCAATCTTTGGACTGGATAGGTGTCCTTCGATTTGGACCAGAGGGTTCACACATAAATTTACATTAGCTTTTTATGATAGAAAAATGAAATTAAATCCGGTGTCCTATACACCCCCATAGACCTCTTTGGATCTACCCTTGGTTACAACTTAGAGGTGAAGAAGAATCTTGCCTTCTCCACAGGCCACATAAGCCATAAGCCATGGCTCCTTTATTCAGTTTATAGCTTATGATTTTTTTCAAACAAATAATAAATAGGATAGTTTTTCCGTTATCGTTCCGAAGCAGCTTATCAAGATAATGTTTTTAAAGTGGTTTATCAGCATTTAATACATTCACACAAACACTTACGTTAGAGCCAAAAATCATAATTCGCAGTCATGAGCCGTAGAAAAAAAACCCACCTATACTTGTCCAACAGAGAGCAGAACAATAATGCCCTCGTTTTAATATTTGTACTTTGCTGTCATCCCATCTAAACTCAAGTGCTAAATAGATCTCCAAGTACAGAGTATGTGCATATGAAAACACCGCACTTTAGGAAAAAAAAATTTCTACATGCATAAAGCAGAGGAGAGCATGGCCTGATTGTTGGGCATACATCGAATTTAATTGGCAGGTTGAGCTCATCGTGGTGATTGGCCACAGCCGCTGCGGTGGAATCAAGGCACTCCTCTCACTTCAGGATGGCGCACCCGACACCTTGTAAGTACTATAAAATGGCTCAAATCTGACCCCACTGGTGCATGCTCCTATATGCAAATAAACATCTCTCATCTGTTTCTGACTCGTTTGATCTCTGTCTGTTTGATTGGCCAGCCACTTCGTTGAGGACTGGGTCAGGATCGGGTTCCCCGCGAAGAAGAAGGTCCAGACTGAGTGCTCCTCGATGGCTTTCCATGACCAGTGCGGCGTCTTGGAAAAGGTACGCATGATGAGCCAGCGTGATGATTTGCTCGCATAGTATTAGCAACAATGCTATTTAACTACTACTAGTACTCATCGACCTTCGAAAAAAACAGATTAGTAGTGCTCATCAACTAAACCACTTTGTGTTGGAGTACATATTTAGTAAGATTATAAGAGATAGAATAGAATCAATTAGAATGATTTATATCTGGTATGACTTATTCCATATCTCTAGTAACCTTTTATATCTGTATTAGATTGAGTTGACATCCAAGTCATATTGTACTCGATATAAACGCCCTTCAAGGCTAAAGTAATACATCCAACAATTATTCCAGCTATTTCATCTTCCTACATAGTATCAGAGTGGGTTCGCATCTGAGCTTGGTCCTAGCCACCACCAAATTCCATAGCGCACCGCTCCTAGGAGAGATAATTCAATATCCATGATCTAATCTCCTGGGGTTGTACAAAAATATTGTAGATAGATAACCTCCTTTCTTCCTCATCGATTAGTACATCAATTCTTTCCCCCGATCAGTAGATCAGATCGTCATCTGTCCATCTCCTATCCGTCGCCGCGTGTGATGCCGTCTCTTCAACAAGCCCGCTCTGCTTTTGCCACATCGCCATACCCCAAGGGGTGGCTGTCGCATCGCTGCCGGAGAAGAAACAAGCGCTCCGAGCTGACGCTGATGGCCGCGGTGTTCGCACCCTACTCTTCTTATTGCTTCTTTGTTTCTTTTTTGTACTTCGGTGCCTTCTTCTTCATCGACATTGGACACCTTGTCCTCACCATTGTTGGCTTCCTCTTCTATTTCTTCGCTACTATCAGTGTGCAAGTCTCGTTGGCTTCTACTTCAGTTTGAGCATCCTCGCCAACTTCTTTTTCAGTCTGCGTCCGCGACGCTCCCGCTTCGACTGCGGAGGATGTTAGAGTATATGTTTGGCAATATTATAAGAGATAGAATAGAATCAATTAGGATGATTTGTATCCGATATGGTTCGTTATATATCTGTAGTAACTTTTCATATCTGTATTAGATTGATTTGATCTTCAAGTCATATTATACACTATATATACGTCCTCTAAGGTTCAAGCAATACATCCAACAATTATTCCGGCTATTTTATTTTCCTACACTTTGTTCTTTTCTAATCAAATGTGAAGTGCTCTGCATGGATTGATTTGCTCACGGAATATTTTTTGGATTTCTGAATTTTTTGGCAGGAGGCCGTGAACACGTCGCTGGAGAACCTCAAGACCTACCCGTTCGTCAAGGAAGGGCTTGCGAACGGAACCCTCAAGCTGGTCGGCGGCCACTACGACTTCGTCTCCGGCAAGTTCGACACTTGGGAGAACTAGATCCATCCGTCAGTTAACTCCTACACATACATACTTACATGCAGATATATCGCCCGATCGATCAATGTGAATGCATGCCATGGAGTACTTACTATCTACCAGAACTATTGCGAACCGGATGGCTCGATGTGAATTGTAATAAGTAATAGAAGTTTCTTCTACCTTTCTGACGCGGAGTTGTATGTATTAATCATAACTAGTAGTGTGCCTGTGCTAACGCTACGATAAAATACAAAACAAGATAAAATTTGTAAAAAAATAAAACGAATAATCAGATTCATTAAGATTCACGTCTCATATATTGTATAACCAAATATTTTTGTCACATAATGAATGTCACATAACGACTGATCCTTTGAGGAGGCGACAACATCATTGGACTCACCCACCGACGACTTTCTCCATCCCCACATTGTTTAAACTTTGCCCAGAACCTTTACGACCTCTCATGATCGCCTACGACCGGGTTCGACTGCTACCAACCGCTTCCGACCGCCTACTGCTGCCAATCGACCACTTAGGCAGCTGTTCGATCGCTCTTCTCCGTCGCCACGCTATCCTTTCTACGACCGCGAACGATTTACCGTGATTACACGCAGTGATGCTAGCGATAACTGTTCCCCATAGTCGAAACACTCTTTCGACCATGTTCACTTCCTTACAACGTGGTTGAAATCGCTTCCGACCACGTTCAAGTCTTCTTGGCTCGATCGCACTACCTTCCGACCACGTTCTAGTCAGCAAAATTTTCTACCAGAGCAGCAGTAAGATAGTGAACAGTGGAGCTAAGGGAAACCAATGCTGGAGATGCAATTTCCTTTTGATTGTTCACAGTACCCTATAAAGTCACCACTACCTGAAGATCAACCTCATGCTCAGCAGGTACAGAATTCTCCTTGGAACTATCAACTATCCTTGGACTGTAAGGCGATAGATTCCTTTACTGAACCAATTTCTGATGTCATAATCAGTGCATCTTTGCCAGATACCCTAATGTTGAACTGCTCATCTAGAAAATCATCCGTATGTGTTACTGCAGCAAATTCACTATCTTCGGTACTATCAAGCTCTTTCGGACTTTTATGACTGTCAAGATCTTTTGGACTGTTATGATTATCAAGCTCTTTTGGGCAGTTATAATCATCGAGCTCTTCCAGACTGTTGTAATGCATGATGACTATATTAGATTTAGATCAGAACACCAAGATATAGGGGGAGAGCAAAAAAACACACGACTTTTGCATCTAGGTTGATAATAAACTATCCACTGTGGTGATGTTACCATGCATACTAATTGCCATGTGAGATTAAAAATTTGGCACAGAGCAGGGGATCTCGCAACTACGGCAATGAAGCAGCAGCGAACTGTACAGTTACTTCTATGGAGAAGAGTGATTCCAAACGATTCCTGTCCTGGTAATTTGCCTATGTATACCTTGTAATTTTACTTGCTACCAGAATGGCTACATGGCATAGGTCGCAAAGCAGAAAATTACAGTAGCATTGTACGTGAAATTGGCAATTAAGATTCCCTAGATTTTTTCTTTTTCTTTTGAGAAGTCCCTTATGAACAGACAGATTTTTCTTTTGAGAAATGAGATTGCCTATTCACTGACGCAGATAAACAGATACGGCATTTACAAAATTTTAATTAGCAATCACACCATAATCACATAAGAAAAATCTACATTAGAAGGAACACACAGAATCGAAGTGACGTATTAGCAACAAATATCAGAAGAACATGCACTTCAACCAATCAGATACATTCCTTTGTATCTATGTACGCATCAAGAAGTTTCCATTCTTCAGTCCCTACTTCTGGTTTCTGCAAACAAATGGCATTTTAGCAAACTTGCCCAAATTTAAGGTCCAAGAATTCAATGTTGTAACAAAACTAACTCCCCACATTCACATTATACACCAGAACACTATCACTAAAACCTAATAATTTCAAATATATGTTTCCAAACTATTCAAAATTGGAAGCTTTTTAATGTTTTAGCGCCTTAAAACAACAAGAACTTGACAGCTTAATGCTTGTTGGAGCTGGATAAGAGAGCATCACAACTTACATGATCATACTCCCATCGTGCGGTAAGAGGAAGAGAAACAAGGATACTCTCGATCCTTCCTCCAATCTTGAGGTCAAATGTGGTGCCACGATCATAGACCTTCACGACAAGCAAGTATAAGAGCCAGAGTAGAGCTAACAGTGACAAGCGATATGACTATTCATGTAAAATCACTAACAAGGTTGAACTCCACGTAGTGACCCCTCTGTGGCTGCTGCCATGACTTGTGCTCTTCTGTAAATGCGGTATCTTTCCGGCGTTCTATGATGGGGATGTATGCAAGAATAACTGTCTACGCACTCTGCAGAGAAGGAAGTGTCTTAATAGGCATAACCTTGATCAGCAGTTAGAAGTGCAGGCTGCCAGCCACAAAAATGCTGAATTTCTATTAGAATCCACTTTAACCAATAAAACATGGTAGAAAAGGAATCAAATCCAAGAAGCTAAATATATCTGCATTTTAAAGTAGGTCCTTGTGACATAAGGTGATGAAAATGCCATCTCATGCATGATAGATGTGTAGGCCATAGTGTCAAGCAACACAAATGCAATTATAAGTTTCATTCAATGATACCTGTAGGGAAGTCAAGAAGCGTGTCTTGATCATAATCATTAAGATCATCAAAAAAAATATTCCACCCACCCCACATCGTTCGCGACGATGCTGCAGTCAAATATAAATAATCATCTCTGTGTCTTATTCTGGCCACAAGGCCACAAGGCATGACAAACTACCTAATGCCCAGTACTGAATAAGACTAACAAGCCTCATACCACTTTTTAGATGTCTGGGCCTGTTTGCTTTGGTTTCTATAAACCACTTTTCTATAGTAAATGATTTTTCTACTTAGCTTTCAAACGGAGTACCTTTTCAAGGCGGGATCTACTATAATACCTGGCTCCTATAATACCATCAACAATCTTTTCCAAAATATTAGCCAAATGAAATATGTAATTAACAATTTCAACTCTGTGACTTGTACAGAAATAGCATGTGGTGGTGCTAGGCGGCCGACGGTGGGGAGGAGATGGGGCGCCGACGGCCGGAGGAGGGAGGGTAAGAGGGAAGGTGTGCGTGAGCACAAGTACCGCTCCAGGAACATACCTTCACTTGATGATTAGGTGGTGCAAAGCATAATTTACTCCAAATGAAACAAAGAGAAGTTGCTACCTTCACTTGACAAAATTGAAGATAATGACGCGAAAACGATATACGCACGAGGTGAGCGTGCGCACTGCAATCGTCCAAAGTCTGATGCATCATAGAGAAAAATAATCAGGACCACAATCTTGTAACACAATTAAACACAAGATACAATTTCTTTTTGATGAAAAATAAGTCACATGATCACTCCTCTCCTTAGGATTACATGCGAGAGTAATGTGAAGGTATTATTTGTTGGGTCATCCAAGTTCTTTTCACTCAGAAATCATCCCGGAAATGTGAAGGTATCAAAAGTTGTAGCCTTCTTCCAAGCCTAGAATACTAAAGCCTCTCCTTCAGGTTTCTCGAAGAAAGTTTTCTTGATCCAGTCAAATGGCTGAAAAAGTGGTAGAAAGAATTTTCAGTCTTGGAGATGGTGGCACTAAACTCTATAAACCTAATAAAATCATGGATTGCAATGAAAAAATGCAGAAGAAAACTCATTAACAACAAAACTTAAACTTGAGAGTGCAAACAACACACAAAATATCTAGATACAATAAGTTATCTCCTACTAAATCGAAGCATGTGTTAATAGAGTAACCACAAATGTGAAACCAAAATAGTGAGAGGGTGACAGAGTATAATTGCCATAACCATAGCAACGGTTATAAGTCTAAGAAACTCGAGATAAAGTTGGTAATGACCACAGACGATCCATGGATCATAATAAACATGTACTATTATGTGCCGTTGTCGAAGATAAAAGGAAATTCACCAATGAGAAAAAGGTGTGGAGACTTGAGAGCATACTTATTGTACATGGTATGTAGAATACCTTTAGCTAGATATGTTCATAAAAAGATGAAATCATCAAAACTTCAAGAAAGAAGAGAACGAATGGTGTATGGATTGGTCATCATTTGAAAGTCCGTAGCTGATTGATATAACATACAAGTAAAAAGACTACACAATATGCTTTTGAAGGGTGAATATCACCATATCTAGGACATCCGATTATAAGCATATTTGACGAAAATGTTCTTTTCGGAACATAGGACCTAAATAGCATCATGTTTGATGATTGCATCAACAAATTGCAATCAATTTGATTCTAAGAAAACATCGCAACAATTTTTTTGCTAAACTTGCTTCTAATATATGAAGCGTGTTGATTTTTTTGGTCAACTAACTTGCTTGACCAATGCGCCATCTTAAGATCTGAAGTATTGCAAAACGTTCCAGTTCAGTAATAGCAAACCCGGCGAACAAATTTGTGACCATTACAAGATCACTGATTCTTCTTCCCCTTGCACTTCCCTATTAGCCAGATCGAGAATCCAGACAGATAGTATGACACTAACGCAACGACCATCTAGAGATTCCTTCACATCCCGAATAGATCTCCCAATCACTCAGATCGCTGAGGCTATGACGATGTAACAAACCGCATATCCAGGCCAACAATGAGCGCACAAACATGACAGACCCAATCTACAGAAGCCAAACCCTAACAACGATGTAACAAACATATATACCGATCAAGCCATGACCATGAGAGGACATAAGGACAGGCCAAACGGACGGAGAGTTGGTGGTGGATATGAGCCGTTAATTAACCCTGACCTGGACGAGGTAGATGGCGGCGCTGCCGGCGGCGACGCCCCAGGTGGCGGCGGCGATGTCGGTGGGCTGGGGGCGGAGGCGGGGTGAGAAGAAGCGGAAGAAGCCGGACCTCGACAAATTGCTGAGGGCTAACAAATTGCTGCAACAGAGCAATCAAATAAGGGCTCGTCGGGAGGGGAGGCGAGGCGACCGGAGTAAGGGGTGAAGGGGGGAGGAGGGTTAGCTTGCAAGCGCGAGTGATCGACTGACCTCTTGATGGAGCGGAAGAGGCCGGCGGCGGCGGGGCAGCGCATGCGGTCGAGGAAGTCGTAGAAGTCCACCCGCGACGCCGGCGACGTGGGGCTCTCCATTGCCTCGTCTGTTGAGGCGTCGGCGGCGCATGGGAGGATGCGATGAGGAACGGCGGGGAGAGGTGACGGTGATGTCGACGGCCGGAGGTGGTGAGGTTGCGCCCCGGTGAATCTGGAGGAGATGAGGGGCGTCGGCGGTCGGAGTAGATGGCAAGGAGGAGAAGGGAGGCGGCCGGTGTAGAGGGCGGCGGCGGATGTAGAGAAACGGCGCCTCCTGTTGCTCCCTTCCCCAATCCGATTGCCGCCGCACCGCCGCCTCGCCGCCGCCGCCCAAGTCCCCCGCCGCCATAGTCCCGCTACGCGCCGCCGCGGCAGATCTGAAGCTAGGGTTCGGTTTCACCGCCGCAAACCCGGATCAGGCACCGCAATCGGCCAAATGAAATATGTAATTAACAATTTCAACTCTGTGACTTGTACAGAAATAGCACGTGGCGGTGCTAGGCGGCCAACGGTGGGGAGGAGATGGGGCGGCGGCGGCCGGAGGAGGGAGGGTAAGAGGGAAGGTGTGCGTGAGCTCAAGTACCGCTCCAGGAACATACCTGAGCAGCCGAGCTGGCCGGAGTGTGGCGGAGACGAGCTGGCGACGGGCGCAGGCGGCGGTGCGGGGGAGGCGACCGTGGCGGAGAGGCTTGGGCGGTGGAGAGCTTCGGCCGACGGTGGGGGAAACTGCGGGGTGCTGTGGCGCTGCTCTTGCCGCACGGAATCGGCCCGGGACCGCTTGAGGAGGGGACGGCGGCGGAAGTGGCGGTGGTCGGCCGGAGGCGGAGAAGAAGCGGGCGCGGGGTGGTGTGGGGAGGAGGAGGAGGAGGCGGCGGCGCAGGGGGGTGGGGGGAGGAGGAGGCGGCGGCGGAGCGGGGGAGGAGGCGGAGGCGGAGGAGGAGGAGCGGGGGAGGCGGCGGTGGGAGATGGGACGCGGCGTGGGGGGGTGGGGGGGGAAGCAGGTCTCGGGCGGAAATATCGCGAGGTGGGGGATATCAGAGAGAGGAGAGGTTGAATGATGTGCATGATCCAAATAATTTTGGCCTTAGGATCTTCAATGAGTAAGAGAAGAAGGTTTGAGGAGAGATCCAGGTCATTCATTTGTATGAAGTTGGATTATTTGGTACACAAATCTGGGTGAACTTAGATTAGGCATGACTGTGGGGGTGGTTGAGGGGATGGATTTAGTAAAGAAAATTTTGGTGTATTATAGAGTAGGGTAGATTTAATCGCTTGTGGTCAAAAGATATCAGCTATAATTAATAATATTATTATGAAGAGTTTATCTTTTTTTTACAGCCTTTTGTTCTTGGCTTTTTCGATGCTAACTCTTTTAGTAAAGAAGAAAATATATTGTTCTAGAATACCAAAGATTTTAACAATTACCGAAGAGATGGCTGTGATGGGGGGAAACTAATACACACAATTTTAACCTCCGTCAACTTGTTCACACAATTTCAACCTCCGTCCACTTGTATGAGTGTTAGATGATATAAGAACTTATGGTAAGTGTAAAATTGATAAAGGAGTTTGCTTTTTTTAAAAGAATACTGGTAAAATTAGTAAAATGCCTCTTGTGTCTATTTGTTAGTGATCACCACATATTGGATCATACTCAAAAGAAAATATTGGATCATAGCAATAGACACCTTAATATTTTAGAGAAATTATTACTCCTTAATTACTGAAGCAATGCTGTGGAGCAAGACCAATTTGCAGCTGCTGTGTTGTCAAATCTAGTTAATTATAAGAATATTTACCTTTTAGAACATCTTCCATGCTTCACCATAGACACTTGCTCTGCCATATATATGTAGGAGAAATGCCATGTTTGTTGAATACGGAATTTGCCCCCATTTTTCATTGAAAACGGAAACAGAGTTCATACATAAAAGGAGAAAATGCTATGTCAGTAGGAAAAACACAATAGCTTGAACTAATTCGTGGGGGACTTAGATTGATGCTGTACCTTCCTAAGTGCAGAGGTATTATAGCTTCAGGTCTTTTTGGCCCATCTTAAGCTGCATTGGAGCCAAAAGATTTTGGTGTAGCTTCAATTGATGTGATGCCCCCTCTCTTTCGGTTACCATTCAAAAGCTACTATGCATTTTTAAACCATCACTACATCAAATTTTGAAAAAAAAAGATTTTGCAAAGGCACCACAAAATGGTCTTTTTTACTGTGGAATTATTGATTTACCGAAAAATACTTCACTACCAAATAGGTAGCAACCTACCTTCCCTCTCACTTCCATCCTCAGCCCCCTCCTTTCTGCCGCGATCCGCCGCATCTCCCGTCACTATCCCCAGTTGCCAGCATCACCCTCGTCGACGCTGTTGGCGCAGCAAACCCTGGCCCTCCCCCTGCTCCTCCCTCTTTTCCTAGCCGCCTGTCGCCACCCCCCGCCCTCGCGCCGCACCTTCTCGGCCATCGGCGGTAGCTCTGTCGTTCTAGCGCTTGCCCCACTTCCCAATTTATCTCCTACTTCCCTAACTGCTGCCCACCGCCTAACTCCTAGTCGGGGGCATAGATGAAGCCGGAACCCCTTTGGGGGGCTTGTCGGCTTGGTGTATGCCCCCGATTGATTGTCCTCGTTGACATGGCCACCACTGCCTTCTCCCCAGCAGCCACGGCGGCGATGCTGCCACCCTCGCACCCTACCAGCGCTGCACAGCCCCCCTAAGCACCTTATCTATCCTATGTGGCAAGAAAAATCAGTTTTTATTGCTAAGCATCTCTCTAAGCGTCTGTGTCGTAGGGGTGGCCCCCACCTAAGCCCAGCAGGCCTGTTAGAGGATTGTAAGGCCCAGAATGGGACATGTGTAATGGCATAAGTGCCCCTGAGGGGAATACTCAGATGTAAAGGTATAATTGTAAAAGCACTCCCCATATGGATATATATACAACACAGGCTATGGGGAAAAACCCTAAGCCATTGCTCACCTAACTCTCCACTACCATACTCTCTCTCTCTGTTTGGTCTGTAACCACGACAGTTGGCGACGTCCGTGGGGGAGGACAAGAGCAAGCCTCCAGATGTGAAGGAGGATGGCACCAAAGAAAGCTTCATCATCGGTGGCGAGGAAGAAGAAGGTGGTGGCGGCGGAATCTCGCGTCAATACCAGGGCTTCGGCGTTGGTAGGTGCAGGTGGCGATGCGGGCATGACGGTCGTAAACGCCGACGTTCATGACACGACGCCCGATCCCGCCACCACCGCCGCGACGACCAACCCTGCCACCATCGCCACGACGCTCGATCCCGTCACCACCGCTGCGACGACCAACCCCGCCACCATCGCCACGACGCTCGATCCCGTCACCACCGCCGCGATGACCGACCAAGCCACCATCGCCACGACGCTCGACCCCGCCACCGCCGCCACGACGACCGATCCCGCCACCGTCGCTACGGCAGTCGAAACCGCCCCGCGCGTAGCAGGTAACCCCACAGCAGGTACCGCGACAATCACCAGCAACGCTGCCTGGGTGGTCGGAGGTGGCAACGCAGGTGCGTCTGCTCTCCCGCCCGGCGCAGGAACGGTGAGCGGTTCCGGCGGCAACGCGGGCTTTGTTGTCGGCCCCAGGGTCCTTCACGACAGCGCTGCAAGCAGCCTGGGAGCGCAGGCCGTGGTCGCCACTGCTCCGGTCGCGCCGCCGAGCGCACCGACAGCCCCAACCACGTCCACGGTGGAGAACGCCTTGCTGGCGGCCCTCACCGCGTTTCAGCGGGAGCTAACGGATCTCCGCGGGGCCGTGCGAGATATACAAGAGGCTCGGAGCCAACAAGCCCCACCGGTGGTCGCATCGTAGCCCACTCCGGAGAGGGCGGATAGCCGCGACACCCTCACGTCCAGCCGACAGGTCCAAACGTGACCAACGCAAATCTCGGAAACCTCGCTACATCTTTGACATCGAGGGTGGCTCCGAAGATAACGCCCCTACGGGTCGTGGCAGCAGGGGGCGCCGTGGCCGGGGACGCGGGCGCGGGCGGGGTTGCGACGACAAAGCCCGCGAAGAGTACAACGACCAGCACAACGGGCTGTGGTGCGATGACACGCGTGCGTGCGCCACTATCGCAGCGCTCCGGCAGAGCGTTGCCAGAGACAAAAACCCTGAGGCACGCGCGCCTATCATCGCTCATGTCCAACACCCCCAGGACTAAGGAATACAACCCCAGGCAGGCTCCCTGCGGATTCAGGCCCACATGCAGCAACCTCGGGAGGGCTTCCTGCAGTTGCAAGCCCCAGAAGGAGCCCAGTGCAGGGTCATAAACGTCATTTCCGGGGGCTCCTCATTGGGGTTCGCCTCGGCGTGGCAGCGGAAGGTCTACGCGAGGAGGCTGCACCACGTTGCGGCATACCCAGCGCAGGCGCCGCCGGAGTGGGCACAGCATGAGATTACCTTCACACCCGCTGACACCGAAGGCGTGGAGTTCCCCCACCAAGACCCCTGGTCGTCCAGGTCCTCATCGCAGGATGCGAGGTCAGGCGCGTCCTGGTCGACGGAGGAAGTTCCGCGAACATCTTGTTCGCAGCGGCCTTCGACCAGATGGGGATCCCCCGAAGTCGTTTGGGCCCTTCGGGCATCCCGTTGCAGGGCTTCGGGGGGCAATCCTTGCGGGCATTGGGTCAGATATACCTCCAAGTCTCTTTCGGCCGAGACGATAATGTGAGGAGCGAGGACACCACCTTCGATGTCGTCGACATCTCGTACCCCTACAACGCTATATTGGGGCGGCCAACCTTAAACTCTCTCGGGGCAGTCCTGCACCACGGCTTCCTATGTATGAAGCTCCCCGGACCGCGGGCCATCATCACCGTCCACGGTGACCAGGATATGGCTTGGCGTATAGAGCTCGGCACCAGGGGCTCACATTACGAGGCTCGGAAAAGCTCCTAGGCCGGGTGTGCAAGCACGAAGATCCTTGGCGGCTCCAAACAGCACCCCGCCTGGCCCCCGCGCGAATTACCCAAGCAGCAGAAGCTCACACCGTGCCCCGCCTCATCACCAAGCTACGACAGCTGTGGCTATTCCCGTCCTTAAAGCGGTCAGTGGCTAATATCACACCTTTTGTAATCGCTCACCCGCGCAAACGGGAATTTAATAAAGTTCACCGTTTGCACAAATTTCCTTATTCCCTCCACAAAGACACGTGTTCGCGCGCGCACTCTCTGTCAAAGATACGGGCATCAGTATAAACCAAGACACGCGTTCGCGCGCTCACTCTCCGTAAAAAATACGGGCATGAGTATAAACAAAGACACGCGTGCGCGCACACTCTCTATCAAAAATACAGGCATGAGTATAAACAAAGACACGTGTTCGCGCGCGCACTCTCCGTGAAAAACACGGGTATGAGTATAAACAAAGACGCGTGGGGGGACGCCTCCGCGTGCACTCTACAGAGTATAAATAAGACGTAGTGTCGAGGTCCGCCTCCGCGCGCACTCTACGGAGTATACATAAGACGTAGCGTCGAGGTCCGCCTCCGCACGCACTCTACGGAGTATAAATAAGACGTAGCGTCGAGGTCCGCCTCCGCACGCACTCTACGGAGTATAAATAAGATGTAGCGTCGAGGTCCGCCTCAGCACGCAACTTCACCGCACGCAACGTGCGGAGGCTTGCCTCCGCGCGCAGTCCACGGACTCTAAAGAAGACGTAGCGCCGAGGTCCACCTCCGCACGCACTCTACGGAGTATAAAATAAGACGCGGATGTGTCCCTGCGCACTCTACTGAGTATAAACAAGACGCGGATGCTCCCGCGTACGCATGGGTATTATCCCTATACGTACTCTACGGAGTATAAACAAAGTGTGGTTGATTGTCCCACGCACTCTACGGAGTATAAATAGGACGCGGATACCCCCGTGCACGCATAGGTATTCTATGCGTACCCCTCGGAGTATAAACAGCGCGCGGTCTACGATTCCTACGCCATGAGTAGATAAGACGCACTAGAGGCTGGCCTACGCCAGCACTTCGCAGCGATCGAGCAAAAGGCAGTCAAGGCCTGCCTCTGCATGCGCCCTGTAGAGGCGCGTCTACCTCGACTAAGGCGCCAGCTGCGCTGCCACCACCTCGAGGGGTAGGGGACGGAGCGTTCGCGCGTCTACCTCGACTAAGGCGCCAACTCCGCTGCCACCACCTCGAGGGGTAGGGGACGGAGCGCTCGCGCGTCTACCTCGACTAAGGCGCCAGCTCCGCTGCAACCACCTCGAGGGGTAGGGGATGGAGGGCTCGCGCGTCTACCTCGACTAAGGCGCCAGCTCCGCTGCCACCACCTCGAGGGGTAGGGGACGGAGCGCTCGCGCGTCTACCTCGACTAAGGCGCCAGCTACGCTGCCGGGGTAGGGGACGGAGCGCTCACGCGTACACCTCGACGTCGCAAACAAGGATGGGGACGGGCGAGATTTTTTCAACAGAACCCCTTCCCCCTATCATATCCATCGGGAGATGTTTACAAAGGCAGGCCATACAAATGTACAAATAGCCTCGGGGGCTCGAGCTCGCTACTCGGTCGGCTCCTCCTTAACGTGCGTCCGCGTTAAAGCTTCACGCGAAGAAGCTCGGCTTGCCCAGAAGTCCAGCGACTCTCGGCCCTCCGCTACCGTTGAAGACGTCGTCGGATCACACGGGCAGAAACTAGTAGCCGGCCCGGATCGGGTAGCTGCTCGAGACATGCGGGCACATAAGTCAGCACTGGTGAGGCAACTAGCACTTTATTCATAAGACGAAGGGCTTGTTTTACAACGCACACCAACGCGCGGAGACCAGGGCGTCACACTTGAGGGTTTGCGTCGCCCCCCGAATTCGCGGGGCCGCCCTCGTCACGACGTGGGACTTCATCCAGCCATAAAATAAGGTTCCCCTCATCTACAGGTTGTTTCGTAACTCCACCCTCGCCGCAGCCTCCCCGATGTACTCCCAGATCCTCTCATGGAAAAATCGCACGGGGCGGCGAACAGCGTGCACGGCATCGGACATCACCCCGGCCCCGGTCGGCAACTCCAAACGAGGATCAGCCAGCTCACTGATGTGCTGGCAACCCCGGTGCCGCAGGAGTGCGCATACCAGGCATGAGGTCACGTAGGAGCAGTGGTCACTGAAGGTCGTCGCGGAGCTTTGGGCAATGTTGGCCGCATCCCTGATCTGCCGAAGCGTCCGCGACAGATCCTCGGGCCCGAAGGAGCGGGGCGGTACCTCGGCGATAAGACCTTCAAGGGTAACCTCCAGGGCCAGCATGGCATCCCACGTAGCCACTGAAGCGTCGCCCAGGGTCTGGTCCCGCTCCGCTAGAGATTTCGCAAGCTCGCCCCTCTCCTTCTCTAGCGTAAAGATTTGCTGGAGTAGGCCATCTCGCTCCTCTGCGACCTCTCGTCGTGCCGCCTCTGTGGCTGATGACCGCGCTGCCGCCACGAGCGCCTCGGCGTACGACTTTGTCTTCGTACACTCTACCTCCAAGTCACGGATGAGATCATCCTTGGCGGAGTGCGTCCCCCTGGCTATGTGCAGGGCCTCTTCGGCGGCCTGCAATCGGTCTTCTAGCGCCCCCTTCTCGCGGGCGTGAGCAGCTTGCAACGCTTGGCCCAAGACGAGGGTCTGCGTGACAAAGGAGTCAGCGAGCTGCTACACAGCCGCGTCTCGTCACAAGATCAGATACTTACCCGCACTCCCGATACCTCCAGCGCGTCACCAAGGCGCCCCGTCCCGTAGGTTGACAGCGCCTGCCGGTCAACGCTGGCGGCCGCGTCCTCTACGATCCCGCGCCACGCCCTCAATGCTTCCGGGGGAGGAACGAAGTCCGCTAAGCTCGGGGGTGCGGAGTTCACGTCGGCAGAATCGGGTGCGCCGGATACCCCTCTCAAAGGAACGCCGCGCCCTGGGGATCGCCCGTCCTCGGGGATGAGCTCCGCTGCACGAAGATATGCTACTCAGTCCTACGAGGACACCGCAAGGCTACACTGAGGTGCGGCGGGATAACATACCTTCGGTGGCTGACGGCGGACTTCGCCGGGACGTCCCCCCAGCTGTGGGTGGGTTAACAGGGGCGCCAGCCCCCACAGGCAGAGTTGGCCTTGGGGGCCGGGGAGTCTCCATATCGGGGCCTAGCGCCGGCAACCTCCGCCCCCTGGCTGCAGCGGCCTGCGAAGGGGCCGAAGGGACGCCGTGTGCGGGAGCTTCGACGTTGGAGTCGAAATCCCACAAGCTCCCAACATGGCTCGCCACGGCAAACCCTTTCGAAGTCCGATAAGAGGGCGATTGCAGGCGCGGCCGCTTCGCCCTGGGAAGAGAAGGTGAGGGCCCCGCCTCGGTAGCCGCCGCAGAAGGCTCTACGGTAGCAACACTCGCGGGCGGGGGCCCCACCCTAAGAACCTCCGCGGGAGGCACCTCCGTCTCAGCCGCCACGGTTGGTGGAGACCCTGCTCCACCAGCCTCCGTGAGAGGCAGCTCCGACACTGTTGCCGTCATAGGCGGTGACTTCACCCCAGCGCCACCAGCAGACGGGGGCCCCACCACCTCAGCTGTCACGGGCGACGAGGCCTCCCCCTCCTGCACGCCCATGGCGCAACCTCGACCCCCGCCACCACCCGGAGACCTTTCGCCCCCGTCATCTGTGCCCGTCTCCATGTCTGAATCAGCGTACTTTGCCGAATCAGACTCAGCGCTGGCTGAAGCGGTGGAGGCAACAGCGGCCGCCGTGCTGGGCGCAGCTGCGGTAGCCCGAGTCCTCCCGCGGGGCGGTGCCTTCTTTCCTTGGGCGCCGTCATCTGGCTGTCACGGCTGGCTCGGGGCCGGAGGGGCGCGCTCCGGCACGCGAACGCCCAGGGCCTCGCATATGCGGTTTATCCGCCCTAGCCCCGCCTCCGCGGTCGCAGCCATGCGCTGCTCGTGCTCCCTGGCTGTATACGGCCCGAGGAACATGTTCACCGCGCGTTCTGCGTCTTCCAAGTGCATTCCTAGGCGAGACAAGCATGGTCAAACGCGATGCAGTGAGGATGAGTGTAAATGAGGACATGGCTGAAGCTTACGAAGTCCGGGGGGCGCTGGTAGCGAGCAAACGGATGGGCGAACGTTGTCATCCCGAAGTTTCCCGGCGGAGAGGCACCACTCATGAGCGAGCGGCGCCACACCATACATGATATACTCTTCGGCGAGGTCGCGCATGTTGAAGCGAGCGGTGACCCCCGCGAGTCTTCGTGCCTTTCGCCTGTCCTCGAGGTTGAGCGTTATACTGGGCGTGGTGTTGAACGCCATCGGCTGGCCCGTACACTCGAGGCCGCTACCGCTCCCCACACGGTGGTAGAACCACCGTATTGTCCAGTTAGGCTCCCACTTCGCTCGAGTGGAGTTCGCGGGGAAGAGCTTCCCGCACGATGACCGCAGTATGAAGTTGACGCTGCCAAAGTTCGACAGCGTCCCGTCCTTCCGCTCCTTCGGTTAGCACCGTGCATCGTGCAGATAGGCGAACATCGTGGCGCTGGGCCAGCACGCCTCCAAGCGCAAGGCCCAGCTGTACACGGCAAGGCGAGCCAGCGCGTTCGGGGTCAGTTGCGTCAGCTCCAGCCTGAAGGTTCGCAGCACATCGCCAACAACCATCGCCGCTGGGATGCGAAGGCCAACTTCGAAGTAGGCGAAAAAAACAATCGCCTCCGACTCCTCAGGACGCGGCTCCGCCTCGTCTATGGCGGGCAGCCGCACTGCCCGGCGATCCGACAGCTTCCCTTCACGCAGCAGGGTGCGGATCGTCTCCTCCGTTACAAGCGTCGGGCCCAAGGTGCTGGAGTAAGGGCCCTCCTTTCTCTCCGTCGCCACCCACCATTTGTCTGCCACTGCCGCGTCGCGCCCCTCGAGCGCGTACTCCACCTCAAGCGGCGAGAACCACCGGCGGATGGCGCACTTCCCGACCGGTTGAGCATGCTCACCGCCAGGCACCATCGCTATCCGGGGGGGCTAGACGATGACGGAAAGGAAATGCGATGGCAAGGAAACCAAAGAAGAAGGAAACGAGACGGGTGATCCGAAAACGCGTGGAGGAGGCACAGACGCAGTGCCACAGGGGTATTTCAAGACCCCTCGTCTCCCGTGCTGCGGGTGAGCGTAACCAACGAACGACGAACCGCTCGCCTCCCCACGACAGAAGCCGAAGCGTCGCGACCGAAGCTGAAGCGTCGCGACTGCCCATGTGTGTCGGTCATAACTGCGGTCGTACAACGATCTGTCCGCGCACGATGCGCCAACACCGCCCTGTCACGTGCCGGTTCCCGCCGAGGGTAAATGCAGGTCGTACGACATAACGCAACAACTTCGGCAACGTCTTCGTCCCATCAACGAGGCCTTGACTTCGACTTCGGCTCCGTCCCCGCGAAGGGACATCTCACTGGGACGCCACGAAGAAGTCGGAAATCACTGCGATTCCGAGGTCCGCGTAACCCTTCGGCCTCCGCCAGCGAAGGGCCTACCCCCGCCCCCTCATGATCGGTGGAAGGTGGCCAGGGCAACTAGCGGCCCCGCCAAGTAAACTAAGCCCCCGGAAGCCGAAGGCCCAAATAAACCGCGCACTCACTCGAGAAGTGAGACCAGCCACCGTCAGTAGGCTCTGACCGAACTCTCATAAATAGGCCTCCATCAGTCCGTTGCCATCCTTTGACATCAAAGAGTGCGCATGGACTGAGGAAGACCTATCTACGAAGGCACGATCATCCAAGCAGCACAGCGCGGCCAGCGGACCACAGCGCCCGGCGCCAGGACGAAGACATGTTTTTTCTGCAACTCAAAAATAGGCATCCTTCTGTTCATCAACATTCTATGACAATGCCCAGCCGTGCTAACCCCGCCGCAGAACAGTCCCCTCAAAGAATGCAGATGAACAGAGGCAGCCTATTTTCGAGACCAAGATCATTCCAGACGTACCCGGGCGTGGCCCTATGAAGGGTGGTGCAGGGCAATGGCATATATATATCCTCGCTGCGCCCCGGAGCCGGCGGGAACCTCAACCGGCGGCCGTACATCGGAAGCGCGACCGGCGGAAGCCCAGCGGTTCGGTTGCCCACAATCGGGAGCGCAAACCGCTAGCAACTGCGCGCGCTAGTAGGTGGGCGGACAGCGCACGACGCGCCCATGGCACCCTGCCATGTGTCCCACCCTTCTAGGGAAGGGACGAACGGCCGCGGTCGTGCGACCACTGACAGCCCACGACGCGCCAGTCATGGCCCACCGTGTGTACACCCCGAGTGGAAAAGCACGTGCGGCTGCGGCAGCCTGCTTCTGCCATCTCAGGGGTCGCACGCAATTCCAGAAGCCATTAAAGCGCACTACCAGACCGCAGAGCCATAACCACGCCGCTTCGACTTCGGCAGCCTAAGACGGGCGAGTCTCCGTTTTAGCGGGGAAACCTCGCCCTCCACCTCGGCTCGGTCCAATGTCCCGGCCCCGTCAGTAAGACTCTGGCGTCGCTCCCGGCCTCACCTTCGCAGGGAAGTACCTCGCTTCGGCACCGCAGGACGTCCCGGGCGCAACAGGAGGTGTAGGCGAGCGAATCGGAGTCCACACGACAACGTCACAGCCCAAGCCGACTGAGATCCAGCTGCTTGGGCTCCCCGTTGTTTGGGAACGCGAAGGCGAATTTACGGCAGGTACAATGCTGCACCAGCAAATATATATACTCAACCGGCAGGAGTCCAACTGACGAGAACAAAGCTCAACGGGCGGAGGAGCGTCGCAAGCGTCGTATGGCCATGGCGCTTCAAGCTCTGTGCCGCGCCAAGCATATTTTGCCATTGGGACCGCCACAAGAAGGAACGTCGCAAAGACGGGCCTCGCAAGGCGGCATCGACGATCATTTATCATCAAGGGCGCTCAATGTCGAAGTCCGCTGTCACTTGGCGCCCACGCGACGACTTAGAGGCCCGCTTCGCCTGCCCCTGCTGACGCATCTGACTCTGCCAACACCTCCAATTCAAGCTCGATCCCGTTACTTCGCCAAACCGCCCTGCATCATATCTTCGCGGCGGGGCGAACACTACACCAAGCAATAAGGCTCCGTCGAACGTTGGGAAAGTTCACAGGCCGCAGGGACAGAGGGGGCCAAAGGGCTCGGCAACATGGTTTCGGCCCGTCAAGCCCTTCACCATGAGAGGCTTCTGTCGTAGGGGTGACCCCCACCTAAGCCCAGCAGGCCTGTTAGAGGATTGTAAGGCCCAGAATGGAACATGTATAATGGCATAAGTGCCCCTGAGGGGAATACTCAGATGTAAGGGTATAATTGTAAAAGCACTCTCCATATAGATATATATATACAACACAGGCCATGGGGAAAACCCCTAAGCCATTGCTCACCTAACTTTCCACTACCATACTCTCTCTATTTGGTCTGTAACCACGACAGTCTGCATTGTACATGCTCTAAACCCCGGAGGGAGAACCCAATGCACCCGGCCGCAGGGTCAGTCATCCGGCGCAAGCCGAAGCCCACCACCACCAACCGTCTCGGTGATCACAGCGTGCATCTGACCTTTCTTTGGAAAAAAGGCGATTTATTTTTGTTTCATGTAGTCTTTCTAATTTGTTCTAGATGTGATCTCATAAAAGTGAATAAGGTATCGATCTCATAAAAGTGAATAAGATATCTTCTTTTCAGCTTATGATTTTCTTCAAATAAACAAACAGAACAATTTCTTCGTCGTTTTTTTGAAACATCTTATCAGGATAGACTTTTCTAAGTGGTTTATCGGCATTTGGTTCGTTTACATAAGCGCTTGTGGTAGGACTTAAAGTCATCAGTCACAATCGAAAAGAACCCATCCTGGAAATATTGCATTCCTCCATGGATTTATATAGCAGTAGCCGAAAAGAACCCATCCGAAGAATCTTGCATCCCTCCATGAGTTTATGTAGGCTATCTCTTTCATGTGAAGGTCTCTTGTCAAGTGTAAATTCAAAATGTCGCTTAACATTTGGGTCTTATTGGGCCCAGCTAAGGGAAGGGGAAAACTGATACCGATGTGTGCACAAATCACTCTCACTGGGAAATTTTGGTTGGTTCAGCAGGGTTTTGGCTTTTATATTTTGCTACAATAACTATATTTCAAATGATATGTCTTTTTAAGATGGGATTTACAAGTCGATTGTAGTAGATACTATAACGACTTCAGCTGTACCGACCAAAATCACATGCGACTGTACTCTTTATAACCTCTCTCACGAACCATCAGAACTCAAAAGTCATAAGTCACAGCCAAAAAGAACTCACCCTTTATTATTCATTCTCTCAGACTTCTGAACACCCCTCTGCGTTTTGGTCCATTTTAAGTTTGTAACAAAGAATGTACATTCACATGGCAAACACACCTCTGCGTTTTGGTCCATTTTATAGTCGGCATACTTTGCAGAACTCTATTAGTTATAACATTCACATGGCAAACACACCTCTGCGTTTTGGTCCATTTTATAGTCGGCATACTTTGCAGAACTCTATTAGTTATATTGTACTCATTTTTAGTGTCCAAAGGGATACGGAAAAAATTTACACTAGAATAATTTTGGCAGTAATACTGTGTACGCTCACATAAACTGGACCTACTACCGATTATCAAAGATGCTATTCTTTTGTCCATGAAAAGCACAAGTTGGTAGACACCCACCCATTTGGCAGGTTGAGTGCATTGTTGCGATTGGTCACAGGCTCACAGCCGCTGTGGTGGATGGAATCAGGGAACTCCTCTCTCTCAAGGAAGATGAACCTCACACCTTGTAAGTAAACGTCTCCAGTCTTGCTCCAAGTTTGTTATGCACTGGAAGCAAACCATATATAGGAATTGTTCTTTTCAGCTTCTAAATACTGCTTTTCGGTTTTTCTACAGTAACTAACTTTTAAACAAGTTTCTTTTCAAGATAGAATATACTAATTAATTGTAGTACATACTATATCGACTTCATTTATATCTGTAAAAATCGCACGTGAGTTTCTGTTACTCTATAATTTCTCGCACGAACAACCCAAAGACCACAAACTATAGTCAAAAGCCATAAACTTTAGCCAAAAAGAACAAACCCTATACGCAAGGGGTCTAAATATAGCCTCAGTTGGATGGGCTGAGATGGTCTATTGGGCTCAATCCTGTCCCACCCGAACGAGGCCTAAACGAATGAGTTGAAACTAGGCTTCACTATTAAGCAATATTAATTGGTGAGGTTAAAATACTGATGTAGATAAGCCTCTTTTTCTCACTCGTTTTGATTTAAGTTCGCTGCTCATTTGATTACTTGGCCACTACATTGAGGATTGGGTCAGGATTGGCCTGACCGCCAAGAAGGTGGAGAAAGAGAACACGATGTTGCCTTTTGACGACCAATGCACCGTGCTGGAAAAGGTATGATGGCTTGGAACATTTCGTCTTTATTTATATCGATTAAAATCACATACAAATCTTTATTTCTCTATATTCTTTCTCATAAACTGCAAATCAAAAAAAATAGGCCCTAAATCTGATCGTGCTTGCTACAGCTCTGTCTACGGCAGCTTCGAGACGTGGGACCCCTAAAGTCTGAATTGTAACAAGAACGTTGGGTAGGCGTTTCTACTTTCTTACGCGTAGTTTTATTATGGGTTAAGCTGTGATATTTCATTTGAATTACTTCATCAATAGTAGAACGATGTTGCAATGTATGCCTAGCCTAAAGCCTACGGTAAAGCCTTTGATGGACCGGAATGTGTGCGATTTCGGCCCAATCCACATGCACATGGATGATGGATCCGCGTTCTGCACACGGTTGGATCAGCACTCAAAAAACCAAATTCGGAAAACGCTCCTACCTCACAAATGTGCAGATCGATGAGCGTTTCTTTTTATTTCCAAAAAACTGTGCGGATGAGCGTTTCTCTTTGAGAATTATGAACTCGGGTGTTCGTCGCCATGTTTCTTCAAAGACTCGATGCATCAAATCATTCATTTGCCCAGAAAATTTTTGCATCAAATCAAGTCACATATGGATCATTTAGCAACCAGAGCGCGCTAGCTCGTTAGCGCGCCAGAAGGCCTGCGGCACGCGGGTCATGCGAAACGTCGGCGGCCCCGCTGCGCGAGGCCATGGCCGTCCCCAGGCCGCCCATCGACGAGGCCGCTTTCTGCGCGCTAAGCCGAGTGAGTACCGCGTGTGCGCGACCAAGCACGAGCAAGCGTTCGACAGGAGAAAGACCACGCTGACGCAGCCCCAACCCAATCTCTTCCTCAAATCAACCTGAGCAGCCCAGACCGCCATGCCTCACATCGGATCGCACAGGACCGGTCCAAAAATTAAGGCACGTTCTTCTCGTCTCTTATGTTATAGTAACTAGATTTTAAATGAAGTGTTTTTTTAGATTAGAATCTGTAAGTTGATTTTAATATATACTGTACCGATTTCAGTTATATCGACTAAAATCGCACTTGTTGTCTCTCTCTTCATATTCTCTCATGAACAAATAAAATTCAAAAGACATATGTCACAGCTGAAAAGAACAGCTATAAACTCTAAAGGAAACTTTAGCCCTCTGGAATCAACTCACGACAGAACACAGAGAGGTGCATTTGTCAGAGGAAGATGACAGATTTGGCTGGAAGTTATACTCCAAAAGTGTTTTCTCTGTGAAATCTTTCTACCAGATCTTTGAGGGTGTGTGATACATCCTTTCCCTTTAAATTTATTTGTAATGTCAAATTGCCTCTGAGATTGAAGGTTTTTCTTTGGTTAGTAATGAAAAATAGCATTCTTACGGAAGATAACCTCCTTCACAGGGGGTGGAAAGGGGATAGAGCATGTGTTTTTTGTGGTATGATGAAAGTATCAATCCCATATTCTTGCTCTGTCCCCTTGCCAGATTTATTTGGAACATAGTTAGTTGCACTTTTGGTTTGTCGAATCCCCCTGTTAACGCGTTCATCAGCTGTTTGGTAGCTGGCTGAATCGATTCAGTAGAAGGATGAGGAAAAGGGTGATTGTTGGAATGGCTGCCATAATGTGGAGCATCTGGAATGCTTGCACTTGCTTTCAAAAGAAATGGCCAGCGGAGCCGGTGGTGGAGCTAGGATTTGATTACGCCTTGGGCTTAGTGGTGGAATGATCTAGACTATCTAGTCTGACCATAAAAATATTACCCAGACTGGACTGAATTTATCCGGACTGTACACTAGATATTTTTCCACATCTTAGACTGAAGCCTACCATGTCTGGGATGTGGCTCCGCCTCTGAGTGGAGCTAATATCAGTGATACACTCAATTTGTGGTTGGATTAACTCTTGGGCTAAATTGCAGAAGGGAGGATCATCTCTTTCAGGGCGCTAAAGCAATCTGTCAGGTGGCTGTGGAGGTTTTTGGAGCTAGAAGAAGATGGGCGCCATGGACGAGAAGACTGGGTGGACGATCAATGGAGTCGGGGAAAATGAAAAAGGAGAAAGCAAACTAGCTACAAAGGGGGAGAAAGAAGAAATTGATCGTTCGGTCTGCTCTGTCTTCAGTTTATCTTAGAATTAGCACGAGGCATAAAGAAGTCGTCGTAGTCTGGGATTCCTTTTTAGTTTTGTCTGGAGTTTGAGGCTTTCTGAATTTTGTCGCATTGCCTACAAATTTAGCTAGCCCTCTTCCATTCCTGTTTTCTTTAGGCTTTTTTGGACTGGATGTTATGAACGGTTGTGGGTGCGTTTCTAATAATAGAAATAGGGGTCATACCCTTTAATCGAAAAAAGTTCAGATTGAGGAGCAGATTGCGGGCTTGCGGCCACCAACACCAAAGCGAAGCAAATCAAGGTGAGATTGGGGGAGAAAATTGCAGCCACCAATAGCGAATTGGGTGACATTGCTGTGGATGGAGAGAGAAAATAGAAGAGAGGGAAGTGTCAAGTGGGCAAAAATGACTTAGGTGATATAAAGTGAATTGTAAGACATAAAGTGACTCATGAAACTTAGTAATAAAATCTACTAAAATTTTATGAAAGCTCATAAAACTTAGTCATAAAATCTATTAAAACTTTATAAAACACTATAAAACTTAGCTATGAAACCTACTGAGAAGGTAACATAGAGACCTTTAAGAAGGCTCATGTTGCTCATGCTCACCACTTGTCATGCTTGCCTGCCACTTTGCCTAATTGTTGCTCACCTTAGATGCGGGGGGCCAAATTGGGAGAGGACACCAAAGGAAGCGAATCAAGGTGAGATTAGGGTGCAGATAGCGAATGAAGGTGAGATTGGAGGGAGAAGATTGCTGCCACCCAGTGGCGGAGAGAGGGGGGCTAGGGGGCCCGGCACCCCCCAACCAAACTATTATGTCTCGTGTATCTCGACGAACCACCCTGAGAAACAAGCGTCCATATCTTCGGGCAGCTGAACTCGGTTTCAACAACACTTACTCCTGAATGCACCGGCTTAATTATCAAGTCGCACTCGTCAAACAGAACCTGCTCCTGAGAAAGTAACCCAAATTGGGCCTAACAAAGTTACCCAAAATTTTGTTTGCGTCAACATTTGAAGACAAAATTATCAGCCAAGTGAGGCTTAAGTAATCCTTATTCCCTAGTTCTTGCTATGCAGAGTACAAATTGGGCCTACTCATTTTAAACTTTCAGGAGAGTTGCAAGGTCCTTTTCAGATAAAAAAATTTCTGGCCGAGGTACACTTGGATGTTAGGTATTGAATTTGAACAGAAGAAATAAACAATATACCGTACAAAATCCATAAATTATACTTAGAAGGGGCATTTTCTTTTTTGTTTGTAGGCAACGCAAACATCTGCTTGACTCTTTAAAAACGAAGATGCACTCAGTTGTTTAGAGCATGCTTGGAAGTAGGAAATTCATCGGACAAAAAATATTCCTCCAAAATTCATATAAAGATCTTGTTTTGTTTGACAGACGAGGTTTGTTGTCCTTTCCTATCTTTAGCTAGAAACAATTCATAGGCTGGTGTTTGAGTTTTGCTGGTAGTCGTAGAGCTAAGTTTAAGTTAATACAGATGTAATTTTCTTTGCATTGTAATTTGTGAAACATATTACTCTGATGTGTGACTATTGGATCGGTAAATCCGGCATGGTTCATTGGTTCTACTCTATTTGTTGTCCATGTTGCCTCCCTATATTCACTTCCTGGCTCCGTCCCTGCTGCCATCAATGGCAAATTGGATGATATTGGTGTGGATGAAGAGAGAAAATAGAAGAGAGAGGGGAGTGGTGGCTCGGGTGGAGAAAAGTGACTTGGCTAACATAAAGTGACTCATGGATGGAAAGGATGAGCGTAAGGGAGTGGTGACTCGTGGGATGGTTGTAGTCGTTAGATTCATTAGATCAAACGGATGAAAACTGTTATGTTAATTTTGCCTCAAATCGTATACCGTTATTTAGATGGGGATCTTCATCATATACCCTCCTTTGAATTGGGGATTTCAGGATTTACCCTCTCATCTCAATGATATGTGGGGTCATCATAAGTCACTGACACGTGGGTCAGGAGGGTAAATCCTGAATTTCCATCTATGAAGAGGGTATATGATGAATAAATCCTATTTAGATTTTCTGGTCTAAAAATAGGTATAAACTCCCCTCACGCCGAGACGGCAACGGCACAGCGCGCGCGGTGCGCCTCCCCCCTCTCCTCCCAAAATTCGTGCGCGCACCAAAGGGACATCACAGCGGGAGCCGCGCGTCACCGCGTTTAGCACATGGCACCGAATAAGGGGCAAACGTACGTCCGCCCACGCCCTTGCGCTCTTCCCTCCCTCCCTCCCTTCCGCCCGCGCGCTCTTCCCTCCATGCCTTCCGTCTCCACCACCCCATGCCGCCGCCGCCGCACCTCGCCACCGTCGCCGCCTTCCCTGCTGGGTCGTCCCGTCGCCGCCCCCGCCACCGCGGCGCGATGATATCCGTCTCCTGCTGCCGTGTCGCGGCCCTCGCCTCCCTCCTCACGGCGGCCGCGGCCACCGCGTTCCTCACCTTCTCCCTGCCCTCCTCCCCCCGCGTGTTCGCCACGGACTTCACCGGAGAATTGTCCGCAGCGAGCTCCCCACCTCCACCCCCGCCCTCGTCGCCGCCTCCGCCACCCACCACGCCGCCTCCTCCCCCGCCACCTCCGCCCGCCGCGAGGCCTCGAAGAAGAGAGGTACGACTACAGGAGTTGATGTTCGAAAGCCTATATGCATGTTCTCTATCTCTCGTAGTTTCTTCGTGATTGAGGCGTAGGTTTGTTTGTTGTTTCTGTGTTGGTGACCAGCCGTCGTATTGGAGGATGGCGCCGGAGGAGGCGCTGCGGTACGCGAAGAGGGAGATAATGGACGCCGAGCCGGTGGTCGACGACCCCGACCTGTACGCGTCTCTCTTCAAGAACGTCTCCCAATTCAAGAGGTAACAAACGATAATCCTATACAGAACGCGTTGCTTCTTGCCTCATGTACGTAGGAACATCGCATGCGTTTTTGCAAGTTTTTCTTCACGGTCGCCACAGAGTGCCAAACATGATCTTACAGCGATATCGTACTATTGGTGTAATCTTGTTGCCGGTTATTTCCCTCTCGATGAACAGGCCGAAAATACTGGACCTTTATTATATGTCCGGAACTCCGGACAACAGAAACAGGGCAATAGTTTCTGCTAAATATAGTTTGTGACTGCATGCGTGCAGATTTTGCGGCTAAATTAAAGGTAACTCGGCCCTAATCTGGTTTGACTTAGAGCCAAGCTTCTCTAGAGTCTAGACTGACCCAAGTTCCGCAACGGCCAAGCCCTAGTTCAGAGTTGGCTTGGATTTGCATTGTCCATTGCTGAGAATAAGGTGGCTTGTATTCTATTTTTTTTAAGACTTGGAGGGAGTGCTACATGAATTTCTAGACGAATCCTAATAATATTAGGATTGCTACTTCCTTTCAGAATAGAATTTCCTATTCTCTTGGAGAACTATATAAACCCAAGCAAAAGAAGCAACCGAAGCAAGAGGGGCTCATCCAAAGTAGATGGGGCACGAGAAGATTAGAGGCTAGGCTATTCTTTTAGAACTAGATTATTGTATAGGGCGAGAATCCGAGGGTCCTCAAAGGTTCAAGAGGGTTGAGAGAGCGATAATCCCATGCACTTTTTTGATGTTTTGCTTAAGGGATTTGATGAGGATTGAATAAATACCTAAATATGGCTTTAATATTTAATTAAGACTAATGAACCTTATGGTCGTAAACCTTCAAGAGTTGCTCCTCAAGTACCCTTGTTGGAAATACACTATACATGTCACCCAATCGGATGACCGCTCGGAGAGTCTTATGAACTGGTACCTGGACCATATTATAGGATATTCCTTCCATGCAGTGGATAGAACACGTGCTTTATCCACTCCAAATAGCACGAAGTTTTGGCCCTGCGTCTTTGACAACAACTGCCACGTGGTTGTTTCTCACATTCGTCTCCCACTAACAACAACCAACCATCAGACGCCCTCTCTCTAACAATAACTACCTCCCCAACCAGATGTGTTGGTTCCATAAGGCATTTTCCTCTACGGATAATTAGACTCTCTTCATTGGTATTTAAGGCTAGACAATGAAGACAATTATTAGATAATTCATTCTCATTCAATTAAATGTAATTAGAGCTAGTCTCACGCGTTGTTAAAGACACCCTATAATCAGTTTATAGTAATAAAGAGCATCACTGTTCTCTCTCAGGGATTTTAGCCATTTCCTCATATTATTTCATAGGATCGACGACTCAATCATCGATAGAATTTGTGGCCGACTTCGCCAAATCTTTTTTTCTCTCGTCATAGTTGTTTCGGCACTATTATTTTAGTTCTCTCTACGATATTCATCTACTTTGTTCTTGATATCATGCATGTCTATGATGTATCTTATAAACTTTGATTCGATTTGGGAACTGCTATGCATAAAAGAGAGTATCGGAGTATAACAAGAGGTATTAGAGCTAGGTTGGATTCATCTTATTTGTGAATCGGCAATGCGTAGTGAAGGATGTCCTTGTTTAACATGGGCTAATCGATGCTCTTGAAGGGGGTAAACTAAAAAAGATGTCCAAAAAAGACTGGAAGGTGATGGAGCGGAAGATTATCAGTACAATCTATCATGTCTCTTTGATGAGTTAATACTCGGTACGATCAATAAAAATTTTCCAAAGAAATTATGAAAGGACTTACAATAACTATATATGGCAAAGTTGCTAACAAACCGGTTGGTGCTGAAGCGCAATTATACAAGTTGCGCATGGAGAAAGACACACGGTTTATTGATTACCTCCAGTGTTTTCAACAAACTAATCACACAGCTAACTAGTGTGGATGAGAAAATTAAGGAGAACAACAAAGTCGTCATACTGGTATCATCTTTACCACCATCAGAGCCAGGGTGAATTTATCTGATTTATGAGAAGGTCAGTAATGCGTGGTGAAGGATGTCCTTGTCCAATAAGGGCTAATCGATGCCCTTAGAGGGGACAAACCGAAAAGGACGTCCGAAGTAGACTGAAAGGTGATGGAGTGGAAGATTGTCAGTACAATCCATCCATGTGTCCTCAATAAGGTAAGAACTCGGTGATTAAGGATAATTCACTGAAGAAATTATGGAAAGGACTTAGAAGAATTGTATATGGCAAAGTCACTGACAAATCGGTGCGTGCTGAAGTGCAATTATACAGGTTGTGCATAGATGAATGCATACGGTTTGTTGATCATCCCTAGTGTCTTCAACAAGTTTATCACACAACTAACTAGTGTGGATGAGAAAATTAAGAAGAACAACAGAGTCGTCATATTGGCATCATCTTTACAACCATCATATGAGCAATTGGCTTTGGATATTTTCATCAAGAAAAGCACTCTCAACATCAATGAGGTATTTGCATATCTATTGGAAGCAGAGTCCTTGAAGAAGCCATCGAAATCTTCATCTTCGAGTGATCAAGCATTGGCCACTATAGGTGCTATAGGCAAAATCAATAATCATAGGAATAAGAAGGGGAAAAACAAGCGCTCACGTATATACTATCTATGTGTCGAGGAAGGTTACGTAATAAAAGATTGTTCGAATTTGAAGAAAATGAAGGATGCATGCTCAATGGTGGTAGCGAAAGATGTTTTGGACATACTAGTTGTCAATCAATCAGATACTTCTCATGGATGGATATTAGATTCAAGTTATTACTTCCGCATATGTTCAACAAGGGAGATGTTTGATGAAGGATCTCTACGCTTGGCACATGAAACTATTCACTTGACGGATTGCAAGGAGTATGTAATTACTGATGTAGGAATAGTCATATTAGAGATGTATGATGGAGCACATCGCACATTGATAGGAGTTCGATATGTTCCCAGCTTAAAGAAAAATCTAATATCTGTAAGGTCACTTGAAGTATAAGGTTGTGAGGTATCACTACAAGGTGAAGTCATGCGAGTTACTTGTAAAGAGCATGTAATCATAAAATGTACCTAGAGCAATGGGGATATCGATTGATGGGTAGCTCACCTCTCTTTCCCTCTTACCATTTATCTTGGGCCAACCCAAATATCTGGATATTTGATGTGAATTTATCCAGATAGATACAAATCTAACAAATACCTCTGTCCTGAATTCGTTTTCATATCCGGCAAAAATTTTCTAGATCTAACTCCAAAATATGATAAGAATCTCCGAACTGGTTTGGTCAGTTGGTTAGTCGAGAAGTATCCGATCCAATTGCACCTCTACTTGGAGAGATGTGCTACATGAATTTCTAGAAGAATCTTAATAAGATTAAGATTTCTACATTCTTTCAGAAGATTTTCTTTTCTTTGGAGGGGAACTAGGGGTATTATATAAACCCAAGCAAAGAAGCATGCCAGGCAAGATGAGCTCATCCAAAGTAAAGAATGTACAGGAGGATTAGAGGGTAGGTTAATCTTTTAGTACTAGATTCTTCTATAGGGTGAGGTTCCTAGGGTTCTGAAAGGTTTGAGAAGGTTATAAAAAAGCGACAATCCCTTATACTTTTTTGAGGTTGTGCTTAAGGAATTTGAACAGTGGTGGATTCTACTTAAGGTGATTTTCACCATATTAATAGCCATATCATCGGATGTTGGCGACAAGAATGGACACAAGTCACGATGTTGATATTTACATTGTCAACCTCTTTCTTTCTCTCTCTCTCTCTCCATTCTCTTCTTCTCATTGTCCTCCCTCCTCATTTTGGATCCTCTTCAACAAAAAATCAATGACATGACTACCAACATATCAAAAACCACTCAAGGTTTATGTTGACCCGGTGGGTAAGTGGACTTTTTGTAAAGTATGGGATGTAAAATAAACTTATTAGAAAAAAACATGTTTCATTTGTTATTCATTTAAGCATTTACGTTTCTTGCAATGTAATTAATCTTAACCTTTCTATTTTTTCAACTTTTTTGCCCGCGCTGTAGTACTGCTTAAGTACAGTAACTAAATGCATAATAATTGTAGCGAAATCTGATCATCCAGGAGCTATGAACTGATGGAACGGATACTCAAAGTTTACATTTACCAGGACGGCCGGAGGCCCATCTTCCACACACCTCCCCTCAGCGGTATCTACGCATCCGAGGGCTGGTTCATGAAGCTCCTCAAGGAAAGCCGGAGGTTCGTCGTCGCCGACGCCACCAAGGCGCACCTCTTCTACCTGCCGTACAGCTCACAGCACCTGAGGCTCTCGCTCTACGTGCCCGACTCCCATAACCTGAGGCCACTGGCCGTCTACCTGAGAGACTTCGTGAAAGGCCTTGCGGCCAAGTACCCGTTCTGGAATCGCACCAGAGGTGCTGATCACTTCCTGGTCGCTTGCCATGATTGGGTAAGCTCCAGTTCAACCATTTTTGTAACTGCATTTTTTTTTCAGATGCACAATTTTAACTAATTGGTTTTTTGTCAGGGACCTTACACAACAACGGCGCATGGCGACCTCTGCAAGAACAGCATCAAGGTGCTGTGCAACGCCGATAGCTCGGAGGGGATATTCACCCCCGGGAAGGACGTGTCCCTCCCTGAAACGACCATCAGGACGCCGAAGCGGCCCCTCCGCTACGTAGGCGGGCTGCCGGTCTCCCGGCGGCGCATCCTCGCCTTCTTCGCCGGCAACGTGCACGGCAGGGTCAGGCCGATCCTCCTCAAGCACTGGGGCGACGGGAAGGACGATGACATGAGGGTGTACGGGCCCCTCCCCAGCAGGGTGTCCCGGAGGATGAACTACATCCAGCACATGAAGAACAGCAGGTTCTGCCTGTGCCCCATGGGGTACGAGGTGAACAGCCCCAGGATCGTGGAGGCCTTCTACTACGAGTGCGTGCCAGTGATCATTGCCGACAACTTTGTCCTGCCCTTCAGCGAGGTGCTGGACTGGAGCGCCTTCTCGGTGGTCGTCGCCGAGAAGGACATACCGGACCTGAAGAAGATACTCCAGGGGATCTCGCTCAGGAGGTACGTGGCTATGCACGATTGCGTCAAGAGGCTGCAGAGGCACTTCTTGTGGCACGCCAGGCCTCTGAGGTACGATCTCTTCCACATGATCCTGCACTCGATTTGGTTGAGTAGAGTGAACCAAGTTGTTCTTCAGGAGTGAATAATCGAGTTCTGTGGCAGTTTGAATGAGTTGTATAGAAGATTGTTTAGTATACTTTACATGGTTCTTCACATGTTCTTGGTTCAGAATAAGATTCATTCACTGTAGCAGAGAAGAGCGTCAATCTGATCACTGTCCACACTACAAAGCGATATGCAGCCATCCATTGTAATGGCACACATTAACATCCTGCACTTGTACAGCACAGTGACAAGTAGCAAGTTACTGCAAAGAAAAAAGGCCTTTGAGGCATATCTGCTTTACTTATAAAAAACTTGACATTTTATTAGTATATATATCGTATATTTCGGACTAATTTGCACCACTATATACTGTAAATTTTACACGATGAACACGAGTAGTACTCCACATCCTCAATGAGTAGACGACCCCCCATCATCAGACCATGCTGAAGAGATTAGCCGTGGAGATGAGCGCGTTTACAGCAAGTGCAATGAACCCAAGGAACGACAGCCACACCGAACTGTTGATCTTCTTGTTGAACTTATCATTGCCAAAACTCGACACCCACAGATCGTTGCGAGACGCAGCCGCTGACGATGCCGACATCAGGAGATACGCCAATATCTGCGGTAGAACTAGGCAGATCAGCAACAATACATGGTTTATGTATGCCACATTTGGTGTCTACTAGCTACGAACTCATTTCTTCCACTGAAGCATTTCACTTGAAGAATGCTCTGTACTTGCCTGGTCAAGGAGCAGGCTGAAGTAGTAGCTCGAAGTGCTCCGGAAAATAAACCTCGGCGAAATCAGACGGCGGATTTCGCCGACTGCTTGCGCGATTGAGTAGATGCAAACCACGACATTCACTCCGACGGCGTACCTGTCGTACATTTGCAAGGGAAAAATACTTCACCTCTGAAGGATGAAAGAAGTAAAAGCTCTGTATAGACAAGCTGGGATTAGGAATTCAGGGAAAACTCGTACTTACTTGCGCGTTGTTCTGAACCTATAACCGGAATTGCTTTCTAGCTTTAGCAAGAACCGCAATCACATATGACCAGCAATTCGACGCGCACAAAACTCGTTGAAAATATACTGCTCTGTTCGTGCATCCTATGTTTTAGTAATTCTACCTGAAAGGCCATGCAAAACTTACCTCCAGAGACGATATTAACTTAACCTTCCCTGCTCGTTAACACTGACCATGCTAAATTCCTCCAAGGAATACTAACTGTGTATTTTTTTTTATATGAATGCTACTGTGTATTGAACTACTGTTGTTGAGAGTTAATGTCCCAGAACCAAAATCCACGTGTATGTGCATAAGTATGAAAAAAAAACCAACTAGTCAGAGTAACGACAATGTCTAAAGTAAACCATTGACCCGACAAAATCTTTCCTCAAACAATCCAAAAATTAGGATCAAACAGAGAGAAAGAAAAGAAACCTGTAAGCAAGTGATGATCACCGACCTGTACTGCTCGTATCGGCCGTAGTGGTCGCCTTCCCAGCCGGATGTCCGGGCGCTGGCCATCACCGAGAAGGCCGCCAGGCTGAGCACCGCCGTGGCTAGCCGAAGCGCCGCCGACAGCGCCCTCCTCTCCCCGACCTTGGCCACGGCCGCCACGTCGGGCGGCACGGCGGTGGCCGTGCCCCCATTCTCTGTTGCCTGGGTGGCCGCGCGCTGGAGGTCGAACCGGGACTTGCCGGCGCGCAGCGGCGATGTGACGGCCTCCTCGACCGGGTTGAACTGCACTGCGATCGCCGTCGTCGCGGCTGGCGAGAGCGGCGGCTTCCATGCCTCTGCGCGCTTCGGCGTGCTCTGCCCGCTCTTGTTGTTGACTGTGGGGGCGCTAACGGGGGCGGGAATCAGAGGTGACGGTGGCGTCGGCGTCCGCGACGGCGACGGCGATGGGGACTTGGCGAGGGAGCCGTGCGATGGCGTCCGGACGAGGCCGGCCAGGAGGAGCTGCGGGAGGTGGCCCCGCGCCGGCGCCTGCCCGGCGGTGCCTTCTTGGCTGTTGCCGGTGGGAGAGTTGGGAGGCAGCAAGCGGTTCTGCGAGGGGTGGCACACCGGCGAGAGGGGCGGGCTCTTGGCTGTTGCTGATCTCCCATTGGCTTCTTGGTGCGGTGGCGCCTCCTCGCGCGCCTCGTCTAGAGATGGCGGCGGCGTGTGGTACTCCTCATGCGGCGTCGAAGGCGACGATTCCGGAGGCTGCTCCTGGGGCTGGGGCACGGGCGGCGGCGGCCTCTCCGGTGCGGGGGTCCGGGGAGTCTCGGCCATGTGTGACCGATGCGCGTGGCAAAAGGAGACGGATCGACGGGAGGGTTGGGCTCCCGTGTTAAGTATGGGAGGTTACGTGTTGCTTTCTCGGCTTTATTTGCTTCTTTCCCTCCCTCCTTGCACTTCTTCGAGTCTTTCCTGCTTTTCGGGCGGTTTTTTTCGAGAGGAGTCGATTTGTTCGTTGCGTTTGCACACCGGCTCTCAGGTACAGCACTTGTCCCCCCCCCCCCCTCTCTTCTCAAATTTGTAAATTTTAGACTGTTCATAAGAGACAGCACGTAAAAAAATAGTCGTATGTAATTTTTGTCGATACAACTGAACTCGGTATAGTTTATACAACAATTTACCTATAGACCCCGTCTTGAAAAAACACATCATTTAAAAGTGAGCTACTGTAGCAAAAGGGGGAAGAAAGCTAAAGTGTAGTCCTCTCGAAGTCGCCCTTGTTCTTTTAAGATTCGACTTATGGCTGCAGCTTATGGTTTTTGAACTATTCGTGAGAGAGGGTATAGAGTAACAAAAACTTGCGTATGGTTTTGGCCGATATAAATAAGTCATTATAATGTGTACTACATTAATTTGTAGACTTTATATTGAAAAGACATTCCGTTTGAAAGCTATTTACTATAAAAAAATCAAAAAGCATGTAAAAACTGAAAAGAAGAGACCCAAGGCCTTGTACTCAATTGGAATGCAATAATTTTATAGATATTTTACAGGAAAAAGAAACGTTTCAATTCCCGCAGAAATTGGCAAACATTCCTGCATTTCGACCAGGGCCTTCATTCGAGTTCGGTATGGCCATACGCACCACAGTTGCATGGATTCCCAAACGAGGGGCAATGCAACCGAACGCAATGTGAATTGCGTCACAGATTTCGGAGGTGCTTTTTTTTCTCCTTTCCTTTTCTTTTTCGAGTTCTTGCAAGGTGACAAGTTAAGACACGCGTGTGATGCAAGTTAATTAGATCTAGGTGGCGACAGAGCGCATGCTTATTCAACACACTTAACTAGCTTGGCTGGCATGATAAGTTATTATGCGATGTAATCCTAAATAATTGCCATGTCCTCTTCGTCGGTAGGCAACCAGGAACTGTCTTTGACGGATGCAAATTAGGGGGTCAATAAGATTTGTTTGCTGCTCGTTTCGTATTATGAGATTTGTAAGTTGGGGACGGGAGGTTTCTCTAGAAAAATCGGCATGATCATGCATTAAATATTCCCTATGATTTTGTGGGCTTGGTTTGTGATGTCCAAGGAAACCGCGTAACGAGCGAGGATACTGTCAATTTTCTTTGGTTGCCTTGACATATACGTTATGGATATTGAGAACTAGAATTCTCCGTAGGCGTGCTCAAAAGAGCTTTTTTTTAAGTAGCCTACGACTGAAAAGCACTGTAGCTGATGGAGCCTTATTTAGTATAATTAAATTTAAAAATAGAAAAAATATGTTAGCCCATTACGTATAATACAAGCAAATACGAGAAAAAAGAACTGGCAAAAAAACTTTAAAAAAAAGGCTAAAAGTATAGAAAAAGATAAAATTTATGAATAGTGCAAAATAAGCCAGAAGCTCAAGCAGAAACGAACAGGGCCTAATGTGGTCTTTCTTTTCTGACACCCAGAGCATGCATATGGTGGAATGAGATCCTCTGACTTTAGTGGGCCAAAGTCAGAGTGACTTTGGTGCATTTCAACCGTTGGATCTAGATTTGGATGGTTAGGATTGATGTGGAAGAGACATTATGATTATCTCGTGAGAAATTGAAAAGCCTCAAAATGTCTCTTTCACATCAATCCTAACCATCCAAATCTAGATCCAACGGTTGAAATGCACCAAAGTCACTCTGACTTTGGCCCACTAAAATAAGAGGATCTCATTCCGCATATGGTACATCAAGTGAGCACTAAAAAAAACCCTCAACATGAACAAATAAGATTCACAGTGGATACACTCCAATTAAATAAGATTCACAGTGATGTTCAAAAAAAAAAGATTCACAGTGGATACACTCCAATTGCTATGAGATGGCTGCAAGTGGTCACCGGCAAAAGGACTCTTTTGGAATTCTTATTGTGTTACTAATGAACGAGGCCCACTCATTAGTCACTGTCGTACTTCTAACAACAACAAATAGAGTGGTATTAAGGATATTAACACACAGAGTAACGAGGGGAGGGCATACATGAAAGAATGAGGTGCCTTGAGTCAGAATTTAATAGAGGGTGTTCCGGAGTGGGACCCATGAAAAGCTTGGCCTACATTTATTGGCAGAAGAAAAGAATTCATTCTAAAGGCACTCCTAATGCTTCATCACGTATAATATCTATATAATTAATTAGTTATCTATATAGAATAAGATATGATGTACCAAAGAGTTAAGAAAGAGAGAGAAAAGCAATATCTTATATAAGATATTGCATGGACATATAACCCAATATCAAAAAGTAAAATGCTAGGGAGCAAACCGACGGAATAAGCATTAGCCATTGGATCTAATCACCCTAGTATGTATCATAAAGTGCTCAATTCCACCCACTTCATCTCCAATTCCTAACTCACTCCGCCTCACCCCTCCTTCGCTCAGCATTTCGATCCAGAGCGACGGCGACATGCGGGCACTACGAGCGACGGCGGTCGGCATGCGGGCACAACTAGCAGCAACAATGGCATTTATCCCACAGATAGTTTATATGATTTCAGCTACAGTTACTTTTAGTACTACTCTAGGCTGCTACTTTACTTAGCAATCACGAATTATGTGGCTCATTGTATTCAACCCTTTTCATTTTTTTTCTCACATGGTACTTAAGAATGAACTGTTGAGATTTATGATTCTCTAAGGAACCAGAGGCGTGCAAAGCTGCATACAAAGTATTGTGGCATAATGTGATGGCTAGTTTGTTCCAATCATGTATACTGTGTTTTCTGTTTTCTTTTTTCACATCAATTTTGTCATTGGTTGTATCACATAATTTTTTTCTAGGGTACCAATCTACAACATGTATCGACAAAGTTGCGAGATGAACAAGTTGGGGTTTATGATCTATTCAAAGTCATCCTCATACTCCACTGCAAAACAACATGTTTGTTACATTACCACTCTTTTTTGATTCATCATAATTGTTTGACATTGATGCTTTTATTGCATTACCTTTTTTGATCATTTTTTTTGCATCCATAAATAACAGTCATACCTATGGGTTTTGTGTAATAAAGATGCTTGAATGTCACAATGACAAGAGTTTGGTTGGTTACAACACGGTACCCAACAAATATTACATTTTTTACACCTTTGAAGCTTAACACTTTTTGACATTCCACATTTTCTATAATGCAATCTAACATGGAAGATTACAAGAATGAACTTGCTCACATGCTCATATACCACCACTTCAATGATCTGAACCCTCGTCGAACCTTTGACTGGTTGGCCTATAACGATCTTTTCCTTTTTATGTGTTTTTTTGTATGATTTACAAATTTTTGGATGAAATTGCTCTATGTAAGCCTATATAAGTATGTGAATTTGCAAGTGCTCATCACTATACTCCCTTTTGATACAATGTAACATAGTATATGTAAATTCCATACGCAAGCCTACAATGGTGCCACCGCTTCAATGTTGGTATATTTGTGATACGTCACATTTAGTCTGAAAATGTAGCATGCTTCTAAACTATGGTTAGTTGTCCTATTCTACACTATGCAAAAGATGGGGTCCTGTTCCTCTCTGAATTATGGTTCCATGTTCTTGGAGTTAACATTGCTTTGTAAAATTAATTTTATGTGTTCTTATCTGTGCTTATCATTCTCGTTAAGAACTGACTCAATATTTTATTTTATAAACTGTTCAAGTTTCATGTGGTTTCATGATGTTTCATAAAGTTTTAGGAGGTTTCATGCTTAAGTTTCGTAAGGTTTCATGGTGTTTCATAAGGTTTCAAGACCAACTTTCATAAAGTTTTTGTAGCAGCTTTGGGAAGTTGAATTCAAAGTTTTATGAGGTTTTATTACTATGTTTCGTGAGATTTTATTACTAAGTCTCAATATTTTATTTTGTAAACTGGTCAAGTTTCACGAGGTTTCATGAGGTCGCAGTTTATTTCATAAGGTTTCATGACTATGTTTCATGAAGATTACTGAGGTTTCATATCTAAGTTTCAACAAGTTTTAAGATGTTTCATAACTAAGTTTCACGAAATTTCAAGACTGACTTAAAGTTTCGTGAATTTTTGTAGCGGATTTATAAAGTTAAACTCCAAGTTTTATAAGGTTTCATAACTAAGTTTTATGAGGTCTTTATGACTAAATTTTATGGAGTTTTATCAGGTTTCATAAAGTTTCATGCCTAAGTTGACTAAGTTTCATAAGATTTCATGTTTAAGTTTCATGAGATTTCATGAGGTATCATAAAGTTTCAGGAGGTATTCATATCTAAGTTGACTAAGTTTCATAACGTTTTCAAAAAGTTCTATGTCTAGGTTTCATGATGCTTTTATGCAATTTCATGAGGTCCCATATCCAAGTCTCATTAATGAGGTTCATGATTTTTTTTATGAAGTTTCATCAAGTTTCATGAGGTTTCATGACCAATATTCATAAGGTTTCATGATCAAGTTTCATGAGGTCTTATGTCTTGGTTTCATGAGATCCCATGACCAAGTTTCATGAGGTCTTATGTATTGGTTTTATGAGATGTCATGACTAAGTTGCATGGTGTTTCATGAGAAAGTTTCATGGGTTTTGTAAAGTTGCATTAAATTTTATGATATTTTTATAAGTTTTCATGAAGTTTTCAGGAGGGGTTCAAAGGGAGTGATTGTGCTCCAGCTCAACTATGCTGACCACCCACTTCTCAACCCTCTTAACAATAAGCATCTTTGCTATGCAGTTGGTCTTGCATAGTTTGTTGCTATTTCATGAGCCACTGCTGCCACTTGCTCCATCACCCTTTTTTGTGTTGCGTTCAGAGTGGTAGGTGAATTCACACATATTGTAGTCTCTTGTAACTTGGCTCTTGGTGCCGCTTGAAACCTTTATTCCAAAGCTAGCAGTAAAGCATAATCATTGTAATACTTTTGTGCTTCCTCTCTGGTGAAGAAATCCATGCCAACATGGGGTTTCTAGGCTGCAAAATGACACAATCTGCATCTTCATCTTGTTGATATATTTCTTCATTGTCTGCATCACTATCCCTCTGATCATTACTTGCGGTCAATAAAGCTTTTGCAAAGGCATCCTTCAATTCATTATCTTGTGCAGTACTAATCTTATCTGATATCATGTTGACATCTTTGACCATGGGTGGAACGGCGTGCACATACACCAAATGGACTAATGTTTAGTACAGAAACCAAGTGAAACACTATATGAAACATCCAACTGAAAGAATTTCAAATAGAATCAAGCCAAGCATTTCATCAAACACGGTGCAAGCAAAGCATACATGAGGAGAAAAGCACAAATCTTGTCTAAGACATGACAGAGTAATAGACATGGGGAGGAAAATCATAAATTGTGTTTGAGCACGAATCTTGTCCATCGTATCAAAGAGACGTAAAAAACAAACTGTCGTAGGGGTGGCCCCCACCTAAACCCAGCAGGCCTGGTAGGAAATTATAAGGCCCAGAATAGGCCATGTGTAATGACATAATCGCCTCTGAAGGGATAACCGGATGTAAGGGTATAAGCGTAAAAGCACTCCTCATGTGTGTATATATATGAGAGTAAGCCATGGGGAGGGGCCAGGCCATTACACTTATCTTCATCACTCTCCACTACCATCTCTCTCTCTATTTGGTCCAGTAGCCACAACAGCTTGGCGCCGTCCGTGGGGAGGACGAAGACAAGCTCAAGATCGAAGGAAAAGATGGCACCGAAAAAGCTTCACCAGCCGCGCGAAGGGAAAGAAGACGGCTGGGTCGGAGCCGCGCGAACACGGGGTTTCGGCATCGGCCGCCGAAGGAGTTGGCGGCGCAGACGCGCCGTGGTCGCGGCATCGACGCTTCGCGGCAACGATCGACCCGCCAGCGCCCGCTACCGCCACCCTCGCCGGTAGCGCGGGTCAGACGACCGGGGGTAGCCGCAACGAACCATCCGACGGATCTGCAGATCGTGAGGCGATGGTCCCTGCACCGACCCGTCCGCCGGGCGTTCCGGCGGTCTCAACGACACCAGCGGTGGAAAGTGTCCTACTAGCAGCCCTCAACGCGTTCCAGCGGGAACTAGGGGGCCTTCGCGGAGCCATCCGAGATATACAAGAGGCTCAGAGCCAGCAGGTTGCGACAGTAATCGCGCCCGAGTCCACGCCAGAGAAGGCGGACAGCCGTGAAGCCCCCACGCCTAGCCGCGCCCGCCGGTGCGCGAGATCCGAATCCGCGCTGCGGGGCTGCAGCAGGCGGCGTGGCCCGAAGGCTTCAAGTTCCCTAGCATCATCGACCCGTACAGAGGCGACACGGATCCTCGCAAGTTCGTGCGCGCGTACGAAACCGCGATGGAGGCCGCGGGCGGAGGCGACACAACGAAGGCGAAGGGACTCCCCCTCGCACTGCACGGGGGGGCGCTCTCTTGGTTTTTTACCATAGAGCCGGGCTCCATCTACGCGTGGGAGCAGCTTCGCGACCGCCTTCGCAGCAACTTCCAAGGACACCATGTCGAGCGAATCGATGCGGACCAACTCTTCGCTATGAAGCAAAGACCCTCTGAGACGCCCGGCTACTTCAAGCGCCGCCAAGATTCGCCGCAAAAGATATTAATGAAACCACCGTCGCACGCAGCCATACAGGTTTTCGCCGCCCGATGGCCGAGTACAACGCGCGGAGGCCAATCAAGACAGTCGCCATGCTCTTCGACAAAATGGACGAGTACGCGCGGGCGGAGGAGGATGCGCGAAGACGCAGCAGTACCGTCCTCGGCCTCGCCCATGAGGAGTGCCCCCCGCGTGAAGTGGGGGCGGGTGGCCTCTCCTCGAAGCCGGGCCGCAGCCGAGAGCCCCGAGGAGGCCCTCCCCGAGGCAGCAAGGTCGGGGTACAGGAAGGCTCTTCAAGGAGTAGGTTAAACCTCGGCGCGCCGGCAGCAGTCGCAGACGGCCCGTCATGTCCTCGACACCGAGAGCGCCCGCCAAGGACCCGCCCCCGCCTCACGGGAGGGAGACAGGGGACCGGACGGCGGACTTGATTGCGGCGACCAACCCCACGCAGAACAAGAGCTCCTACACTATGGCAAGTGGTGCGAGGTACACGACTACGGTGATCATTACACAAGGGCATGCACCGCCGTTATGGAGCTGCGGAGGGTGACGGCCGGGTCTCGGACTCGGCCTCCTCGGCCCCCCGCCGGAGCCCACGTGGGACACCCAAGGGATAGCCCCATACGAGCCACCGCAATCGAGGGCGCGCAACATCGCACCGTCAGCGTCATCACCGGAGGCTCCTCTTCAAAAGCCCCCGGGGAGCAGCCGCAGCTGTGGATGCCGCCCCGCAACATCACCTTCGACTTGAACGACGCCAAGGGCGTGGAGTACCCTCACCAAGACCCTCTAGTCATCCAAGCCCACATAGCACGCCGTGACGCCAGCGTCCTCGCCGACGGAAGCTCCGCTAATATCTTGTTCGCAGAGGCCCTCGACCGCATGGCGATCCCCCGAAGCCGGCTAGAGCAGCCAGGAGCTCCACTTCAAGGCTTCGGGGGCCAACCGTTGCAGGCCTTGGGGCACGTGTCCCTTCCTGTCACTTTCCGTCAGGAGGGCAACAAAGGTAACATCCGGACCGAGCGAGTCACCTTCGACGTCGTAGATATCCCGCACCTACAACGCCATACCGCGACCCGCCATCAACTCTTTCAAGGCGATCCCGCACCACGCGTTTTGTGTGTAAAGCTCCCGGGCCCGGAGGGTGTTATCACCGCCTTCGCGACCAGACTGCCAGCGCGCCGGCGGCAGTGTGTTCCGCATCACCGGTGCATGCCCTCTCCCGCGCTCGAGGATGGGCCCTCCGCCCGGTGGACGCCAAGCCTCGGCCCGAAGGCGGAGTTAAGAAGGCGCCGCTCCAGGCCGAGGGGCAGTTTGTGTCCATTGGCGAGGGGCTCCCAACGGGGGTCGCACGGGATCTGCTCCGAGTGCTTCAGAACAACGTCGACATCTTCGCATGGTCCCCGAGGACATCAAGGGCGTGGACCGAGCAGAATCGAGCATCGCTGGTGGTCCGCCCGACGCCGAGCCGCCAAGCAAAGGCTTGGCGATGTCGATGGATCGGCAGCAGCGCCAAAGCAGAGGTGGCGGCTTTGCGCTGGGTCATCCGCGAGGTCCACCATCCGCAGTGGCTCGCTAACCCGGTGCTAGTCAAAAGGCCACGAGCTCGGCGCATGTGCATCGACTTCACGGCACTCGGCAAGGCGTGCGGCGACAATTACCCCGCCGCGCATCGATCACCGGTCGACGCCATCGCTGGTGCGAGCTCATGAGTTTCTCGACGCCTATTTCGCTACCACGGTATACATGGTCAAGACGACGAGGAGAAGACCAGTTTCATCACACCACTTGGGACGCTCGCTTGTCGAATGCCCTTCGCTTGAAGAACGCAGCGCTACCTTCACCCGCCTCGCCGCCATTGCCCCGCTGCCCACCGGGAGGAACGCCGGGCCTGCGTCGATGACGTGGTGGTCAAAACTCGGCAGCTTGCTCGCACGGCCGGGACCTCCGTGAGACCTTCGATAACCTCGGAAGGCGGGCATCAAGCTCAACCCGACAAATGTGTCTTGAGTGCAAAGTAGCAAACTCTAGGTTTCCTCAGATCCGGCGGGGCATCCAGCGAACCCCGACAAAGTAGACGCCATCTCGGGTATGGAGCCGCCAGACAACGAGGAGGTCCAATGGGTGGCAGCCGCATGGCAAAGATTAAGCCGCTTCCTATCCGAGGCGGCGGAGCGGGCCGCCTTTTTCAAGACACTCGCGGTGCGATGGATTTCATTGGGACGAGATCGCGCAAGGCCTTCAACGAGCTCAGCAAAGACTGACAAGCCTCCCACTCTGTCGCCCAGCACGAGGCTCCCCTCCGCTCTATCTCGGCGCATCGACCATCGCGGTCGGCCGCTGTCCTCGTCTTAGAGGAAGGCGCCATGCAGAGGCCCATCTACTTTGTCTCCGAAGCTCTCCAAGGTGCCAAGACAAGATATACGGAGCTTGAGAAGCTCGTGTACGCGCTCGTCATGGCCTCCAGGAAGCTTCGGTATTATTTTCTGGCCCACCCGATCACAGTACCTTCCTCATTTCCCCGGCAGATGCTACACAACAAGGAGTCCACAGGGCGCATCGGCAAATGGGCTGCCGAGCTCGCTCCCTTCTCCTAGACGTATGCTTCACGCACGGCAATCAAATCCCAAGTCCTCGCGGATTTTCTCGCCGAATGGACCCCGCCGCCCAACCCGCCCGGACGCACGATGATCCCGCTCGACGCCACAATCGACGGAGCTTACAGCCGCCGCGCGGCGTAGGGGCGGTGATCGCCACGCCTGGCGACGCGTTGTTGTACTCGCGCGCTTTGCCTTCCCCGCCACCAACAACACGCTGAATACGAGGCACCGCTCTTTGGCATGGCGGCTCAAGGCAATCGACGCGAGACGGTGTTGGTCCGCACCGACTTCGCGCTGGTGGTGGCCATGTGGACAAGTCATATCAAGCCAAGGACCCGAGTTGGCCAAGTACCCGCGCGGTGAGGGCGAGGAAAGGCACTTTTGGGTGTCATCGTCAAGGCCATCCCCGTGCGGAGAATGAGCAAGCCGATGCCCTCGCTAAGGCGGCCACCAAGCATTTGCCCGAGAGGCGTTCTACGAGATGTTAGCAAAGGCGCCATCGCGCAGACAACCGACGCGCACTCGCCCATCGCATTGATCGGCCGGAGATTGGCGAGCCTATCTTCAATTTCTTGCAAGGCATCGCCGAGCCGGAGGACTCGCCGAAGCTGCGACGCTTGCAAAGACCGCGCACGGTCCTTCCAGTGTTGAAGGATACTCTACAAGAGAGGGGTTTGCGCACCGCCTCGCGCGCGCCTCTCGATCGAGGGGAAAGGAGCTCTTGGCGAGATCCACGCGGCGTATGCGGATCCCACGGCACCAAGGTCATTAGTCGGCAGGCTCGTGCAAGGCTTCATCGCCGATCGCCATCACCGACGCCAGACTCGTCCGTCGGTGCCAAGGGTGCCGATGGATGGCGCGCATCATCCGCAGCCCCGACGAGCCTCAACCCTATTCCCGGTGTGGCCACCGCACGCTGGGTCTCGATATAGTAGGACCACTTGCCCGAGCTCCAGGGGACCTCCGGTTCGTGGTAGTCGCGCTCGAGTATTTCTCCAGATGGCCGGAAGCGATCGCTCTAGCCAAAGTAACTTCTGCGGCCATACAGCGCTTCCTATGGCAAAACATCATATGTCGCTTCGGTGTGCCCCGGGAGCTCACGGTCGACAATGGCCTGCAGTTCGACGCCACCTCTTCAAAGATTATCAGGATAAAGATGGGCATCACCCTCCGATTCGCCTCGGTAGGGCATCCCACCCAACGGGCGGTCGAACGGGCGAATGGCGCCATCTCTGCCGCCATCAAAAAGCGCCTGGTTGGATTGCCGAAGGGCAAGTGGCCAAGCGAGCTTCACAGCGCTCTTTGGTTGCTTCGCACAACGGTAACACGCCCGACGGGATTCACGCCGTTCAAGCTCCTTTTCGGTGATGAAGCGGTGACGCCCGAGGAAATCAAGGCCGGCTCGCGGAGGGTCCTCGTCCAAGCACCCGAAGAGGAGCGCCGTGTGTCCTTGGACCTCCTCGATGGGACACGAGCAGACGCAGTCCACCATGTCGAGAAGTACGCGCGGCAGACAATGCGTACTCGGGACCGCTCTATATGCCCGCGGAGGTTCAAGCATGGGGATCTCGTCCTCAGAGTGGCGCTCCAGGCGGAGACCGTTGGCAAGCTGGAGTCCAAGTGGGAAGGCCCATACATCGTGACAGAGGCATTGCCGAAGGGGCGACCGCCCGCGACTTCAAGGACAAGCCTTCCGCATACATGGCACGCAGACAAAGTTGCGGCGGTATTACGCCTAGGAGCGGGACAGCAGCGAGAGCCACCACCCTTTGTTATGCGTTGCTCGCCGCGCAAACGGAGTTCAATAAAGGTTGCTTTGCTCCCGAGCATCCTCGTCCCGCTGAAGCGTAACAAAGTCCACGGACTTTAAATAAGACGTAGCGTTGAGCCTAGCTCCGCACGCACTCTATGGAGTATAAATAAGACGCAGCGGGGGGACGCCTCCGCGCGCACTCTACGGAGTATAAATAAGACGTATTGTCGAGCCTAGCTCCGCACGCACCAGTCCACGGACTTTAAATAAGACGCAGCATCGAGGTCCGCCTCCGCACGCGAGAGTCCGCGGACTATAAATAAGACGTAGCGCCGAGCCTAGCTCGCACGCATCGCCCACGGACTTTAAATAAGACGAGCGCCGAGGTCCGCCTCGCGCGCGAGTCTGCGGACTATAAATAAGACGAAGCGCCGAGCCTAGCTCGCACGCACGGCCCACGGACTTTAAATAAGACGAAGCGCCGAGGTCCGCCTCGCACGCGAGTCTCGCGACTATAAATAAGACGAGCGCCGAGCCCAGCCCGCACGCGCTACCCACGGACTTTAAATAAGACGAGCGCCGAGGTCCGCCTCGACGCGAGTCCGCGGACTATAAATAAGACGTGAGCGCCGAGCCTAGCTCGCACGCACGGCCCACGGACTTTAAATAAGACGTAGCGCCGAGGTCCGCCTCCGCACGCGAGTCCGCGGACTATAAATAAGACGTGAGCGCCGAGCCTAGCTCGCACGCGCCATCCACGGACTTTAAATAAAACGAAGCGCCGAGGTCCGCCTCGCGCACGCGAGTTGCGGACTATAAATAAGACGTAGCGCCGAGCCTAGCTCGCACGCCCCACCCATGGACTTTAAATAAGACATAGCGCCGAGGTCCGCCTCGCACGCGAGAGTCCGCGACTATAAATAAGACGTAGCGCCGAGCCTAGCTCGCACGCACTCGCCCACGGACTTTAAATAAGACGTAGCGTCGAGGTCCACCTCCGCACACGAGAGTCCGCGGACTATAAATAAGACGTAGCGTCGAGCCTAGCTCCGCATGCACCAGTCCACGAACTTTAAATAAGATGTAGCGTCGAGGTCCGCCTCCGCACGCGAGAGTCTGCGGACTATAAATAAGACGTAGCGTCGAGCCCAGCTCCGCATGCGCCAGTCCACGGACTTTAAATAAGACGTAGCGTCGAGGTCCACCTCCGCACGCGAGAGTCTCCGGACTATAAATAAGACGTAGCGTCGAGCCTAGCTCCGCACGCACCAGTCCACGGACTTTAAATAAGACGTAGCGTCAAGCCCAACTCCGCACGCACTCTACGGAGTATAAATAAGTTGCAGCGGGGGGACGCCTCCACGCGCACTCTGCGGAGTATAAATAAGACGTAGCGTCGAGCCTAGCTCCGCACGCACTAGTCCACGGATTTTAAATAAGACGTAGCGTCGAGCCTAGCTCCGCACGCACCAGTCCACGGACTTTAAATAAGACGAAGGCCGAGGTCCGCCTCGCGCGCGAGTCCGGGGACTATAAATAAGACGAAGCGCCGAGCCTAGCTCGCACGCACTCACCCACGGACTTTAAATAAGATGTAGCGCCGAGGTCCGCCTCGCGCGCGAGTCCGCGACTATAAATAAGACGTAGCGCCGAGCCTAGCTCCGCACCACCCACGGACTTTAAATAAGACGAAGGCCGAGGTCCGCCTCGCACGCGCGAGTCCGGGGACTATAAATAAGACGTGGCGCCGAGCCTAGCTCGCACGCACCAGCCCACGGACTTTAAATAAGATGTAGCGTCGAGGTCCGCCTCCGCACGCGAGAGTCCGCGGACTATAAATAAGACGTAGCGTCGAGCCTAGCTCGCACGCACCAGTCCACGGACTTTAAATAAGACGTAGCGTCGAGGTCCGCCTCGCACGCGAGTCTCGCGGACTATAAAAGACGTGGCGCCGAGCCTAGCTCGCACGCACCATCCACGGACTTTAAATAAGACGTAGCGCCGAGCCTAGCTCCGCACGCACTCTACGGAGTATAAATAAGACGCAGCGGGGACGCCCGCGCGCACTCTACGGAGTATAAATAAGACGAAGGCGTCGAGCCTAGCTCGCACGCACCAGCCCACGGACTTTAAATAAGACGTGGCGCCGAGGTCCGCCTCGCACGCGAGTCGCGGACTATAAATAAGACGGCGCCGAGCCTAGCTCGCACGCACCACCCACGGACTTTAAATAAGACGAGCGCCGAGGTCCGCCTCCGCACGCGAGTCCGCGGACTATAAATAAGACGTAGCGCCGAGCCTAGCTCGCACGCACCACCCACGGACTTTAAATAAGACGAGCGCCGAGGTCCGCCTCGCACGCGAGTCCGCGGACTATAAATAAGACGAAGCGCCGAGTCTAGCTCGCACGCACCGCCCACGGACTTTAAATAAGACGTAGCGCCGAGGTCCGCCCCGCACGCGAGAGTCGCGGACTATAAATAAGACGTAGCATCGAGCCCGGCTCGCACGCGCCATCCACGGACTTTAAATAAGACGTAGCGCCGAGGTCCGCCTCGCACGCGAGTTCGCGGACTATAAATAAGACGAGCATCGAGCCCAGCTCGCACGCGCCACCCACGGACTTTAAATAAGACGAAGCGCCGAGGTCCGCCTCGACGCGAGTCCGCGGACTATAAATAAGACGAAGCGCCGAGCCTAGCTCCGCACGCACGACCCACGGAATTTAAATAAGACGTGGCGCCGAGGTCCGCCTCCGCACGCGAGAGTCCGCGGACTATAAGTAAGACGTAGCGTTGAGCCTAGCTCCGCACGCGCCAGTCCACGGACTTTAAATAAAACGTAGCGTCGAGGTCCGCCTCCGCACGCGCGAGTCTGCGGACTATAAATAAGACGAAGGCCGAGCCTAGCTCGCACGCACTCACCCACGGACTTTAAATAAGACGAGCGCCGAGGTCCGCCTCCGCACGCGAGTCCGCGGACTATAAATAAGACGAAGCGCCGAGCCTAGCTCGCACGCACCACCCACGACTTTAAATAAGACGAAGCGCCGAGGTCCGCCTCGCACGCGAGAGTCCGTGGACTATAAATAAGACGAAGCGCCGAGCCTAGCCGCACGCACCACCCACGGACTTTAAATAAGATGTAACGCCGAGGTCCGCCCGCACGCGAGTCTGCGGACTATAAATAAGACGAAGCGCCGAACCTAGCTCGCACGCACCACCCACGGACTTTAAATAAGACGAAGCGCCGAGGTCCGCCTCCGCACGCAAGAGTCTGCGGACTATAAATAAGACGAAGCGCCGAGCCTAGCTCGCACGCACCACCCACGGACTTTAAATAAGACGTAGCATCGAGCCTAGCTCCGCACGCACTCTACGGAGTATAAATAAGACGCAGCGGGGGGACACCTCCGCGCGCACTCTACGGAGTATAAATAAGACGTAGCGTCGAGCCTAGCTCCGCACGCACCAGTCCACGGACTTTAAATAAGATGTAGCGTCGAGGTCCGCCTCCGCACGCGAGAGTCCGCGGACTATAAATAAGACGTAGCGCCGAGCCAAGCTCGCACGCACCACCCACGGACTTTAAATAAGACGAGCGCCGAGGTCCACCCACGCACGCGAGTCCGCGACTATAAATAAGACGAAGCGCCGAGCCTAGCTCGCACGCACCACCCACGGACTTTAAATAAGACGAAGGCGTCGGTCCGCCCCGCACGCGAGAGTCCGCGGACTATAAATAAGACGAGCGCCGAGCCCAGCTCGCATGCGCCATCCACGGACTTTAAATAAGACGTAGCGCCGAGGTCCACCTCGCACGCGAGTCTCGCGGACTATAAATAAGACGTGGCGCCGAGCCTAGCTCGCACGCACCACCCACGGACTTTAAATAAGACGTAGCGCCGAGCCCAGCCCGCACGCACTCTACGGAGTATAAATAAGTTGCGCGGGGACGCCCGCGCGCACTCGCGGAATATAAATAAGACGAGCGCCGAGCCCAGCTCCGCACGCACTAGTCCACGGATTTTAAATAAGACGAAGCGCCGAGCCTAGCTCGCACGCGCGAGTCTCCTGACTATAAAGGAAGTCGAGCGCCGAGGTTCGCCTCCGCGCGCGCCGCTCCACGAGTATAAACGAGCGCAGACCGCCCTCCGCTCGTTCGGCAGTAACACCAAGCATAAAGTACTACTTTGTTCTATTATAAAAGCAAAGGGTTACATGGTTACAAGCGCCGAACCAAGACACCATCCCCTCGCTCCACCCGCCCAACCGCTCGGCCTTGGCGGTGCGACGCGTTCGAGCCGTCGCGCGCGCGCGCTGAAGGACCCTTCAAGCCACCGGAGGAGGTCCTCTCCCATGCAACGTCTGCTGCACGGCGACCCTCGCCGCACCTTCCCGGCGGCCCTGCATCCATTGATGGAAGTTCTGCAGGCTAGGCCCGATGGAGCGGATGGCGTCCGACATAACCTCTGGTTGGTCGGGAGGATCCAGTTGAGGATTCGCTAGCTCATGGGTATGCCTACACCCACGAGTATGAAGCAGAGGCAGGGCGAAGCACGCACCAACATAGCCGCAGTGCTCGCCAAAGGTTACGCACCACGAAGAGCAACGCCGCCCCCTCCTCGATCCCGGCGTCTCGGCAGGCCTCGGCTTTGCGTAGTGTCCGCACTCGGACGCACAGATCTCGGAGGGCTGGTTCGTGGACTCCATGGCCCGCCATGCCGACAGGACGCATTTTCCAAGACAAGGCGGTTCGGCGGCAGACCGCCACCGTGGCGTTCTCCCCTTCTAGGACGGCGATCATCGCATGAAGGCGCGCGCTCCCAGCCCACGGCGCTCCGAGCCCGTGGTCGCGAAGTTGTGCGGCCACCGGCGTCCTCCAGCGCGCGAAGGTCTCCATCCTTCGCGGCGAGCGATGTTTGCCGCGAGGTCGGCTTCCGAGCCCTCCGCTCCCGAACGCGGCCTCGTCAAAGGACCGGCCGAGGCAAGCGCCCGCGTAAACAACAAATCAGCAGGCCCAGAAGCACCTTACAAGCTGAAGCGCACATACTTACCCTCATCTCGAGGCTGCGGCAGCGAAGCGCTAGGAGGTCCCCGCGCGCAGACGACAAAGCACTCTCGGTTGAGGCCGTTGTCGGCACGATCTGCGCGGCGGTGAGGTCGCAAAATATCTCCGGCGAGGAGGAAGTCCGAGCGAAGCGAGCCCCGCCCTAACGCGCCAGATTTATCGCGCCACGACCACGCCGGCAGCAGCGGACACCGAGGGGCATCTCGCACGAGGCTCCCGACCCGCAAGATACCTCGCCGCCGATCCTTCACCACGCACGGAGACGCCGCCTCGCCGATGTCGGCAGAATGAGCGAGCAGATCGGAGAGAGTCTCGCGAAGTCAGGTGAAGAAAGGGATTCACACCTACCTCCTGCGCCCCTCGTCGCGGTAGGAGGTGGCGCCGGTTCGACCACCCAGGGGGAGGCGGGCGCCTCGACGGTCGGGGAGAAGGTCTTCTCGGCCGCGCCAGCCGCCGTAATCCCGCGGCAAGGCCCCGCAACAGACGACCCCTTGTTGGCGGCGGGATCGCGCCCGAGGGCGTTCGCTGCGGTGGCACAGCGATTCTTCCGCGGCAGACCAGCTCGGCCACCGCCACCCCACGGTTTCTCTCGAGGGGCACGCGCTCGTCGGCCGCTGCGGTTGATAACGCACCTTCCCCCGTGGTGTGCTCGCCAGGAACAACGCCACCCCCCGGGTTGACGGGTTCCAACTCAACGAGGGCCGCGAGCCCGAGCACGGGCTCGTGGGCGTCGGCAGAAGGTGCCAGGGGATCCGCGGCGGTGCGCTCCTCCGGCAAGATGGCGTGCCCACCGCCGGCCGCACGCCTGCGTCTCGGTGGGCTAGCGCGGGGCCGCCGGTCGATACGGCGGCCGGGAACAAGCCGGCGTCGTGAAGATAGCACCCGTAGGGCTATCACCGCCCCGAAGCGCTCGAGTCGGCGGAAGCTCTTCCGCACCACACGCCGGCACGGCAATGCCCATAGCCTCGCGGTGTGGTTTACCCGCCCGCCACCGCCTTGACGGTGGCCTCGCGAGCCCGGTGCTCTTCAGCGTACGGCCGAGAGCGCCGCAACCGCGCGCTCCGCATCTTCTAGCCGAGCCACTGCGCAGGAGATCACGACAATCAGTCAGGCGGAAGCCAAACAGATACAATGGCGCGCGTAAAGCGTGCTGGGCGACTTACAAGGGGCGGAGGGCGGCAGAAGGCTAGACACGGATGGGTCGAACCCGTCCTCGCGGGGGCCATTCTGTCCAACATACTTCCCCCGGGAGGAGAGTGGCGCCGCCCCATACATCGTGAACTCCTCGGCGGTCGCGACGCTCATTCGACGCGACACCGACAAGGCTCGTAGCTTTGCGTGTCGCCGATCTCCGCCTTCGCACTCGGCGTCGTTAAACGAGATCGCCCACCTCGCATCGCATTCTCGCTCTTGTCGGTCACGGTGTAAGAGAACCACCACGCGCCCACCGCCGCCCATTGCCCCGACGAGGCCGGGCGAGGAACAACGTCGCGCATGACGCCCGAGCACGAAGTCCACACCGCCGGTTGGACACCGCCCGTCAACCTTTGGGTCGGCGGTGTGCGCGCGTGCGCGGTGGCAAATAAGCTCGCGCTGGGGCGCCACCCCTCTGTCCGCATCGCCCACGTGAAGACAGCTAGGCGGAGTATCGCGTGGGGCATCAACTGGGCTAGCTCCACCTTGTAGGCCCGCAGGACTTCACCCACGAACAACGTGGAGGGCATTCGAAGGCCGGCATCGAAGAACGCGACGAAAACAATTGCCTCCATGGCCCCGGGCTTCGGCTCCGTCTCGTCCTGGCGGGGTAGGCGAGCCCCATTGCGATCCACGATCTTCCCCTCATCCACGAGTCGCTGCAGCGTCCCTTCAGTCATGCGGCTCTTCCCCAGCACACGGGAACACGAGCCTCCCGAGTGCTCCATGGCATTCCACCATTTGTCGGTGCGCGAGCTCCCCCGCGGCACCAGTTTGTACTCCTTGGAAGGATGGGTCGCCTTGCCCTGGCTAGGCAAGGAACCGCTGCGGGGGTGGTAGGTGGCGTCGTCATGGCTAGCCATTGCTCTCCGCGACAAGGGAAGAAGAAGCAGGCAAAGGAGCAACTGGCGTGACAATTAGCACGGGCGCAAGCGAAGCGGCAGATCAAAAAGCAAAGCAAGAAAGGGTGCCTCCGCCTCAACACTAGCACCTTATAAAGGCCGCTCGCCTGCCTTGTGGCTCAACGCACAAGCGGATCAAATTCCCAGCGATTCGGCTGTCCGAGATTTGGAAAGAAGAACCGCCGGGACCTAGAGGGCCGTGCCGGGTAGGTGGCCAAGCAGCGCACAACGCCCCCACATCTTCAACACGCGTCCAACTTCTCGGGGGACGAGGCGAACGGCCGCGTCACGCAACCGCCACATCCCACGACGCACGGCCGTGAGTCGCCACGCGTTCACCCGCTCGCAGCATGGCGATCGCGACGACGCGACACCGACCTCTGCCAAAGCAGCGTCGGCGTGATTCCGGCCGCCATTAAAAGAACACTACCGATCGCAAGGTCACAATAGCCCCGAGCGAAGCGCGCTATTGACCAGGCGCCGGCTCGCGCCACCCGCTCGACGGGTAGGGACGAGCGCGCGTCTACTCCGACAGGCGCCGGCCCGCGGCCACCCGCTCGAAGGAAGGGGACGGGCGCGCGTGTTCACCGACTTCGGCGTCGGCCTCGCGCCACCCATTCGACGGGTAGGGGACGGAGCGCGCGTCTACTCCGACAGGCGCCGCCCACACCACCCGCTCGAAGGAAGGGGACGAGCGCGCGCGTCTCGCCGACTTCGGCGCCGGCCTCGCGCCACCCGCTCAAGGGTAGGGGCGGAGCGCGCGTCTACGCCGACCAGGCGCCGGCCCGCCGCCACCCGCTCGAAGGGTAGGGGCGAGCGCGCGCGTCTATTTCGACCAGGCGCCGGCCCGCCGCCACCCGCTCGAAGGGTAGGGACGGAGTGAGCGCGGCTATTGACCAGGCGCGGCCCGCGCCACCCGCTCAAGGGTAGGGACGGCGCGCGCGCGTCTCACTCCGACAGGCGCCGGCCCGCGGCCACCCGCTCGAAGGAAGGGGACGGAGCGCGCGCGTCTACCGACTTCGGCGCCGGCCCGCGCCACCCGCTCAAGGGTAGGGACGGAGCGAGCGCGACCGCCGACCAGGCGCCGGCCCGCCGCCACCCGCTCGGCGGGTAGGGACGCGCGCGCGTCTACTCCGACAGGCGCCAGCCCGCAGCCACCCGCTCAAGGAAGGGGACGGAGCGCGCGCGTCTATTTCAACTTCGGCGCCCGGCCCGCGCCACCCGCTCAAGGGTAGGGGACGGAGCGCGCGCGTCTACCGACCAGGCGCCGCCCGCCGCCACCCGCTCAAGGGTAGGGGACGCGAGCGAAGCGGCTACCGACCAGGCGCCGGCTCGCGCCACCCGCTCGGCGGTACGGACGCGCGCTGCGTCTACTCCGACAGGCGCCAGCCCGCAGCCACCCGCTCGAAGGAAGGGGACGGAGCGCGCGTCTACCGACTTCGGCGCGGCCTCGCCGCCACCCGCTCAAGGGTAGGGACGGAGCGAGCGCGTCTACTTCGATTAGGCGCCAGCTCCGCCGCCACCCGTTCGAAGGGTAGGGGACGGCGCGCGCGCCTGCTTCAACTCAGGCGCCAGCCTCCGCTACCACCATCCCAGACTTCAGGCTCCCCAGCCGCGAGCTTGGAGAAATTCACAGGCCGCAGGGGACGGAGAGGGCCAAAGGACTCGGCGACATGGCTTCGGCCCTGTGAAGCCCTTCACCATGAGAGGCTCCTGTCATAGGGGTGGCCCCCACCTAAACCCAGCAGGCCTAGTAGGAAATTATAAGGCCCAGAATAGGCCATGTGTAATGACATAACTGCCCCCAGAAGGGATAACCAGATGTAAGGGTATAACTGTAAAAGCACTCCTCATGTGTATATATATATGAGAGTAAGCCATGGGGAGGGGCCAGGCCATTACACTTATCTTCATCACTCTTCACTACCATCTCTCTCTCTCTGTTTGGTCTGTAGCCACAACACAAACAAATCTATCGAAGAGGTATTTCATCAAACAAATTATATGCAACAATTTCAAAATAGCGATGAGGCCCAAAACGAGATTTTTTTTGTGGTTCCAATGCATGTGGAGGTGGATGGCAACATGCTCATGCAAAGGTGGCTGGTGAAGAGCTTTTCCTATGTGCCATGCACACGGGTTGTAGGCCGACAACGAGGTTTCATGCATGGATGAGGCTGGCTACAAGGTCTCGCGTGCACAGTGGAGTAAGGTGGCAAGGCCTCATCCGCGCTCCCATGTGCGATGGAGGATTCCTTGGTGAGGTCTGTACGTGGAGGAGGTCCTGTGCACAATGTACTGACGGCAAGGTTTCAGGCTAGCACCAAAGGTGGAAGGAGTCGGAGCCGACAACGAGCGCATGTAGGCGCACGAGGAGGAAGCTGGCTATGAGGTTTCACCCGTGCTCCGCACGAGTTGAGGATGATGTAGCCGATGACGCGTGCACGGAGGCACGTGAGGAGCAGGCCGGCTACGAGTTGAGGAAGGAGCAGACCGAATGCGGGGGAGAGCGGAGGTCACAGGAGTCGCACGATCAGAGATGATCTAATGGCTACAACCTATGTTGATCATTCCCATCGCGATGGTATACCATGATATAGTCGCTTCCTATCAAGAAACAACTAAAATTTGCATTGAGGAGTAGAGTTGTGTCCATAACATTAAATCGGTGGATGGATGAGAGAGTAGAGTGGAGAGAGAGAGAGAAACATAGAAGAATGTGTAATTTTATTGATTAGGCCCACTGATAAACATTATATATTAGGACAGTAATGTCTATGATTATTTTTACGTAATGTGGAGTATATAAACATTGCTTTGCAATATCTTCTATTGGGAGTGCGCTAAGCGGACTTGACAACAGAATGTCACAACCCGGTCGTCAAGGCAACTGCTAAAACTGGTGATGAGAGCATAACGTATCCCGAACGTCTCGAATCACATGAAATAAACCTAAAAAATTCACTTGCAGAATGGCCATCTGTACAATTAGCCAGTGTTCTGGTCGTCGAAATCTAAGATTCTGCTAAAGCAAGGATAGCAAGGTGTAGACTACCAGTTTGGCAGCAGATTATTAGTGCTAGAGACGCCCAACATAATGGATCTGCTTTTCGAAAGAAGGCACTTTAACTGGTGGGGTTTGCGTTTGATTGATCGCTTTGCTTTTCTTTTCCCCGTAGGGTGGTAAGATGAGACAGGTCAGGTGGTGGCATGCACACCTTAATGGTTTACGTATCTCACGCAAGGCAAAAGAACCTTGTAGGCCTTAGTTTCTTTCCTGCCATGCCTGCGCGTTACACTGATACAAAATATTCGTCAGTATTCAGTAGGAGGATTCGAGCCTTTTGGAACTACCTGTAGCAGAATTAACTTTGACGACTCATACCGCATCAGAAGCTATGCAAAATGCACAAATGCCATGTGCTTAAAGCTGCATGGAGCAAGGTGAAAGGTTCGTCTCATCTTTTTTTGATACCTAGCCCTCCTTGTATCAAAGTGGGATATGCAGATAGCTTGTTACCGACTTACCATCCAATTATTAAATCAAATGGGGAGACAAATCGAAAGTTATATATCCATGTAGAATTCTAGATTCAGATACTAAATAGATTAGCAGCGTTGTGTCAAGAATGTGTTTTACATACCAAAAGTCAGCCGAAGACCCGTCGTCTTGATGCTACATCAGAAAATTTTCGACAGTCGTCAGGCTGCTCAGGGAGAGGATGGCTTCTAAGAATTGCATGGTTGTATCCTCATTACATGCCAATTACTCCCGTCTTTGTCAAGTTGTCGGTCCAATATTTGTTTTACCAATGGCTGTACTAGTGTACTATTTAGCATCACAAGGCGACCTGAAATTTCTCAGGTGCACGGAGAAGTGGTAGCTGGTAGTCTCCAGGCTCTCCCTGCTGCCCGCAGGCCGCCATCTGATCATCCCCTCTGCTGAGCCGAACAAAAACACTAAGCCCCAGATTGAATTAAAATGTTGCGGAACTCGATAATTTTCTCATCAGGCGTGGGCGTGAATTGGGACCCACTATGGGGATTGGAAGAAATGAGGTTGATCTTGCAAGGGATCCCACGAACCAGCACTATATGCCTCTTTGCATCATCCACATTGTGAGAATAGTAAATCCAAAGAAATGTTCAGGGTGCAAGGGGTAACTTATTTTACTGTAAGAGCTTTAAAAAGGTTACTTCCCAAACAGAATATTTAATTTGCCTACGAGCAACTGATTACAACATTGGCAACTGTAGTCTATAGATTGTCGCTTGCCCTATATGTATGAAGCAATATGAAAAAAATCTGAATAAAAAGAAGAAAGAAATCTTTTGCAGATATTAAAAATATGTATTCATATCTCAACTGAAAATATCTTTTACCTATAAGCTCTATTAAGACAATTTCACAATAAAACACAAGTTAACAACAATCAGAAACTATTGTTTAATCCATATTCCTGACCTGTCGTTCACTCCAGCAAGCATGACATACTCGAATAGCACGTTGTACTTTTGTTCTGAAACGAAGTTCCTCCCTTAAAAGTGCCAAGAAGCAAGTCAAGAAGATATACCTAAGATAGCATTCCCAACTCATTATGGACTGTATGAATTTACAGTAATGTCTTTTGGTTTAACTAATGCCCCAGCTTATTTCATGTACCTGATGAATAATGTGTTCATAGAGTATTTGGACAAGTTTGTCATTGTGTTCATTGATGGTATTTTGATCTACTCCAAGGATGAGAAGAGCATGAAGAGCATTTAAGGTTAGTGTTGCAAAATCTAAGAGAGCATAAGTTGTATGTTAAGTTCAGTAAGTGCGAATTTTAGATTAAGGAAGTTGCATTTCTAAGCCACGTCATGTCAGCAAGAGGAGTTGCAGCTAACCCCGAGAAAGTGAAAAATGTGCTTAATTGGAAGTCGCCAACATCAATGTCGCAAGTTTGAATTTTTCTTGGAATGGCTGGTTATTATCGTCGTTTCATCGAAGGATTTTCCAGCATAGCAAGGCTGCTTACACAGTTGCTAAAGAAGGAAAAGAAATTTGCTTGGACGCCACAATGTGAAAAGAGTTTCCAAAAACTGAAGGAGTATTTGACCACTGCACCTGTGCTTTCAATCTATTTATTGAATTTACTTCAAATTATTGTTCTCTACAAAATAACCACTCAGCTATCATTTAGTAAGCGTTGTATATTATATTGCATTCTTTGTTATAAATGACTTGTTGAGTACCAATGTATTCACGGCTTTATGCCTATTATTGCTCAATTGAAGAAAAGGAACCATATCAGCAGAAGATACCTGAAAGAGGATACTTCGAGGACTTTGCTCCCTAATCGATTGCTTGTATGCATGTCAAATAGCTACCACGTTTATTTTTGTTTTTCACTGCAAGTTTCTTAAGCCTTTCAGGCTATTATCTGTAAGGTTAGCCACAAGGTCGCAACTCTGATAATTAATAATATTTGAGTCTTTTCTTAGTGTTTTCTTTCGCAAATTTCCTGATTTTAATCTTCTGGGAGCCCGTTTGACTCCATTTTTTCCTCCTAAATTCATCTAAAATTCCAAACTATTTGTTTATACCTTGTTTTTGCATTTTAAAGTTTATTTGGATTTTATTCAAATTTGGCTATTTTTATGTTTAGATATAGACGTTCTGAAGGAGTACCAATTCGACGATCCAGATTACCACTATCCTAACGAAGGCAAGTCTTCCTTGATCATGTCAATCCTAATGTTTACAAAATTTATTTTTATGTCTTTCGAAAACTATTATGCAATGCTATTTTTATTCAATGTCAATTCAAGAATTAGGAATTAGTTAAATTCTACTTGAAATGACTCTCATTGATGTACCTTTGTCACCCTAGTATAAATGACTATTGATAATGAGTACATTGTTGTGGTTAGTTTAAAATGGTAGAATTGTTTAGACATGCTATTTTGGTCGATATCATCCTATGGGTGGGAATAATGCTATCAAATCTTTATACAATCCTTTTTATTGAATGCTTAATGGCCTATTTCTTATACCATATCTCTATCCCGTGAAATTCTCGAGCCGAAAGATGGATGCATATGTTGTGAGTTGAATGGTTCTCATAAACTCTTTTATAAAGTAAATGCCATTCTATATACGTTCAATCTGGATCAAAAAGAATAGCTAGGAATTGCCACTAGTTTACAAAATAAAATAAAATTGTGAAAATCAGTTTTTGACTTGGGTGGATGGTAGGACTGGATTGGTGCAGATTGAGCATGAGATCTTGTATTGTAAAAATACTGCCCTAGTCAATTAAGAATCGACGCTCAATCACAAGTCTAAATAAGTACGATAGCTAATTAATTTACAACAGCCTAGCTTATATTCCGCCGAGGGCCGAGTGGGTGTCAGATAGTGATAGGTGTTCCACATGGCACAAGAGAGGACTTCTGACTAGGCAAATAGAACCCTTCAGCGGTGAGACCTTAGTGGTCGAAGTCAGGTTAGGTTGGCGCATTGTAAGTTTCTTGTCATGATCTCTCCATCACACACCCAACGAAGCGTGTTAATCGCATGGTAATATGAGATGATCATGTCTTATAGATAAAATGTACAATCTCTATAAAGTGTAAAACTATTCGAATGGCTGTACCTAAGATCAAGGGCAAGCAAGGTGCGTTTTTATATGGTAGATCTTTGGTTTTGATTTCAGAATCTTTTGGAAATTCGGGAGTGGATGGAATTCTCATGTGTGTGTTCTGGCAGATGGAGTCAGTGTGGGTAGATAGATCATTCACTAGAATATCATATAGTTTAATTAAACTGAATACTTTGGTCAATTGAGTACTCTGTAAAATATAAAAATTTGTAAAATATTGCTTTATGCAAAAGAACCATAATAAACCCATTCTGATAAGCTTTGCATCTAAATAATTGCATTTTCTCAAAACTTGCAAAGTACTCTATGTACTCACCTTGCAATCTACAAAACCATGTGTGAGAATTATGAAGGCGCAAAAGGAGACTATGACTAGTGTGTGGCTTCAATAAAAGATGTCTAGAGTATTAGGTTATATTTTCCCGGTTAATTGCGTGTAGCATATTAATGAGTCATCTTCGCGGTTTATTTGTTTTACTTTCGCTGTGTTTGTAAGTTTAAGAGATCTTGTAACCTTAGGTGTAATAAGCTGTTATAATGCTAGTACTTTTTATTATTGTAATAAATTGTTGCTTGGTTATGTATTCATCATTATTCAACTGTGTGCACTAGCTTTGACCTAAAACTAGTGAGGTAATACATAGAGGGTTCGGATCACTGTTCTATTTCTTATTGCTCTTGTCCTGCATTTGTTTTGCAAGTGACTTTGCTTGTGTCCAATATTTGATTCCCATTATGCTTTCTCAAATCATCCTACAGAAGCCACAAAACATAGAAGACAAACATAAAAAAAAATAAGTACTACAAAACCATAGAAAGGAAAATGAGATTCAAAGAAAGTAAACAGACCTCACAGTGAAGCAAAACTGACAGTTCATGGCACAACCGACTTGACTTGAAACACAGACTGTTGTCCTGCTCCCAGCGCAGGGAATGACAACTGTTTCAATCACCCAGCCATCTTCAAGAGAGAACAGTATCTGTAACATCCTGTGTTCCAAAATCAATCATATTCTGAAAACATTAGAGAAGATATCAGTAACACTGAAAGAGATACCTTTCGCGTTCCATCTGATGCGGTAATAATGTCTTTCACAGTTAATGCCTTGAGATCAGCATGCTCACTTATCATTTCCCTGAAGTCCTTGTTTAAACCTGAACAAGATTAGAGGCAAAGGACCAAATCCATACAACCAATATACTAACAACACAACAAAGGAAAAATATTCTACCAAAGAACAGAAACATAAGCAGATTGCCAGTTTCACAAGTATAATTTCAAGTAACAAGGATAGGTCCCAAAACAGGAACCGAGTAATAGAATGGTGTCAAGGTAGTGAGAGAAGGATCTAACACAACTGAAACTTAGTATAAAGTTAGGGGCACTTGTGAAGTTACTGGCTTTTTTTATTAAAATCTACTTGATAGTAAAATGTCATCTGCGATCCTCTATATTTACACAGGGGAAGTTCTGAAAATAGTCAAATACTACCACTAATGGAACATGACTTTCTGAATATGCCGATGACAACGCTAAATTGGATGTATGCCTATCGATTTTCATTTTTTCCCCCTCAAAATGCAATCAAACAATTTTGACTATTTTCAAGTTGTGTGCTTTCTCAGTTACTAACTCACCACCGAATACCTGAAGTACACCAGTCAGAATCAAAATATATAAAACATAATTTGTGGCAGGCAAGCAAAAAGTGCAACCTACCAGCGAGCTCGTCGTGGCAATAAGCCCAGACATTGTTGAATCAAGGGCATAACTGCTTTAGGATTTCTGGAACTAGCCTCCCCGACTAGCCCCCCTCCCTCCCCTGCACGCGTCGCACATGGCAGCTCCTACCTACCCGGCCTCCTCTCCTCACTGGTTGCGTGATAAAAAAGGAGGATTCGTTCTCTTGAATACACAGCAACACCATTTCATTTACTCCAGCCAAGAGTAAAGAACTGAGAGACGAAGAAAGCCGTGAAAACATCCGATTTTTGAGTGGTTTTGAATTTGAGCTTAAAGTTTACGTAGTTGGAAAAGATTTAGATCGGCTTTGGAGCATCAGAACGAGGTAATTTTCGTCAACATCCTGTAAGTTTTTTAGCAACGTGATTAGTATGTAATTAGAAAAATGGTAGTTTGTTAGTATGAAAAGGCAATAGTTAGCCTTTTGTAATCGGTCAATGGTCTTAGTTGATATCGAAGAAGCAACATTGTTAGTGTCGTTAAATGCTTATTAGTCACGGTAATTATATGAACGGCATAGTTGATGTGTAGGTTATTTTGTTTGCATGGGAGCATCATTGTATTTTTTTTCTGTATTTGGAAAAAGTTAGTATGCATTTCGTATAGTGTTATGCAAAAACTGTTAGACATGAATTTTTTTGTTAAATTGTTATGCTTTGTGCATATTTTTGTAGATTACCGTTATGTTAAAAATTGAGTACCATTGTAGTTGTCCGCTTAGAAATATAATGTGCTACTATCAGCAGTAATTTATAAATTGTAGAGTCGTACATGAGTGATATGCTTAGCCTAGTAGTGCTAAGAATATTGAGAAGAGCTGCAACTTAATGTTACACATTCTGGAAAATTTTGTAGGTACGCCATGATGGGCATTCAGCATCTGTTCATGTTCCATAGGAATGGTATCGTACATGATAGATCGTACAGGGTGGACATGTCCAATTGTGACCGGACTGTAATCCAGATGCCCGGTGTGAAGGACATGGGCCTCTTGGAGCTCACGAGGTGCGTTTGTTCTGCGTTCAATCACGCATTGCAAGGAATAAGTTGCGCATTGAAGCGTTGTACGTCTCGTTGGTAGGTGGTCAAGGGGAGATCTCATGGCAACTTCTAAAGGTGACAAGCGATGAGTCATGGGCCAGTTACATAGAGGCTATGTGCAACTCTGTTGCTGTAATATATGGCAGACCGACGGTGTATGTTCAGTTCGTGGAGCAGATAGAGTCATCCGGCATGCCTAGTTCCGGTGCAGGCGCTGCTAATGTAGTGCCTGGGTTGGTCTCCAGCGATGTAGATGGGGCTACTAGTGGAGATGCGAGCGAGGCAGTGGGTGATAGAGACCTGAGGAGGCGTGCTAAAAATTTCAAGCCCAATGAAAACGTGCAAGGATGGACAATCCGTATTGACTGCCACGAGTACCTGACCGACCAGGTGGAAGAAGTGGAGAGTAAGGATGAGGACGTGGAAACATCTAGTTCTAAAGACAAGGGAGATGGAGAAGCTGCTGTGAGAGGTGTAGTTGGTGGTGTTATTACCACCGATGGCACTTATGTCAGTTGTAGGTTGGACGACATCGCGGCGACATCTCTGGTTCTGCCTACTGGTAGAAGGTACCTTGCGGTACCCACATAGAGTGTTGCAGAGAGGGCCACCTTGGACGTGGTTGGCCGTCCTTGTAGTGGCACGAACATATGCCATTAGGGTTCACATAGCAGCATGTGGGAGCATACAAACTTGCTATATTGACGACCTCCTCATTGCCCCTCTCGTGCTCTATCTGTTGGTGGATGTCATCGTTCTCCTCATTGAGACTATCGATCTATGCCTCCAACTCTAAGATTCACTCCCACAATGTATTCACATAACTCACAATATAGCGTTCATGGGGAGGATCGATCCAGCGAACGAAGTTGCATTTCGCTATCTGCTGGAAAGGACGGTTAGCATGGAAGCTTTATTAACAGTAAGAGAAAGTAAATTATTAGTAAATTGTACCCCGGAGTATGGGTATCGGAAGAAATATCGCCAGCCATCGAAATGGCCTTGCACCACCTACATTACTACATCCTCCCTGTGTCTGCATTTCGGCCATATCGGTTGAGCACGCCTGTTTGGCATCAAGCGGTAGTTAGAGCCGAAGTCCTCCCTCCTTTCCAGGGGAAGGCCTTCCTTTGGCAACCTCGCTCTGATTGGCCCCTTGATTTCTGCCATGATATGTTATTGTACGATGGGGAATGCATTTTATAGCAAACAGGATAGCTTTGAGCAATGACAAGACCAGATGGGGCAGCTTTACGCAGTGACAAGACCAAAGAGGGCAGATTTGCGAAGTGACAAAACCAGATGGAGCAGCTTTGCACAGTAATAAGACTAGATGGGGCAGTTTTGCATAGTGACAAGACCAAACGGGGGCAGGTTTGCGTGGTGAGAAGACCAAAGGGGGTGACTTTGTGCAATGACAAGACCAGACGAGGCAACTTTGCGCGGTAACAAGACCAAAGTGTGCAGCTTTGTGCAGTGATAAAATCAAATGGGACAGTTTTGCGTAGTGACAAAACCAAAGGGGCAGCTTTACACAATGATAAGACCGGACGGAGGTAGCTTTGTGCAGTGACAAGACCAGACGGGGGCAGCTTTGCACTGTGACAATACTCTGCCTCGCCAGGTACTTTTTAGAATAACAAGGCAACACACTATCTCACAGGCTAGTCAAATGAAATTAACACACCATACCAACCTTTTGGTTTATAAAATGAGGTGGAATAGATCTAGGAGAAAACACTACATAACAAAATCCAATACCAAATCAGAGCTTGCTTCACCACGTCGGAATGGACAAGAGCCAAAAGAAGCAATGGGACAAGAGAATGAAGCAATGGGAGGAGACCCGCGACCTAGAAAGGTCTACTGCGGCCCAAGCCGAACAAGTGGAGTGTGCCACGAGGTCACACCCCCACAATGACGTCCCCCGTAGAAATATGTTCGTACTAAACGTTACAACCGAGCGTTCGCCACAACACCCGCCCGAGGGGGAGACGCCGCCCCTCTGTTGGTGCAGGAACCCATGCAAATTCTTCAAGTCTAAGCAACGGCTCAGCCTGAGCATGCATTACTGAGGTCGTGTGAACTACTCCTATAAATATCCCGACTACCGTCGGGACACGAACAGCTATCAGCAGCCGGTAAGAACCAATTACAGTGTGTTCCCCTAGTATTTCTCTTTCAAAGTACACACCAACAATTTCTCCCATCCATCCACAGTACCCGGAACCGCTATATGGCTACCACAACTAGATCGACCTAGAATCCACTCACATGACCAGTGAACTTTCGACTACAAGGAGTGAAACGTCAAAAGGACTTGCAAGATCCGAGCGGAGCGCTGCAACGATGAGCAAACCAAGCGTATACGTTGGGAGACAAAAACTCATCTCGAGGAATGCACGCGCAGGAAGTGCGAGGCTCACGAGAGAGAGTGCGAGAAAAAGAGGAAAATAGTAGTCAAAGCCAAAGAGGCCGCTGAGGAGTTCAACGCTGAGCTTGTAAGGAAGGAAAAATTGTCCTAATCTACGTAGTAGATTGGACCGTTCTGCACTAGTCCCCCGAAGGTCGAATTTATTTCCACTTACGGTTTGTTGTATCGTGCATAATGTTGTTTCTTATGCATGTAACTAAACCCTGTGCACCATGTTATTTCAGGTTTATTATAAAATCTATGTTAATTTGTAACATCAAATCTCGTTGTCTTTTCGCATTTAATTCTTCGCGTGGTCAATATCACCTACCTTCGTACTTACCAGTCATTACTATCTCAATTGTCCTCACAAAATTTTTCAGAAAATTTCTTGTACTACAACATACGACGATTGCAAAATGTTATTATGAATCTAATGTATTTTGTACCATTCACAATCTACGAAAATCACAAATAGATCAATTGTTACATTGCATTATCACTTATCTTCGTATTTACAAGTCATTGACGTCTCAATTATCCCCACAAAATTCTTTCGAAAATTTCTCCCACTACAACATGCGACGATCATAAAATGTTATTGGCAGTCTAATATATTTCGTACAGTTGATAATTTACAAAAATCACAAATGGACCAACGCAACCTTGTCTGACCTTTTATTTTCTAAAAAACTAACAATCTACAAATAAGATTTGCTACATATATTGTATACAAAAATTGCTCTTTATTTCCACTAATTACTTCCATCATATCAACAAAAAAATATTAATATTAATTTTCTCAATTAAATCTTTAATTAAAATTGCTACTAAAATAAAAAACTTTAAATTTCAATACCAATTTGCATATAAAAAACAGAATGCTGGCATAGCGAGGTGGCGCGTCACCTCCCTCGCGTGGCGGACGGGTGCGCCACCTCCCTCATGCGGTGGGCGCGTGCGGCAGACGACCTAGGGCGGTGGGGTGGCATGCCATCTCACTTGCACGCTGCAGCTCCGGGCTATTTTGAGAATTTCATACAGGAGAAAACCCAGGGGCGTAGCCACCGGAGGAGCTTAGTAAGGCTTAAGCCTCACCTCCCATGGTGGCAATTTTTTATATAGTAAAAATAGAGATATTAACAAACCTAAAGAGAAACTAGCTCTCCTTGATGGGAAGGTTAACAATAAGCATGAAATTAAAGAAGACGGCGATGAAAAGGAGGAGTGAAAATCATAACATTAAAGAAGAGCTAATCAATCAATCAAAGAAAGAAAATGAAATACTATATGTAAATCATAAAATTAAATAATAAGAGGAGAAGGAGTAGTGAAAATCATAAAATTAAAGAAGAAATAATCAATCAAAGAAGAAAAGAAGAAAGAAGGTGAAATATAGGGTATGTTCTTTTCGGCTGCGGCTTATGGCTTTTGACTGAAATTTTTGAATTTTGGCTATTTACAGTACAGATTACGGAGAGACAAATACTCACTTGCGATTTTGGCTGATACAGATGTTGAGCTTTTAACATGTAGATCGTTTAAGTTGTAAACCCCGTCTTGAGAAAATACTCCGTTTGAAAGTTAGGTACTGTAGCAAAAGCCAAAAGCCGCCAGCTTTTGAGGTAAAGAATAGGCCCATATATGAATCTTCTTGAGTCCGAGGATGACGGTAGAGAGCTCGATGAACCTCTGGCTGATCTTCTCCCTCCGCCGTCACCCCGCGATAATGTGGTCCTGCACATGCCCCGAAAGCACCGCCACCGCCGAGCCCCTCGCCGTGAAATGATAAGAACATTGGATAAAGTGTGGAAAAAGATGCTGCTTTTTGTTTCTATTGTCTCGTGATTCAAATTAGCTTAATCCTAATATGTTTCATATGATCTAAATTTTCATTGTCATTCATAATTTCTATTATATCACTAATTTTGATATGTTTTATATATAGGTGACTTATCTTATCGCTATTCCACGCTTATGGCGCTTTCTATTATCGAGGTATCTACTTTCTATTTCTCTATTTTTCATTATTTGTCTCTATCCAATTTATAATTTTTATATGAATTTAAAATTTTATAAGAGTAAAAAACTAATTTTATGTCAACTTAGTTTAGATTTATAAATAGTTCAGCCTACTCTCAATTTTATTTCTGACTTTGCCACTGAGAAAACCATATCTGGAAGTAATCCACCAAAAAGGAAAACCATATCTGGAAGTACTCCACCAAAAACAGCGCAGTTAGATTTCGACGTTGTTCCCGTAGAGGCATTTCAACAGCATCATGGCCTGCACCGGCCGGAACCCCTGCGACCGCACCCATTTATGAGCAAACCCGCCGCAAAATTAGCTCAAAGGCAGGCGCAGACCAATAACTGATGAACGAAACTCGAAGGTTGAGAGAGAGAGAGAGAGCCTTACCTCGAGTTCTGGGTAGTCCATCCCCTTGAGCATGACCTTGGAGCCGGCCTCGCAGCGCGCGGAGGCGGAGGGTCGGCGGAGCGCGGAGAAGAGGAGGCACGGCGGGAGAGGGGAGGAGTGGACGCGGAGGGAGGATAGGCAGCGCCGCCATGGGAACAGAACCGCCTGGTTTTCCTCCTCGCGAGCAAGCCTAAGGCTATGGATAGAGTGTAAGGCCGGAGTGGCTTCCTGTTTCTGGCTCGGATGCAGCCCAAGATTGTAGTATACTGGGATTAGCTTTTATTAGGGCCAAGCCCAGTTTGCTTTCTATTTCACTGGAGTGCATGGGCCAACACGATTTGGGCCGAATCTCGGCCCGTCTGGGTTTTGCTCGTCCGACGACAATGCGGCCGTGAGATCGTGACGGATGAACCTCCTGGCGACTTGGGGTGGGGCCCGCGACACGAGTCACTCCACCTCGGTTGCCGTGCCTGAATACCTCGGCAACCCAACCCAACCGCATGCGCTCTCCTCACATGGCGCCTCGCATACGAGCACGAGCCACCTCCGCCTCGCCGGTATAGCCTAGCCGCCGCCGCCGCCACCACCACTCCCACTCCTCGCCGCAGCAGCCACACCACCTGAGACCTTCCGCGCCCGCCCACTCACTCCTGTCGCCGGCTCGCCGCCGTTTCTAGCTCCTCCAAGGCTCCAACCCCTCCGGAAGTCTCCAAGCATGAGGCATCCCGGCGCGGGCGGCGGCGGGAGCGGGGACGCAGGGTTCGTGCGGGCGGACCAGATCGACCTCAAGAGCCTCGACGAGCAGCTGGAGCGCCACCTCGGCCGCCCGGGGCGGGGCGGGCCCGCCGCGGCCCTGCCCGGGAGCCGCCGCGGCGAGTCCGCCAGGCTGGGGGAGGAGCCGCAACTGCTGCGGCAACAGCAGCAACAGCAGAGGCTCCGGGAGGACTGGGAGATCGACCCCTCCAAGCTCGTCATCAAGGGCGTCATCGCCCGCGGCACCTTCGGCACCGTCCACCGCGGCGTCTACGACGGCCAGGACGTCGCCGGTATCGTACCATCTCTACTTCACATATACACGTACATTTACCTAGTTACCTCCCAGTTTCAGTATCCTTAAGCTGCTTGATGAAATGAAATTACCCCACTGCTTAGTGTTCTTGGTTCTGATCAATTATTACTTTTGCGAGTTCTTAATTAGGAAGCGTATCCATGGATTTTTCTTGTGTTACTTCGATCCTCCTGGCTTAGGTTGCGATGGTGAGTAGAATTGATTGATCCATAGATGGCAATGTCATTTACCACAGGTGGTCGCTTGGGGTGCTTTTGCGAGTAGTTTTCGCTGGTCGTGTCACCGGTGCTTTTCCTTGTCAGCAAATTGCTAAAGTCGATACCTCTGCTTTTCTTGATTCCATGGTGTATTCCGTGACTTCGGGTAGATAAGCCCCCGCTTTTGGTGCCTAAGCCCCCTCATGTGATTCGAACCAACCAACAGTTAAAAGTTTGGTAGGTGTGATTCATGTGTTCATCTTATGACGAGCCCCTGGAAGTTGGAGATTACAGATTAAAGCTGCTGATTTTTTGTACAAAAAGTTGCAACTTGCAACAGGCCTGGTACTTTTCAGGGGACCAGGGAAATAGAAAAGCATCTGAGCCAGGTTTTGGGTTTCCAAAAATGCGCAGACTTTTGCTGCTAAAGGAATATAAGCTAGCAGTTCTGCACTGTCTCGCCAGGCATAATCACATGACACAGGACAAAGCAGATGCAATGTGTTTGTCTGTCCAGACATTTATCACCTACTGCAGACTTTCATTTCAATATGCTTGGTTCACCAGGCAATTCAATTCAATGTTTTGAAAAAGAAAATGATCATTTAGATTCATAAAGTGCGATTGGAATGTCATGCTAGATGTGTCAAAGCATTTACCAACTTGCTGAAATAGTTGATTGGCTTGGTTTGCCTTTCCTTACTACTTTAGTTTGTGTGATGAAATCCGCTTCCTCACTGTTCTCCATGAATAATATGTCACTTTGTCACATTTTATCCCCCCACATAAATTTAAAATCTGGCGGTATGTTTCATTTACATGTTAAGCCCCAAATAAGGGTCTTGCTGATTCGGTTTTCCACTCCAGACATAAAACTGTACCTGATATTGATATACTCCTTAATGGATTTTTCAACATGCACGGCTAAATACACTTTGAAAAAAAATAGAGACACGCACAGTCATAAAAAATGTGTTACCTACGGTCCTCAGAAGGTGCTAACCTACTTCTTGAGATTTGGTATGTGTTTCTTCTCATCTGCAAGCATCCACTATAGCAAAGCATACAATGTCACTAATATAGTATATGTACTGCTTAATAATAACTTAGTTATTTTTATTTCTTTTGAAAACTCGTAGTCATTTTTTTATCAACTGTTCAACATTAGTTGTTAAATCTTATCTTCCAGTAAAATTGCTTGACTGGGGGGAGGATGATCATAGAACAGAACAAGAAATTGCTGCCATAAGAGCAGCGTTTGCACAAGAGGTCTCTGTCTGGTATAAGCTTGATCATCCGAATGTTACTAAGGTAATCTTTGGCTGAAGAAGCCCTTTTTTCACCCCCCCCCCCCCCCTTCAAAATCTCATAGCTTAAATCACTTTGCTGATATAATATGCATCAATTCAATTTCTATTTAGCTTTGGTTCATATAACTGTGATTACAGTGGTGACCGGCTGAAACTGTTGTGCAATATTGTCCGTCACAACTACAAGGGCAAACTTGTTTTTTACATGCATATGTATAGCAATATGTTGAAATATGCTGTTAATCACCCCTTTGGTGTAACATATGTTTCCATGGCCAGATATCTGACAGCATAAGGGCAGGTGGTCATGTTCAGTATTGCTAGCTATAGTAACATTCTCGATGTCATAATTTAATTTGAGGCATACCATATTTATGAAAGTTTGCAGATTTTCCTCTTCTGGGTAAAATAATTATAATGTATTTAGTCATGTGACCCCTGAGGCCCTGATAATTGGAACATCACTTTTTTCAATGATAGGAGCAAAATTGCATTTGGTATTACGAATTTTTGTGTATATATTACCATGAAAATTGGTCTCAGGGTATGGTAGAAAATCTACCGAGAAATTTGGTGGAGGCTCTCATTTTGCCGTCTATACAACTCATTGTGGACTATCAACAATTATTATTATTCTCTATGCCCTTGGTGAGTGTAGCTATTTTCTACTTCTCAACTGGCTGTCCTAACACTATCTTGAACTTTAATTGACAGTTTATTGGGGCTATAATGGGTGCAAGAGATCTAAATATACAGACCGAACATGGACATCTTGGCATGCCAAGTAATATTTGCTGCGTTGTTGTTGAGTACCTTGCTGGAGGTGCACTGAAAAATTTTCTAATAAAGAACAGGAGAAAGAAGCTAGCCTTTAAAGTTGTGGTCCAAATAGCTCTTGACCTTGCCAGGGGGTAAGCAATTAATTGATTTTTTATTGGTCTTTGCCAAAGTTCTTCTATTCTGCCCCCCCCCCCCCCTAATCTTCCAAGATCTCATTGTGAGCTTTGCATTTCAATAGATTAAGCTATCTTCACTCGAAGAAGATAGTGCATCGTGATGTCAAGACTGAAAATATGCTTCTTGACAAAACGAGAACTGTGAAAATTGCTGATTTTGGTGTTGCTCGAGTTGAGGCTTCAAATCCTAGTGATATGACGGGTGAAACAGGCACACTTGGTTACATGGCACCTGAGGTATTTGATCTTTAACCATCTGGAGATGTTATCCTAATCCTATATTATTTATCATTTGCTGATAGATCTTTAGTTATACCAAACTATCAAATTAAGTAGGGAAAATTGGATGCGTGGTAGGTACTGCAATGTTGCTTGTTTGGAGAGTTGAAATAGCAAGATTGCATCCCCTCTAATTATCTCTCATATTTTTGGCCATGTGTATTTGTGGTTTGTCAAAGTTGCGCTTACCCATTTCATCACAGCGTCCCATTGATTTCTCGTCTGTAAGGCACCAGGCTGTTTCTGTGATCTTAAACTTCTGTTGTTCACCATCCAGTTCTATGCGATAGAGTTCGCTCGTGAAGTAAAACTTGAAGCACTTGGACAAATCTTATGTTGGATTTAATTTTTCCCCTTTATTTGAGTTGTGGCGTTCCCATTTTCCATGTCTCTCTTTTGAATTGACTGAAAAGAGTGTACCTGTGGTATCCTTGTTGCCTTATATTAGCATCTATGTGCAGGTTCTGAATGGTCATCCTTACAATAGGAAGTGTGATGTTTATAGCTTTGGAATCTGTCTGTGGGAGATATACTGCTGCGACATGCCGTATCCTGATCTGAGCTTCTCAGAAGTCACTTCTGCTGTTGTTCGCCAGGTAAAAACCTGCTTCTATCCTGTTTCTTTTTGCTGTGCTGCTATCTTGTTCCAGCCTAAACCACCGGAATGTTAATACAAATCCTTGATGTAGAACTTGAGGCCTGAGATACCGCGCTGCTGTCCAAGCTCTTTGGCGAACGTGATGAAGCGCTGCTGGGACGCCAACCCCGACAAGCGGCCTGAGATGGCCGAGGTGGTGTCCATGCTGGAGGCGATCGACACGTCCAAGGGCGGAGGCATGATCACAGTAGATCAGCCGCAGGGATGCTTCTCGTGCTTCCGTCGGTACCGAGGCCCCTGACAGTTTAATCTGATCGCGTCACGGTTGCAGACTTGCAGTACCACCCGATGATTTGATCGATAGCCAGATCTCATTGTAATCAAATTACATCCGTTACCCTAAGCATGCAGAACTGGCTAATGGAAATGTTCTCTGATGTAAATGTCTGCTCGCTGACGAATGAGCTGTTCAGCACTTCATCCTTGTATATGCTTTGCTGTGTGTTGACGCTTGGCCTACCATATCAAGCTTAGAGTTGCTCACAGGTTTTACACCCTCATGGTCATGAAGTAGACTCACTGTACTATTGCAGTATATAGATATATTTACAGAATGTGAATAAAGAACATGAACAAGGATGTATGTGGGAGCACTCGGATTCGATGGCCTGTTTCAAACATACTCCGGAATAGCAAAATTTGCAAGAATTTAACGGCAGGTGAGGTCCCTTAGCCTGGCATGTATGATGGAAAAAGGACACGGTTCGTGCCAAACTTTGTCACAGCCATGTTTGACTTTTAGTGGAAAATGTTTCATTCCGATCCTTGGTTTCTTAGCCTCTTACGGTCTTACCTTTTTTTTTGCCGTGTTTGTATTAATTTCTAAAAACTATTTTTACTATAGTAAATAATTTTTTTATATTACTTATCTTTCAAACAGAATATCTTTTAAACAAGATCTACTAATCGATCATAGTACACATTATAATGGCTTAATTTATATCGTTGAAATTGTATGCGAGTATCTTTCTATAAATTTCTCTATAAGGTATTACTATTCATAAGCCAAAGCTAAAACCTGAAATCAAAACTTAATATATTTGGGTTTTTTGTGGCTTATGGCTTTGGTTTATTTTGCACTGCAGCTGATTTATTATGCACTGTAGCTGCTAATAGCTTTTTGACGTAATTAAATTTTAAAAAATAAAAACAGAAAAAATAAATTAGCCTATCACGGATAATGCAAAAAAATATAGGGGAAAAAGAAAAAATTCTAAAAAAATAACAGGCCAGAAAACACAAAAATAAAAAACTAGGATTCAAAATCTAAGTCCAAATGAGTGGGGTGCTAGTCAAATTTCGCTGCAAGTGTGGTGTTATCGTGGTCTGACCACACTTTTGTTGAGACGAAAGTCAAACCTTTCATTATGTTGAAAAACCGTCGCTGGTGACCAGTCCGATCAATTCCTCTGCTTAGAACGAAACGAATCAATCACAGAAGATAGAATAATAGATTGAAAACACACAGAGAGGTAGAGAGAACTACTGGTCTTTCTTTATTAATTTCTGATTGCATGTGTATAAAATATGCCTATACGGCTCCCTATTTATAGTTTTCGGTGAGGTGCCCACCATGGGCCAGGGCTACTGGCCCAGGCCCAGGTTTCCTAACACTCCCCCTTGAGCACTCATCTGACACGCTCATGCCTCGTTAAAACTCCATAAAAACCCAGTGGGAAAAAATCGGAGAAAGAGTACATGATGCATGTTATGCTGCAATGCACGAATTGCCTCATTAAAAACCTTGGTCGAGAAACTTCAGGAAAACTCGTCAAGGGAAAAAGAGTACAATTCACCCAATTTCATTCAGTCTTCAGGACTTTATTCCTTCGAATACTTAATCTTCATGATCAAGATTTACTAACGGGCTTAAGAGAATTCTCCCCCTAAATTCTGCACTTCTCTAAATCCTTTCATTCCAATTCCTCGCATGCACCTTTCAAAGCTAGATGCAGGGAGTGATTTAGTGAACAAATCTGCCAGATTTTCACATGACTTAGTATGCAGTATTTTAATCTCGTTCATCTTTTGCAATTCATGAGCATAGAAGAACTTGGAGTTGATATGTGTTGTAGGGGTGGCCCCCACCTAAGCCCAGCAGGCCTGTTAAGAAGAATGTAAGGCCCAGAATGGGACATGTATAATGACATAAGTGCCCTTGTAGGGTATATTCGGATGTAAGGGTATAATTGTAAAAGCACTCCCCATGTGGATATATATATACAGCACAGGCCATGGGGAGGAGGACCTAAGCCATTACTCACCTAACTCTCCACTACCATACTCTTTCTCTCTCTCTGTTTGGTCTGTAACCACAACAGTGGGCACCGTCCGTGGGGAGGACAAGGATAAGCCTCCAGATCTGAAGGAGGATGGCACCAAAGAAAGATTCGTCATCGGCGGCGAAGAAGAAGAAGACGAGAGCGATGGGATTTCGCATCAATACCGGGGCAGCGGCAGGCGCGGGCAGCAGCGCGAGCGCGGCGGTCGCGAACACCAGTGTTCCCGGTGCAACGCTCGATCCTGCCACCACCACCCGGACACTCAACCCCACCACCGCCGCCGCGGCACCTGACCCCCTCACCGACCTCCAACTCCATCGCGCTGCCACGGCGGGCAACCCGGACACGCCAGCGGCCTTGGCCATGCCCATGGAACACAGCGCCCTGCTGGCGGCCTTTGGCATGCTCCGACGGGAGTTGACGGATCTTCGCGGAGCCGTGCAAGGTATGCATAAAACTTGGGGTTAGCAGATCCCACCAGCAGTCGCAGTAGAGCCCACTCCGGAGAGGGCGGATGGCCGTGACGCTCCTGCGCCCGGTCGCGCCCTACTACGACGCATGGACCCGGAGTCCCCACTCTCCGCGGGCCTGCAGCAGGCGGCATGGCCCGAGGACTTCAAGTTCCCAAGTGTCATCGAGGTGTATAAAGGCGACACAGACCCGCGAGAATTCGTACGCGTGTACGAAACCACCATCAAAGCCGCTGGCGGAGACGACACCACGAAGGCCAAGGGACTCCCCCTCGTGCTACAAGGTGGCGCTCTCGTGGTTCTTCACCATCGAGCCGCAGTCCATCTACGCGTGGGAGCAGATCCGCGATCGACTCTATAACTTCTTCCAGGGAAACTACGTCGAGCGTGTCGATGCGGGCCAGCTCTTCGCAGTCAAGCAAAAACCCGAAGAGGGGCTCCGGAGTTACTTCAAACACTTCGCCAAGGTACGCTGCCAAGTCGAGGACGTCAACGAGACAACTGTCATCAATGCAGCGGTACAAGGTCTCCGCCCAGGACCGCTCGCTGAGTATAACGCGCGGAAGCCACTCAAGTCGGTGGCAAAGCTCTTTGACAAGATGGAAGCGTACGCCCGGGCCGAGGAGGATGCGCGGAGGCGCAACGGCGACAGCTCCGATGCCGGTCAAGTGGAGGAAATGTCGCAAAAGAGAAGCATAAGGGACAACCCGCGGACAGAACACAAGCAAGCATCCACGGGTGGCATTTGTTAGCGCGTCGACGCCGGGGTACACCAAAACACGCCAAACGACAGGCGCAAGCCCCGACGTAACCGGCGAAGACCCCAAAAGGCTCGCCGTGTCCTCGCCGCGCAAGGCGTTCCCCAGGAAACCGCTTTAACCCTGCGCACCGGAGGGGGACGTGAAGGAAGCCACGATGAAAAGCCGCATGTGGAGCAGGAAGTCCTAGAATACGGCAGATGGTGCAAGGTGCATGGCTACGGGGGCCATTTCACGCGGACATGCACCAAACTTGCGGCGTTACGACAAGCGATGGCCCTGGCACGGGCCTCGAGGCGCCGACCCCGCATAGCCCACGACAACAGACGCAGCAAAGCGATCCTCGCGCGGGCCCGGAGAGACCAGCGCCGTGGCGCAACGCCATCACCGGAGGCTTTTGTCGAGCACTTCCCAAAGCCACCTACCGAGACGCCGCATCACAAGATCACCTTCACGCCACCGATGCCTGTGGTGTGGAATTTCACCAAGATCCCTTGGTCATCCAGGCCGATATCGCAGGCTGCGACGTCAGGCGTATCCTCATTGACGGGGGGAGATCCGCCAATATCTTGTTCGCGGAGGCCCTTGATCGCATGGGGGTACCTCGGAGTCTATTGAAAACATCTGAAGCCCCCCTCCAAGGCCTCGGAGTCCAGCCACTGAAGGCTTTGGGTCAGGTACGCCTCCAAGTCTCCTTGTGCCAGGCCGCCAACGCTAGGACTGAAGATATCGTCTTCGACGTCGTGGATGTCCCGTATTCGTATAATGCCATACTGGGCCGGCCTGCCATCAACTCCTTCGAGGCGATCCCACACTACGCCTTCCTGTGTATGAAGCTTCCAGGCCGGCGGTGCGTCATCACCGTCTTTGGTGATCAGGATATGGCTAGGAGCATCGAAACCGTGGGCCGACGCCGCACCGCAAGGTACACGCCTCGGCCGACAAGTACCGTGCGACACGCCATCCGCCTGTGGTGGACACCTAAGCCCCACCCGGAGGGCGGAGTTAAGAGAATGCCTCTCTAGGCAGAGGGGCAGTTCGTATCCATAGGCGAGGCCCTCCCTCCAGACGTAGAGCAAGACTTGCTCCGAGTTCTTCGGGCCAACATAGATGTCTTCGCATGGTCCCCGGAGGATATCAAAGGTGTGGACCGCGCCCTCATCAAACACAACCTGACGATCCGCCCTGACGCCAAGCCAGTCAAGCAAAAACTTCGCCGTATGTCCATGGACCAGCAGCAAGCGGCCAAGGTGGAGGTGGCGAGGCTCCTTCGGGCGGGGGTTATCCGCGAGGTCCAACATCCGGACTGACTCACCAATCCGGTGTTGATCAAAAAGGCCAGCGGCATCTGGCGTATGTGCATCGACTTTACCGCCCTCAACAAGGCATGCCCGAAGGACGACTACCCTCTGCCACGCATAGATCAACTGGTCAATGCCACCGCAGGGTGCGAGCTCATGAGCTTCTTGGACGCCTACTCCGGCTACCATCAGGTCTACATGCCCAAGGACGATGAAGATAAAACCAGCTTCATTACGCCGGTTGGGACATTCTGCTTCGTCAGGATGCCCTTCGTCTTGAAGAACGCGGATGCAACCTTCACTCGCCTCGTCGCGTTGGCCCTAGCTGCCCAGCTAGGGAGGAACGTGGAGGCCTACGTGGATGACGTGATAGTAAAAACCAAGCAGCTCGCCTTTCACGGTCGGGATCTTCAGGAGACCTTCGACATCCTCAGGAAGGCGGGCATCAAGCTCAATCCGGACAAGTGTGTTTTCGGCATGCAGGCGGGCAAGCTCTTGGGCTTCCTTGTGTCCGGGCGAGGCATTCAAGCGAACCCCGACAAGGTCGACGCCATCCTGGGCTTGGAACCGCCCAAGATGACGAGGGAGGTCCAGAGGCTGGCCGGCCGCATGGCGGCCCTGAGTCGTTTCCTCTCCAGGGCAGCGGAGTGAGGCTTGCCATTTTTCAAGACTCTCCACGGATGCGACGGGTTTCATTGGGATGACGACTGCGCAAAGGCCTTCGACGACCTCAAGAAACACCTCGCAACCCTTCCCACACTAGTGGCCCCAGCACCAGAGGCTCCCCTCCTACTCTACCTCGCCGCCTCGGCAACGGCGGTCAGCATCGTCCTCGTCCTCGAAGAGGGCACTCTCCAGCGACCAGTGTACTTTATCTCCGAAGCCCTCCAGGGCGCCAAGACGCGGTATACGGAGCCCTCCAGCGACAAGGTCGACGCCATCCTGGGCATGGAACTGCCCAAGACGACGAGGGAGGTCCAGAGGCTGGCCGGCCGCATGGCAGCCCTGAGTCGTTTCCTCTCCAGGGCAGCGGAGCGAGGCTTGCCATTTTTCAAGACTCTCCGCGGGTGCGATGGGTTTCATTGGAACGACGACTGCGCAAAGGCCTTCGACGACCTCAAGAAACACCTCGCAACCCTTCCCACACTAGTGGCCCCAGCACCAGAGGCTCCCCTCCTACTCTACCTCGCCGCCTCGGCAACGGCGGTCAGCGCCGTCCTCGTCCTCGAAGAGGGTGCTCTCCAGCGACCAGTGTACTTTATCTCTGAAGCCCTCCAGGGCGCCAAGACGCGGTATACGGAGCTCCAGAAGTTTGCTTACGCGCTGGTCATGGCCTCAAGAAAGCTCCGGCATTACTTCCTGGTGCACCCGATAATGGTGCCATCCTCGTTCCCTTTGGCAGAGATGCTGCACAACAAGGATTCCACGGGGCGAATCGGCAAATGGGCGGCCGAGCTTGCTCCATTCTCCCTAACATACGCCTCCTGAACGGTGATCAAGTCTCAAGTTCTGGCGGACTTCCTAGCGGAATGGACCCCTCCAGCTCAGCCTGTCCTCCAGGCCGAAGACCCGGTGTGGATGCTCAACACCGACGGAGCTTACGGCGTTTTGGGCGCAGGGGTTGGCGCAGTTATTACCACACTTGAGGGGCAGCGCCTGTTGTACTCGGCGTGCCTAGCATTTCCTGCTACGAGCAACACGGCCGAGTACGAGGCGTTACTCTTCGGCCTCGGGAAGCTCAAAGCGATGGGAGCGAGGCGAGTCCTCGTCCGCACTGATTCACGGCTAGTGGCGGGCCATGTGGACAAGTCATATCAGGCCAAGGACCCAGAGCTAGCTAAGTACCTAGCAGCCGTACGAGCAAAGGAACATCACTTTTTGGGTGTCACGGTGAAGGCCATCCCTCGGGCAGACAACGAGCAAGCCGATGTCCTCGCCAAGGCTGCTAGTCAGCAGCTCCCAACTCCCGGGGGGCATTTTACGAGGTCCTGCCCACGGCAGCCATCGCGCAGGATAACCGTGATGCGGCCCTCATCCACCAGATCACCCAGCAGGGTGACTGGCGGGAACCCCTTTTCGCTTTTCTGCAGGACATCGCGGAACTGGACGACCCCACCGAGCTCCGGCGTTTACAGCACCGCGCTAGGTCCTTTCAGGTGCTCGACGGGGTGCTCTACAAAAAGGGAGTCTGCGCACCGCACCTGCAATGCCTTTTGCGCGAAGAAGGAAAGCGCTTCCTCGCGGAAATTCATGCGGGGCTCTGCGGCTCGCATCTTCAACCAAGATCCCTAGTGGGCAAGGCATTTAGGCGGGGTTTTATTGGCCAACAGCTGTCGCGGACGCCCAAGATCTCGTGCGCCGTTGTCAAGGTTGCCGGTGGATGGGAAGGGCCATCCGTAGGCCACCGACAAGCCTCCATCCCATACCCCCGGTATGGCCGCTGGCGCGGTGGGGCATCGACGTCGTGGGACCGCTTCCTAGGGCCCCGAGTGACCGCGGTTCGTAGCGGTCGCTCTGGAATACTTCTCCAGATGGCCGGAGGTGGTAGCCCTGGCCAAGATTACCTCGGCAGCTATGCAACGCTTTCTCTGGCAGAACATCATATGCCGATTCGGCGTGCCCAGGGAGATCACCGTCGACAACGGTCTGCAATTCGACGCAGCCCCGTTCAAAGAATTCTGGGACAACATAGGCATTACACTCCGGTTCGCCTCAATTGGACACCCACAGTCCAACGGTGCGGTGGAGCGGGCGAACGGTGCCATCTCCGCCGCGATCAAGAAGCGCCTTGTCGGGCTACCAAAGGGGAAGTGGCCGGGTGAGCTCCATAGCGTCCTCTGGTCCCTCCGTACAACGGTCACACGCCCAACGGGATTCACGCCATTCAAGCTCCTCTTCGGCGACGAGGCAGTCACACCTGAGGAAATAAAGGCTGGCTCGCGAAGGGTCCTCATCCAAGCACCAGACGAGGAGCGCCAATTGTCCATGGACCTCCTTGACGGAGACCGGGCAAGCGCAACACAGCACGTCATAAAGTACGCGTGACAGATGGTGCGCGGTCAGGATCGTTCGCTACACCCACGCGAATTTAGACCAGGGGACCTCGTCCTTAAGATGACACTCCACGCAGAGACGGTAGGCAAGCTCGAATCCAGGTGGGAAGGCCCGTGCATCGTCGCGGAAGCCCTACAGAAGGGAGCATACCGCCTAGCCACCCTGGATGGGCAAACGTTCCGCCACACGTGGAATGCGGACAGACTACGGCGGTATTACGCCTAAGCCGAGTGTGCGAGCGCAAGGAAATTCCACGGCATCGGGGGCGCCCCGCCACGCTCCTGCACGAACCGCCCTGGCACTAGAGGCTCCAAACGCATGCAGCTTCACCACCGGACAACGACGGCTGAGGACGTCTCCACCTTTAAGCAGCCAGCGGTTAGTGCCTCAACTCTTGTAACTGCTCGCCCGCGCAAACGGGAATTTAATAAAGTACACCGTTCACACAAATTTTCTTGTTACCTACCAAAAGCGCGCAAAGGGTTACCTTCGCGTGCACCACCCACGAGCATAAATAAAGACGTGTGGGGGGACGCCCCCGCGCACAGTCTCCAGACTCTAAATAAGGTGTAGCGTCAAGGTTCGCCTTCGCACGCAATTTCACCGCCCGCAACGCGCAGAGGCTCGCCTCCGCGCGCAGTCTCCGGAGTATAAATAAGACGTAGCGTCGAGGTCCGCCTCCGCACGCACTCTACGGAGTATAAATAAGACGTAGCGTCGAGGTTCGCCTCCGCACGCAATTTCACCGCCCGCAACGCGCGGAGGCTCGCCTCCGCGCGCAGTCTCTGGACTCTAAATAAGATGTAGCGTCGAGGTCCGCCTCCGCACGCACTCTACGGAGTATAAATAAGACGTAGCGTCGAGGCTCGCCTCCGCACGCAATTTCACCACCCGCAACGCGTGGAGGCTCGCCTCCACATGCAGTCTATGGACTCTAAATAAGACGTAGCGTCGAGGTCCGCCTCCGCACGCACTCTACGGAGTATAAATAAGACGTAGCGTTGAGGCTCGCCTCTGCACGCAATTTCACCGCCCGCAACGCACGGAGGCTCGCCTCCGCGTGCAGTCTCTGGACTCTAAATAAGACGTAGCGTCGAGGTCCGCCTCCGCACGCACTCTACGGAGTATAAATAAGACGTAGCGTCGAGGCTCGCCTCCGCATGCAATTTCACCGCCTGCAACGCACGGAGGCTCGCCTCCGCGCGCAGTCTCCGGACTCTAAATAAGACGTAGCGTCGAGGTCCGCCTCCACACGCACTCCACGGAGTATAAACAAGACGTAGCGGAGGGACACCTCCGCGCGCACTCTACGGAGTATAAATAAAACGCGGATGTTGTCCCTGCGCACTCTACAGAGTATAAACAAGACGCGGATATCCCCGCGCACGTGCAGGCACTGTCCTTGTGCGTACTCCCCGGAGTATAAATAAGACGTGGTCGAAGTTCCCACGCATGTAACCCCAGTAGCACCCCTTCGAAAGGTAGGGGACGGAGCTATTTCGACTAGGCGCCAGCTCCGCTGCCACTCTTCTGGAAGCAGGAGGGCGGACCGCTCGCAAATCTACTCCGACCAGGCACGGACGGATACCTAGCGTGAAAATCAACACTACGTATCAACCGCATCGAATAGCGGCATACAGCAACGACATCAGGCAAGCGCTCCCTCATTCATGTAAAAGGGTAAGCCGCGGAGCAGCCATACAAAAAGATATACACGACGCAACACACCCAGACCCAGCGTCACGCTCCGTCCGCATCGTCTCCGCTGCGTCGAGGAAGTTCCTCGAGCCACTGGAGGAGGTCCCCCTCTTTGTGCAGAGTTCGTCGCACCGCGATCCTGGCCGCGTCCTCCCCGACGTGGCTCCAAATTCGATCATAGAAGTTCTGTGCAGCCGGTTCGGTGAAGCGAATGTCAGACATCACCTCGGGCTCGGCTGGCAGATCTAGCTGGGCGTCCGCCAGCTCGTCGGCATGTTCGCATCCCCGGGCGCGAAGCAAGGCAAGGGTGAAGGAGGCACCTATGTAGCCGCAGTGATCGTTGAAGGCCTTGGCACCACAGCGAACAAGACTCGAGCCCTCCTCGATCCACCCAAGTGTCTCCGCCAGGTTCTCACGACCACGCGTCACCTCCGGCACGTCAACGACGAGCTCCCGGAGGGCCCGTTCCAGCGACTCCATCGCCACCCACGCTGCTACGGACGCATGATCCAAGGTCGCGGTCTTCTCCGTAAGGGACGCGGCGAGGCGGTCCTTCTCTTCGTCCAGCGCGGCAATCTGCTGCTGAAAGACGGTGTGCTCCTCTGCCGCAGCGCGCCGAGCATCCTCCGCAGCACGCCGCGCGTCCCTCGCCTCAGAAGCTAACAGCGCCCTCTCTGCCTCCAGCGCGTGGATCTGCGCGTCCTTGACGGCGTGAGCGTCATCCGCTTCACGAAGCTTGCTTTGTAGCGCCCGCCGCTCCTGAACGCGACTCCTCTCCAAAGCTTGGCTGAGGGCGAGTGCCTGGGAAAAAGAGAGAACGTTAGAAGAACCTCACACAGCGACACAGGCTGTAAACCATTCACCCTTATCTCCGAGGCACCCAAGGCAAGCGCCAGAAGGTCCCCCTCGTAGGCCGCCAACGCCTGCACATCCAAGCTGTTGCTGACCCGCTCCGCAGCTTGATTGAAGACACGAAGCATCTCTGTCCGCGGGAAGAAGTCGAAGATGACGGGCCCCGACCCAGCAGGTTCCGCAGCACGGGACGCCCACGCCTCGTCCTGCGCAGCAAGATCGACGACTTCGTGCGCACCTCCGTTGCTCGATCCTTGACCGCGTCCGAGAGACCTAGTCTCGCCTGAGGCCAATGACGGAATGAGCGAGCAAAGCGGAGAGAGTTTCGCGAAGTCGTGAGAGGAAAAGGAATCGCGCCTACCTTCGGTACCCCCTATCAGGGTGCAGGGGGTGTCCGCGCTACATCCGTGTAAGGTAAAGGGACTTCGTCAGCTTGAGGAGCGGTGCCCCCTCCCCCGGCCTCACCGACCTCCTCGCGGGCCGCCAGGATCCCGGTGATCACACCGGCCACCCCGAACAGCCCCTCGCCGGCGAGGCGACAGGCCCGGGCGCCGCCTCGGAGACGCGAGCGACGCCTCCCGATTGTTCGATCGTCAGACGCGCACCTTACCACCGCCGAGGTGGCGGACTTGGTGGCTATCGCGGGCGGCACCACCTTGTCCCCAGGGCCAACAACGTTGAGGCCCGCCACCTCGTCGCCGCCCAAGCCTTCATCAGGAGCCGCACCCCCCCTGAAACAGCGGGTTCGGACCCGGCGCCGGCCTGCGGGACGAGTGCGGTGGCCCCTGCTCGAGCCATACGTCGGCGGGGTTGCGCCTCCACTTCGCTGTCGCCTTCAACGCCACCCGAGGCCTCCACCAGCACCGCGCGGTCCGGCACGTTAATCCCGTGACCTCGCGACACTCGGTTCAACCGCCTCGCTTTGCCGAGGCGCCGCGCCGCGCAATTTATGCTCCTTGGCCGAGTACGGCCCAAGAAGCGCAACAACTGCGTGCTCTGCATCTTCCAGCCCGGGCACTACGCACAAAAATGCAACATCATCTGTAAGGAAGCGCGCGATCATGCAAACGTACACACACCCAACGGTCGAACAACTTACAAGGAGCGGGGGGTCTCCGGAGGCAGGACACGGTCGGACTCACACCATCCTACCGGACGTCGCCATGTACCTCGTATTGCCACCGACCGGAGAGCGGCGATACCCCGTACATGGTAAATTCTTCGGCAAGGTCGCGCATGCTAAACCGACGGGCGATGCCGGCAAGCCGCCGCGCCTTTTGCGCATCGTCGGCCATCGGCTCCACGTCTGGCGAGATGGTGAAAGATATCGGCTGTCCTCGGCACGCCAGGACGCTCTACTCGTCACAAGGTAATAGAACCACCGTCGCGTCCAGCCAGACTCCCACTTCCCTCGCGCGGCCCACGCAGGGAAGAGCCCAGTGCACGACTTCCTCTCAAGACGGTCGACGCGCCGGTTTGACTCTTCTCCCCCTCGAGTTTCTTCGGCTGGCAACACGCGTCGTGTAGAATGGCGAACAGGCTCGCACTGGGACGATGACCTTCCGTTCGCAAGGCCCAAGCAAACACGGCCAGGCGGACTATGGCACCGGGGGTCAGTTGCGCCAGCTCCAGCCCGTAAGCCCGCAGGACCTCGCCGACGAAGAGTGTCGAGGGCATCTGCAGACCGGCATCAAAGAATGCGATGAAGACAATAGCCTCTTCCTCCGTCGGATGCGGTTCCGTCTCGGAGGATCGGCGGCGAGCCCCGCCTGCTCGCGATCTTCCTCCCGGACAAGTCTCGGAGCATCTCTTCAGAGCGCGGCCGCCAAAGACACGGAGCAACGGCCCCGAGTGTTCCATGGCGCCCCACCGCTTGTTGGCATGCGCCCTTCCTCGCACCACCGTGAGTACCGGGAGGCGGCGTGTTGTGACGATCGAGAAGGTGCTACGCTGGGCGGCAAGCGGATCGTCGCGCAAGCCATCCTCTCCGCGACGGAGTGCCAAACAACGCGAGCAAGGGTGGGTTGTGCGGTGGCGCGTAAGAGGGAAGACAGTGAAACAAGTAGCGAAGAGCGCCCCATGCCGATGGCGATGCCTTATAAAGCCAACTCCACCCTCCACCAGAGCAGAACTCCACGGAGCTCGACGGTTCGGTTACCAGCCGCCGAGAAGCACAACCGCTGCAATCGAGGGCGCGGTAGGTGGGCTGACAGCGCATGACGCACCTATAGCGCACCGCCACGCGTCCCGCCCTTCTGGGGAAGGGGCACACGGCTACGGCCGTGCGCCCACAGGCAGCCCATGGCGTGCAAATCAGGGCCCGTCGCGTGCACAACTCGGTTAGAAAAGAACGCACGCCGCAGCAGATGCGCGCTCCGCAACCTGCAGGTCGGCACGCTTCGTCGAGTCGCAAAGCGCACACACCGCATGCGGAGCCGCGCACACCTCGTGCCCGGGGGAACCTAAAGCGCACCACCGGCATGCGGAGCCGTGCACACCTCGTGCCCAGGGGAACCTACCGGCGCGAGGTCCACCTCCGCTCTAGCTTTGACTTCGTTGTCACGACCGAGCAGGCATCGCCTCCGACTTGGCCCTCGACCCCGCTGCTGACCGCGAGCTCCATTTTCGGTTTCAACATCGGCCCTCCCCTCCACAGCGACTTCGGCCTCGGCTTCGGCAGTAAGGTTGGCGTCGCACCTGGCGCCCGGAAGAGTTCTAAATCGACCTATACAGCTTCGCCGAAGTGTTGGGAAAGCTCACAGGCCACAAGAATGGAGGGGGCCAAAGGACTCAACAGCATGGCTTCGGCCCGTCAAGCCCTTCACCATGAGAGGCTTCTGTTATAGGGGTGGCCCCCACCTAAGCCCAGCAGGCCTGTTAAGAAGAATGTAAGGCCCAGAATGGGACATGTATAATGACATAAGTGCCCTTGTAGGGTATATTCGGATGTAAGGGTATAATTATAAAAGCACTCCCCATGTGGATATATATATATACAGCACAGGCCATGGGGAGGAGGACCTAAGCCATTACTCACCTAACTCTCCACTACCATACTCTCTCTCTCTGTTTGGTCTGTAACCACAACAATATGCTTTGTGAGATGACTCTTCACATAGCTCATCTGCACTTGTGCAACGCAAACTGCATTATCTTCATATATAATTGTGGGGGTTTGCACAATGTTCATCCCACATGATTGCTGGATGTGGTGAATCATTCGGCGGAGCCAAGAGCATTCACGTGCGGCTTCATACAGTGCTATAATTTCTGAGTGGTTCGTCGAAGTCGTTACGAGACTTTGCTTAGACGATTTTCAAGAAATTGCAGTTCCACCACACAGGAATACATAACCTGTTTGTGATCTTACGGTATGCAGGTCAGACAAGTACCCGGCATCTGCATAGCCAATCAAGTTTAGGTCTTGATTCTTTCTGTAGAACAATCCAAGGTCCTTGCTTCCTTAGAGGTATCGGAAGATATCCTTTATACCTGCCAATGCCTTTTGGTAGGTTCTGCATTGTACCTTGCTAATAGGTCCACGGCGAATGCAATGTCCGGTCTAGTGCAGTTTGCTAAGTACATGAGTGCTCCCACTGCACTCAAGTATGGGAATTCCGGTCCCAGGACTTCCTCCCCCTCTTCCCTCAGTCGGAAAAGATCTTTTTCTTGCTGTAAAGACCTCCCGATCATCGGTACTTTCAATGGGTATGCCTTCTCAAAGCCAAATATTTCTAACACCTTCTGGGTGTAGGCCGACTGATGTACCAATATTCCTTCAGAAACATGCTCAAGCTGCAGGCCTAAGCAGAATTTGGTCTTACTCAAATCTTTCATTTCAAATTCTAACTCCAGGTAGGAGCTTGCTTCTTTTATGTCTTCCATTGTCCCGATGATGTTCAGATCATCTACATACACTGAGATTATACAGAATCCATTCTGGGATCGTCGTATAAACACACAGGGACAGTCTTCATTGTTCGTGTAGCCTTTCTTGCAGAGAAAGTCGCTTAAGCGATTATACCATATTCTTCCAGATTGTTTCAGTCCATACAATGACTTTCTGAGTTTCACACAGTACAGGTTTCTATTTGCTCTGTCTTGGTTCGAGAAAGGGATTCCTTCAGGGACTTTCATATAAATCTCCGAATCCAAGTTTCCATAGAGGTATGCAGTTACCACATCCATCAATTTCATTTCTAAGTTCAAGTTCACTGCCATTGAGATCAAATATCTAAAGGTAATTCCACCCATGACTAGGGAGTATGTTTCTTCATAATCAACTCCAGGACGTTGAGTGAAACCTTGTGCTACCAGCCTTCCTTTGTATCTCACTACTTCGTTTCTTTCATTTCTCTTTCGAACAAATATCCACTTATGCCCTACAGGGTGCACATGGGGAGGTGTGCGGCATATGGGCCCAAACACCTCTCTTTTGTTCAAAGATAGCAATTCCGTTTCTATTGCCTTCTTCCAATCTTCCCAATTTGATCTTTTCTTACATTCAGCGGGCGATGCAGGCTCGGGATCAAGATCGATGATTGTGGCAAATTTCTTTGCGAAGTAGATATCGATATTGGTTGTGATCCTATTCATGGACTCTCCGGTGTGCACATAATTTATAGCTATTTCTTCATAACCAACATATATCCCAGTCTTACGGAGGGGCCCCATTGCTGTACGATGCGGAGGGGTTATAGGTACATAAACCTTGCATCCAAACCTCCTGAGATGAGAAATTTTCGGTGGTGACCCTTGCGCTAGTTGCATAGGTGAATGGATGTTGTAGGCCGATGGTCTAAAGTTGATGAGATTTGCTACATGTAGGAATGCATGTCCCCAACATGTAGTTGGCAAATTACAATTCTGCAAAAGGGGTCAGACAATAAATTTAATTCTCTTGATTAATACCTCTGCCAGACCATTCTGGGCATGGACATGCGGTACCGAATGCTCAACTGCAATCTCTATTGCCATGCAATAATCATCAAATACCTTTGAAGTAAATTCTCTGGTGCTGTCCATTCTGATGTACTTGATGTGATGATCAGGGAAGACATTTCTGATGCGAATTATTTGCGAGATCAGCTTTGCGAAAGCATGGTTTCTTGTGGACAATAAACCCACGTACGATCATTTCGAGGAAGCATCAATGAGCACCATAAAGTACTTAAATGGCCTTGAAATAGGCTGAATGGGACCGCAAATATCTCCCTGTATGCGTTCCATGAATGCAGGGACTTCATTCTTCACTTTCAGAGTGGAGGGTCTAGTAATTAATTTCCCGGTGGCATATGTAGGGCACACAAAATCTTCGTGATTCGAGAAATTCTTTACATTAATTTTATGCCCTTGAGAATTGTTGATTATATTTCTCATCATTCCAAGATCTGGGTGGCCTAATCTGTCATGCCAGAGATAGAAGAGTTCAGAGCTTCTAAATACTGTCTTCAGGACAGTGTAGGCTGCAGGTGTCTTGATGTTGGTATATTATAGCCCAGTTTTTAGTGAAGAAAGTTTTTTAATACCCTTTTGTTATTCTCTTCGCGCTTCGTAATGAGTAGTTATTCCTTACCGTACTTTCTTCAGTCTCAATGTGGAAACCATTGGCGCGAATATCCTTAAAGCTTAGGAGAGTTCTAGTCGATTCTGCGTACAATAAGACTTCTTCAATGACCAAAATTGTACCCATTGGAAGTATAATTGTGGCTCTTCCGGAACCAATTATGCATGTATCGCTTCCGACGATTGTCGTAAGGCTGCCAGCATTCTTACGAATCGACTGAAAATACTTAGTCTCTCTTATTATGGTATTCGTTGTGCCGCTGTCGGCTAAGCACACTTCCTCCATAGGGCGCTACATGCGTTCTAATATAAGCTATTTTATTAACATGTATCAGAAGGCATTCAACATATAAATAAAATACTCCAATATCAGAACATGTCATGCCATCATAAAATGAATAAATGAATGAATTATTCAAAATCATCCAACCATCACGAGAAAACAAAAGCTAAAGTATCATCCATGCAAGTTCTAACTTGTCCTTTTAACACAAAATAAATGACAATTAAAATCTAATACATTCTATGCATCAGACTGAATCAACTAGAAAATCAGAGACTTCTTCGGCTATCTTCTCAGGAGTGATCTTCTCTTCGAGAGAAATCATGGCGGTGGCTGCTTCTAGGTCATAAGGGGGTGCTACTACCGGGATGGTCTCAACCTCCATCAACTCAGGCAGTTGCTCAGAATGCTCCCCCTCAACCGCTGCAAATGGGCTTCAGGCTGCCCTTTGCCATCCTTCTTCTTCTGGGCTTGGTGGGCATCAATGACATGCTACGGTTCTTTGCAGATCCGTGACTAATACCCCCACTTGATACACTTGTAGCAATCTTGGTTCTGCTGGCCATAGGTCTTACCACTCTTCTTAGCCTTTTCATCACTCGGAGCATCTGACTTGTCTTTCTAGGCAACGGTCTTACCCTTCTTCCCCTTCCTTTAATCAAGGGCTTTCGCACTTTTTAGCTCCACTACTACAAAAGATGCTATACTGGACGGCTACATCACAGACGGTTCATGCGGAGCCGTCTGTGATTAAACTGTCACAGACGGTTTATACTGGCAACCGTCTGTGGTATTTTCACAGACGGTTATTAACACGAACCGTCTGTGGTAAAACTGACAAACCGTTGTCATATGAACTACAAAAGCTATATTGAGACGAGAGTCAAATTCAAGGCAATTTTATTATAAAAGTGCAAAAAAAAGGGATTCCCAGATTTTAATCTTCTGGGCTTCATATGCTTCTTTGTCGACTTCTGGAGTTGGAGGATCAGCCGCTGTGTTCTCGAATGTCGTCAAGATTGTCCTTGCCCTCTCCACTTCCTCCTCAAGCCTGGGCAAATCATTAGCATGTTCCATAATCTCAAAGAGGATGTCATGATAAGCTTCCTTAGAATCGGCCGATTTTGCTTGATCGGCAAGGTTATCCTTGTGTCTCTGCACTGCCGCAAGATCTTCCTCCGCTTTGCGCATATTGTAGAGAAGAACGTTGGCCTCGCGGCCAACGGAGCTCCCCGGTGGCCGAGTGACGTAATTCTTGCGGAGAAGTTCGTCCTAAGCCTCCGCAACCTGCATCATATCAATCAATTCGGCGTACTCCTTGTAGCCGTCTTGACGATAGTTGCAAGCGGATTGTACTGCATTGGGGTGGAAGGTGGATATGGTCTTCTCAATCTTCTGCTCGTCTATGATATGCTTGCCACCGAGTTGAAGATTGGGACAAATCCTGTGCAAGGTAGAATTGTACTCCCCGACCGTCTTAAAGTCGGCAAACCTCAGTCTGATCCACTTTTGCTCTGCTTGAGGAAAAATGGTGTACTTTAGCCTCTCAAACCGCTTCTTGAGTGCGGTCCAGAGTGCTAGTGCGCTCTTCTCCGCTATGTACTCATTCTTGAGAGTGAGGCAGAGGTGGTGCCTGAGAAAATGAAGTGCTTGATCATTCTCCTCAGGTGTGGGTTGGGCGTCATATGGTCTGCCAATCCCAATAGCCGCGCGGAGCTTCTTAGCTCTAAGCACTATCTCGACATCAGATGCCCACGTCAGATAGTTTTGGCCATGCTGGGCCAGCTCCTCGAACTCTCGGTTCGTGATGCCAGTCATCTACATGTGTATAGAAGGAATAAATAAGTTTACTGCTGGTAAACATGTACAGAATGATTTACTACGGGTAAATAAATGGTATAAAAGATTCTTGTAATGTTCCATAATTTTCTATGCATTTTCTACAAATTTTACTACTAATTTCAGTGATTAAAAGCAATTTAAACAATTATAATTAACCAAAAGACAGTAAATAAATACAAAAAATATAAAAAATAATAATGGCAGAAATAAATATGCTTCCAATTCTAAAAATACTTCAAAATTTGGAATCCCGAGACCCTTTTATGCTAGAATATGAATTTTCAGCGAATTCTACAATTCCCGAGGGTTTCTACACAAATTTTCAGTCCATAGAAACATTTGCGCAATTTCCTAATTTTCTGAGGGGTTTTCTACAAAATTTGGGACCCGTTTGTAAATTTAAGGGCCTGTTTGTAATTTTCAGAATTACCGAGACCGCTCTGCAAAATTCGGGACCCATATGCAAGTTTTTAGGGCCACTCGGCAATTTTCATGATTTTGAAGGACTTTTCTGCAAATTTCCGCCCCCACCCGATTCGACCTCCCCTTTTTTTCATCCGGCCCACTTCTTTCGGCCTGCTTCGGCCCATTTCTTCAGCCGGCCCATCCGCGCGGTCAAAGGGACGGGGTAGGGTTTCCCCTACCCCCCACTTCCAATAGCGGCGTGGGGCGGCGCGCGCAGCGGCGACGCGCGGCGACCGCGACGCGGTGAGCCAAGGCGGCGCGAGCGGCTGCAGCGCGGCGGCGGCGACGCGGCGAAGTCGGCCGGGCGAAGCGGTCGCGCGGCGGCGGCGCTACGCGACGCGGCGAAGCCGAGCGGCGGCGCAGACGGCTGGCGAGCGGCTTTGGGCTAATGGCGCACGGCCGAGGCGGGCGGCGTGCGCGTCTCGCACGGCGCTTCACGCGGGATGCGGCGAGACCGGCGGCGAGGCGCTACGGTCGACTTCGGCGCGGCGGCGGCGGCGCTGTGTGTACGGAACCGGCGCGCCACGGCCTGCGGTCGGCAGCGCACGCGTGCGGAACCGGCGCATCACGGCTACAGCGGCAATGCATGCGCGGAACCGAGGCGCCGCGACTACGGCGACGGCGCTACGGGCGGCCGGCCGAGCCAAGCTTTTCGGCGGCGGCGCGCGCGCCGGGCCAAGGCGCCATGCGCGCGACGACGGGCGACGGCCGAGTCAACCGGTGATGCGATGGCATGCGGGCGGTGGTCGGCGTCGAACCGCGGCAGTCGGCGATCGAGGCGCGCGGCGGCCGCATGATGCTCCGTCGCGATTTTCTTTTTTTCTCTGATCTACAATGAAATCAACATCTACCCCATGATTCAATCTACCGATCGATATTGTACTGGCGACTTCAAGTCTGCTCAAGATAGATTAGGGCGGATTTGCACCGTAGAAAATCAATCTAGAACGCGAAAATTGCGAATTACAACGATCTAGATAATTCAATCTATTAGAACTTCGATGATTATCTTCGATTCACCGGAGCGATCTCGTGCTGATAACACGTTGAGGAACCGTAGCTGGCGACCAGTTCGATCGATTTCTCTGCTTAGAACGAAACAAAGCAATCACAGAAGACAGAATAATTGATTGAAAACACACAGAGAGGTAGAGAGAACTCGTGATCTTTCTTTATTGATTTCTGATTGTGTGTGTACAAAAATATACCAATACAACTCTCTATTTATAGTTTTCGATGAGATACATATCATGGATCAGGGCTGCTGGCCCAAGCCCAGGTTTCCTAACACATTAAACCATTGAACGGCGAACGATTTGTCTAACACGGATGGTTGGATGATCACGAGGGGTTCGGAAGGATGGGCGTCCGATCCCACCACCTCTCCCCTCTCGCCCAACCTGCTGACCTACCCACCCTGTCTGCACTGTTCCCCAGAAGCAGGGAGGGGCGTGGCGAGGAGAGGAGAACAGGAGCCGCCGCCGCAGCCGCCCTCTCCATTGATCCGTAGCCTTCCGCTCCCCCACCGCAAGCTCCAATCCAACGCCCTCGAGCCTTGCTCTGCTCTTTCTCCGATGGCCGTAAGCTCGCGGCTGCCCGCCCCTCCCGCACGCGGCCTCCTCCGCCGCTCGCCGCCGCCCGTCCTCCCCGCCTCGCTCCCCGTGGAGCGCATGCCGCGCCGCCTTGCTCCCGGAGTCCGCGCTGTCTCGGGGAGCACTGGTACCGGCGGATCGCCCGTCCCCAGGCGGCCGCCGGCGCCCGCAGACGCCGCGCCCGTGGCGCCGCCCTCGCCGGCGTCCTCCGCGGCGTCGTCGGCCTCCTCGACCATCGATTTCCTCACCCTCTGCCATCGCCTCAAGGTACATCAACGCCGTGGTCACCGTAATTAATCGCGATTTGATATGTATGCTCCAAGGCAGATGATGCCCTTCCTTCTGTGACCGCATGTACTGCACGACCAGACTGGTGATACTCCTTAGTCCTAGTAACATCTTAGGAGATGCGGAAGAGTGCAAAAAAGATATAATTTCGATATACCTTTGCCGCTGAAGGAGTTTGAAATGATCGGTTGTTAGGGTCAATTATCCATTAAGGGCCTGTTTGTTTCAGCTTCTGGCAGCTGCAGCTACTCCCAGAATCTGCAGCTCCCCCAAACAGTCCAGATTTTCATCCAGATTCTAAGTAGCCAGAAGCTACAGAATCCAGAAAATGAACTAGTAGCCAGAAGCTGGAGTTATCCAGCTTCTCCAGATTCTGACTAGCTAGATACTCACCAGCTACTTCTCAGAATCTACAGCTGAAACAAACAGACCCTAAGTCTCACTAAGGATGCCCTGCTAACAATGTCTAAACTAATCACAGTGTGTAGTGCATGGACAAGGATTTGGATTCCATCCATGCTCTTATGGATATGATGCTTAGATAGTTAGATTAGATCCATCATATTGCATGATTCTGAGGCCTATTGTGCTGTTCACTCGATCTTGTTCTATTCTACAGACCACTAAAAGGAAAGGCTGGATAAACCATAGCATAAAGGGTCCCGAGTCTATTGCTGATCACATGTATCGTATGGCGCTGATGGCATTGATCGCTGGTGACCTACCTGCAGTAGATCGGGAAAGGTCTGTTTATTTTAAATTTTCTTAGCATCGAGGTGCCTTTCCTTCTGATTTTTGCATTCTAGTAATTCTGATACTAACAATGTATCTATTTTGGGATTCCTCTCATCAATCATTAGTTCTCTACTTGCTGCTGACGACGTGTTTATTTTGCCTGAAACAGGTGTATCAAGATTGCTATTGTGCATGACATTGCTGAAGGTAGGCAAAAGAACATCTTATTTTAGAGAAAATTGTTGATTTAATTGTCTATTGGTTGTGCTTATTGATTATGTGTGCTGCACTTCACCTGCCAGTAGCTTATTAGCCTAATTCTGTAGTTCATCTACGACTGTGTGTCACTCTTTTCTTAGCATATTTCAGTTTTCAGAAAAGTACTATTCAAGTATTCAAACTTTTTTTTTATTCGACAGCTATTGTTGGTGACATCACTCCATCAGATGGCATACCTAAGGCAGAAAAAAGCTGGCGAGAACAAAAGGCTCTAAATGAAATGTGTGAAGTTCTTGGTGGTGGACCAATAGGTATCTGTCCATTTGGGACTGCAATTTAGAGTTTATGAAAATGTTCACCAAATTCTAATTTTCTGTTTTGTAGCTGATGAGATCAAGGAGCTGTGGGAAGAATATGAAAACAATTCTTCAATTGAAGCCAATCTTGTAAAGGATTTTGATAAAGTAAGCATACCTCTATTTTTCTGAACTGTCTGCTTGTCACTTCTCTCCAAATTTTGATGTGTTTTTTGCTAATGAATATTAATTTGAGTTTTCTTACACTTGGTGTCTAATTTGGAATATATATCAGGATCATCATTTTTGTCGATATACATGTTTTGTTTGCTTTGTAGTTTGGACACAATACAAATCCAGCAAATTCTATGATTTTTAAGCTTGGTAGAGTATGCACTCTTGGTAAACTTATAGATAAGTGAGTTACTAACTGGCCATTCAAGACTTTGCTTCCAAGTTTGTGTCGGCGTGGAGAAAGTAGACTAGCATATACTCCTTCCGTTGATTAATGTAGGGCATGATTGACTTTGCACAAAGATTAAGGAGGTGATGTAACTGAGAAAGTTGTTAGAGGAAATGCATAAGAGACAAAATAAATACGGGCATTGTGTGGGGGAAAATCATTAAATTTACTTGCATGCCTTGCATTTATCATCAAAACTCCAAAAATTATATACCTTACATTAATCAACAGAGGGAGTAACATTCCTTGTGATGAATGGCCTTATTTACTGATTCACGACTTAAAGAATTCATTAGGTCTTAAGGAGTGCACGAGCTAACCTTTTGGGTTTCCAGATATGTCAAGTTTCCAATACTTAAAGCATTTGAGTTAGTTGATGAATAATAATATTGTTATTATATAAGTGGTGTGTCACGCAATGTACTGTTCATTTGCATCATTACAGTTTACTCTGGTGCATGTTTCTTTTCATTTTTTCTTTGTTTTTATCTTCTGTTTGGTACAGGGGATTTACCTATATTTATTTTTATTTCAGGTGGAAATGATTCTTCAAGCATTAGAATATGAGAAAGGTATTGTACTTTCTGTAACAGTTGATTTGTGTGCATTCAAAAAATATACTGGTTACTGATTTTGACTAGTTTGACCAGGCTATATTATATGTTCAATTTTAAGTGTGCCTGTATGTGAACTCTACCAAGTTGTAATTGGCTCTTTTAGTCTGAACAATCGGCTCGTATGAACAATATGTATGATGAATTATCATGCTTTTTATTGCACCATTCCTTACTTTGCTATTGCAATAGTAATGCAAAGCAAAACGCACATAAGTACCTGGGTTTTGAAAGCAAGAACTTTGGAATGAGTTGCTCTCTTGTCACATAATAACATCAAACAACTTCAGGCACACAGTAACTCATTCTTACCTGCCTATGTTGTCATCTTACTCATCTTGTACATATCTAATGTATTAATCCATTTATGCCGCTAACTTTGCCCATCTTGAAATTTTGCAGAACATGGCAAAGTGCTAGATGAGTTCTTTATCTCTACTGCCGGTAACGTTATTTTTTTTTTTTTTTGGCAATTGCCAAAGAGGCCATAAAAAATTTGAAGTTGCCCCTTTTGTTAATTTTTTGTAAAACTTTTCATTGCAGGCAAGTTCCAGACAGAGATTGGCAAGAGCTGGGCTGCTGAAGTGAATGCAAGGAGAAACAAGAGATGCGGAAAACAGAAGTAGGGGATTGCTTTATACAGCCCCCACTGAAACGTGTCATGACGGGGTGGTATGGCGAGTTGCAGACTCGAGAGTCCAGAAGCCAACTTCAATACAAACTTAACCGATTGCCGTAGCACTGTCTAGCCTTGGTAGGGAATAACGGAAACGGCACTGTCGAGAACTCGGGATGTAAGTTTTTTTAGAGCTCAATGGGCTGAATTTGCAGTGAGACTTGCTTACTAGTTTGGTATCTAGGGAAAGATATGATTTTGTTAACTCGGGAAATAAAAAAAAAAAAGCTGATGCTGCTGCCCTCATCGGTTGATCAATCGTGATGATTAGAGTGTCGTAGGAGAATTGCACAATTAGCTGAAGCTTTTCAATGCCCACGTGCCGTTTCGGAAATCTAACCCGAGGCGACAGCCATGGGCTCTAGCCAGCACGAAACGGCGTCGTCGTAATTGCAGTGTCCGATAGGATTATACATGGATACAAACAACAGTACGTGACAGAGGCCGTACCTGAGCGTGGCACGGCACGGATCGGAGTTGGAACCCGACTCGAACGCAATCTTAGGGTGCATCCATCTATAAAGCCAGCCGGGCCGAGCCGCAGAACCCTGTTTGGCAACGGCTTATGAATTTTAGCTGAAATTTTTGAATTTTTGCTGTTTACGGTATAGATTACGAAGAGATTGATACTCACTTACAATTTTAGTTGGTACAGATGATAGGCTTTTGTTGGATCGAAAACGGCAACAGAGGGGGGTGAATGTTGCTTCTAAAAAAAATCTCCCCTGAAGTATCCACGAATGAGCTCTTCTCCGATAGTTATACGAACTATGAAGAAGATAAGCTTAAGCACAATAAGAACTCAAACTACCAGAGAAAGAGGCAATGCAGTGCAAAGCTTGCCGAGAAGCACAAAGACCAACTGAGAAAAAAAGAAAATGCAGACCGAGAACTTCAACCAGAGCTATCTTTGCTGCCAAAAGAAACAATCTGAAAAAGGAAAGGTTGTAGCAGCCGAACTGAAATAAGCAAGTAGCAGCAATTTAATTAAGACCAACTAAAACCCAACACAAGGAAGCTGCAATGAGAGACACAAAAGAAGGAAACTTGTCACACCGAAATGCAAACATTGGTGCCAAAAAAGACAAAAGAGCGCCATGGCAGTTAAACTTTGTCCTGGCTGCTGAAAACAAAGAAGCGCGTAAGGTGACTCGCAACCTGCATAAGGAATGAAGGCCCCAAAGCTACCAACCGAAAGGAAGAAGGGCAAAGCTGAAAAGAGCTTTGCCGCCAAGAGACAAAACTACTCACGCAAGAAGCTTTGCTGCCAACAAAACCGAAAAAGTACTTAATGCTGTTGGCACAGCATAAATAAGATGCTTCACTACCTGTCCGAGAGCATTGAATAGCCTACTGAAATCAGAGGATTGACAAAAAGCCTTGAATCAAGAACTAAGAACTTGACAGAACCTGCAGCTTGAGATGACAACCAAGGGAACCATAAACAAAACAGTGCCAAAGGAACTAAGCTAGATAAAGATGGATTGAAACTGAACCTTCTAAAACAAATCATCCAAGAGGTAAAACACAGAGCTAGCCCGAGATTCAGAAGAGGAGAAAAAGAACAGAAAACAAGCACATACAAACACAAAATAACATAGACAGAAGAACTCAAAACAGTACTAGAGCTGAAAAATAAGACAGAGACATGAAAGATTAAATGAGAGGAATGATTACATCAGTTTACCCCATCTCACAACTCAAGAGGATCACCCAAAATAAAACACAAGTGCTGCCCCTAAAAGACCCTTACAACTCATGTATGGAGAGAACCAAATAAAAACCCTAACTTTCACACACCTCTCTCACCCTCCTCCACTAGAGAGCATCCTCTATTTATAGTCTCCACTAATGGGTTTACATCACACTTTACCCATTAGCTCTCAACAACTCATGGCACTTTATCCACAATCCACTTCCTTTAGTGCAGCTTTGCGTATTCACCAAAACGCCCCTCCTGTACCTTCCGGGAAGTTTCCTCATTTCTTGCCGCCCAAGCCTCGCAACCACCTCGAGTCCTCGTCGTCTTCAGCACACCTCGACCACTTTGACCTCGGCACCACCTGCGCCTAGTCCGGTCATCCCGTGTCTCGCCACGACTCCGTCTTGATGTCCTGCAGCCATCACAGACAATAAACAAATCACATAGCATCGCTCAAAATATTATAACCATACAATACCGTCAGAAGAAAAGCTCAAAGCCCGAACCGATCGAAACGAAAAAATAAACGACTTAAGCACGTTCGACCTAGTTCGACAAAGTCCGACCGAAACCGATTGCACCGCGCAACGACATGGCCCGAATCACACAAACCAAACTCGACTTTCCTAAAACAGATGTCAATTACTCATCACACAACCGGGGTCACCTCCACATGGTCTATCAGCTTTTAACGTGTAGATCGTTTAACTTGTAGACCCCGTCTTGAGAAAATACTCCGTTTGAAAGTTAGGTACTATAACAAAAGCCAAAAATCGCCAGTTTCGGAGGAAAAGAACATGCCCCCATCGACCAAAGCAAGCAAAGCCTCGTGGTTTTCTCTAGCTTATTCGTATGTAAATCATCGTTGCAAGCCAAGTCGTCGACTCGAGATCGAAGATGCAGATCTCCGTGAAGACCCTGAGGGGGAAGACCATCACGCTTGAGGTGGAGAGCAGCGACACGGTCGACAACGTCAAGGCCAAGGTCCAGGACAAGCAGGGGGTCCCGCCGGACCAGCAGCGCCTCATCTTCGCCGGCTAGCAGTTGGAGGACGGATGCACGCTGGCCGACTACAACGTCCAGGAGGAGTCGACGCTGCACTTCGTCCTCTGGCTCCGGGGCGGCACCAGGATCAAGGTTAGGAGGACTCAGGACGCTCACCGGCAAGGGCATCGACGTCGACAAGCCCTTGGACACGTTGGATAGGATCAAGGTGTGCATCGAGGAGAGGGAGGGGATGTGGATCCGAAGAGGGCTACTGAGGTGCACAAGATATCAGATCCATTTTTTTTTGTATAGGTTATGTAAATTTAGGTATAAATTCTCAACAAAAAAAATTGAAGGACATCTACCCAACCCAAAAATTAAAGCTCTCGACCTCTCGCTCATAGGCGGATCCAAATAGGGCTACTGGGGCACACAGGACACTAGATCCAATTTCATTTTATCTATTATATAGCCTATGTAAATTTAGGTGTGAACTCCCAATAGAAAAATCAAAGAACACCTAACTAGTCTAAAGATTAAAGCTCTCGGTCTCCTGTCTCCCACTGCTCCACTCAGTGCTTCTGCAGTTGGGTCTAAGACAACACCAATCAAAACATAAGATACGCAGCTTAGCATATAAAAGTACAATCCAACTGACATAAGTATAGTCCAAGACGCTCGGCCAGCCAAGCTAATCTACGAAGGAAAGATAGTAGGCAAAGGTTGTATAAGAAATTTTTGTACGAATAATCTATTTTTTATTTGAAATTACAGAAATATACCCACGGAAATTTTTTTAATAAAAATAGACTCCAGTCGCCCAATGGGTATTTGTAAAAGTGTAATAATAAAGTCTGTTTTGCATTACAAGCCTAATTAATGGCAAGGGAGCAACCGTAATGCAAACAAAAAGTAGGGACTTGAAGCCCCTGTTTTTTGTTTGCGTCTTCAGTTGAATTTTAAATGGGCGGTAAGCTCAGGTAGCTCCGTGAGATCTTCTGGCGCTTCGATCGGCACGAACGGAGATGGCAGCCTGACGCTGCTGGGGCTCGCCGGGCGACGACTTGAGCGCATGCGTGGACGCGCCAACGGCAAGGCAGCTGCTGGACGGCCTCGTCCGCCGTGCGGCTGCTCGAGGTCTTTCGATGAAAGGCACATCCTCTGTGGCGGCGGAGCTGCATGCCGCGATTGATGCCGTTCGTGGACGATGCGTGAACCTCCTGTATCCTGTTGAAATAGTTCGTTTGATCGGCTCCTCGCACCCTCAGCCTCTAGATCGCCACGCCACTACTTAAGTTTATGGGAGTGCTTTGGTGGTCGAGATATTGGTGACAAAAAGTATAAGCCATGCATGCGAAAATTAAAATGATTTCTCTCTATCCCTCCCTCTCTCTCTCTTAATTCGCGTACCTGACCAAAACACGCCTAAACTGCTTCTATGCCCGGGCTTAAGTTATAGTAACAAAAACAGTAACATGGTTACTTAAAAGCATGTTCTATTACACTAGCAACTACCAAGGAAAAAGTAAGATCGAACCATATTTAAGTCTGTTATTTGACCAATAATGTTCAGCAGCTTAAAGATATAACATTTAGCGTAGGAGTGTAGAATGTAGATGAATAGTTTCGATTCAACAACATGACGATACAGATATTAGGACTCAATTAGTTCAACAAGAGAAGAACACAAAATTCAGTTACATAATAATAAATTACTTCTCCATTTTCAATTCATGGCGAACTGTTCGGAATCTCAAGATCTCGACTAAGTTCTACAATCACGGGCAAAGTTACAAAATTACTGATCACTAACTAAAAATTATCATCAGCTCAATGTCGCAGAAAAGAAAGGACTAACAACACGTCACTCACAAGCTGCACCTTACTAAAAAAAGGGATCCGCCTTGGGTTAACCGTGAAATGTTACCAAAAACATTCTTGTTCCTTTACGTGACTACTGGAGCCATATCCATCCTACCTGAACCACCATCTCATGCCGGCATTTATCGGGTCATGAATAAAAGGGGTGTAACGGTGGATATAGGGGTTAACTGTCCGTCCAATTTTAAGCCAGATGGCTCTGTGATAACCAGAAGTGAAAGGAGAGTGATACATGAGCTTCAGCAACTGCAATACCGGATAAAGAGAGTAAGGAATTTGCTGAGATATCATATTCTTCCAATATAGTAATAAGTTCATCTACAATCGGAAATACAAAGAAAACATCATGCAAGTTCTTCTTTTGTCTTCAAACAAACAAGTGTTATTTGTTCGATTGAGCAAATAAAGTTTATTGGTACTTCTACGAAATATTCTAAAAATGTAGCTGCTGCTACTGGTTACAATTATTTAGACCAAATGATATCGAGTCTAGCAGCCTAAGTCACTGCCCTTGCCACTTACATCTTTACAGTTCAGGAAACCAAAAGCAGTAAAGTGCTATTGTCGGACAAAAAACAGTACTGACTACAGCACCAAGCCGACACCAGAGTTTGACAGAATAGCAGCAGCAACAATCATTGCCTAGACCCTCTTCTAAATGCAAATGGCATATACTGAAAGCCATCCATCCATATTTCAGTGCACACATCACCAACATTTTACTATATTGATGCTATGCAGGTTTATACGAGTGCACTACAAAATTAGGTGTTATACTGTTTTGTATTGAAAGCCATCCATCCATATTTCGGTGCGCACATCACCAAGATTTTACTATATTGATGTTATGCAAGTTTATACAAGTGCACTACAAAATTAAGTGTTAATACTGTTTTGTATTGAAAGCCATCCATCCATATTTCGGTGCGCACATCACCAATAATTTGCTATATTGATGCTATGCAAGTTCATACTAGTGCACTACAAAATTAAGTGTTATACTGTTATGTGATACTTTTTCATTTGTTGTAGATTTCAATGAGCACTTGCCATAGGGGAAATTTTTTGCAGCAACTAATATATCATTATATTAGTGATCAAAAGCTATATGTCAATTTAGGATCAACAGTCCTAAGGTGATGACACATTTTATAGATTACAGTATAATCTGCGAAAATGTCAACATTGCAGTTAATAGAAAACAAGAAGTAGATCATTTGGAGAAATTAGTCAATATTTATGCGGAACCTAACCTGCCAGTACATGAATGTTTGCATAGCATTGCGTTGTCGCCTGCACAAGTAATAAATAAAATTAAAGTCTAGTGGCTAATAGGAGGAGGGAAATAAAAAACGAAAATGCTAGGGTCTACTGACGAGAACAGGGATAAGATCAAAAGAAAGCCCAACAAAATCTCTGCATTTGAACTCAGAAAGTTGACTGCAGTAATGTTTGCCTCAACCCATGTGCAAGGTTGCTCCAGGTATGTCCTACAAATTAACAACACACATAATTGTTATAATCCATTCACCAGCATGTTCAACAGAAAACATATTACAAGCTGATAGCAGCATTCATTTCACAGAAAATGGTTGTTTTGCATTTTTATCAGCTTGTTACTGTTGTAAACTAGCACAACAAAATGAGTAACCATCCGTCGGAAAGAGGTCAGACAGCGACGATTTGAAGTAGAACAGCGATAGGTGAAGAGAACAACGATTGAGGAAGGAATAGATCTAGAATAGCTGATCAAGAGAACGACCACAGCTAGACTTTAGAGACTAGAGACTTGTTTATTCATCTTTGCTTGAGCCAAAACAATTACATCACATATACTTTTATATAACTAGTCTAACTTGGCCCCTAAGGCAACTACTACCATACTATGAAATTAACTTTCCTAATCTTCCTTCTAGCCGAATCCTAATCTCCTTCCTGAAAGGTACTTACTAAAATATCCTCAAGAGATACTTGACCAACTACGAACGTATCTTGAAGGGATACATGACTAACATATCTCCTAACTTTAGAGACTAGAGACTTGTTTATTCATCTTTGCTTGAGCCAAAACAATTACATCACATATACTTTTATATAACTAGTCTAACTTGGCCCCTAAGGCAACTACTACCATACTACGAAATTAACTTTCCTAATCTTCCTTCTAGCCGAATCCTAATCTCCTTCCTGAAAGGTACTTACTAAAATATCCTCAAGAGATACTTGACCAACTACGAACGTATCTTGAAGGGATACATGACTAACATATCTCCTAATCATGGGTGAACAGTACACACATGCTATAGTAACGATGGTGAACAGTGTGCGCGCTACAGTAGCTATGATAAACAGTACACGTGTACTACCGTAACCGCGCACGTAACAGTTACCATGCAAAATTCACACACATAAACCATTTCTGTTCTGTGTTTCACAATGAATGGACTAGGATGTGTTCAACTGTTGTGTTTGCCATTGCATAAAAAGGCTACAGAGAGCACCACCGAGACTGCGCCATTCACTAGTGTATGCAACCCCAGAGAGATGAAAGTAACTTATGTCATATACTCGTATAATAAAAAAAATGAAGTCAAGACAACAACTTAAACCATGAATAGGCACAAATTGATGAATAAGTCCCTGTACTGTGGTCTTTGTGGGGCTGTGGTAGTTTTTGTTTTTTTGACTGCTTTAGGACAGCATCTGCTTTTAGGACAGCATCTGCTTTGCTTTAGGACAGCATTCGCTTTTAGGACAGCATTCTGCTTAGGACAGCATCGCTTTTAGGACAAGATCGCTTTAGGACAGCATATTGACCGCTTTTAGGATAGCATCTAAGATAGCATCTTAGCATATGCTTGGCTGGTTCTCAACCTATAATTTGTATCTCCAACCCTCAAAGTTGGCATGGCATTGTGTGAGAAATAAACAAGAAAACTTGCCCCATCTCCTAGTGTCATCCTCTCCATGAGAGTAAGGATCTTGCTATCACCAAGAGCAAGAGTCCAATGACTAACAAGTGGTATCGAGCCTTAGTATCCTGTAGCCCGAGCATCTCCCGCTCATCTCCTTCTCCGCCACAAAGAGCCTCACCCAGAGTGCAGCAGCAGCTCCATTGTCCCCGCCACTCTCTCCGGAGACGGCGGCGGCTTCGTCAGCAGCCCTCTCTCCACGCATGCCCCAAGCGCGCCATGTCCGCAGGCGCTCTCGGCCTTCGGCCGCTCGAGCATGCGGCGCGGCGAGACGGCCGAGCTTCGTCGCGCAGAGCAGCCGCGAGCGAAGCGGTGGCGAGACCGCGCGCGCGGTGGAAAGGGCGTCAAGGCCGGCGGCGAGCCGGGCAGCAGCCAGCGGCGAGGCGGAAGCAATGGCGGCGGCAGATGCAGCGGCAGGGCGGCGGAAGCAGAGGTCAAGGCTTCTGCGGCAGCAATAAGCAGCTCCGGCCGTTGATGACATGCGCCGACGCGACCTCACCGCTGGAGAGGAGGCGCGCGCAGGGCGAACGGCGCAATGGGCGGCCGCGACGCCACGAGCGTGGCGGCGGCCCGCAGCGCGGACGCGCGGCGGCGCTCGGCGAGGCGACACGGCGGTGGCGCTCGGAGGAGGCACGCGACGGCGGCGGCGACGGGTCGACGGAGCGCGGACTCACAGCAACGCGCTCTCCCGCCGCCGATGCGTGGTCACCACGAGTACCGGTCGTCGTCGAGGACGTCGGCCCGGCGGCGGTGGCCTACCTCACCAAGACCAACTACGCCGAGTGGTCTGCGGTGATGAGGTGAAGCTCCAAGCGCGCATATGTGGGATGCGACCGATGACGGCGACGTCGACTATGACCAGGACGACGAGGCGTGGCGCGGCACGAGCGCTTTGGGCACCTTCACTTCGAGGCCCCGGCGGCTCGGTGCCACGGAAATGGTGCGAGGGCCGCCGTGCCTTGACCATGTGGAGCGCTCTGCGGCGTCTGCGTGTTGACGGCGCAGGCGACTCCCTTTCCCAAAGAGGCGAGTTTCCGAGCCAAGGAGAGGCTCGAGCTCGTGCACGGACTTGTGTGGCCGGTGACACCGCCACACCGGGAGACGACGCTATTTCCCGCCGCCGTCGACGACCTCTCCCGCTACATGTGGGTGATGGTCCTCGGCGGCAAAGGAGAGGTCGCGGACGCCATCGCGCACGCAGTCGCCGCGAGGCGAGCGCGGCCGCAGCGCTGCGCGTCTTCGCGCACGGACAACGGCGGCAAATTCACGCGGCGCCGGTCGCGTCGCATCATCACCGATGAGGGCATTGGCGCCACTACTCCGCGCCGCATGCCCGCAGCGAAACGGCGTCGTCGAGCGCGCAACCAGCGGTTGTGGGGATGGCTCGGCCTCCTCGCGAGGGGATGCCGGCCGTCTTCGGGAGAGCGGTGGTGATCGCCGTCTACATCCTCAACCGCCGCTTACTAAGGCGCTCGGCGGCGGACGCCGCACGAGGCTGGCATGGCGCAAGCCGGCGGTCTCCCACTTGCGGGTCTTCGGCTCCCTCACGTTCGCCGCGAGCTTGGCCACATCGGCAAGCTCGACGGCAGAGCACTCGGGAGTGTTCATCGGCCACGCGAGGCTCGAAGGCCTACCGCATCCTCGACCACTCACACAACGCCCGCATCTCGCGTGACGCCGTGTTCGACGGCGGCGGGCGACGGGACAAGGCGGTGGACGATGATTCGCCTCGACTCGTGGACTTTGTTGTCGACACGCCCACTTCGAGAGCGGGAGCTAGCGGCTCGTCTTCACCGAGCTCGCCCACCTCGACACCTTGCTCGCCACGGCCCGGCGAGTGCTCCACCACGCCGGCACGCCACGCCCCACCCTTCACCACCGGCCACCACTCTCCGCACCGCGCCACACCACCGGAATCGGCCCCAACGCCTTCACCCACGATGAGGAGCGATGGTGGAGTTCGCTACTCGCCGTCCCACGACGAGACCGCGCCGACGCCTACCACGACGACGAGCCTCGCGCTTATCGTACCATGGACAACATCCTCGCGAGCCGCCCGTCCTCGGATCGGCGCAGCGCGATCGCGAGGCGAGCCGCACTTGGCATGCGACGACGGCGAGCCCCGCTCGCCGAGGCGGAGGAGACACGGCGTGGCGTGTCGCGATGAAGCGAGAGATGGACGCCGCCGAGCGAACCGGACGTGGGAGCCGGCGGATCTTCTGCCGGCCACCGCGCGATCACCCTTAAGTGGGTGTTCGCCGAAGCGGATGGCCGGCGCCATCGCTCAACACAAGGCTCGCTTGGTGGCACGAGGCTTCGTGCGGCGAGAGGTCGACCGATGACGCCGCACCCGTCGCACGGATGGAGTCCGCGCGACTCCTCCTGCGCTAGCCGCCCAGAAGGTGGCGTGTTCATCACATGGATGTCAAGTCGGCATTTCTTAACGGCGACTTGAAGGAGGAGGTCACGTGCATCACCGCCGGATTTGCGATCCCCGGCAGGAGGCAGGTGCTCGCTCGCGCAAGGCCCTCTATGGCTTGCGACAGCACCGAGGGCGTGGAACGCTAAGTGGACTCCACCTCAAGCAAATGGGGTTCCAGCAGAGCGCACACGCAGGTCGCAGCTCACCGCGGGCAAAGGCGCAACGCCTGGCGGTGGGTGTCTCGTCGACGACTTGGTGATCACCGCACCAAGGATGCGAGGTGGCGGCATTCAAGGAAGAGATGAAGGCCACCTTCCGGATGAGTGACCGGGTCTCTCCTTCTACTTAGGATCGAGGTGCACCGGGATGATTAGGGATCACGCCGACGCATCGCCACGCCAAGCGCGCCGTTGAGCTAGCCGGGCTCACCGATCGCAACCCGCCTCTCACTCCATGGAGGAGAGGGAAGGCCGAGCCGCGACAAAGACGACGGAGAGGCGGACGCCACGCAGCACGGCGTCTTGTGGGAGCCTTCGCTACCTCGCCCGCACACGGCCGGACTTGGCATTCTCCGTCGGCACGTTAGTCGGTTCATGCAACGACCGACGACGAGCATCGCAGGTCGTGAAGAGGATCATCCGCTACGTTGCGGGGACTCTTGACCACGGCCTCCATTACCCGAGGTGTCCGCCGCGGCACGCCGTCGCATGCACAGCGACCACGCGGCGACATCGACACCGGCAAGAGCACAAGCGGATTCTCTTCTTCCTCGGCAAGTGTCTCGTTCATCGGCAATCGATCAAGCGGCGGTGGTGGCCTGTCACCGTGAGGCCGAGTACATAGCGCTTCCACCGCTCGACTCAGCACTCGGCTCGCTCGATCGCTGGTGATCTCTCGGGCAGGACATCGGCGGTGGAGCTCGGGGTGGACAACAAGTCCGCTCTAGCCCTCGCAAAGAACCCCGTTTTTCATGAACGAGCAAGCACATCCGGTGAAGTACCATTTCATCCGAGGTCGCTGGATGAAGGAAGCATCAAGGCAAGCTACATCAACACCACGGATCGCTTGCGGATCGCTCACCAAGCCTCTTGGAAGGATCAAGTTCCTTGAGCTCGCTCCAAGATCAGATGGTTCAACCCTCCCACAAGACGACGCACAAGACTTAGGGGAGAATGATGAATAAGTCCCCTGATCGTGGTCTTTGTGGGGCTGTGGTAGTTTTTATTTTTTGATCGCTTTAGGACAGCATCTGCTTAGGACAGCATCTGCTTTTGCTTTAGGACAGCATCTGCTTTTAGGACAGCATCTGCTTTTAGGACAGCATCTGCTTTAGGACAGCATCTGCTTTTAGGACAGCACCTGCTTTAGGACAGCATATTGACCGCTTTTAGGACAGCATCTAGGATAGCATCTTAGTATATGTTTGGCTGGTTCTCAGCCTATAAATTTGTATCCCCAACCCCTCAGGTTGGCATGTCATTGTGTGAGAAATAAACAAGAAAACTTGCCCCATCTCCTAGTGTCATCCTCTCCATGAGAGTAAGGATCTTGCTATCACCAAGAGCAAGAGTCCAGCGACTAACACAAATCATGCCTAAACTATTACTTCTTTATCCTAAAAAGGGTCAATGATAGCATGCATCGTATAATGCATAGAAGACAAGACATTTTGTGCCTAAAAATCTGTCCACTTACCTGTACAGGGAGGAATTAGTAAAATGGCGATGTAGAAATCTGGCTACAGGTTTGAGTGCCCAACAAATTACTGGTACCAAAACAACTGCCAGAAAAGAGTATCTCATTATGCACGATGAAACTGAGATGCTTAGGTAGTAATATGACAAAATTCCATGTCAAAGTAAACAACTCATATGCTTACGCTTCAAGTGCAGTTTAGATGTAAGAAACATAAGGCAGTACATGAATGGTATAAAATCCTTCGATGAAGTTACACGGTGACACCATGCCTGAACAGCCTGCATGTTTCCTGCTCTGGGTAGCTGATAGGAAGGGAGAATGGTAAATAAGTAGTGCAAGGTATCTAAAGTGGGAAGAAGAAAATAATAATTAGAATACTTAATTTCATGTTACCGACCCCATAAAAAGCAAATAAAACATAACCTGTGGTACAGGTTGTGCCAAGAAGTGACAAATGGTAGCCCTTGTATTGCAGTTGTCATGGTGCCATTGGAAGGATGCCAATCAACGCAACAATAAGAACCTGTCAGAAAAAGAAGAAAACAAACGGTGTATGATAAAGATGATGTACTATTTATTAGCTAGAGTATTCTGGACATATCAACACAAAACTGTGTCACTGCTCATCAGTAATACATGGAAGCTAAAACAAAGCATAGAAGATTATTCATTACACAGTAAGGTACTACCACAAGTTGGGGCACTCATACTGATTAAACCTGTATTGATAATTTGATGCAACCCCGAGAAACCTATAAGCTAAAATACACAAACAAAATATGCTAGGCAAAAGTATAGTAGACCCAGTCATTAGGTCGGTTGTTTAAGCAAGAAAGGGACTAAGATCTTGTTCCTAAGAATTATAAAGATCAAATTATCTTCAGCTACTCCAACTCTGGCTGAACACTGAGTTCATCTGGTATAATATATGCTTATTGCTGTAATATAATATGACTAATGGACCCTGACCATCCATTTACTTACGAAGAGTTATGAAACTGAACGTCTTTTAGGCAAAACAGGGCTCTAGATGAAGGTATTCTCATAGAATGCTAGCTTGCAGGCCTGGCTAAAATAAAACATCCTTGGCTTAGCGGTTGGTCTGATTGATGTCTCACTTCCACAATTTAACTGTTGTTCTACACTAACTTCAACTAAGCCTAAACATAATTATGTGGTGGAATAGCCAATTGAAATGGATCTGCTACTCCAGGAGATCTACTAATTGAGACAAGACCAAGATTTTCAGCAATGGATTTATTTCAACATATAGAAAATTTACATGTGATACAGTAATTGCTGAAAAATATATATTTTTGTCTCATTTAAGCCATTTACCCAAGCATTAACGGAAAAATGTAATGACCGCTGATCCAACTGTAATGCAAGTCTGCTTCTTGCTGGTCCAGCAGAATTAGTCCCTACAATATCCATGAAGATCAAATTGGCAGGTGAGAAAGTTATAGATAATTAGGTTTGTACTGGAGACATCATACAAACACAACAATATGATTCTTATCACCTTGATCAGAAGGCCTTGCATTATCGGTATCTGATGTAGATGCTCTCTCTGATGATGCTGAGGACTGGGAAGAGCTGGTTGAAGACATTTCTTCAACCACAAAATCAGGATCCTATAAAAAGAGTCAGCAAGAAACAAATATAAGCTCTTATACAGCCATGTTCTGCATATCCAAGCACAAACAGATCCACAAAAGGCGATAGAAAAATTATGTTAAGTCACTCCACATCACACCTTTAGCATCAATAGCATGATAGAAGCAAGGCAGTTTGCGTAAAAATAACAACAGATTTCAGTGACACGATTGGACCAACAGAATTACAGATACATACAAAATGGTACGGTAATGTCCATCTTACAGAAGTTTCTTAAAGAAAAGGTTGATACATTAATTTACACAATGTACATAGTCCTAAAACAAATAAAACAGCAAATCTATCATTATCTAACTACTATAGAAATTCAATTTATTTGACCCTGCTCACTGTTTCATATACCAATATTTTATTCTATCCTTTCCCAATTGCATTTTTCATAATCGTATATACAGTGTGTTCAAACTTGCATAATGCAAGGAAGTAGACTCACAACCTAGCACACTGACAGAAGTCAGAGAGTCAAATGGGCACAGACCAGGGTCTATGGATCACTCAAATGGGCACTAACAGAGCAGTATCTATTCCTGAAAAGCTTGCTTACCCAAAGCGACCACTGACAGCATCAAAGGATCGCACGCAGAATGTGTCATCTTTCAGATCACCGCAAAATGAGCAAATAGCTTCAACAATGTTTAGCAAGGATGTACAGTCACCTCTGACTTTCTATGCAGAGGTAAACATTCTAAATAATACCAAACAACCTTTTATGAATCTCAACGGATGGAATCTAAATTGTTCTTGACAACTTGAAGAGGGAGGCTAGCTCCGAAACATATCCCGAGGGAGGCAAGAACGCAGTGAATTACTTCTGCGAAAGAAGAGAGAGAAAAAGGAACCTTATTCCCTCCGCACTTCCTATCCTCAAGATGCCTAATTCAGTATGAGAACAGAATCTTTGCGCCATTGCTTCGCCTGCTTCGTCACGAGCTCGAGACCGGCCAAAGAGGAAGACGTAGGTGCAAAGAAATGAGAATCTTGAGCCTCCCCAAGCAATCCTTTCAGAAATCAGACATGGCTCGGGCTTACAACATTCGACCGCTACATTCTCGCACAAGATCCCCCTCACGCATCATACTTCTTGCAAAAAGAAAAAAAAACCGAAAGTTTCTTATGGCCAAACAATTCAGGCTTATGTGGCAGCGGCGCCAGCAAGAGGGGGCAGTTGTGCGCAATGCGGGGAGCCAAATCGGATTTGGGGACTAGCCAAGTCAAATGAGGTACTCCGGTACGGAACAGACCAGAGAATGGAGATAAGCAGCGGCGAAACCTAACCTGCGCGTAAAATAATTCTTGGCTTGGGCTGTTGGAACGGAGCCAATTGCGGATTCCGATGCAGCCCATGCAAGAAGAGAGAGAAGGGAGCGGGAGCTCTCTCGAATCTAGACTCGGCACACTCCGAACCAAAGGCGCAGGGCAGCAGCACAGCTGCACCGGGACAGAGGAAGAAGACTGGGGGGCGTCTCCCTCTCCTTCCTTTTCCACTCTTTCGCAACGCTGATTTTTCTCTGCAATGCAGGCCATTTGTTATCCGATATGACGGCCACTAGCCCACACGGCACGACAGCAAACCACGGCAAAACGGAACGGGCTAACAAGATTCCCCTTTTTTTTTTCTTATTTTTCTGTGACCGAGAGAAAACGATGGGGAGGGGACTCGAGTGGAAAGGAGCGAAGGCAACCCCGCACCAGATCTCGAGAATACCCGAACGAATGCGGTTCACAATGCGACGCCGCCACCGGCGCAGATCGGATGCGCGCTACCGACTCGAAATGCAGCGTCTGAGCAGACTTACGTACTAGTCGGAGCAGTGAGAAATTGGATGGGAGAGTGCGTACGACGAAGCGGCGGTAGAACTTGTGCTGGAGGTGGGCGCCGACGTGGGGGTGGGAGGCGAGGTGGGGCGGCACGGCGGAGCTGGCCCGGTACTGCGCCCACCTCGGGTCGCGCTCGTAGTCGTACGCCTCGGCAGCCGACGACCACGACGGTAAGGACGCCTCGCCCATTTTGCTCCCGGCGACCCGGCCAGGGGGCTGCGGCCTGCGGCAACTCTGTGTGCGCCACTCCACTCGGGTTGTGTGCGCAGCTCACATCTCCATCTCGAGGTGCCACTTGCAGTGTTCTTTTCCTCGGTGGAGGTTTCTGCGTATGCCTTGCAACCAGGCATTGCGGGTTGATTTGTTTTCGTTTGTCTTCTACTTGCACAGTGTGGTCCTTTTTTCTGCGGTTCATATATTTATTTGCGTTTTTTATATACGACAGCGAATGGTGTATATGATTTTGAACTCGAAAAATTATTTGAAAAAATCACTTTAAAAAATTGTCCCATTTATTTTGACTTTCAGAAAAACCAAAAGACCAAATGAACGGGATCTAAGAATACGGTAAACATTGAAAGTTTTTCCGATTTCAATAAAAATTAAATTGTTTGTTTAGAAACAATTTGGACGGACTATGTCTACAGGTACTAAAGTGGCATTTTGAAGGCAAAGTCTGTAGCACGCACTATGCAGAGCTCGAGTGTGCGGTCTTCTTCCACAACGACTACGGCGGCGGTAAGCAATGGTGAGCGACGAGAGGGGTTCACTAGCCCCCCGGTTGTAGAGGGAGAGAGGGAGGGAGGCGGTGGCTTGGCGGTGGCGGCAAGGCAGTGAGTTGACGGTGGCGCTGCCGGTTGCGGGCTTGGAGGAGGGCGTTGGGCAGTGGCGACGGGTGATACGATACAGCAATCAACTGAATATTAGATTGGACGGGCTGGCACCACGGCGAAGTGGCAAGCACACCGCCAGCCACTAGTGGTGGAAGCGATGGTGATGTCGTGCGGAGTTTTTCCCAAAGGAAGAAGAATGCAAGGAGGGAGAAGAAGACAGTGATGACGACTAGGACTCTGATCCTTCTTTATCTAGGACTTTCATTCATTAAGGTATTTATACCTTCTATAAGTCTCATGATAAACAACATACACAACTTAAATTATCTACCCATATAGAGTGTTTTGTAAATTCTCTTTCATACATTCGCCAGAATTTTTCACTTAAATATTTGTCCACTGCTCATGATTATTCTTCGTGTTTCATATTTTGGCGTGGTTGTATAACAAGTCCTGTAAAGTAGCGGCACCGTACATGGCAAACTCTAAATTGAGCTTCTCGGTTGCCCTCACTATGGACATCTTGATAGGGGCCCGTTTTGACCGCCTTGGTGGTCGATTCAAGTACTACTTTACACGGTGGTTCGAAGAAAAACCAGTTACGAGGTCAAGGAGTCAACACCCATTAATCTCCTTGGAGGCAACCCACTCTACAAAGTAAACAGGATTGTATACACCGAATTCGTCACACCGAACGACCTGATATGTTGACGACACTCTTAACAAATCTTCCATTTCTGTAGCCACTCAAAAGCTCCCCTCAGCTGCGCCATAGAAACCCACTCAAAACACTTGATTAGATGATTAGATCGAAACCTTAGGCAGACACCCACAATTACAGGGTCAGTTGAAGCCGCGTGCCATGGCATCACCGAATAACAGAGCACTGGAGCGGTACAAGAGCGCCATCACGACGGCCACGTCCGTCGTGGGCGCGGCCCTGCTGCTGCGGCGGGTCGTCGCGGACGTCCTCCCCGACACGGCCCTCGGCGCGCTGCTCCTCCTGCCGCCCGCCGCCGCCCGGCGCCACTCCGTGCTCATCGAGGAGTTCGACGGCGCCTTCTACAACCGCGTCTTCCTCTCGGCCAAGGCGTACGTCTCCACCCTCCTCGCCGCGGCGCCCGTGCCGCTGATGAAGGCCAGCCTGCCGCGCGGCGCCGGCGCGGAGCACATCCTGCTCGCTATGCGCCCCGGCACGGCGGTCGTCGACGTGTTCAACGGGGCGGAGCTCACGTGGCGCCTGAGCACCCACGGCGGGGCCGGCAGGCGCCGGGCGGGGGAGGACGCGCGCGAGGTGTTCAAGCTCAGCTTCGACGGGCGGCACAAGGACATGGTCCTCGGCGCCTACCTGCCGGCCGTCATGGCCCGCGTCGAGGCCATGTCCCAGGGGCAGAGGCAGGCCAGGCTCTACAGCAACGAGTGGAGCAAGTGGCGGCCCGTGAGGATCCGCAACGCCTCGACGTTCGCGACGCTCGCCATGGACGCCGCGTTGCGGGAGGCCGTGGTGGACGACCTGGACAGGTTCTTGAGCCGGAAGGAGTACTTCGAGCGGACGGGGAGGGCGTGGAAGAGAGGGTACCTCGTCCACGGGCCGCCCGGGACCGGCAAGTCCAGCCTTGTCGCCGCGATCTCCAACCACCTACGTTTCGACGTGTATGACCTCGACCTCCGCGGCGTCCGGTCCAACACCGAGCTGAGGAAACTGCTGATTCGGATGAAGAACAGGTCCATATTGTTGATCGAGGATGTCGACTGCGCCGTGACGGCGGTGCCGCGGAGTGAAGCGGATGGAGGCTCTGACGGGAGCAGCCCGGCTTCAAAGAATCACAAGGTTAGTTAGCACTAATACAACTCAATTAGCTGTTGCAAGCGGCAATCAACGAAACAAAGCTAGTCAGCACAGTATGCCATGATCTAGGTGTTTTCAGCAGAAATGGTACTTCAAGTTTAGGTAGAAGCCTCCGAGCACGATTTTTTTGGATCGCTTCTTGATGAAGTTTAGGTAAACTGTCGTTTGAAGAGAGCAATCATGATTAAAATATTTCATAAAAAATTACTCCGTTAAAGCGGAGATTCTCTAAAATCTGGGTGAGTGCGCACAGATCAGAACATTGCACAATTTTATTATTTTATATTACTCATGCGTTACTCTAGTAGTACTATTGTTCTGTTATACAAGTGCACAACTCGTTGCTTTACGGAGTAATTTTACAACATTTAAAGTTTTAAACGGAGCTTTGGGTCACTGTCTCGCACTGTCACCGACCACTAACTAAAGAGCAGCACGGCTTTGCTTTGAGAAGCATTTATGAATTCACTACTCACAAAGCGTACTCTGGCACAGCAAGTCACTTACCAACCGTGCGTTGTCTTACCATGTGCCCGTGTACGGCGCAATGCAGGTCACACTGTCCGGGCTGCTCAACATGGTGGACGGCCTCTGGTCCAGCAGCAGCCACGAGCGCATCATCATCTTCACGACGAACCACATGGACCGGCTCGACCCGGCGCTGCTCCGTCCCGGCCGGATGGACATGCACGTCGCCATGGGCTACTGCGGCTTCGGCGCCTTCAAGGAGCTCGCGGCCAACTACCACGGCGTCGACGACCACCACCCGCTCTTCCCCGAGATCGAAGCGCTGCTGCGGGAGGTGGAGGTGGCGCCGGCGGAGGTCGCGGAGAAGCTGCTGATGACCGACGACGCCGATGTCGCCGTTGAGATGGCCGCGAAGCTGCTGAGAGATCGGAAGGCGGGGACTGGGGAAGATGGCGGGTACATAAAACAGAAGCTGCATGTGGGGCCCAGGCGTCCGCGACGGCCCACGCCTGTGCCGGTGCCGGCGCCTCGCCGAGGCGTCGTGGGTGCTGCAAGACGGGTGGTGTTTGACGAGGAAATGGGTGGTTTCTCTCGAGGCCAGGGACGTGGATCAGGATCAGGGCCGCGTGGCCGAGGTGGAGTGCGCGGACGAGGACGGGGACGGCGATAGACGAACTACCGAACTACGAACTGCTACGACAATTCGAAGATGGATGGTGCTACAGGACGGTATATCACTATGGATGTGTTTCAATCTCGTGAAATCCTAGTAGTAAAATGTCCTAAATAATTATGTGGATAAGGAAGTAGCACTCACGTTTTAGGTCATTGCGTTTTTAGAAATCATCATACTCTTGTGGTGAGTTAGTTAAACGATTTGAGTTTGTGCAAGTGTTACGACTGAACTAAGATAAAAGGAGTTATAAATTTCATAGAACCCTATGTTTTGGAGTAAAGGTAATGCAAAATCTTATGTTTTGCAAAAATGTTCAAGGGATCACAGGTTCTTAGATTAAAAGGTTTTTAAAAACCTAGGTTTGATCTATCTCGTTCTATAATTTCCATCTAACGAGATATAATAGGTGGAACCTACTTATCGGTCAGACTAACAAGTAGAGCCCCACCAGTTAGCCCCATTTACCGAATCTGACCCCATCTGCTAACCCCATTTCTCTTCTCTCTTTTTTACTCTTCCTGATAGTAACTATCAACAATAGTGTAGGTAGGCCCGAAAAGGAGGGTGGGTGGTGCTGGCAAATAGGTGCTATTGGTATGTTTGATCTACATATGGGTCCCACTTGTCATATCTTGTTACATGGAATGGAATAGAGCACACATCATATTTTTTGAAACCTTTAAGGCTCTCTTTGATTCAAAGGATTGGTGGATGAAAAATACAGGATTTAGGATTCCAACGGATTGGCTACTATAGTAGGGATGATCCTCACCTAAGCCCATCTAGTCTGTTAAGGGCTAAAAGGTTCAGTGGGATATATACAAGGACGTGTGTACCCCTTTACATGATGCACAACTGTGAGGATATTGTTGTAATCAGAACTCATGGTCATACACACACACACACACTCTGGCCGTGGAGGACGGCCAAGGGGGGGCTAGTTCATTTCTCGTAACCACTCTACTACTCTCCTAACTTACTGTTTGGCCCATAGCCATAACAGCTACTATTCACACTTTTGATTTGTATTAACCGCATCAAGAAATTCTAGATAAATACTACTCATCCCCATGGTTTTATAGGAAAAAATCCATCCACCCCAATCTCTTTGTAGAATTCCTATGCACGAAGAACGAGAGAGCAAACACGCGAGAAACTCACCAAGGCACCACTTTGCTCTGCACCTCCACTGCCATTGCTGGAGTCGTCACTATGCCGAAGTTGAAGGATGTCACCGTCACACCGTGGATTTGGTGCCACCAACCTTCACCTTGGCTCCTACCGCTGCCATCCTTCATCCTGGCTCCCGCCACCGTTGCTCGAGCTAGCATGGCCAACCCGCAGGCCTTTGCTCTTGCACCCGCCTAAGATGGTGCCACCGTACTTTGCCCTCACTCCCACTGTTGCTGCCTGAGTTGGCGCCTTTGCCTTTGCTCCCTCCACCGCTACTTGGTTGTTCCTATGTGGGATGAGAACGTGTGAACAATAGGGATGGGTGGAGATAAGAACATGATGCTTTGTTGGGTTAAATCAGTGTAGGGATGGGGGGGGGCACATGTAAGTGGGCAACTAATGAATTTTATTATATGTTGGTACTTAAATCAGTGTGATAATCTCTTATATTTATACTAAAAGCAAATAGATTACTATTTACTCTAAAAATTCTTGTGTTCTTACTCCTTCAGCGAATCAAACACCAATCCTACAAGATTTCTATGTTTTTCAATCATCTATTTTGTACATGCATTCCTATCGTATTCATGTGTTTTTCTATTCCTACATTTTTGAAATTGTGTGAATCAAAGAGGCCCTAACCCAAGAACCTGTGGTTCCTTGAAAAATTTGCGAAACATGGGGTTTTGCATACACAATCGGTAATATCATTGGAGCTCTTATAATAATAGAGCTGAAGCCTAATATGATGAAGAAAGCATTTTTTTTCTGATTTGGCTCGGGGCCTATTAGATTCGCAGGATTTTAAAAATGCAAAAATATGATAGGATTGTATGTGCAAAACAGAAGATTGAATAACACAGAAATTTTATAGGATTGAGCGATTGGAACGGATGAAGAACAACACATGAACTTTGGAGTGAATAGTAATTCATTTGTTTTTAGTGACACAAGTAGCATGTTTTGCCTTGATCCTATATGTAGGAACAAAAAAAAAGTCTTGTTGAATGTTAATTTTCCTACGTTTCTCCTTTAAAACCGCAAGCAAAGGAATTTTTTACAGCGTTTTTCCTTTGCTTTATTCCGACGAATCAAATCGAACCCTGCGTTTTTTCCCCTTGAAATCGGAGAGGGCCTCGAATCCAGCCTAGCAAGGCCTGGTAAAGTGCACGGAAAGGGCCAGCCCAGAGACCACCCCAACCTATCTTTCGGCACGTTGGCCCCGGAAACGTGGACCAGCACGAGCGCAGCCGTGTCGGCGACGTCGGACCAAAATCACGTCGGTTCCAACGTGTGGTGCGGCCGCGGGATTGGCCCCACCGAGCCGGATGCGGACGGCGACAGCGTTCGCCGCCGCACCCGCGCCCGCGCCGCACCTAGAGCCAGCCAGCTACGCCGCGCAGGCTGTTTCCGCTATGCTACCTGCTCTGGAACATGCGAGATTCTCTCGCGCCGCGCGCCACAAAACTCGCAGTTTTGGCGGCACATCTTTGCGGCGGCTCCACCACCAACCATTTTTGCCCGTACAAAATACCGCATCATCGAGCCATCGGGTACACACTTTCGAGTTTGGTCCATCATTTTCTTTTTCTAAGAAGGAGGTTCTAAGTGTGATTTTTTGTGCTGGTGGAACACCCGGGGTTTCACTTGGAGTTTGGTCCATAATAAATCATTTGAATTTCAGAAAACTCTAGGTATTAGAACATTCGTAACACAAAATCATAGATTTTAAATCACAGGTTTTTTGAAACACTTGATTACACTTGACCTAATTTCATTTCGTATCCCTTATATCACACCCATCTAATATGTTAGGCGCACAAAGAAATTGACGTCGATCACTGCTCAACTGTGATCGTCCAGCCGTTGTGCTGCGAAGACCCAAACTGTGCGAGGGAGGCCATCGCTTCACGCCTTAAGACCTCACGCTTCAGTCTCCTCGCCACGTTGTTAGGTGCAGTCATGGCACTAGGTGAACACACGGCCTTCACATCCCACTCTTTGGCCGCTAGCTCGAGATTTCTTTGTGGCCCAACATGCTAGACAAGTAGGATATGGATTAAATGTAGAAATTTGTAAAATCTGTAGTTTTATGTTACTAATGCCTTAATACATGGGGTTTTCTGAAATTTAGTCTAATCATTTTGTTTTAAAGAGGAGAGATTCTGAGAGCCTATTCTTTTTGACTAAATCTTATGACTTTTGGCTGTGGTTTGTGGCTTTTAGTCTGTTTATGTGAGAGATTACAGAGTAACAAAAACCCATTTGCTGTTTTTGCCGATATAAATGAAATCGGCACAATATGTACTATAATTAACTAGTAGACCCTATTTTGAAAAGATACTCCGTTTAAAAGTTAGTTACAGTAGAAAAGCCGAAAAGTAGTTTTTAGAAGCCGAAAAGAATATGCCTAACTCACGCAGAGAGAGAGAGAGAGAGAGGTTGATTTTCTGAAATGTGATTTCTTGTGCCGGTGAAACGCCGGCGGATTTTTGTAATTGCCTGCAACTCCAGCCGTGCGTGTTTACCATCAATTCATTCACTAAGCTGTGAGCAAATGAATAATCTACAATTTGCAGTCTAGTGTAACTGGTGAGTAGATTTTCAGCTAGACAGGATCACATCACCATCTGCATAGGGGTATACGGGCGGATTCGATTCGGCCCAAGCTTTTTGGCATATGTACGGTGCTATAATATCTCTTTTACGAATAAGTGGAATTTAAAAATCATAACCTAAAAACTACAGTAAAAAGAACCGACCCTACAGCTTTAACGATCCGACAAACCTTTTGGAACAAAACGCAAACACCGAAAGGATACCGAGGCAAGGAAGCAAGCAACGGAAAATTTCGCCACGTTGCGCTCGCTTCCCCCACGTCGTCACGCACTCGCGCTCCCCGCCCCTATTTAGGCCCCACCTCACGTCCCCCCGCGTCGCCCCATCCCTCCCCGCTCCGTTGCCTTCCCCACCCACCCAAACCATTTCGAATCTCTCCACCGCCCGCCGACCCTTCTCGGACCTTCGCCTTGTCGCAATGCAGCCTCCCTCCGGCGACGCGCGGGGCAGCGCCGAGGCGGACGCGCTCCTCGCGCGGAGCGACTCCGCCGGCCGCTCGTCACCGGTGCAGTCCGCGTCGCCGAAGCCCCCCGGCTGGGGTGGCCTGAGGCGGCAGTCGTCGTTCCGCCACGACGTCGGCCACGCCGCCTCCGAGACGTACCTCGTCACGCGCCTCACCTTCACCCTCCTCCAGTGCCTCGGGTAATTCGCAATCTCTTGCCTTGCCCGTCTCGATGAAGTACCCCAATTAACTAGTCAAAGGGCGGATGCTGCGATGTACTAATACATGCGGCGCGGCGGTGACGGTTTTGATGCTGAAACTTCTGTTTTAGGAAAGTTCCTGATGTTTTAGTGGTTGGTAAGGTTCTAAAAATCGGTCTTGTAGTGATTATATAACATAATCGGTCTACTCGTTACTTGTATATGGCCAAGTATACGGCCTAGTAGACCCGTTTTTAGATCATCTGTGGTTGGTGAGATGGTTGCGCCTTTCATAGGGGAGAACATCAGGGGGTGTTTGATAAGGGCGGATGACGCAATTGCGTGTGGAACTTTATCGACAAGTGAGATGTACTAGGAGTTAAGCTTCGGGGACCACAAGACTGTTCAGCGTTTTGGAGTTGCCCTGGCGTGCAGACTGTTGTTGCCTAACAAACCATTTTTTTCCTGAAAAAAATAGCGCACCATTTTTTTCCTATTCAAATACTCCAGTATACAGGAGTACATGCTGATGCAGTCACCCCGTACAGTCAATTAGTCATGTAGTTCACTTCTTGGTGTTCCGTGCAAATTGCACTCTTGATCTGGATCTGTTGATCAATTAACGCAACTATTATTGATTGAGCGGTTTTCCTATCCTTGAGGAGGTACCAAGAGGTACAAGGTACCAAGAGGTACCAAATTAGATCCAGCCATTCAATCAGTGTGATCAACGGCTCAAAATTTGGTACCTCTTGGTACCTTGTACCTCTTGGTACCTCGCGTCCGCACCACTAGGTATCGCCAAATCTCAGCCGTTCGATCAGTGTGATCAACGGTTCAAATTTGGTACCTCTTCCCCCTCAAGGATGGTAAAATTTCCCTTGATTACAGAAACATGGAACAAGGGGGGCAGGTACGATGCACGATCGCCTATATCTGGCTGGTGAATTTTGTTGTTATAGCGCATTTTTGTGGGCTCAAAAACTCTGCTCTATCTTCTTTAATGCAAGGGAGCTCCTGCCGTTCTTTTTTTTAAAAAAGAAACTCTGCTCGACATCTTGGATAGAACAGTATAGCTGTGGCAGTTAAAACTGTTTATAGGATACAGTGAGAGAGGGTCTCACAAGTACTTTTACTGAATAAGCTTTTGAGATACCCATAAGATTACAGAGCGAAGTTCACAAGTATAGAAGTAGCTCCAATATTTGAAAAGCGAGAGCAATATATTCAGGCCTTGTATTTTGAAGTGGCACACCGAGATGCCATGCCAACTTTCGCACTCACTGTCTTGAAAATTTTCATTCATCTTGCTAGGTTAAGATTCGTTGTCAATTTTCACACTTCTTCCAGAATGTGTCAATGCATAGTAGTATAGAATTACTGTTGGTTTTTTTTTTATATTCCTTCTGAATTTTGTTATTATTCAGGTTAGGTTACCGGTGGATGTCACAACTTCTTGCCCTTACAATCTATGCAATTTTACTTATGCCAGGTTTTCTACAAGGTATATTGAAGTCAACCTGTTATCCTTCTGACTCATTGTGCTATTATCGCTTGTTATGCACATAACAGAGTACGAGGGGTGGATATGCTCTGTTTATTACTGATATGCTTGAAGTCCTCTTGAATGAACCCTTACATGGTTGACTCATTTCATAAGAATATGATATCATTGTTTATCCTATAGCATTCTGAAAACAGTCTTTTATTGGTTTGCAGTTGGATATTACTATTTCTTTTCAAGTCAGGTTCGTAGAAGTATAGTCTATGGAGAACAACCCAGAAACAGGTAACATCAGGAAACACTAAAATTCCCCCCCAAAAAACAATTGTTTCCTGTGTATGGTTGAATTCAATGAAGATTACACTATACAGGTTGGATTTGTACATACCCAAAGACAACAGCAGACCCTGTCCAGTGGTGGCCTTTGTAACCGGTGGGGCTTGGATTATTGGGTAATTGTTGATAATTTTGCAACAAGTTATTACAGTAATCCTTAGCTGTGACTTTCTTCGTTGACGACTTTGCTCAAATTTTTTAGTTACAAGGCATGGGGTGCCCTTCTTGGGAGGCGGTTGGCAGAGAGAGGAATCATAGTTGCTTGCATTGATTACAGGTGATGATGATTTTCATTGAATCCACTCCATTTCATTTTATTGCTAATGAGAAATTATAGTTTCATCACTATTTATTTTCTTGACACAATATTCATATATTCCTTTCAGAAATTTTCCCCAAGGAACAATAAGCGACATGGTTAACGATGCTTCTCAGGGGATTTCATTTGTGTGTAACAACATTGCTAGTTATGGAGGAGATCCTAATCAGTAAGATATCAACCATTTCAGTTTCTGCAAAGCTTATTATCGAAGGGTTATAGAGAGCAGTTCTAAATCTCAAGTGAACTTTGCATGTGAATTTGTGGTATTTGCGTACGAAGGGCTGTGATGTAGTTAACCCGTGATTGCCACCTTGTAATTGCTACAAATTATTGATCACCCAAGCTGACCTTGGCTGTTGGTTGCTTAGTTGCCCTTGGATGCTTTTTAGGACCTTACTTAAACCCCTGTGCATTATCCTCGTGCATTATGTTGATGGCATATCTTCATATCATTCTGTTCATTATCCATACTTAGTCTATTTGAACTCTTTAGTCCTTGATAACTTCCTCAAGAGTTACCTATTGCTATATGTGCACAGTAAGTTCTAGTCCCTTCTATAACACTTAGTAGGATTTATGATAAACGTGTAGGATCTACTTGATGGGTCAGTCAGCAGGAGCACATATTGCAGCATGTGCCCTCATGGAGCAGGCAGTAAAAGAATCTAGAGGGCAGCCCTTTTTTTGGAGTGTTACTCAAATCAAAGCATACTTCGGTTTATCTGGAGGGTGAGCACTTCGGTTCTTTCTTGATTAGCTTTTTATTGCATGACCATCTTGACTACTGCTGAGCAGTGGCGGATCCAGGAAAATTTTTTGGAGGGGCTGAAGTACCTTCAGCTTGACCCCAGCCCTTTCTACATTATACATCTATGGCTAAAAATTTAGGGGGGGCTCCAAGGGTCCGGTAGTGGTAGGGGCTCGAGCCCCCCCCCACCGCTGGATCCGCCCCTGCTGCTGAGACTGGTACATGAACCGAGCTGGTACAGGCATCAGAACTCCTGTTAAGCTGTGCCAACTTTTAGGATTATTCTTTTTGAATTCTCCTTGAAACCCATACAGAAAAATCAGATATTCTATTGTGCTCAGCATATTGAGTGCTAACTCTGGAAGATATTGTCCTTGGCATATTAGGTCAGATACTGGGGAAACATGTGATTGCCCTTTGCCTTAAAAAGTAATTGCATTGATAAATTTTCATACCTATTTTGGCATTTGAACCAATGGGAACGTATCCAAATGAGAACTAGTCTTAAATACAAGAATGAATCTAATAATCTTCACCATTGTATTGCATACCTAAACTGTAAAAGCCACCAACATCTTCAAAAGACCCTATGAATTATCCCATGTTGTACTCTCTCATTCTCCTATTTTAGGGTGGCTACTTTTATATGCTTCCCTGTATGTCGATATGCACAATAAAAATTTGCTCCAAGATTTTGCATTGATGCTGTCACTAAACTGATTCACCCAGCTCCAGTTTGATCCAGAATTAGTAACAACAATTATCTATGATGAATTATACACATTTATGGTTTATTATCTCAACCTCCTCTCACCGTGATTTTTGTCAATCATCAATGCAATGAATATACTGTGATAGTTATTTCATCATAATACTAATAAGCCTTGGCCTCCAATATTATATTTTTTTCTTTTTGATGGTGTATATCACTATATTGATAAGATACTCAACTTGCATTGCGAAGTAACAATAGTGTTTTTGCAGATATAGCATCCATAATTTGGTTGACCATTTCCATGAGCGTGGTCTTTATCGTTCAATATTTCTCAGGTTATATGACTATGATCTGAAAGTGGTCTGTTTATTTAATAACAATTTGATATAAACACTAAGGAAAATTTTGGACTATTGTTTCAGCATAATGGAAGGAGAGGAATCATTGTCACGTTATTCTCCTGAAATTGTTGCCAAGGAGTCAAGTGCCCAGACCATAGCTCTACTTCCTCTTATTGTTCTTATGCATGGAACAGAAGATTATTCAATACCATCATCTGCCAGGTTTATTCATGTGCCTTCTGCGGATGTTTATTTAACATAACGAAGGACGAACTCAAGCAAAGCTAGAGTTCTTGGTCGATAGATATTTTCTCTCCACCTGTACCCACCTACCCTCCAAAATTTCTTGATGCCTTGTCATGCTGTTGTGACGAAAGGAATTTGTTTTTACCGTCTAAGTCCATTTGCACTTGAATTTATGACAAGTAACTTTTCCATAGCTTCTTAATTAAGCCAATGCCTGTTCTTCTGATCTAAGGTAGAAAAACATTAGTGAGTTGAGAGGATTACAAACTAATTCTACAAAAGATGTTTTTAGTTGAATTGCATAAAGCCATAAACCAAGGTGGGGCAGGATAACATACCCTTTTACAGTGTCTATCATGTTTAACTTAACTGTCCTAATTCTTTACTTCTATTATTTTCCTTTTCCAGTTTAAGAATTCCTTCTTTTAGTATTGAGGTATTTCTTGAACATGAAATTGCTTTGCAACTTGGATATTAAAATCAAAATTATATAGGCAGACTGTAAATTTGAAGGGTAGCATTTGCAGTTTTTCTGGATAGGAACCAAAAAGAAGTTTTCATACAACACTCTTCATTACACTCCAGACGATAGCATGTTTTCAAAATACTGGTAACCTAGGGGATTGATTGACTAGAATACCAAGTTTATTATGAGAACATTGTCTGTCTTCTTGTCATATGCAACACCAAGTTTCAAAAATTTCTGAGCAAGCATGTTACAATAAGATTGTGGCTTGCTATTTATTTTTCCATTGTTAACTTCCCTTCATCTATATTTTGCTGCGTCTACTGTAAGGTTGGTCTGTTGTTTGGATGGATCGTTTGTTGATTGATTATCTCTTGTTGAACCAACATAATGTTTCCCAATTTCATGATACCAGTTACTCTGCTCCTTTCATGTGCAGTCAAACTTTTGTAGACGTCCTTCAACAAGCTGGTGCTCAAGCCAAGTTATTGTTGTACGAAGGGAAAACACATACAGATCTATTTATACAGGTAACACATCTGGAATTTTGATAATGATTTTTTTCATGTCATGATTGCTACTATTCAAGCTTTATTAGTACTTGATAGTACTTAGATGTGTAAACTGCAACTTAATTTGAGTTTTTATTATTTACTAAAACAAAAATGACTTTTGTAGCAAATTGGCTCACTATTTACTATCTCTACTCTATCTCTATCTCTACTTATATAAAAGGGGAGTCTACCCATTCACCACCTCCCCCTTTCTCCCTACTGCAGCGCACTCCAGCATCTCCTTTTGACATACGCCGACATATGGGCCCGTGTCGTTAGCCGGCTCTCTCCCTAAACTGCTCACGGCCTCACACCCCAACTGCTTTTCTTCCCACGTTGCCACACCCCTAAGGCCCCAACCGCTAGCCACTCTCATTATCTCGTGTCCTGATCAGTGCCACCCTCTTTCCTTACTCCGATCAACCTCTTCTAATCCTCTCCCTCTTCCATACCCTGCACCAACATCTTACTGGTTGTGCAGGCCAGATCCATGATGGGTGGCGGCACTGGTGATCGATGCACATGACAAGCTGGCAGTCGCCAAGCGGCGGCTGGGCTTGGCGAGCGAGGAGGCGACGGCGTGAACCGGTTAGCGGGGAGGTGATGTCGGGGAGGAGGAAGACGATGGCGCTAGGGGGGGAGGAAGATGGTGGCCTTGGGATCGAGGATGGCCATATCTAGCGCGTTGGAGTTGAGGATGGCCAGATCTAGTAGCGCGGTGGTTAGGGATCACCAGATCCACTGGACTCCGGCTTCTCCCTCGGGTTTGGTGGCAACGACGCGAGGATGGCTGGGCCTCGCCGCGGAGACCTCTTTCCCACTCTTCTCCACTGGCGCCGCCACCTTCCACTTCTTTTCTGTTGGCGTGGTCGATCGGCTCCAGCTATGGCTCCATGTTCTTGATCCACCGTCGTCCCACTGTCTCGTTGCGAGAGTGGCCTAATCTGACGGTGGTCGAGGCGAGGATGATCGGATTTGATGGAGGCGACCTTAGGGTCCGATGAATCCTCCGTGCTAGGGTGGAGAACACCGGTGTCGAGGACAATGACCCCGAGATCAAGCGGCATGGGGTTGGGGTCACCGGCGAGGAGCACGATGACCCTGGTGGAGTACCGGAGGTGGAGGTGTACCAGCAGGATCCGAGACAGTGACCTCAGAGATGGTGCATCCGGCGGCGGTGATCTTAGGGATGGATCTGGGGAGGCGAGAAGGTGGCGCCGCTGCTGGGAGCCATCGGTGGGGAGGAGGCGCATGGGTAGGGGGAGGCTAGGGGAGACGAGGGAGGGGAGGAGACGGCGTCGGGTGGGAGTGGAGGTGTCGGATGTGTTTTTATTTACATCTAGATCAAATTCCTCCCTAAGCCAATCCTAGATACTAGATCTCAATCCAACGACACAGCCATGAAAAAAAAGGTGGCGCGGCCAGACCTTTTGGTGCCTCCGCCACTCCTTTCTCCCGTGCACCGCCATGCTACTGCTGTACCAAAGATAGATACCTATATCAGTTATATTACAACGTTCTCTTCTATGGGATATTAAGAGCAAGATCTTATCATGTTTGTCTTAAACTTCCCTTTGATTAGTACAAGCAGAACTAACCCTCCGGACTGGAAATTGCTATATAATTTATTCAGTTGTGGTATTATAATATCTCACCTAATTATGGACTCTTGCAGATTTTAACTTGTTAGTCCCGAGTTTTGTTCTAACTTGTTTTTTATATCTGTTCATAGGATCCTCTTAGGGGCGGAAGAGATCCATTGGTTGAAGATGTCTTGTCTGTTATTCATGCTGACGATGCAATTGCATATGAAAAGATTGCTTTGGCACCCACTCCAAGGCGCCTGGTTTTCGAGTGGCACTTACAGTTGGCCCGTCGAATTAGTCCCTTCTAGTAGGTAGTTGCTGTTCACACCTTAACCTTTTGCTTTAAGCTCTTTCACTGTTGGTATACTTTTTGCATGGCTATGATTTTCCACAATTATCATCAAATTCTAAGAAGGTATAAATGGTACCTAATGTAACACCCCCATTTCTGGGAGTATTATGAAACCTCGCAACTGCCCAGGACTGTTCAGCTGCGAGTTACATCAATCGAGTGTATGACATTGCCAACACATGCTTAAGACAAAAGCCAACTATACTACAATATAAAGGCATAAAAGCCAAGTTTTACAATAGGGCAAACGGCCCTTAGATACATTACAGAAAAAGGACGCCACAGGCACGCCTAAGCGGAAGACGACCCTATTTTCACGTATCCTCGATTTCGTAGAATTCCACCTTCTCGCCTTCGTCTGCCTCCTTATTGCTGGTTGTTTCTGTTAATGTTTTTAGCAAGTATGAGTACAACTACCGTACTCAGCAAGTCACACGGAGACCAATATTAACTACATGCAGGGTACATCAAATGATGGGGAAAAGTTTATTATTTTATGTGGATGCAGCTTTAGTTATAAACAGGTTTTAAACACCAAATCAGAGTTTTCTACAAACTTTAGGGGGTTTTCAAGGTTCAATTACCAGCTCACCAACATTACCAAATCCTTTCCAAATCTACTTATGCCTTGTTGCTGGATTCACCCATTAAACACAGCTTCATTTACCGGAAGCACGGCGTATTCGAATACATTTGGTCATGACTTTGCAAAGCTGCCCTGCTTTACCCACAAGATTCCTTAAATCCGCGCTAATAAGTTAAGAAAACAAGGTTGTTCACTGCTCAATTCTTTATATAGCCTCTACCTAGTAGATTTCCTCAATAAGCCCAGGCAACAACCTCTGACTCATCTCAGCCTACTATTGTGTGGACATCTGATAATCAAATCAAATAACAAAAACAACAATGGCGCCAACTTCCATACGGCCCTTCTCTGCTCCCTTCCGTATGGACTCACACTTTGCCTTCACCCTGCGTTTGTAGAGGTTCAATCGAATTTGAGCAGTTACTAGACCAGGATTGACGTATCAACGCTTGTGGTTGGGCGATCACTATGTCCTTTACTTAGCATAAGGGTCTAGTCCTTATATTTTCACCGGTGGCAGTTTCTTCCCCACAAATTCTTGTCGATTGCCACAACACATCATCGATTTGTGATACTTGCCTTCACCCTCGGTTAAGGTCATAGGATCCCACGATCCTCGCTTACCCCAGAACCACTTCCCAATTAAATACCAACTCTTTTAATAACAGAAGATGTTGATTCTTTAAGTCACCATGATTACATATTATTATATTTAATATTACTATGTCTTGTCAAGGTGAATATGGCCATCAAATTGACTGGGCTTTTTCGGGTGGTAGGACATAACTAGTATCATGTCATTCTAAGCATTTATTATACATAAAATAACAGTGTACAAATAGCATAATGAAAATACAAGTAAACAAATAACTTAGCGAATGTAGGATCAACATGTTCAAAAATATGTGTGACTTGCCTTGCGGGTTTATGATTTCGATTAATTTGTATTCTTCAGCGGGCTGGGCCTAGACCTGAGCTTCTCCCTTCTGCTCCTGCGAAACTTCGACTTCGGAAGCTAACGTAAAACAATTAAATAAAATCACTTCCGTGCCCAAAGGACCAGGCTAGGAATAAAGAAAATAAAAGAATAAAGAAAATCCGAAAAACTCCATTAAAATGAGCTTTTGGGCTTATAGGAGGGCCGTATGCAGAAATGGGCTTTGGATTTGGGTTGCGGGCTCAAACGGATCTAGGAGTACCAACATGTATTTTGGGCTTTGGGTGATTCTTGTTCATCGGGCTCGGTCGGGTACTATTCCTCGGGCTCGAACCGGTGGAGCAGGTGCAACGGGCTCGGCGAACGGACTCGGTGCAACCACTTCGGAGGGTCCGACGGTTATCGTTGGTGCGGCTCGGTCGGTAACCAGCCGCGCGAGGCGAAGTGGTTGGACGCGACCGAAGTCGGCTTGGTTCGGTCGGCGCGTCCGTCGCGGGCGGCGGGCTCGGTCGGTCGGTCGAGTGGTGCGGCCGGAGGAGCGGTGCAAAGCATCGTTCTTCTTCTCCTCCACCACGCACGCAGGAAAGCAGTAGAGGCGGTGGCTACCGGTGGGGCTAGGGTGGATGGCGACGCTAACAGAAGGTATGGGTGGGTTCGGGCACCTGTAGGGGTTCCATTTTTGGTGTTGGTGGGTCGGCGGAGGTGGCATCGCCGCGGAGAGCTCCTCCTGCCACGGCCGATTTGAGCATAGCGGGTAAATAGGGGCTCCTCTAGGCGATTTGGTTGGTGCTCGAGCATCCTTGGGGCTAGGAGAGGCTCATGGAAGGGTCGATGCAGGGTGGGGGAAGCTGGAGCCAGGCTAGCCACGACGAGGTGCCAGTAGTGTGGCGGTTTTTGGTGGGAGGAAATAGGTAGCTTGGGAGCTAGGGCGGTGGCTTGGGGTGTTCTTGGGAGCTTGAGGATGCTATTGGCAAAGGCAATTGAAGAGTGGATGGCGGAAGGTAGACATTGAGCTAGGGCACGGAATTGGGGAATTTTGCGACACAGAGCAATAGGAGGGAAGAGGGAGCTTGGAGGCATTTGGTGAGCTTCAAGGGGATGTGAGGTTCACCTCGGGGACTTGGCTCGCTTAAATAGGTGGGAAGGCGGTTTGCACCGGAGAGAGGAAGAAACCCACGGCGGTACTGTGGTTTTGGGAGCTTGCGGTTTGCCGTGTGAACTCAGTGGCTTGGGCACGAAAGGTGCGGCGGTCGATGTTGTGTCGGGCGGCTGCGACGGCTATGAGGGAAGGCGAGAGAAAGGCGAGGCGGTGGCGGTGAGCGGTCGGCGGCGTCGCCACGTCTCACGATCGAGCGAGGAGGCTGTCGGTGGGGCGAGTGAGGCGTGCGGTTCTCGGCAAGTGGGAGGAGCTGGTAGGGCTAGAAGGCGCGGGAGAGCTCGGGAGGCTTGGCGGCAAGAAAATCGGGGGCGTCGGCTGCGTTGTCGGACGATGCACGATGAGCGAGCTTGATCTCCCCGTTCATGGCTTGATGACAAGGATTAAGGGATGGGTTGCTTTGAGATTTGTGTGGTTTAGATTAGGGAGGCTAGAGGAATTCAAATCCAAAGCAAACTCCAATCAATTTTTGATTTTGTAAATTATCGGTTTGTTTCACCTAATTGTTCAAATGCCAATATTTTATTATTCTTAAGTTCTAGATCTTCTAGTGTGGGATTCTGATGAGATCCTTTGTTGAGAACAGAGAACTTAATCACCATTAAAATTGGCTTCGAACTCTTCGTTATTCGTTCGTTATTCAATCTACAAAAAAGGAACATAGAAAAACATGCCCATTTTGATAATTTACTGCACTTCTTCCTGGACAGTTGTTTGGGACTTTAGAACCTGTATTCCATTTCCCGCATATGCATTGGACCAATATTTGTTTATTCTTCTGCCTTTCTTTCCTTCCAGTGAAGGTTTGGAAATTTGGTTGCAGAGTTGTTTTGGTTGTTGGTTCTTCATTAGTTGATGAATATTGTATTTATCATTTATGCTTCACACATTGTTTCAGTAAGATATTACTAGAAAAGAAAGGGGCTGGTCTGAATGCTCGTACTCTGAAGTACACATATACTCAAAATCAGTTTCCATATTCAGTACTATCTAATATCTATACCAACAGAATGATTTAGTTAGCATATTAATGAGATTCCTACTTATTTTTAAAAGGTTTAGATGCAGACATTATTTCGAAGCCATTTATTCGCTATATCTAACGTGGAACATGGCCAAGCAAGAATCTGTGCATTTTGCGCCTTCTGAGGAAAGGATGCTTGGGTAAGTCGTTGGTCACTTGGTTGGATTGGATATTTGGATCAGGCAAGATAAATCACTTTCCTCTTCTTTCCTGGCATGTTGGCCATGTAGAACTTGTAGCTGGTATGCAATACAAGAGGAAGAAGCTACATGATTGGAAACCAAACTCTCTTTTTCCTCTATTTTTTTGCGAAGTTGTACATAATGTTGTATTTTATATCACTCACAAAGGCTTGTAATCATGTCTTGTAAGCCTTCTGTAATATTCTAATTTGTGTAAAACACAAAACTAGAAGATTACTACTATCTGTAGCTAATCTAAAAGTATATGCTATTTTGAGATTATTGCAGCAACTTATTTTTGCAATATTTTTAGTGCATCAGGATATTGTAGCAAGTGCCCACCCTTTGACACTTCCGCTAAGTTACTCCCGTGCATGTGGTCGATGCTTTAAAGCCATCTACATGGGCAAATATTGATCCCCGTCAATGGTGGATGGACGGCGTCCACTGAGATGCCAGGATAACGCCAAATCAGTTGTCAGCTACGTAATAATGGCCACCGTTTGGGGAATATGGAATGAGAGAAATGCGAGAATTTTCTGGCAAGTCGAGCGCCCACCTGAAGTCCTGCTTCGAGCTATCAAGGACGACATCCACTCCTGGGCTGACGCGGGTGCAAAACACTCGCAGCAATTGCTTTCGTACCAGTCCTCCGTTAGGGTGGCTCCCTTCAAAGCCTTTGTATAGTTTTCCTTTTCCTTTTTCTTTGTTTGTTTTTGTTGCTCTGGAACTCTGTATTTCTTCTTCTGATCAATGAAATGGAGGCAGCTCTCCTGCCTTTCTTTCAAAAAAAAAGAAGAACTCGAGCGCATGCTCTTCCGAGTTTTTGGTTTGCGTTATTGGTCATACATGTACTGTTTGTGATGGATGATTGTGACCCTGACAGTTTTGTGCAGTGATGTTGCTGCTGTTTTGCTGGTTGTGCTTGATCTTGAATACTCATATAGTCATATGTGTTTTGTTAATATTATTTTTGCATAGTGATTTTTTGAGGTGTCTTCTCAAATCTCAACAGGATATCAACTGAAGACTTCGTGATGGGTTTGCGCTCTTGTTGTGAGGCGAGACCGTAGAGTTGATGGATTTCTGAAGACTCCAGGTGATCATTGGATACGTTGTGAGATCTCCCAATGGAAGCCCGAACAAAACCGTACCGGTAAGTGGGAGAATGCACCGAAACATCAAGCTGGAAAACACGAAGCAGATGGCACAACTATACCGTCTTATTCGTAATATCAGTTACATGAGGGTTGCACACACCGTCAAGACCTGACTGACTGCGGTTACAGGCATGATCATGACATCACGGGAAGGGAAAGACGGGGTTCATAATTCATATCATGGAGACCGGTATGCGAGCTCCATTTCTCTCGCTGCCATCGTCAGTTTTTGGCTGCTGCCGGCTTGCTGCTCTTCACCTGCTTTCACGTGAAAAACACTAAATCATCACGAAAAGAGCGTGCAAGGTAACGGCAATAAGGATCTCAATATGGCATCAACTGCATGTTCGTACCTTCTTCTTAGGCTCCCGGGGCTTCTGCTCAGCCTTCTTGATGCCGCCCTTGGCGGCCACTGGCTTCGTCGCCGTCTCACTGAGCTTGGCTGCAGGTTCCTTGGCCTGTCCTGCAAGCCCGGCGGGCTTTACGGCCTTCAGGGATGCCATCCTTCTTATAATACTCTCTTGTAATACTGGGGATGGTTCAGAAAGCTTGAGCAGCTGTGGACTTGATGAACTCAAAACGGATGGCACGAGGTATTTATAGGCTGTTCTTGCATCTCCGAAGCTTAAGCAGCTGTGCAAGAATAAAGGTGTCCTGAATTATTGTAGCTTGTTTAGTACGAAGCAAGTGATGGCACGGTGCAGCTGGGTGCTTTTTTTACAGAATTGGATGCCTGGTAGGATGCGTATTACCGGACGTGAAATTTGCTATTGGAAATGCTTGAGGCACATTATTCCGAGAGTCAGTTACGCACAATGGAGTCATTTCGAAGAGGATGGAAGCTCACGCAAAAGAGATCGTACGATTGTGAGTGCGTTTTTCTTGCCTTAATCTTGTTTTCGTAGTTTTTTTTGAACTGTTATATTTCTTAGTTGTTGATGCGTGGAAAAGTGAAAGTCTGGGACTTTGGGTGCGTAGGCCCGACTGATTTGAAGTGTAAAAGATGCAAGGTCCACTATATTCAATATTCAATGCGGACTGCGCCTCAGCAGAACAAGCCCAATTGTGGGCCATGTATACTAGTTAGAGACCCATGTGTTGCAACGAAATCATAAAAATGATGAGACGAAACTTATTATCTGGCCAACTTCACACATCAAATATTAGAGAGCAAGCGATAGAGAGAGAAGGGTGGCCGGAATGCGCGAGGAGATGGGGAAAGTGGAGAGGGTGAGCGGTTGTATCTGAGAAAGAGAGAGAGAGAGAGAGAGGAGAGAGACGAATTGTCCAGATCAAATCAGATGGCTGTAGAGAGGGGAGAGGAGAATGCACCGACGACCGTAGACACACACACAAACACATATATAGCGATAAAATGGGTATCGCTAGGTGATACACTTTGGTAGTGTGTGGTTTCATGGGACAAGGGGTGGATGTGATGATCTCATCCAACTTGTGGGGTTGTATCTATGTTTAGTTGAGTGGATCGAGATGAGTTTAGGGTTGTATCTATGTTTACTTGAGTGGATCGGATCAACTCATCTCGGATGAACTCATCCACCTAAGGGGAATATTCTCTCGAGATCCTGGATAGCACAACATGGCAAAAAAAAAAAACATCGAACGAGCTCGTCCACCTGCGCACACTCAACTCACGTGCCATCATGTGACCAGATGCACTTGTTCCACTCACCTCCCCCATGCCACCCCATATCTCCCAAAGTCCCAGACGGACTCATTCCATTCACCTTCCACGCCACCCCATCTCTCCTACATCTGGCAGTGGCTAGGGCACAAGGCTAGTCGACGGCTGCGACTCGGGTGCAAGTTGACGGAGGCGACGACGAGGGCAGTACAACTGATAGTGACCGTGAGTGGAGCCCGAGTGACGGCTATGATGGCAATGGAGGGGATTCTTGACTGACCAACGGTGAGTAGCGACGGTAGACTACCGATTTTGGTGATCGACTACGATGACGACTAGGGCAGTGACCAGATTCTACATCTCACTCCTCACGAGCCTCTCCCCCTTCTTGACCTTGTGTCTTCCACCCCAAACTAAAGGTATGGAGCCAAAATCCTCCAAAACGACTTGATTATTTGTTGGATTGGTGCTTCATGATGATAGATCTATGTAGAATTGTAGACCTCTTCTCATTGTTGTTGAGGATGTAGAGGAAGAAGCTCTAGCAAGCATCGTGCTGGGCAAGAAGCTCTAGCAAGCATCGTGCTGGGCTTAAGGTGATATTACACCTGTAACAAGAATTAGGAAAATTTTTGCAAGTTTGTGCCATCAATAGCATGACTTACAATGTGAGACTTAGAATGTTTTGTCAATCATATGTACCAAGGGTAATCTCACAAAATCATGAAAAAGAGGTTATCATAACCTATCTCATCCACCATTTGTCTCTTCAATCAAACAGAAAATTGAATATCCCCTCTATCCTCATCTCACCAACAAAACATCAAACCCGTATCATCCCATCCCTAAACCAAACAAGCAATTTGGATCATCTTATCCAAGATAATTCCATCCAAGCTGAATGAGACCATCCCATACACCCATGAACCAAACATTTGTCTCTCTTAAAGAAAAGGATTCTAGTAGTATCTCTAAGCATTATGCAATTAGCCAACAAATGATATAACCCAATTGATGTGGCACATCGGTTCTTGCTCACGACCAACAATTTGGTTCCCGTCAACCGTGGATCAGTTAGGTTATTTGTTTGGCTATGCTTTTTCAAGATTTGAACATATATGAGCTGTATGTTATGAGCCTTAATATTTTTTATATCCATATGGACATTACTCTTACGTGGATTAGCAAAGAATTAACAACAATGATTTATGATTGGACATTATTCTCGAAGCTGCGGTAAGTACTAATAAATCAATAAAAAACGCTATACTATGACAATTCACGGTCTCCCACAGCAGCATAGTTTGTCTGATCTGGGGCAAGTGCGGCTCGTAGTGGTGGGCCCACCTTCCTTTCGCCTTTTTTGGCCTTTCGTTGTTACCAGTTTACCACCCATAGGGAGAGATGCATTCCGCATCCATCCTTTTCCTGTTCGTCGTCACGACAGAGAGAGAGATGGGAGAGGGAGAAAGACAGAGCAAGCCGGGGAGCCTGGGATCGGGCCGCCGGTCATGAGCCCACCAACTGTGTTTAAGGACCCTCATCATCTTGCGCCGTCGCAATGAGAGGAGCAGCAAGCACTGCCATCTTCGGAGGAGAAGCTTACGTGCGCAGCGGGAGGTCGAGGTCGCGCCGTGCTTTGGAGGAGCTCACGCCGTTGTCGAGGAGGTAAGCCCCCAATCCTAGTGGAATTTTCTTTTAATTCGATTTGATTCTTTCTCTAAACCCAGTTGAAATAGGGGAGTTGAAAGTGTGAATTTTTTGAAAGTTTTGGAGAGTTGAAAGTAAAGGTTTTTGGAATGTTGAAAGTGAAAGTTTTTTTTTGAATTTTAGGGGGAAGAATGGTGGTGGCGCTGTGGGCGGCGGCAGGGGCACGGCGGTGGGTGGCCGTAGTGTTTACTACTCGCGCGAGAGGGGGTATATATTTTAACCGATATAGATGAAAGTCGGGACACTATCTACTACTAACTTATATTTATTAAGGAAGTTTAATGAGTTAGGCAGGACCTACAAAAGATATGACGATATACATGCGATAGGTATAATTTTAATTAGTCGTATTAATCTTATATTTCATGTTTCTTGGAAGTTTATGATGTATTATTATTTGAGGTTTAATTGCTAATTAGTCGAATGATTAATCCAATAATTATCTAAGGTGTGGGATTATTTATTTAATTAATTGCTATTTAATGGTTAACTTTAGTTAGGCCACCATTTACAAACAAACTACGGCTGATAATTAATCCTAGGGCTTACGTGTATGTGGACAAAATACAACTCTTAGCTTAGTCTGGTACTACTAGACTTCAGACTACGGCCTATGGACATTGATATGGGGGATACCCGATATTCATGACGTAGGATCGATGATGGTAACTTGGATCCGTGCAATCTAACGAACCGATGGCGCCAACCACTGTTAGAACAATAACTTGCGACAAAGGAATTCCCCCAACCGCACGCTCATGAGCCCACGTACCCGACCACATAAGTAGATGTGTTGCCGCTCTTGCAAATCACAAAGAATCACAAAAACAACGGGGGGTTAAGAACATCCAATTCTCCTCTAGGTCGCAATCATATGCCAAACTCTACGAAGAACAATCGTATAACTCTCTCTAATAATAGATTGGTTTATTGTGGTCTACCAAAAGGTTATATATTACAACGCTTATATAGCCCTTGTGAAAGTCTACAAGATCCCTAATTAGGTACAACTCAACCCTATATCGTATTAGACTCGAACTCACACAAAAAAGTAAATTAAAATTTATAGCTGTCACATTGTTTTGATACCAGATGTTGATTATGACCACGTGCTGGCTATGACCACGCATTGGCTATGACCATACAATGGCTATGACCACGCAATGGCTACGACCACGCGTTGGCTACGACCACGAGCAGCAGTCGTAAAACTTTGTTTGCTACAGTAACTTCTCGAGTGCTACAATAACTTCTTGAGTGCTACAGTACTCGATGGTTACAACCACTTGATCATACTCGTAGACTTCGATCTCCTTTGCTATGGTACTCGTAAGCCTCCCTAGTGCTCGAGTCTTCTCTGGTATTTGCGTCTTCTTTGTTCTTCGAGTACACTGAGTACTCATAATCTTTGATGTTTAGAATGTTACCGAGGCCAATCAGACTAGTTTGAATGTCACTGAGACCGATCGGGCAGTTCGAGCGCATCCGACGGTGATCGGATGGTCCGGACGTCACTGAAGCCGTTCGGACTAGTCCGAACATTACCGAAGTGATCGAGCGGTCTAAAACTAATCAGACGGTCCAAACATCACCGAAGCCATTCAGACTGGTCAAAATGTGCCTTATCTCTGAGCGGAACTTGGACTCCTCTTGTTGTGGCCTCCCTTTTGGCATTAATTGACAGTTATGCCATAGCTCTTCTTCTCCTTTCTCTTGCGCATCGTATTGATCGAAATACCTAATCACAAGTAAATTACAATATTTAGATAGTATAAAATTCTCGTTAACATTAATGACATGTTCATTAAGAAGCAAGTTCACTTGATCTTGTAGTTTCTTGGCATGTGCTCTTGTAATTGGTCCAGGCGTTAACTTGATATGTTTATCTGGATCATTAGGTGAATGAGAAGAAAGTGTTGTAGGGATGCCCTCATCATCCTCCCTCTCTTGAAAAGAAAAAGAATGGTGATAAATTAACAACATTGAATGTAGAACTCACAGTATAATCATAACCTGAAAGCTTGATTTTATATGCATTGTCATTGATTTTCTCAAGTACTTTGAATAGACCATCTCCATGAGGCATTAACTTGGACTTACGCTTATCCAGAAAGTGTTATTTGTGTAGATGCACCCAAACCAAATCACTGGGTTCAAATAATATCTTCTTTCTTGACTTGTTCGCCATCTCAGCATAGTAACATGCATTCTTTTCAATTTCTTCTTTATTCTTGATATGGATCTTCTTCACATATTCAGCACATTTGGACACCTCCATATTAGCTTGTTTATGTAGCGGAAGTGGTGGTAAATGAAGTGGCGTGATTGGTTTCAAACCATACACCACCTCGAATGGCACAATTAAGTAGTAGAATGTACCACCCTGTTGTATGCAAACTCTACATGAGGCAAGCAATCTTTTCACTCTTTGATATTCTTTTTGATCATTGTTCGTGGCAGCATGAAAAGTGTTCTATTCACCACCTCCGTTTGTCCATCCATTTGTGGGTGACAAGTTGTTGAGAATAACAACTTGTCCCAAACTTAGCCCACAAAGTCTTCCAAAAATAGCTCATGAATTTGACGTCTTGATCTAAAACAATTGTCCTTGGCATGCTATGCAATCTTACAATTTTTCTGAAAAACAAGTTAGCTACATGCGACACATCGTTGCTTTTGTGACAGGGGATAAAATGTGCTATTTTAGAAAACTCATCCACAGCTACAAAAACTGAATCCCTCCCCAGGGGATAAAATGCGCTATTTTAGAAAACTCATCCACAACTACAAAACTGAATCCCTCCCCGTCTTAGTCCTAGGCAATCCTAAAACAAAGTCTATAGTAATATCCTCCAAGGTGCACTAGGAACCGGAAGTGGAGTATATAACCCATGTGGATTAAATTTAGATTTCGCTTTGTGGCATGTCACACATCCCTGTACAAACCTTTTGACATCATGCCTCATTTTAGGCCAATAAAAGTGATCGCTCAACATCATGAAGGTTTTTTGCTATCTCAAAGTATTCTATCAATTCATCTGCATGAGATTCCTGCAATAAAAGCAAATGCACAGACAAATCTGGAACACATAATTCGTTAGCATGAAATAAGAACACATCATGAACATGGAACTTATCCTATCCTTTTCCATCTTTGCATTTAGAATATGGTTTTGAAAATTCATGGTCGAAAGCATGTAAATGTTTCAAGCTTTCTAGTTCGGGTACCTTTACTTCTAATTGAGTTAACAGCGCATTCTTTCTAGATAAAACATCAGCTACCACATTCTCTTTTTCTTTCTTGTACTTAACAATATATGAGAAAGTTTGAATAAATTTGATCCACTTAGCATGTCTACAGTTCACTTTAGCTTTGCTTTTCAAATATTTCAAAACTTCACAATCAGAGTGAATAATAAATTCTTTAGGCTAAAGATAATGTTGACAAGTTTCAAGCACACACACCAAAATATACAATTCTTTATCATATATAGAATAATTCAATCGAGCACCTCCTAGTTTCTCATTAAATTATGTTACTGGTTTTCCTTCTTGCATTAAAATACTACCAATACCTATTCCACTAGTATTACATTCAATTTTAAAATTCTTAGCGAAATCAGGTAAAGCAAGCAATGGTGCTTCAATTAGTCTTTTTTAGTTCTTGAAAGCCTTTTCTTGTGATGCACTCCATTTAAACATAACACCTTTTTTGTTAACTCATTTAATGGGGCAACAATGGTACTGAAATCTTTAACAAAATGACGATAAAAACTAGCAAGATCATGAAAGCTTATGATTTGACTAATATTCACAGGTGTAGGCCAATTCTTAATTGCTTCAGTTTTAGATTCATCTACCTCAATGCCTTATCTAGAAACAACATAGCCTAAGAACACAGCTTTGTCGGTACAAAAAGTGCATTTGTCAAGATTAGTATACAATTTCTCACTTCTAAGTACTTCTAACACTTGTCTAATATGATCATTGTGTTCATCCATCGTTTTGCTATAGATCAATATGTTATCAAAGTATACCACAACAAATTTGCCAATGAATGCTCTTAAAACATGATTAATCAAACGCATGAATATATTAGGTGCATTAGTTAATCTGAAAAGTATTAATAATTACTCATACAATCTAAATTTTGTTTTCAAAGTAGTCTTCCATTCATCACCAAGTTTCATCCTAATCTGATGGTATCCACTTCTCAAATTAATTTTAGTGAATATAATAGCACCACTAAGTTCATCTAGCATATCATCTAACCTATGAATAGGATGATGATATCTAACAGTGATATTGTTAATAGCATGATAATCAACACACATTCTTCATGTACCATTTTTCTTAGGAACAAGAATTACAGGAACAACACGAGGACTAAGACTTTTGGGTACATACCCTTTCTCAAGTAGCTCCTACACTTGGCGTTGAATTTCTTTGGTTTCCTCTGAATTGGTACGATATGGTGGATGGTTTGGAAGTGATGCACCGGGAACTAGATCAATTTGATGCTCTATTCCGCGCAATGGTGGAAGTCCCACTGGTATCTCCTTTGGAAACACGTCATCAAATGCCTGCAAAAGAGAGGAAACACCACTAGAAAGAGAGGTTAAGTCATTAGTTAAAAGTAAATTGTTGCATCTTTGTACACAAGCACAAGTGCTTCTTTGATGGGTCATTGCTCACATCTCTCAAAACTGATTTTGTGGCTAATATAATTAACCATCCCTCACTCTTACTTTTTTCTCTCATATTGGGCTTGTGGCTCTCACTCACCGTTGTGTGGAAGTCTCTCTTTTCTTCATTTTTACTCTTATTTTTAGTAAGCTTCTTTTGCTGAAATTCAACATGTATTTGATTAAAAGTAATTGGATTAAACTCTTTTGTCTTTCCCTTCCACTTAAAATCACATATATTGGAACGACCATCATGTTGCACACTTCTATCATATTACCATGGCCTTCCTAACAGCAAATAACACAATGTCATAGGCACCATATCACACTCAATGATGTCCTTATAATTACCAATTTTGAAAGTAGCATGCACCACAAACTGAACCTTCACATCCTCACATTCGCTAAATCATTGCACACGATATGTACAAGGATGTTTTAGCATCTTTAAACCAAGCTTATCATATAATTCAACATTAGCCAAGTTATGACAACTACCACCATCAATAATAAGTTTAATTACCTTGTTGTTTACCTTGACTTGGGTTTAAAATAAGTTGAATCACTGTGGATGTGCATCTCCTTCTTGTGCAAGTATGCTCAAATTTTTGGTGACTATTAGTACATCTCCTGTTTCATAATGCAACACATCAACCTCCTCATTATTATCCGATGCATCCTCATATTTCTCCTTTTCATAACTGTGTTTAACCTCATCTTCACTTGCGGATTCACAATCTCCATCTTCTGTCATAAGCATAACTCGGTTGTTGGGACACCCTAGAAATGTGACCATGCCCCAAGCACTTGAAGCATTGGATTTCTCTATTCTTTGCTGTAGCACCAACTGAGAATGTAGGGGATGGAGTAGCCTTCTTCTCACTTGGTGTAGGTGCTGATTTTGCAATTGAGAAAGAACGAACATTAGTATTTGAATTAGTGCTAGCTGAAAATATATCTCGTCCCAAATTGAATCATGCCTTGGTGGCATTATAGAATGATGATGAAGCTTTCAAGTTGAAAGATGATGTCCTTGGCGCTGGTTTTACATCTTCGAGTAATTGTTTCTTTGCCTTTGTTGCTTGATGCACCAAATCAACAACAGTATTATAGGGTTGATATTATACAATACGTTTAATGTTTTTATTTAGGCCAAACACAAAACGCACAAGTGTTTACTCTTCATGTTGATGCACATGTGTCCTAATCATAGCTTGCTCCATATCCTTGTAGTATTCCTCTACCAAACGACCTCCCTGTCTTAAGTTTTATAGTTTATCAAAAAGATCACGTTTATAAGTGTTAGAAACAAAACATGCTCTCAGCTCTCGCTTCATTTCAGCCCATGATGCAATTGGAGGTTCCCCACTATCTTCTCTTTGGTTCAACACTTGCTTCCACCAAATCAACGCATATCCATCAAACTCAAATGACGCCATATGTAGCTTCTTCTCCTCTGAATAATTGTGCATCCGAAAAATCTTATCTACATTGAGCTCCTATGTGAGATATGCATCTGGATTGGAAACGTCTTCAAATTTGGGAATAGTGAGTTTGAGTTTCCTAAACTTCTCCTCCACGTGCGGGTCATCATGATGATGGCCATGACGTTGATAGTTGTTGTTACGGTTTAGCCAAAAGTCATCACCAAAGTCCTCAATGTGGGCGGTATTGTCGCGCCCACGACCACGGCCTCTCCCTTGGCCATGGTCAGCACCGAAAACACCTCCCCCACACTCGAGAAAGGGTGGTCGAACCACGTTGGCAGCGGCTCGATCTGCTTGAGCTTCTTTAGCGAACTGTGCAGCCCTCTTCTCATTGGTCTCATCAAGCTCAACACCTCCTTCATGGACGCCAACTGGGCCCGCTCTTTGCGAAGCTCCTCTAGTATCTCTCTCCTCAAGGTGCTCAAGTTGTCATTCAACTGAGTGTTGAAATCATTTGTGAGCTTCTCAAGATCAGCTGGTGTAACATATGCTTGTTCTCCTTCTTTTCCTGCCATGGTTAGTGCAAACAACAAAAAAAGCTATGTATGTGGATGTGAAAAGTTTTATTTGTGGAATTCACTCAACCTCACCTTCTCTTACCAACCAAAGTTCTTATGTGTCCTTGATAGAATTGAAGAGCTGCATGCACTTTGGTGACAGTAGACGACACAAGGTGATAGATTAAGCGAATTCAATTGCACAAATACTATTAAATAATGGCTTATTTGTGGGGCTTGAATGGAAAAATATTTACCTATGCAATATGAAACTCTATATATTGTAAAGTTAGGTAATAATCTATGCTAAAATACTTTTCCTAAGTGTTGATCTAATAGGTTTAAGTAAAGTGTATGAACGCATATGAAAAGATCAATGTGACTCAATGCAAATAAAGGAATGAACTAAATAGAGACAATCTGAAACTGAGGATTAAATAGCTCATTTTGCACCAAGTACTAGAAGGGACGCTAGCCAATTGTAATAATATGAAATATAAGGGTACAAGATTGCTCAAGAAATAAATACACAATCTGAAAATTATGAACAAGAATTAGCTAATCTCAATTCGACCAAAGCTCACCTTTTTCTAAGGTTTTTATGTCAATCGCATTTTCTTCTGTGTTTATATATATATATATATATATATATATATATATATATATATATATATATATATATATATATATATATATATATAAATATAAAATTATGGCTAACACTAAGGTTTTAATTTTTCTTTGTGCAAAATCCAAAAGTTTCAGCAAGTGTAATTATTACCAAGAGCAGCCCTTAATGCAACGTCAAAAGCTAGTCTCATAGATGAAAGAAAATAATATAAGTGAAGCTAACAAGAATTAATGCTTTTTGATGAAACAAGGGAAACAACACAACGATTAAGTTACGCAAAGGAAACATGGCGATTAGCACCTAAATAAAAATTCTAATGGACGAAAACTTGAAAAAACTCATGAAAATAATAGATGAAAAACTAGGGTTTTGAATTTACTTTGGCCTTTTGTGTATAGGATAAAAAAGTAAATCTTACTATGGGTAAATTGATCCCACTGTAGAAACTAGTGCTCTGATACCAAGATGATATGGGGATGCCGATCTTCACGACGTAGGATCGATGAAGGTAACTTGGATCCGTGCAACCTGACAAATCGATGATACCAACCACTATTAGAACAATAACCCATGAGAAAAGAATTTGCCCAACCACACGCTTGTGATCCCTTCTACCCAATCACATAACTAGACATGTTGCCGCTCCTACCAATCACAAGAAATCATAAGAACAACGAGGTTGAGAATGCCTAATTTCCCTTTAGGTTGCAATCATATGCCAAACCCTAGGAAGAACAAGCATATAGCTCTCTCTGATAATAAATTAATTTATTGTGGTCTACCCAAATGTTACATATTATAAGGCTTATATAGCCCTTGAGAAAGTCCACAAGACCCCTAATCAAGTACAACTTAACCCTATATCGTATTAGACTCGAACTCACACAAAGAGAAAATTAAAATTTATAGCTATCACATCATTTTGATACAAGATATTGATTATGACCACGCGCTGGCTATGACCACGCATTGGTTATGACCATGCAATGGCTACGACCACGCAATGGCTACGACAACGCGTTGGCTATGACCACAGGCAGTAGTCATAAAACTTAATCTGCTACAGTAACTTCTCAAGTGCTACAGTAACTTCTTGAGTGCTATAGTACTTGATGGTTATGACCACTTGATCGTACTCGTAGACTTCGACCTCCTTTGTTGTGGTACTCGTAAGCCTCCCTAGTGCTCGAGCCTTCTTTGTTATTTGCGTCTTCTCTGCTCTTCGAGTACGCTGAGTACTCATAATCTTTGATGGTCTAAATGTTACTGAGCCCAATCGGATTGGTCCAAACATCACCGAGACCGATCGGGCAGTTCGAGCACATCTGAGGGTGATCGAACGATCCAAACATCACCAAAGCCATTCGGACTGGTTTGAACATTACCAAAATGGCCGAGTGGTCTGAAACTGATCAGACAGTCTGAACACCACCGAAGCCATTTGTACTGGTCCAAATGTGCCTTATCTTTGTGCGGAACTTGGACTCCTCTTCTGATGGCCTCCCTTTTGGTGTTAACTAACAGTCATGCCGTAGCTCTTCTTCTCCTTCCTCTTGCACATCGTATTGATCCAAATACCTAAGCACAAGTAAATTACAAGATTTAGGTAGTATAAAATTCTTGTTAACATTAATAACATGTTCATTAAGAAGCAAGTTCACTTTATCTTGTAGTTTCTTAGCGCGTGCTCTTGTAAGGTCCCTCATGATTTTTGAGATATAAAAATAATAATTGTTACATGGCTTATTCTTACCCGAATTATTCTTATCCAATAATTAACTTGCTAATCCTTATTGTCATGCAATTAATCAAGATTTAATATTTAATATTTTTAATTTGCGAAAACCTTTATTCTAATTTCATAATTAATTTTATTCTTATTTCTAACTAAATTATATTTCATTATATTTTTATTTTAACTTTTCCTAATTATTTTGGATTTCTCTAAATTAATTTCTAATTAGAAAACATGATCTAAACAATGGCAGGTGGGCCATTAGTAATGTTGGGCCCACATGCCATGTACATAGAGAGAGATATAGATGAACAGAGGGAAGCCAAGTAGAATAGAGTAGGGAGCTGAAAATAGGGGGCGGCGCATGGTCATGGTGGGTTCGCTGGCGGTGAGGCAGCGACTGCGGGGTGACAACAACCTAGAAAATGGAACGCTGGAGGAAAGTACGAGCTAGGGGAGGTAGTGCCGTGGCTCAGGGCGAAGCTGAGGTGGGCAGCGACAGCTTGTAACGGTTGGAGGTAGGTGCCGAACAAGACGCACAATGCTGGGGTGAAGGAAAAGGAGAAATAGTGGGCACATGAGCTTCAGAGGGTTGAGGGGAGCTCATTAGCATGGGCGGTGGTGGTGGAGAGCTGAGGAGGGCCGTTGGCGTGAGCTAGAGGTGGCGCGGTAAGGTCATCGTCGTCGACTCGCTGGACGAAGGGAATCGAGGAAGTGACACCGGGACTGGTCAAGTAGGTTGCGGGGATGCTTCAAGAGAGATGAATCGGACTGAAGCTCGGCGAGGAGACGATGGCGTCACTGGTGGCTATTTTGGCCGAAGCAAGGGAAGACGATGGCGCCGTCGGGTTCATGTGGGGAAATCATGAAATTAATCAAGGGGAAATGAACGCCATGGCTGGGAACACATTTTGACACGAGGAGTTGAGAGGGAGAGTCATTGAGTTGGTTGGAACGACAAAACAATGGCGACGGCCGGAAGGGAGCTTCGGGCGCGAGCTTGCTTGGACCAAAATGGCAAGGGAGGAGGGGTGCCATGAGGGTAAGGGCCAAGCAAGGAGGCTGGGGAGCTTAAATAGCCAACAGGGCAGAGCAGGAGCTGTGCGGGCATGAATCATAGTGACGACTACGCGGGATAGGCAGGACGTGACTTGATAGCATGACCCATCATTATTCGTATTTTAAAAATGAATACCATAGTGGTACTCGTAGAAAATTTTCTGTCAGGACCCCTCTAGAGTTAGGAGCAGTATAAGCCTACTAGGCTATGGGCCTCTTCTTTTTGACTGTAACTTATGGTTTTTTGCTGTGGCTTATGACTTTTGGCTGTTCACGAGAGAGAGTACGGAGAGATAGAGACTCACGTGTGATTTTGGTCAATATAAATGAAGTCGTTGTAGTGTGTGCTATAATTAATTTGTAGGCTTCATCTTAAAAAATATTCATTTAAAAGCACTTCATTGTAAAAAAAATGGGCTTTTAGAAGTAAAAAAAGAGTTCCTACTACTAGTCAGTAGTCACTAGACGAGGCAGGTAGTGATCTCCTTCTACTGCTTGCTCGAGGCTTCTGGTGCTCATTGGCCATGGGTGCTGGTGGTACTAGCTGCATGGCGCCCGACAGACTAGCAGAGCAACCAGTCGGTTACATCTAGGGCTGTAAATGAGTCGAGCTTGAGTGAGCTTGGTCTTCCAGGCTCGAGCTCGATAGAATCTCAAGCCGAGCTTGAGTCGAGCTCAAGTTGAGGTCTGAGTTCAGACCTGGGCTCGAATTCGGCTCAGCCTAAGCTCGAGTTCGGCTCGTTGAAGCTCGATAACAATTAAAATAATTTATTATGCACTATTTTTCAAAAAAGAAAGTTTTGAGTTTGAGCTTGGCTCTAGTAAGCTCAATAATAGTCAAAATAATTCAAACATATACTAATTTTCAACCATAAGAAAAGCTTGAGTTTGAGTTTGGCTCGAGTAAGCTTAATAAGAGTTAATATGTATTACTATTTAAGCTCGAATCGAGACTCGCGAACTATTCAAGCTCAGCTTGGTGAAGCTCGCGAGCTCAAGATCAAGCTCGAGTTTGGCTCGTTTAAAGTTTGAACCAAGCTCGCATAAGTGTTCGCCTCTTGATACTACTAGTGATAGGTTGACATGAATAGTTGTTGGCTTAACAACATGGCTATAAGTGTTGAGATAATCGATCTCATACCTCTGTTTGAAGCCCTTAGCTACCAACCGTGCCTTATATCAATCGATTTTCCCGTCTGCTTTTTGCTTAAGTTTGAATACACATTTGCTATCTATTATGTTGATACCTTTCTTTGGTATAACTAGACTCCATGTTCTATTTCTGAGTAAAGCAACATATTCAAAGTCCATAGCTTGTTTCCACTATGTGTTTTGCATGGCTTCGATGTGTTTTGTTGGTTTAGCAATAGTAGTTGTACCCTATGCCATTTTTGAAGCATTTGCTGTTAACTTTCGAGACTTCTCTGAATATTGTACAGTCCCATCATTAAACTCTCATGGATGTCGAAATTGTCCTTCATCCTAGTCTGCATAGGGTGTTGCATGGGTGCTAAATTTGTACTGATATTTCCTTGTAGACCTGAATGATCTGAATCTGTAGAAGCAACAGTAAAACTACCAAGGTGATCATTAACAAGGTTAGTATGACTACTACTCATAAGAGAATTGTCTATTACTATAATAGGATCAGAGGTGGTGGTTGTCAGATTTGTATCAGTAAGGTACTATTCAGTGTATTGGGGTAGTATGGCAACAGTTGGAAGAACAACATAGTGAGGTTGAGAATGGAGATTGCTTGAAGGTTTTTTTGAAGGATTTGCAAAGGGGAATACATTCTCATCAAAGACAACATCTTGTGAGATGTATACACGTCCAGTGGATCGATCAAGACACTTGTAGCCTTTGTGGATTGCACTGTAGCCTATAAAGAAGCATTGCTTGGTTATGAACTCGAGTTATCTAGAGTTGTATGGCTGGAGATTGGGCCAACAAGTGCACCCAAACACTCGGAGCATGGCATATTTAGGATCAATGCCAAGAAGACATTGGATGGGAGTATCTTGAGATAGGGATTGTCTATTACACAGTTGACTGAAATTTTTTTTTGCTTCAGTCGATTTTGCTGCACTATTTTTTCTTATGTATGCAACATTTATCATCCATATTTTCAATATTTATCACCCTTGTATATAACATTTTTCCCATCTATGCAACATTTCTCGCAAAAAATGTTGCATACATCGGGAAAATATTGCATACATGGGAAAATATTGCATACATGGGTGAAAAATATTACAAATATGGACAAAAATGTTGCATATATAGGGAAAAAATTGACTGAAACCAAAAAAAATCAGGCGACTGTGCAATAGCAAATCTGCTTGAGATATGACACAGCTCGGCATTCTGTTGATTAGGAAATATGCAGTGTGAAACGCCTCATCCCAGAACCGGTTTGGCATGTGAGATTGAGCATGAAGTGCTAAACTAGTCTCAACTATATGTCGGTGTTTGCATTCAGCTGAGCCATTTGCTGATGTGTATGGGGGCAGGAAACACGATGGCTAATCCCTACATGATTGTAGTATTCGTTGAGCTTTTGGTATTCACCACCCCAATCAAATTGTATGGCATGAATTTTGGAACCAAGCAAATGCTCAACATGATTTTGGAACTGGAAGAAAACTTGTTCAACATCATCAAATTTATATTTGAAAAAATAGATCCAAATGAATTTGCTGTAGTCATCGATGAAACTAACATAATATCTGAAAACCCCAACAGTTGGAGAGCTGGCCCCAAACGTCAGTAAAGACCAACTCTAAAGGTGCTAAGGATACATGTAAAGAGGAACTAAATGGAAGTTTGTGAGCTTTAGCTTGTTGACATGCATCACAAAGTAAGCTAGAGTTATTCAAGGCTACAACAAGTTTATTTGACTTAAGGATCCGATGAACAATTGAGAATAAAGGATTTCCCAGTCGCCGGTCCCACTGCTCCTGAGTGATCTTGGCTGAGAGCAATGCCTGACTAGGTTGACCACTTGCAAGGGAGTAGAGACTGTCCTTACACCTGCCTCTGAGCAAGATGGTCTTCATGTCTTGATCCTTGACAAAGAAGCAATTCGGATGAAACTCGAGAAAAAAAACATCATTGTTGGTCGCAATTTTATGCATAGATATATAGGAGGTGTCTATTGATCTTAGGGACATGCGAAATATTGTTTAGAGATAAAGAACATGAATTTGTAGTAATAGAAGAATTCCCAATATGAGTAATAGGAAAACCTGTCCCGTTGGCTACTTGGACCTGATCGCCTCCACTGTAGTGCTCCCGGGTTGTCAGACATTCCAGATTATGGTTGATGTGGTTGGTGGCACCAATATCAACGTAGCAATTGGAGTCGACAACATATGAGTTGATGGCTGCTATTGCAACTCTTTGGAGTCTTCACCTTGATAGCTATGATCAAACCAATGGTAGCATCGCAAAGCTTCATGTCTCAGCTTGTTACAGACTTGGCACTTGGGGCGTGTGCTACCGCCTTGTGTAGCATTGGAGTTGTTGCATCTGCCAGGTGATTTGCCCTGGTTCTGATCGCGCCCACAATCGTTCTTTCCTCCTCCACGTGCTTGATTTCTGTTGACGTGGTTAGTAGAGGACACTTGATAAGCAGAGTTGTTGTGCTCTAATGTCAACTCAAAGCTTAGCATATGAGCATAGAGATCACTCAAGGAGATGGGGTTGACACAGGTAGTGATGTTCGTGACCAGCGAGTCATACTCTGTGCCAAGGCCAACCAACATGTAAGAGATTATCTCTTCCTCCTGGAGTGGGCTTCCAATCATAGAGAGTGTGTTGGCAAGACTCTTGGCCTTACAGAAGTAGTTTGTAATGCTCAGATCCTTCTTCTTGTCGAGAGCTGCATGCGAATCTGCATGATTCAAGCCCGCAAGCTCGAGAAGAACATCTCCTCCAAAACTAGCCAAACTTCCCTTGAAGTGGGCAGGAAAATGGCGTGTGAGAGCACTTCTTCAGTAAGAGAGGACAGAAGCGCACTTAACATGGGCTGGTCTTGCTGGAACCAGACACTATAGCCTGGATTGGGCACCACTGCTTCTCCTTCTTCAATCGTCTGTGTGATCATCGCTGAAAGGCAAGTGGTGCTGCCATCAACGTACCCGAGTAGATGTTGGCTTCTGAGGTATGGAAGGAGTTGTGCCTTCCACAACACATAGTTCTCGCAAGAGAGCTTCACATTGATCATGTGATTGAATGTTGTTGTGGGAAGGGGTCCAGCTTGTGAGGTTGTACCAATGACATTGCCAGTGGAGGATTGGGAACTGGCAGTTGTAGACCTAGTGAGAGATCAGAGTTAATTGGATCGGTATGAGCTCTAATACCATAAAAGATTTTGTGAAAGATAGAATTGACGAACATGATGACCCTCTGGGGATCATTTCCTTTATATAGAGAACATGTTACAAGCAGAGATGTAGAGAACATGTTACAAGCAGAGATGTGGATCTCAGATCCATAAATACAGGGAACATGTGTCTACAAGCACAGCAACAACTAACTCCACTTGAACAAACACTACTATCACGTTAACCAAACACACATAACAAATGAAAATGTGTCAATGGTGAATCCTGACACCGGTTTTCCCTGGCTCCTATAGGAAATAAACTGTATTTCATTTAGGCTGTGCTCAGTTGGGTTTTTTTTGTGACTTTTAGTTTTTTCACTGTAGTTAGTTTATTTTGCACTATAACTTTTTAGTGTAATTAAATTTAAAAATTAAAAATAGAGAAAACAATTTATCCTATTACGGATAATGCAAAAGAACATAAAAAAGAAAGGTAAAAACACAAAAAGCTAAAAAATTAAAAAATAATAAAATTAAGAAATAATATACTAGAAACTAGAGTCTGAACCGAAAGGAGAGAAAACTAAAGAATCTAGGTGAAGCTTTTGCCACCCAAGCAGGCCCCGAGAGTCGGATCGGATGGAGCTGTAGCAGGAAGTACTACCGGCGCAATAAAGGAAAATGTGATCCATCTGTGGAGTCGCTTGTGTCAAATCCTGCATGGGTTTTATTAGCATCTGTATCATGAAGACATCAATCACATGAGGCGCAATAGAGTGAAAAAAAAACAGCTTCTCTCCAAGCATGTCACACACACCAGACTCAATCAGGTTTAAAGAGGGCGTCCTGGTCCTGCCATGCGCCATGATTTGGCCCACCGGGTTTTAGAGATAGAGAAGGATTCGGCTCTACGGAGATGACGACCTCCAGTCACCTCACCGTTTGACTGTTTCATGTACTGACTGATGTACTACGTGATACTACTATACTGGTATTGCATCTGAACAGTCGATGCATTGACTTTGCAAATAGTTTTTTTGAACGGACACATTGACTTTGCAAATAGTGTGTGCTTGACATTAAAATAGTAGGAGTACCAAATTTTAAGAAGTTCTAGAACGCAAAGGATTTGAATTTAATGTTGTAGGACTACAAAGGTGCCAGGTTGAATGGTGTCGATTAAAATTTTTCTCACATATTCTGGATTCTCTTCTTAAATAACTATAGAGTTACTGAGAATCAAATCCAAATCCACAAATCTAAGGCTAATCACTCAAGAACACGAAATCTAGAAGATCTAGGCTCCTAGAAGTCAAACCTCCAACCAGAGAGCGGTCTGACCTCTCCCTAACGGTCTGACTGCCAACCATGGGGGTGGTCTAACCTCTAGAAGGGATCTGACCTCTAGCTCAACGGCGGTCAGACCGCTATGAACAATAAAATCAGGGTTATGAATAGTAAAATCAGCACGAGTGCGAGATTTTAAATTCATATAATTTTTGATTGGACGATCCAAAAGTCGTGAAACTTTGTACACATCTTGCTTAAAGTCTCAGGAATCTATTCCATTCATGGATCGCAAAAACCCAAGTCAAAGTTCAGACCCTTTTGAGATTTTAGCAAGGAAGCAAAAAAAGCTATAATCAAAATCAATAATTAAGACTTGCTCATGGACATAGGATAGCTAAGATGGTTTTGGATATGTTCCCACATATCACAAGTAAGAACACTGAAAAAATCACTTCAAAAATCAACCAAAACAAGAGCAAATGAATCAAATAGAGAGATAGCCATGGAGAATATCAAATATTGATCCTAGTACACCTTGAAGAGAAAAGTTTTATAGTCACTCTACCTTGGAAGACATAGAGCACATCATGCACTCAAAACCATAATCCTAAAACAATAGAGCACATAAGAGGTGGATTGGATGGTTAACCACAAATCTCAATCACAACCCCTTTTTATAGATGGGCTAGCTAGTCGCATCCACTCCTTAGTAGATACTATCCACTTAGCATAATGAGGGAACGTAGTAACCATACACACGGATTTTATTCACACATGTTCACTTATGCATGCTTTTCAAAGCGCATAAGCCCGAATTCATTAAATCCTTAGCCTTGATCCATCTTGCTCAAACCAGCTCCACCTTGACCTAAACCACTCTTTATGCACCGCGGTTTTGATTCAAGACAGTTTTCGGTATTTTGCCTAAACTACCAAAATACTCTTTGTTGACCCGGTCATCACCATCTATTGTAAGCAATCACCATACTTGTCACGTGTAGTTGCACCACTAGCTTGCCACGCGTTATCAAGTCTCTCCTGTTACAGTTTCACCGAACCATGGCTCACTTAGCCCGTCCGAACCACATGGTGCGATCTCGCCGTTCGAACTTGCCTTCAACATTTTTCGCTTTTCTCATGTCATGCTTAGGCTCACCATCTCACTCGGCATCCTTGATTGTTCTGGGCCTCGACTCCTTCATGAGTATAGCCCTGATCCTCATCATTGACCATGGTTGATTCCAAGCGACCTTGCGTATCTAAAGACAAAGAAATCATTTTTGAGCACAAGTTCTTCACAACTTAACCCACATTAGCCGAAAAATAGCTCATGCAATTTGTAACCACTGACCATACTCATCAAAACCCAGTCCTCAACTCAAAATCGACAAATAAAAAGTCTGGCAAAAAAACCACATCTGGCCGATCAGACCGCTAGCACAAGCTGGTCTGGCCACCAACACCCGGTCGATCTGACCGCTGACATGAGCTGATCTGACCGCTCCTCCCAGGCGGTCTGACCGCCAATCGGTCAGATCGGTCCATGAATGCTGGTCTAATCGGTCTTCCTCCTGGCCGACCAACAACATTGCCCATTTAAAATTTTCCATTTCCTAAATTGCAATGGTTCATCATATTATAAACTAAGATCTTCTCACATAATCTTTCAAATATTTGGTTCACGGCCTCAGATAAACTGATCTGCTTAGCTCAATTCGAAGTTTTGAACCGAGGCTCGAATGCACGCTTTAATGCTTAACACACGGGGCTAAGCATTTGATTGGCATCAGAAAACATTTTCACATTTCTTCCATTATGATGATAGGGAGATTATGTCCTTGCAAAAACAATTGTACATTGTGTGAACAGTATCCATACCGCTGTTGCTCCTACATGCATATAGAATGAGGTGACCCTTTAATGCTGCCGGCTCAGGTCCACACTCCAGATTAGAGCAAGTATAATGGGTCCTAGTCAGCCGACGCCAAGGAAATCCACGTCAGATGCATCCTATGTGGAGGATCAAAGGAGGCAGAGAGAGAATAGAGCAGGCGCAAGATGTATCGCCCGGCTGAAGCGCTCCCCACGAGAAAATATCGCCCACATCCAGCCCGCTGCCGACTACTCAACCGGCGCTTCATCCTCCTCCCCGATCCAGTGCTCCGCCTCTACTTCCCGCGCGAATCCCCCCTACTTCCCGCGCGAATCCCCTCCTACCAGAGCCAAATCGGTTCCACGAGCGCCACATCGAAGCATAGAGCCCCAAATCCCTACCAAATCGTCCCCCACCACCATCCCCCAAACCCTAGGTCGCACGCCGCCGCCGGGTGCCTCTGCGAGATGACTGGCCGGCAGTCCAAGAGGACCTCGGCGCCGGCGCCTCAGGCCGTTCCTCCCCTTGGGGCTCAGCCATCTACGCTCCCCGCCATCCCTTCCATGTTTGGACCAGGGGCTTGGTGTCCGCCATGTCCTCTACCGTAGCCCACGACGCCGTCGTCCGCACTCAACTGGCTCACCGGACTGCAACAACCAGGCATGGCGAGATCGTCGTCGGCTCAAGGCCCTTGGTGGGCACCTGCCGGCATTGGTGCCCCAGTTGCCGAGGACCCAGATGTACAAGCATGGTATGGAACCTGCCGCACCTTCTCTATTTTTTTGTTAGCTACTAATACTGTGTGTTGTGTAACAAATCATTGCCTAAGTGTGGTTAGTAGAATTGCTGGAAAGACAGGTGAATTAGCTAGTACTCATAGTTGAATTTCTGGATTCGATTCGATGCTTTCACAGACTCTTATCTATTTACCTATCCAGTAATCAAAGGAAAAAAAGATTCGAGTTTTCTCGTAGCTTGTATGTTTTCTAGATCTCATAACTGTTGAACACAATCACATGAAATGATTAAAATCAAGTTACCAACTATTCATGCTGCATCTTCCTTCACTGCATTGGGTTGGCCTGCTTATTCTTTATTTATGTTGAGAGTTTCTCTAACTCATGGATAAAGTGATGTGTATAATCAGTGTTGATCCACCAATGAGTCAGATCGACGTAGTTTTGTTTCTTCCGTGCTGATAATTCTATAACCATCGTAAAATCTGAAAGCAGCAATGCCCACTGATTTTTTAAAGGTTAATGCCTACTGAAATTAGCCTTCATGGCTTTATTAGCCAGTGTTGCTCCTGCTGCAGGCTATGGTGTGGAATTGGTTTGCTACTTTACACTAATTTATTCTTCTGTAGTTAATGTCAGGTCATATAGTGATGACATTGTTCATCCTACCAAATAAATATATCTTTTCATTTGTATGTTTGCAAAGGAGTCCAAGGCTCTTACAAATATATGACAGGGAATTGTAATGTACATATGCAATGAGAAATACAATATATGTGTTACCCTCTAAAAAAGGTCAAAGTAGAGAACAATATTGAACATGCAGGAAATCAGTAGCATATTGTGATTAATTTTGTGTGTATATGTGTTGAACAGGGGAGTGGATTCATACCCACCAGGTGGTTTCGTTAATTTTTTGAAGTAAAACACAAGCCCTGAACAAGATGTGAGCAATGGGAGTTCATCACAGCCAATCAATGTTTGTGATGACACAAATGACGGTAGGACTGAGAAGCGCTTGCCATGGACAAAAGAGGAGGATTGTGTACTGGTAAGTTATTTTTTCTTGGGTAATGGTCTCCATCTGTTACATGTATAGCACTGTTCTTAACCCTCTTTTGATAATTATTTAGGTTGGTGCATGGCTAAATAATTCCAAAGATCCAATCCAATCAAATTACAAGAAGAACGACCAATATTGGAAAGATGTTGCTGCTGTGTACAATAGTGCAACTCCAAAAAATAGGGCAAGGCAAGTCAAGCATGTCAAGGATCGCTTTGGAAGAATTAAGAAAAAAGTTGCATGGTTTTGTGCTACCTGGAAGGAGGCTAATGCTTTGTGGGCTAGTGGTGAATCTGATGTGGACTTAATGGACAGGGCACTCAAACTTTATGAAGAAGAGCATAAAAAAGATGGTCAATTTCAGTTTAAGCATTGTTGGAATGTTCTGCGCAAGGAACCGAAATGGGATGCCTATTTAGAACGCCTTGAAGATTTAGAGCCACACAAGAGGAAATTTGTGGACGATGTTGGACAACCTTTCTCTCTAGATGATACTGGAGATGAACGGCCAATAGGAGGCAAGAAAGCTAAGGAACAGCAGAAATGGAAAATAAAGGATCAAGCTTGTGTAATAGATCTTAAAGATGAACTTCACGCATTTGTAGAGGCTCAGAATAAAGCAAATGAAGGCCGCAAAGAGATGCTAGACACACAGAAGCGTGTGTCCAGTGACAAACTTGAAACTCAGAAGCTAGCGTATCTTGCAGCAAAAGAGAATAAGGAGTCAGGCATGCTAGTAACATATCGAGAGTTGTTGAAACAAGATACAACTGGGATGGCTGAAGATGTGAGATCTGAGCATGTTTTGGCATTGAAGTGTCTAAGGGAAAAGTTATTTGGCAACACTGAATAAGGTACTGTTAATTATAGTGCTTTACACAAGATGCTCTGGTTGTTAATTATTAGTTGACTAATTTTTTTATGTCATATTAATCTGTTATTGCTAGTAACACAGTTTAATTGAATACTTCAGGAAACTTGTGTTCATTATCTGGTCATTTTATTTAAAAAGTTAAAACAACAGTGCATAGAATTAGTGCTAGTTAAAACAACTGTATCTTGTCATGGATTTAATGGCATGGTTACAAAATTTTAATCAGGTAAAGTATATATTGATTATGCACACTATGATGGGACAGTGACAAATGGGACAGTGATGCCTGCTTCCTGGTGAAATGGTCTCATGATCAGAAACTTTATCTGCATAAAGCAACAGTAGGAACCACAGTTTCATGTTAGTATATATATTAACTAGAGAAAAATAAGCTGGCCCAGTTCTTGGTCTTACAGGTCGCCGCGCTAGTGGTCAGCATGAGCAAATCTCCCAGTTTCCTGTACTCTGTAGTGCCATATCATACAAGATAACTGTAGGTCGTAGCATGCTTCTGATTGATGTTATATTGTTTAGGAGTTCTACCCTCTTTTTTTTATACTGTACAGAACTCTAACCAATTCACAGTCTAGTATTAGATTGCATCAGATTGCAGTCCCTAGCATGTTTCACAGTCTAGTAGTTAGGATTCAGCTACTGCTGTCTGGAATTCTGTGATGCAATTAATCTAGTCTTTGCTGAAATTCTGTGATGCAATTAATCTAGTCTTTGCTGAAATTCTATGATGCAATTAATCTAGTCTTTGCATGAAGTCAATAGTCCATAACTACAATGCAATTACATTTACCTAGAATAATAATTCACCTAAACCACAACAGGTCATATCTATAAAATGCTCCATCAGTTCTTCACACTCATCCACCCCAGCCCATCTTCCTTCTCATACATCACATCTTCCTTCTCTGCCTACCAACCATGTCGGATTCATCTGCACACTCAGATGATTCCGATGAACTAGCCCCTTCCAAGGTCATTGAAGAATATGTTGCTGATCAGAGCATCTTAGACTCCTTTGCTAGGACGCTCTCAATGAAGATCAAGGCTTCCTTCTCAGATGGGATGTCTAATCGATAGTCTGGTTCAAGAAAGAGCATCCGAAGGGATCATTCTGGTGCTCATCAGCGTCTTGTGGAGGACTACTTCGCTGAAGTACCACTCTACCCCGAGAGTATGTTTCGTACAAGATTCCGTATGAACAAAAGACTCTTCCAACGCATTGTAGATGCCCTTTATCAGTGGTCTCCCTATTTCACTTATAGGGCAGATTGTGTTGGTCGAATAGGCCTTTCACCACTTCAAAAGTGTACAGCAGCCATGCGCATGCTAGCATATGGCACCCCTGTAGATGCCCTTGATGAGTACTTGAAGATTGGGAAGTGCACTGCATTAGAGTGTTTGGATAAGTTTACATGGGGGGTGATTGAGGTGTTTGGTGGGGAGTACATGCGACGCCCCACACAAGAGGATCTTGAGCGTTTACTTCAAGTCAACGAGTCTCGTGGCTTCCCTGGAATGCTTGGAAGCATCGATTGCATGCACTGGTGATGGGAGAAGTGCCCCTTAGCATGGAGGGGGCAATTCACCCGTGGTGATTATGGAGTACCAACAATGGTCCTAGAAGCTGTTGCTTCCCAGGATCTCCATATTTGGCATGCTTTCTTTGGAATTGCTGGGTCAAACAATGATCTTAATGTGCTCAACCAGTCCCCATTATTTTTTGATGTATTGAAAGGAGAAGCTCCTCAAGTTCAGTTTTCAGTCAATGGGAATGAATATAGTACGGGTTACTACCTTGCTGATGGTATATATCCAGAATGGGCTGCATTCATGAAGACTATACCACTTCCTCAAACAGAGAAGCATAAGTTGTTTGCCAAGTTCCAAGAAGGGGCAAGAAAAGATGTGGAGCGTGCTTTTGGGGTATTGCAGTCCCGTTTTACCATTGTTCGTCGGCCTGCACGTTTATGGAAGCGAAATAGTGTCGGTAGGATCATGCTAGCTTGTGTGATTCTGCACAATATGATAGTCGAAGATGAGAGGGAGGAGGCTACCATTCACATTGACTTGAATCAAAATCCAGGGGCATCATTTGCTCTACCTCCTGAAGTGAACGTTGGTGGTAATCTCTGTTTCGCTGATGTGTTGCGTAGGAAAGCCGCTATCCGTGCTCGTCCACAACATACCCAACTTAAAAATGATTTGGTTGAGCACATTTGGGATAGGTTTCGAAATAGCCATCAGAATTAATCATGGTACAATACTACTGCATGTTTCTGTTCCTTTTTTTCAATTAACATGTTATTTCTGCTCATAATCATGGTAAATTACTTACTTTTGTTGAACCTGTGTACTAGTACTGAAGCCAACACATTATTTTTCTTTTGTTTAGATTTCAGAACCCATATTCTGTACTGATTTTACCACTTTGTGACTTGCAATGTTGCTAGTGAACTACTGATGCAAAACGAGTTGGCATGGTTGCTCCTTTCTGCCGAAGATTCAACTATGTCATGTGCCTTTATTGTCGTCGTTTAGATCAAAATTAGAGACTTACGTGCTTGAAAACTTATTTGATAGTACTGTTGGTTAATTTAAGTTCATAAGACTTCTGTAATGCTTATTATCGGTGTCATGGTGATATATGCCATCAGGTTATGTGTGCAATGTTGCTTTCACATAACTGCTATCTAGTAATGAAAATGAACTAGGTTTCTTAAAGTTGATGTCTGGTATATCCCTGTGGTTACTGGATGAGCATTTGTGTTGTTTTCATATCATGTTTGATATGGTTACTGGATGAGCATATGTGTTTTTTTTTTCATATCATGTTGTTTGCTAAATGGCCACAAAGATTTAAACCACACCAGATGGTTTAGATCATGCAGGCATTAAGTACTTACTATTTAATACAGTCACTCTCTTAGCCAGCCTAATAGCCAACTCATTATATAAGATAGCTATACTAAAGGCTGTAAATGATATGACCATAGCATATAGCCAGCAGCAGGCTAAACCATTAGCCTTGCTCTTATGGTCCGTTCTCGGCAAAAGGAGAGAGCGGAATCACTATTCACTACGGTGCCACTTCTACAGTGGTGGAGTACACAATCACCGTAGGCATTAGTGGGACTGTTGGAGTGTACTCCTCGCTCGTGGTAGCCCCCACATCGTAAAAGAAGCTGTTTTGGACATCTATACTCCCCAAAGTACTATTTTAACCATTTATTTTTATTGTTACATATTATATAATCTAATAAAATTATGATATAATGAAAAATATTTTTCAAGATAAATCTATATATACAATTTTTATGTATTCAATCTAAAGTGCTCGTAAAGGTATTAATAATTAAAGTTTAGAATATTTGACTTTACCGATTCAAAAACTTCTTACTTTTGTCACCGGAAGGAGTATACGATGAAATATCATATAAAGAAATTAATTGTTGAAGTTTAAAATGTGTGGCTACACTAATCCCAAAACGTCTTACTTTTACCACCGGGAGTATACGATAAGATGTCACCAAGCTCCGAAAAGCTAGAAGGTCCCAGGAGCTCGTGCACGTAGCACAGATGCAGTGCCACCAGGCCAACGCTCCATACCTTCTCAGAAGTGCTAGCTTACAGATTTTTATCCTAAAATTCGAATGTAACCCGAAATATTTTGATCCAAACGTTTTTCTTTTAGGAGGGATCGAAAGGAACAAAATTACAAAAATTTCGCTAAAGTTGTGAAACCCTGATAAGGTGCTTCTCTAGGTCGCAGGCCACCGGTGATGAGGTAGCCAAGGTTGCGGCGGTGGTAGCTAGCGCTTTTGTCTCGGCTGGCCCTGGTGTCCATCCACCTTCCGACTATAGCCCCGTTCGTTCCGGTTTTAGCATTTTTGCCGGTTCTTTTTTTACCATATTCGTTTGTGTTGTCTGTGATGAGCTAGCATATTTTTTTTTCTATTTTTAATTTTTTTAAATTTAATTATGTCAAATAAGTCACCTTCAGTTATCGTGAAATTTCAACCGCTACAGTGCAATTTCAGTCATAAGCCACAGTTTTTCAGCCCAACAGAGCAGGGCTTATATCACACTGATTGAACGGTCGAGATTTTACATTCACACCGTTCTATTTCAAGGGGTGTTATCAAGTAATAATAGCGGAACGAGTGAATGACTTTCATGTATTTGATGATAGAAAGTTAACATCACTATTCACTAGGATTATCTTAAGGTGCCGATTCAACAAAGGTAACATGTACCGCGTTAATGTGCTTATCCTCCTAACAAACATGGGAAGCACATCCTCCGCCTTTAACCTCCTCTGCAACTCCTTGCCATTGAGCACTTGAGATCACCTCGTATACCCTCATCCAAGCCGTCCAATGCTCGATCCAACGGTGAAAAAGTGCCCAATAGCAAGGAATGGCAGAGGAGGTTAAAAGGCAGAGGATGTGCTCCCTGGTTTGTATAGACAGGAATATAAGCTCATGTATATCAGCGATCAATGCGTTAGTAGTTTATTACTTCATTCGTTCGCAAATATAGGTTATTTTTTATTTTTTATGATCTCTCTTTGACTATACTTTATTATTATAATAATATACTAGCAAACTAATAAAAAAATATATATTGAAATGATTTTGCAAGATAAATCCAATAATATTATTTTTTATATAGTCAATCTATATACTTTAATATATATTAATAATCAAAATTTATAAAATTTGGCCGCCGACGGCCAATATTTATAGATAGGAAGTAGTACAAATAGGGATGCAGTGCAATACCACTACATTAATATATATCTATCCGACCATTACAACACTGTCGCCCATAGCCACCGCATGGAGCTCCCTTCTTTCACTCTCACAATCTGACCACCACCTTACAGGAGCAGTAACAACTATAAACTGCCAAATGCCAAGCAACAACCAGCCTCCCAAAAAGGCCAACACTGAAAAAGAAAATGTTTCCATTCCCTTTCCATTTTCCATGCAAGTCTAAACACCACATGCTATTATTCCACAACAGCCATGCATTATTCCACAACAACCATACCGTGACACTACAGAAAACACAAGGAAAATTAAGCAGCTCGAGGCATGCAGGACTGGCACGATCCGAGCAGACGCTGCGATCAAACTCGAAGGAGGTAGACGCTAAGCTCCGGGCCGCCATTGTTGCTGCTGCTGTCCGGGTTCATCATGCAGAACGCCTCCGAGTCGCGGGAGCCCACCACGCGCTCGAAGGGCGCGCGCATGTACATGACGTCGCCCTCGCCGCCGCCGCACGACGCCGGTATGACCCCCGCGCCCATGGAAACGGGCTCCAGCGCGCGCAGCACGCGCCAGTCCGCGGCGCCGCACTCGCGCCGCACCGCGTACCCGCAGGCCTTGCCGTTGCAGTACGCGCGCCACACCGTCTCCTCCAGCAGCTTCCTGCCTGAGCCGGCGGCGGTGGCGGCGCTGGGATGGCGCATGCGCCCTTGCCGCGCTCACACTCGAGTGCGATGCGCACGAGGCCAGGGGCGAATCCACCGGGTAGGCTTCGTCAGGCTGAAGCCTACCCTCCACCGGTGGACCGCCCCCCTCCTGGGTTCTTGGCTCCCTGACCTCCGGCGCTGGCGACTGCAAACACCGGACGGGCTGAAGAAGGCGTGAACGTGAAGAACTGCAAAAACAAGAACTGAAGCAAGGCCAGAGAAGCACCGAAGCCCAGCCCATGTCCGTGGTCCGCCCACCGGCCCACATCCCCACCGGTCCACATGGTACCCTTCTAGCCTTTTCCCGTGTCCGTAAATTCCCCAAATCCGAAATCCCCAATCCATTCCCTTCCGGCCATCCCCGTTCCCCCAAATCCCCAATTAATTGACCTAGGCACAGAGGCAGTGAGGAGTGGGAAGTCTGGGGACTGAGGTTGCTCACCTGTGCTACGCCGCCCGTGCAGACGAGCTCAATCCGAGGCGGGGAGGCGCCGCCGACGACGACGACGGGATTTGGAGGCGGGGCCTCAGGGAGGTGCCGACGACAACGAGATCTGGACGCGGGAGTTGGGGAGGTGTCGACGACAACATCTGGAGGCGCCAAGGCCGGAGCCGGAGGCGGGGACCGGGGAGGCCGGAGCCGGAAGCGCCGAGACGAGATCTGGAGCCGCGAACTGAGAAGGGAGACCAGAGGCTGGGTCGCGCCGGCCGCCAGTGTGCCGGGGAGGCTGGAAGCGGGGAGGGCCGGCCGACCGGTTCGCCGGGAGGCTAGAGACTGGCGAGAAGGGGCGAGGTGGCGAGCGACTGAGCGAGGGTGGGCGCTTTGCGCCTCTGCGGGCTGCGGCTGCGTGCGCAGTGCGCTGGGCCTGGGGTTAAGTGGTTAACACTCAACCGTGAAGCAGGCGTTAAGCGAAGAAGGCGTGAAGTAGTGAAGCCGTGATTGCGTTGCGTCGTGTGAAGCTGCTGCCGTTTGCTGCTATTGGCTTGGCGAAACTGTTTCCAGATTCTTCCGTACGGCCGAACGCCTGATTTGTAAGTTTACAAGTTACAACTCAAACTTATTGCTCATTTCTTAATTAGTTGAATACTTGATTAGCAATTCATTAGAAATATTATAGTGTTATACTGTTGTATATATTTAATTAGCAATTAATTTGTAGGTTTGCAATAATGGAGAAATGAAAAGTTTAGTCATGGTTTAACAAGTTTAGTCATTCGATATATAGGGCCAACAATTCTAGAAAAAACTTATTATCTGGTAGAAGAATACATATTTTTCAGCCCACCCTCATTTTTCGTTCTAGATTCGCCACTGCATGAGGCCCGAGGCCATCTCGCGCACCAGCGACGCCGTGGGCTCGGCCAGCTCTAGCAGCAGCGCGGGGCACGCCCGCGGGTCGACCTGGAACGCGAGGTGGACGTGGCCGCGACGGTGGCCGTACAGAGTGCCGGTGAGCCGTGCGCCGAGGCCTACCGCCGGTGCCGGCCGGCAATGGCCGTGGTCGGCGCCGCTGCGCGCGCAGCGCGACTCGCCGTGCGGGCGGCTTCTTGCGCTGCTGCTTGAGCGGCTTGGGCGGAGGGGACACGAAGTCCTCCGAGTGGAACGACGGGCAGGTGGAGGAGAAAGCCATGGCTGCCTCCTCCTTGTCCTCAGCCTCCGTACTCTTGACGAAGCCTTCCTCCGCGGTACTGGTGGGGCCATGGCTGCTGCTCTTACCAAGAACCGGCCACTTGAAGTGCCTCCGGGAGAATGAGGAGGACTCGTGGGGGCTTCTCGCCATGATGGTTCTCATGGTTCCTTGCGGGAGCTGCTAGTTCCCGCCGTGCCTAAGTATGAAGCGAGTGTAGTGTGGTGTTTCTCTTTCTAGTGGCTTGAATGGCTTCTGAGGGCAGGAGCCAGGAGGAAGGAATGGGTGCTGTGAAGAGGAACTGGTGAGCAGAACCCACCAAACTGAGCAGACAACGAGAGACGATGTTAGGAATAGTCCTATATGATTATGACCGAATTTTTTGTATTTTAGCCTTTTTTTGAAAAAAATATTCACATTTAGACCCCTGGTAGTTTTAATTCCGTTTTTGGACCCAGGGGGTCGGAGCCGTGACCCACGGCGCCGAGGTACCACATCTCGGCGCCGTGGTCCACGGCGCTGAGGTGCGAGCCCGCTCGGCGTGGTGGGATGCGTGGCGCCGACGTGGCGCACTCGGCGCCGTGGTCGTGGCGCCGAGCTCGAGCCGTAGATCTTGGCGCCGAGGTCGGGCACTGTCCAGCGCCGAGCGCATGTCTGTTCATTCGCCGCCCGACTCGTCACCCCCACCTCCCTGCCGCGCGCCTCCCGCCGCCTCCCGGCCGCCACCGCCTCCCGGGCGCGGCGCCTCGCCTCCCGGCCGCGAGTCCTCCCGCCCCGCCGCCTCCCGGCCGCCGGCGCCTCCCTGCGCCTCCCGGCGCGGCGCCTCCCGCCGCCCCCGGCGCGAGTGCCTCTCGCCGCCTCCCGGGCGCCGGCGCCTCCCGGCCGCCAGCGCCTCCCGGCCGTCGGCGCCTCCCGCCCGCCTCCCGGGCCGCCGGCGCCTCCGCCGCCGCCCCGCGCGCGGCGCCTCCCGCCTCGATCGCCCGGTGCCTCAAGGTGACGACTTCTCCTCCAAAATGTTCGTTCTATGAATGCCAGTGCCTCAAGGTGTCCAGGTAGTTTTTGAGGATGTGATGTCGAGTGCGCTGATGTGTGGTGCTATGAATGTCTGATGCTTAGGCTGTTTATCCCTTATTTATCACTGTCGCTTGGGCAATGGTGCTGTAGAATAGAAGGATTGTGTGGAGTATTGGAGTTGGCGATATGGCTCGCTATAAGTCAAGTTGATTCTTTTGCGACAAGAGGACTAGTGCTATATAAATGTGTTGCTGTGATGTTCTAGGCTCTGATAGGTTTTATCATTCTTGAACTTTGGGGTTGCAACAGATAATGAACGTAGTACTACCTTGTTCGTAGTGTTGGATTTGGATGGGATTGTAGTATTACCTTGTTACAGCGTGCCTCGATTCTGTCACAGATTTGGATTGGAACGTTACATTAGCCACCTAGTGTATTAATAATTTGGCAGTAAAACTTATTGGCAGGAGGCGTATGAAGTAATTAGCATCAATTTAGTTAGGTAATTAGCATCAATTTCGAATAAAGGTAGCATTTAGTTAGTGACTAGGGACTTATTAGTTACTATCTAGTATCCAATTTCGATTGAAGGTATTAAGTTTGATTTTCTGTATGAACTAGATGGACAACCTAGTCACCCTATATCATGGAGGCAGTGTGACAAGTGATGATTATGGAAATGTTCGATTTGTTGAAATGCAAAGGATGCCTCTGATATTCAGTGATCGGCCGTCGTTTAGTGAGTTGGTTGCTAGGGCCCGGGAGGAGCTACATTGTCATGCAAACGAGGAGAGCATCAGAGTTGAGGGGTTACTTCACTTCGGTTCGAAAGACACAATTCTAAGGCGGTTGATCTTAATTGGTTGTGAGGATCAGTGGGACAAATATGTCAAATTGGTTATGAAAAATGAGTTCCAATGTTTGGACCTTGTTGTGCGGAAGGTGTCCATTGATCCCACCCCTCATGGTTATTCACCAGAACTAGGTGATCAGGCACCCTTTGACCCTCCGTTACCGGACCTTGCGGTGGATGTGGAAGAAGTGCCTGAGGTGCCCGATGCTCTATCTGCCCCGAACGAGGTTCAGATTTCTCAACCAGTTCGAGTCGAATGTCGGACTGATGATGTCGTGGCGGCCCCTCAGGATCATCCCAGTAAGTGTCGAGCAACTCTTTAGCCTTTTCCCGTCATTCCATTCTTTTGTCTCAATCCCATCGTTTTCGTGCTTATGATGTAGGAGATGATATATGGGGACTGGGAAGATGGGTACTTGCAGTTGCTAGCACTCTTCAATGCAATCAAAGCGGTTAATCCAGGCATGCATTATGAGTACGTCCCGAAACCAAACGAATGGACTCAAGATGGGATGCAGATATTCTTCCGTGCTTTCTGGTGCTTTGCCCAGTCCATCGAGGCCTTTCGGCATTGTCGTCCCGTCTTCTCCATTGACGGTACGTTTCTTCTTGGCAAGTACTAGGCACACTTCGGTAGCCATTTCTGTGATGCGCATAACGCGTTGGTTCCTTTGGCGCTTGCTTTGGTTGAGAGGAGAACAAAGACACCGGGATGGTTCTTGCGGCTCGCTCGTAGGCACGTGGTCGGCCCCGGTAGGGAGGTTGGTGTCATATCCGATAGACACCGGGCATACTTGCTGCCGTCACAGAGCAGCTACGGGTATCCAACTTTGCACCACCGTTGGTGCACTCGGCATCTTGCCGAGAATCTACTCCGTAAGGATGGTACGAAGGATAACTTTCATCCGCTCGAGGAGGTCGCCGAATGCTTGAGGTCAAGTTCTTCCGGAGAAGTTGGAGCGACTTAATATCGCAACAAACGCAGAAGGTAGACAGTGGTTGACGGGATTGATGAGAGATGTCGGCGAATGGACAAGGGCTCATGACGATGGTGGCTGGAGGTACGAGTTTCAAACAAGCAACATGGCCGAATCCTTCAATAGTTTGCTGTATTGACTGCACTTGAGACTACCGGTATGACGGTATTGCGTATCGGTGCTTCACAAAACTACAATTTAATAGAGTGCATAATGTTGCCCACCCATGCTTGCTCCAAAGAATGTCTGCATAATGGATTAGTTTGCATATAGAAAAGAACAGGGAAATCATGCCTACTCAGTTCAAAATTGTAAATCAGTACATGGAAAATTCACATTTTCAAGCACATAAATGTCTGCAAAAGAACAACAAGACATTAAACTATATCCTCAACTTCGCAATATAATGGAAAAGTCTAAGGCACATAGATTCTTACCTTGCCCCATTTTAGCTCTTTTGAATTCCATGAATAAGCAACACCATTATCCCCTTCTCTAACAATTGGTGTTTGACCATCGGAGTTCCCTGCTTAGGAAAAAAGTTACAAACATTATTACGTTACTAGCACCTGAAATTTTCAGATTGAACACGACATCATCAAAAAATGTAGCAGGAAACAAAAATTGTGTTTCACACAGTTCATCAATTTTCTGAATGTTTGCAAAAGCTACGGATTATTTTGAAGGCGCCGAGCAGGAGCGCCACTGGTCACGGCGGCTGTTCTGAATTTTCACAGCTCGGCGCCACGATCCACGGCTCCGAGCTCGGTGCCACGACCCATGGCGCCGAGCTCGGCGCCATAATTCACGGCTTCGAGGTCGGCGCTACTGACCACGGCGCCGAGGTGCTGCCACGTCGGCGCCACGCAGGCCACCACGCTGGTGCGGGCCTGGCGCCTCGGCGCCGTGGAGCACAGCGCCGAGACGTGTTACCTCAGCGCCGTGGGTCACGGCGCCGAGCTCTGGGTCCAAAAACGGAATTAAAACTACCAGGGGTCTAAATGTGAATATTTTTCAAAAAAAGGCCCAATACCACTTATAAGTATGTTGCTCTGTGGGCTTAGTTGTGTTCAGGCCATTTAGACCGGTGACCCAAAAGGTAAACCCGGTTGGACCTAGGCATGCGGTCAGGGTCTAAAATCCAACAAGTGGTATCAGAGCCTAGGCGTCTAACATCTCCCAGGAATGCGGTGTGCACAATCCATGTGTGGGGGGAGATGAACATGGAAGAAAGAACACACACAGAAACTTGATGGTGCTGCAACTGCTTAGCACCAGTTTTTCTCTCTTTTATTCACTCAGCTCTAAAACACACGAGTACAGGGATATTTAAAAAACTCATACTTGCATACAACTCCAGGCTAACAGCCCACTACTCCTGCCACGATCCGGACTGCGCGCGCATGACTCGTGTGGCTCATTCTTATGACTTAGCTTCCCGACGACCAAGTACTAGGCACCATACATGCAAGCTTATCAACTCAACGACTAGAAAACTAACTCAATATGCACCTATTCAACTACATGCAGCCATGCAAGACACACACATTCACATACTACTTGTACGTGACAACATCAACTCGTACTTGCATGTTCAAACTAATGAAACACTAACAAATATCAAGATTATTTCTAACAAATTCCCCCTAATCTTGACTTCCGTTTATTTGAGTACCTTCTCGCCAAGCCTCAAAGTAATGCCGGTTCGTCATCGGCATCAACCATAACGAGATGTGCCTTTTCCTTCTTCTTATGGCATTCGGAAGCAAAATGCCCATAGTCATTGCAATTGTAGCATTTTACTTTAGCCTTGTCAAATTTGCGATACTTGCGGTTTCGGCCACCATTGCCATCGGAACCGTCGCCTTCGCGCTTTGACGATCGGGCCTCCCACTCGGCCTGCATGAGAAGAAGATGTTCGTCGTTGTTGTCGTTGCCTGGAATGCGTAGACGCTCCTCATACGCCTTGAGGCGGCCGATCGCTTCTTCCACTGCTATTGTCTTCAAGTCTCCAAATTGCTCAATGGTTGAGACAATCTGCAGGTACTTGTTCGGGACAGCGCGGAGAAGCTTCTTTACGATGTAGCTTTCCTCCATCTTGTCACCAAGATTGTGAATCTGGTTGACGAGAGTCGCCAACCTCATGGCGAAGTCGTCCACCGACTCCATTTCCTTCATGCGCAAACCCTCGAACTCACTGTTAAGGGTTTGCACACGTGCCTCCTTGACGTGATCGGCGCCGATGTACATCGTCTTGAGCGTGTCCCACGCAGCTTTCACCATCTCCTTTTCGGCGAGTAAGAGGAGGGTCTCCTCCGGGACTCCTTGGAAGATGGCTGCAAGAGCCATATGATCTTTGCGCTCATCAACATCGTTGGCCACCATAGCTTCCCAGACGCCTTGGGCCTTCATGAACACCTTCATCTTGATTGCCCACGTGGCGTAGTTACTCTTTTTCAGCATAGGGTATTGAAGAGAGACGCTGCTTTCTCTTCCCAGTACCCTTGACGGACCACCGCTGGTGACGATGGCGTGACCCGACGGCGACACCAATCTTGTCCTCTGCATGTCTCTGATACCAAATGTAGGCCCAGAGATCACACTACACACATGTGAACATGTGGGAGGAGATGAACACGGAAGAAAGAACACACACAGAAACTTGATGGTGCTGCAACTGCTTAGCACCAGTTTTTCCCTCTTTTATTCACTCAACTCTAAAACACACGAGTACAGGGATATTTAAAAAACTCATACTTGCATGCAACTCCGGGCTAACAGCCCACTACTCCTGCCATGATCCGGACTGTGCGCGCGCATAACTCGTGTGGCTCATTCTTATGACTCAGCTTCCCAACTACCAAGTACTAGGCACCATACATGCAAGCTTATCAACTCAACGACTAGAAAACTAACTCAATATGCACCTATTCAACTACATGCAGCCATGCAAGACCATACTACTTGTACATGACAACATCAACTCGTACTTACATGGTTCAAACTAATGAAACACTAACAAATATCAAGATTATTTCTAACAAAATGAGTTGCATGCAAGTATGAGTTTTTTAAACATCCCTGTACTCGTGTGTTTTAGAGCTAAGTTGTAACGCCCCCGTTTCCAGGGGCGCGTACGGACACGGCATTCCGCAACTATTCACGCATGAACAGTTATGGAACGTCGCGCAAGAGTATACCATTGCATGCTTACAACAAAAGTCCAGCATATACTTTACATAAGGATTAACATCCCTTTTTCGACAGCGGGGCGTGCAAGCCCAAAGTATACTTACATTACAAAAACTCCAGAATCCGCTTGAGCGCGGCCAAGACCTAAAGCCACGGGTCCTCGACGAGAAGACCCTTCCAACACGAAATCTTGAATTGCCTTCTTTTCCTTCTGGAATCTGTGGTATTTAGCAAGCCTGAGTACTCCAACCCCGCACTCAAGAAATCACAAGGGAAACCCTAACTTACTACTTGCACGGATCAACAAAGGAAGGGAGTATACTTGGTTTATTAATTTTGAGTGGATGCAGTTTTATTTGCAAGCATTTTCTAAAATGGACCCAAAACTTACTTCTTAAGAACTCAGGGGTTTTTCAAGAAAAGTTCATTAACCAACTAATCAAGTCAAAGCATGTACAAAACTACTTCAGCTTCGCTGCTGGAATCACCCAAGTGACACAGCTCCAATAACCGGGAGCACGGTGTATTCGAATACCATTTATTTGACTCTGCAGAGTTTGCTCAGCTTTACCCACACGATCCCTTAACTCCCGCGACAGAGTTAAGAAAGCCAGGTCGTTTCACTGCTCAGCTCTTTATATAGGCTCTACCCGGTAGAATTCACTCGGGTCTGGATTTCCACACACACACACACACACCCACACAAAAGAAAACAGTATCCGCTTCGAGTGAACTCTACCGTTGTTAGGCACCCATAACACGACTTGCCTAACCTCACTGCTAAACCTCCTGTAGAGTTTCAATCGAGTTGAGCAGCTATTCGACAAGTGTTGACAAGTCAACTCCTGTGGTTGAGCGATCACTGTGACATTTGCTCAGCGTAAGGGTTTCAGTCCTTATATTTTCACATGGTCCGCAACCTCGCCAGGCCCGCGACCCAAACTAAGGTAAGCGGTGGGCGTAGACCGTCCCGCGGTTTCCCACTCACCCTCACCCTCCTCCAAACCTAGGGTAAAGGATTGGCGAGGACCGTCTTGCGGTTTCCACTCCCCCTTACCCTACCTTGTGCACGCCGGCACTCTCCGCTCTAAGATACGGTGTCCCATACCACCCTACCTTAGAGTCGGGTTTTCTAAATTCTATTGGCTCCACAGCCACAGCCTTATTAGTGTAACATTTTGCATGATAATAATAACCTACAGTTATTTAGATTATCAGCTAATTATTTCTAGGGTTACAAAGGCATGGCAACAAATTTAACCGGGCATTTAACGGTGGTAGGTTTAACTCCATAACATGTCATTCTAATCATTTTATTTTTACTTTGAATTAGCAATTCACAATTAGCTCAATGCAAATAACATAATAACATAATTTAAATGGCATGGGATTTCAACATGATCAAGGACTTGCGACTTGCCGTTGATTTGGATGATCTCGACTAGCTCGAACGTAGAAGCTCCTGGATCCTGCGACTGCACTTGAGCTTCCGGGAATCTCCGACACTAGCGCAAACACATAAAATAAATTAAATCCAGCTTGAGACTAATCAAGCGAGGGAAAATAAACTATTTAAAAAGGAGTAAAATGCACAAACCCTTCAAATGGAATTTTAGGAATTTATCTGGGATGAAATGGGGGAAATGGAGGCCAAAAATGGGTTCAGGACATTATTTGGAGCAAAGTGGTGAAATTTGGGAATTTTTGGGATTTTCTGTGATTTTCTAGGATTTATTTGGATTTTTCTGGATTTTGGAAATTGATAAATCGCTGGAAAAACATATGAACAGTGTCGGGCCGGCCCAAGCTACAGTGTAGCCCAACACTGTGCGGCTCGGGCGGGAAAACGACCCGAGCGGCCGGTCGGCCCACGCGGCCCGCGCGCGCGCTCGCGCGAGGCAGGCCGGGGAGGCCGCGGCCCGTCCGCGCCCGCGCCCACCCGAGGCGGATGGAGGACGCGTGGCCGGGGTGGACGGCGCCGATGCGAGGGAAGCGGTGAGCCGTTACGGGAGATCCGACGGACGAGGGAAGAGGTGTTTATAAAGATCGAGCGGCCAAGGAGGACGGCCATCCGACGGCTGCGGTTAGAAGGCACGGATGGGGAAGGACGGGGGAGATGCGGCCACGACGGTCGTCTTCCTCCTCCGTCCGCTACAGCGCCATCGGGACAGGGCCACGGTGGCGACGGCGGACTGGGCGCACGGAGGGTCGGCGGCGGCGACCGAGGGCACCGGCGGGTGCGGCTCGACGAGGGGGATCCGTTTTGGGGCTTTGGAGGGTGAGAGGATCAAAGGAGAGCGCGGGAGAGAGAAGGGAGTGCTTCTGCTATTCGACGGTGAGGGAGGTTACCGGCGGCGGGGGAGTTCAATCGGCCGCGGTCACACGGGCAGGGGGCCAAGGGGCTCACATTGGTGGCGGAGATGGGAGCTGGGGAGCTGCGGCGCGAGCTGCCCACGGAGAGGGTGCGGTGGCCGGAAGGGAGTCTCGACGGCGGCGATCCACAGTGCTTCACCTGGCCAGAGGAGGATGGCAAAGTGAGTAGGGGTGGGTAAGGATGCTCTGGCCGAAAGCAATTGAGAAATGGAGGGAGTGAGGAGGAGATCGACTTCACGGGGTCGCCGGCGCAGGGGAAGACGGTGGCGGCGCTCCAAGCAATGCGGCGTCAATTGGCGGCTCAGGGAGGTGCTCTGGAGTGGTGAGAAGGGAATGGGGTGTTGGGGAGGCGCGAAGAGCAAAGGAGGGGGAGGGAGCCGAGGAGCGGCTTTTAAGCCCGGGCGGAGGGAGGACTTCCTTCGGGTAGAAGGCAACGGCAATGGCGCTGGGGTCAACAGGGGCAGGTAGGGAGTCTCCTCCGCGGGATGGAGGTGACGGGGGTGCTGCCAGGGGAGTAATGGTGACTGGACGGGAGAGGGAGTAGGTGGAGCTGCGGCATGGGCGGAGGAGCGCGTCCGCGCGCGGAGAGGGAGGAGGAGGCCGCTGGCAGGTGGGGTCGGGGCAGAAGAACGGCGACACGTGGAGCGGAGATGCTGCCAGCTTCGGTCCGGGGCGGTCGGGACGGCGGGGGCGCGAGAGGGATCCGAGGGCGGCGTTGAGGCGGTGCGGGCGAGGTTCCACCGCGGGCGCGGCCGCAGGCGCGCGCGCGAGGAGAAAGCGGGGAAGGGAGGAAGGCGCCAGCGCTCGAGGGAAAGGCGCGGGGCGCTGGGGCGAAGCGAAGGCGGAAAAAGACGGGGCGCCAACGGAGAGGAGGAGCGCCCTGCCGAAAAGGGAAAGCGGGAAGAGGGGGAACTTTCCCAAAAGGGGTAAGTTTCAGATTTTACACACAAAAATCCACAAAAATTTTAGAAAACTCCTTTTGAATTTTAGGGGCTTTTCATAAGTGAATAAAAGAGAGAAAAACTGGTGCTAAGCAGTTGCAGCAGCATCAAGTTTCTGTGTGTGTTCTTTCTTCCGTGTTCATCTCCTCCCACATGTTCACATATGTGTAGTGTGATCTCTGGGCCTACAGAAGAGTGTGAGGAACTCTCTGGCTTTGTCTTATTTCTGGTTTGGTTATCTTCTGTTTTGTTGTGTTTTGATGAGGAAATGGAAGACAAGGTGCAAACTGCAGACTGGCAGTGCCAACAGCAGGCAGGAGAAACTAGTACCGCACCATTTGATAAATGAAAATTGATGGGCTAGGATAGAGAGATGGCGTGCCTAAAGGAGAAAAATTTTACTGGACACGGAGCCTTCTTCCTCTGAAGGACTCGTAGCCTATGTTGGATACGTGGAATTATGAATGTCAAAGCAGCTCTACACTAAGTTGTTTTCCCCATCCTCTCTTCCCCTCAGGAGCGCCATGGAAGGCCTCGAGCTAAGCTCGACTGACGGCGATGTGAAGGCATTGAGTCAGGCATAGGGCAAAATGGAACAAGGAAAGTGAGAGGAATCTATAGGTGGTGTTACTGCCGACTAAGATGGATGAGGGCGCACTGCCGACGACGGCCAGTTCCGGGGAGGAGACAGGCAAAGTGGCAATGGCGAGATGGTGGCTTGAGCTCAAAGGTGAGCGCGTGTACAAGCAAGAGGAGGATGAGGCGATGCTACGGTGGCGATGGCTGTTGGAACTAATCTTGCTGTTATGTGTAGTTGGTGTGTCCGAGTTGTGTATAGAGTACTTGGTGTGTTTGAGTATAGTGTACTATGTGATTGGTGTCGAGTACTCGGTGTGTTCAAGTACTGAGAAGTCATGCGTCGAGTACTCGGCATGTTGAGTACTATATAGTCATGTCAAGTGCTTGGTGTATTCAAATACTCTGTAGTCCTATGTTGAGTACAAGTTGAAAACCCAGAGTCGGAGATTAGTCGGAGACTCCGGAGTCGGAGACCGGTCATAGAAGTTGTGGTCGTAAGTCAAGTTGCGTAGTAGTTGTAGCTGCAGTCGGCACTCAGAGAAGTACTGTAGCAGTCGGTACTCAGAGGAGTACTGTAACAAGTAGTCATAGCTACAGTGGTCATAAGTTGCATAGTGGTTGATGGCTGGTGTTCAAAGACCTTGTGTGGTCGGAAATGCGGTCAAAGAACTATAGTTGACAAGCCGTGGTCAGTGAAGCGGTCGAAGGGAAGCCGTGGTCGTAGATGCAGTTGAAGTACCGTAGTCAACAAGCCGTGATCGGTGAACTGGTCGACAAGACATGATTGAGAAGCCATGGTCGAGCAATTGTGGTCATGAGACATGGTCGAGACACCGTGGTCGAAGAAGGACTCGAAGTTTGGTAGGTCTGTGTGGTCGCAGACTAGTCAGGTTACAGTGTGTCTGCTTTAGTCGTATCCACTAGCTGTACTAGTTGGTTGGAGCGAATATTTCGGATAGTGCTCGATGTGTGTAAGTTGTACTCGTAAGTTGGGTAGCTGAGTCAACGAGTGGCCGAGTCATGCGGATCGTAGAGAAGATCCCAGATAGTAGCGTGAAAATAGGTACTAGTTGTTAGTCGACTTAGTGCGTGCGTGAGATTTATTTAAGCAATTTGATTAGTTAAACATTTTGAGGTGTTGCGAGTGAATAACAGAGAGAAGAAAAAGCCGTGTGTTGCCAAAAAAGAAGTCCCTTCTGTGTTTGTTCATCCTCCCAACTCGAGTGCGTGTGTCGTTACAAGGAAGAAAGTATGTGTGTGTTTTCTCCCAGTGAGTAGTGATCGGAACCGTTGGGTTCAGTTCCAACAATGGCGTTATCGAGAATGGTCCACGGTGAGCTAGTGGCGAGCACGGTGATGGCTTTGTCTATGGATACAAGCCTACATCAGCCACATCAAACAGTGGAAGGTCTCTCCTTCCCTGCTCTCTCTACATCTCCCTTGTCACTGTGTTTCATGTCTCTCCAACTCTCCCCATCGATAGCCAAAGACTGGGGGCAGACAAGAGGAGGCAATGTAGCCTCTTGTGCATGCCCCACCGACAGAGTGTTCGAAACAACATGTAGGTCAATGGCACCGTGGACAACTAGATCGGGCAGCCAGGGGCAAGGAAGACGATTGTATTTGGCAATGCATGTCTACGACGAGTCCAGGACTGTGGTGAAGTTCATGTCGACGACAAGATGCAAACTATCTCTGGTAGTTGGAGGAGAGGAAGATGCCCGGATCCAGATCAGGGTTCACTATTTTGGCAAAATTTTAGATATTTCGTTGCTTTCGCTACCCAATGAAAAAAATCATTACGTTCAAATATTTTCATTTTGGTTTGAATTATGAAGGGTGAAAAGGCCTTCAAATCCCACACTGACCAAAAGTCTCCTTCTAGCCCAATGGCAAGCCTATGTCCCGCGTGCCCTGTCGACCCATGATCGAATCCCACCTGCTATACCCATTTCCCCCTGATTTTACTGAGATATCTTGTTTGATAAGTGGGTCCCACGTAAGTTCAAATGTGAAAACAAATGTGAGCAGAACAGAGACTTGAACATGCGACTGACCACTCATGAAGAGCCCCCCGACCGCTAGGCCAGAGCACACTTAAGTCGTAAGTTTCCATTTTACTTCATTTTATCCTTAGTTTCAAAGTTTAAAAATTCAAATTTGATTTGAACAGTTTGACCCAAATTTTCACCAAAATGTCGAAACCTTTAAAGACTTATTCTTACTATTCAACCTCGATGAACTCGACACCTCACTTCTACAATACTAGACACTGTAAGTGTACTGTACAATCAAGTTCACATTCACGTAACACCGATAAATGTCATATCTCATTATTTATATATAGATCCATGATCCAATAAGTCTGGCGACAGCGAGAACCGATGGGTTTGCTTGATCTCAATAAATGTCATATCTCATTGCATGTATATATATGCTAATAACTTAACACTACTCCTAGCGACAACGCGTGGAATTCGACGAAAGTGCAATCGATCTTAATAAACTCGTCGAAATTCAAGGAAAGCATGATAGCAGAAATCATAAATAAGACTAAAGAGTTCTATCTTGACGATGACTAGATGTTGAAACATTTGATACAATTATAATCACTCAATTGTGCTTAATCAAATAATTCATTCAAATGTACATCATTTAGTTGAGATCTGTGTAATGATTGTCGTGTGCTATATATGTGATCTGTTTGCTTGTTTTCAGAGGGCATGGCTAACATTTTCTAAGGCTAGCTGAAAAACAGAAAATAATATAGGTATTTAAATAGCTATCATAGACGATTTTTAGTATTAGCTGTCTGTGATATGTAAGATATTAGAAATGGCTATGTCTGAGAACCGTCTGTGATATGACATATCACAGATGGTTTTTGGTATTAGCCATCTATGACACTTCATATATGACAGGCGGCTATATTAAAGACTCATCTGTGATACTTGATATATCATAGATGATTTTTTTTTCAAAAAACCGTCTGTGTTGTAATTATCACAGACGATTTGAGAGCCATCTGTGATAACCACCTATTATCGCACACACATAAATTTAGACTATTCAAAAACTGTCTGTGATGACAGTTTCAAACCATCTGTGATAAGCCTTTCTGTAGTAGTGCGAGACTAAGTCAGGAGATCTTAGGTCCAGAGTGGTTAAGGGATCAAGACTACGCTAGGAGAGCTGAAGTCCAGAATGATCAAGGTACCCCCAGAAGATGACTGAGGCTAATGGAGTTATTACAAACTGGGAAGACAAGGGACCGGAGTGGGAGCTACCAGTGGTTTACAAGATGGGTAACAGCAAGGTGGATCGGAGTTAAGCTTAGGGAGGAGTTGAAGCCTAGAACGGACAGGAAAGCTGGGTGCCGTCGTGGTGTATGGAGAGGCATATGGCGTGCCAAGTGACTTGGCCCCATTTGTAAGTAAGGACAGTTCGATGGGATCTAAACACGTGAGAGGATTGGTGGCAAGCCATCGGGGCCATAAAGAGTTGAAAGTGAAGCATGGGGTTGCTTCGAGGTGAGGCAAGCGCAAAGCTTATGGAATGTGATTTAGGGGCAAAATGGTCTTTTTGCCCCAAACGGAAAGTTGAGACTTGATCAAACCATAGTGCGAGGATGTAGAATCAAGGATAACCAGCTAGAGAGAGGTGAATAGGAGGTTTCTAAAATTTTTCACTCTAAGTTTAATAATTATAATAATAAGGATCAATAAATGAACCTAGCACAAGTCAAGAGCGAATTTTCTAAGTTTTCTACGGCACCATAAGCTATGTCTGTACCAAGTACATTCTAACTACACAAGATATATCAATTCAATGGCTAGAAAAGTAAATTTAGAAGAGTAAAGAAAAGAGATAACCACAATGGCGACATGCGATATTTTCCCCTAGTATCGAAGACTTGTCGGTCATCACTAGCCCACATTGAGGCAAGTCTAAATGAACTGGATCAGCTCCAGGAATTGAGCCTAATGACCTCAAGTCCACTAGGGTTGCTCTTCCTGCACTCCGGACATGGGAGCACCCTACCACTCGCAATCGGTGTTGGGCCTCTTCAAAACCTTCTTAAGGAGATCAACACACAATCTTCTCCTAAGCAGTCTAGGTACCGGTAAACACCAAGAGTAATAAATCAAAGCCCTTGCATGAGGATAAATCAGGTGCCAAGATGATCAACAAATGATGTAATTCTCTTCAATGATCTCAACTATACCAAATGGTGAAAATGAGCGAAGTGAGTAGTAAAGAATGCACCGATGACTTTAAGGTATTCAATGAGGTCAAGAGTTACTGCCATAGTGCAGGTGAGGGGGTATTTATAGCCCCCAACTAGAATTTCAATCGTTTGGGCCAAATTTCACAAATTTTCAGTAGGTGTGGTAATACTGCCATGCAAGGCTGGTATTATCGCTCCTACTGTTCAATGGTTATTTTGTATGCATTAAATACTTCTGAACTAGTTGTTGAGCTCAAAGTGCGGTATTATCGCCAACTAGAATTAGAACTACCGCACAGCCGGTAGTATCGCTCGGTGAAAATGGTATTACCGATTTACAGAGCTTCAAGAAATATCTAAAAACATGCTCTTTGGAAAAAATGTATTGCAAGAAAATCGGTGCTACCACCGGTCAGTAGTGCCGCTCCATAATGGTGGTATTACCACCGACCAGTAGTACCACACCCCTACTGTGGTGCTACCAGTTTTTCTGACAAAGGTTTCTCAAATCTAGCTCATGATGCATGCATGACTATTTGTTGATCAAGATGAAACAAATTAATTTCTCAAACTACTAGTCATGATCCCCTTTATAGTACGATGTCTAACCAATAACTCTGGTCTTTTCTCCAAGCATCGAGACTGGCAAAATTATAAAAGAAACCAAAATCTATATTTCACCTTTGTCTTATGCCAAGTCAATCCTTCATAGCCTTTGCATGCCATTGTTGTGTTGTTATCCATAATCCAAGACTAAACCTTTTTAAGACATCTTAGCTTACAAGTTAGTCCCAAGCACAATATTGTCATTAATTACCAAAACTAATTTTTAGGGGCCTAGATGCTTTTTGGTAATTGATGACAACCAAAACAATGTGAAGGAAGTTAAGAGATTTTGAAAATACTCTAGGTCTTGAAAGGAGATGTATTTTCTTGTTTTGACTTTTGAATTGGAAATAATTCTTGAGAGAAGCTCAAAAGGCAGCCAGTTGATTGTTGTCTTACTCTGGATATCACGAATATGCAATACTATGGAGTATATTTGAGACAAAGTGGTAGGGCCACCTTCTTGAGGAGCGTCCTTGTGCTCTTGGTCACCCTCTTCTTCTTAAGCATGAGGAGGTATAACAGAAGGGTTTAGAGCACCTTCCCTTAGCCTGTAGGGCTTATGAGGTGCTAGTCTCGCTTCTCGGTAATGCATCTTTTTTTGTGATAAGGGCCATGATGTAGGAAACAAAATAAATCCGTTTGACCCTGTCATTCTTGGAGGAGGTGATCGCCCTGATAATGAGATCAACCACATCGAACCGTCGATCGTTCATGATGCTGTCAATAATGTTCCATGCATGACCTTCGTCTGCATCAAAATTCCTGGTCTTCAGGAAGAAGGTATGGTTGGTGATGCGATTGATCACGCTCGACAGGGAAAGTAGTCCAGCAATCTTGCCAGGAGTGAATTTGATAGTGCTATCATAAAATTGAGTCCAGGCCACAATTCTGAGAGCTTGCCTGGAATAGATCTTCTCATGATGTCCAAGGTGAGTTCTCAAAGCTGTCTCAAACTCAACCTTGGTGGCCTTTACTCTCTCATATCCCGTCATCCAACTCATTTAGTCACAGTCTAGGGATACGTACACAGTGGCATAGAACTGTCTTATCATCTCCTGATGATAATCACACCAAAGAGTGATTGTCATGGAGTCCCATTGCAAAAATGAACTGGTATGCATCGACGTAGCAATCAATGGCATTAAGATGCGCCTAGTCCACATATTTGTGGTTAGCAAACTGCCGGTTGTGATCATAAAGCTAAGTGAAGACATCATGCTAGAACTTTGTGTGAAAGCGAGGATATGAAGATGTCCTTGGCTTGGTGAACTAATTTGGATGGCGCCTAGCGGAGTATGGCATACTCCTCACTTGTGATCAGTCTCAAGTTAATAGTTTGCTCTACAGCTTCTTCCATTTCCTCATCTTCTTCCTCATCCCCATCACTCTTCTCATAATCTTTAATCTCTTCTTCGGTTTCTGTCTCCTCATCCTACCTAGGGCTTGTGCCTTGTCCCTTGCCCTCATGGCCTGGAGAAAGGAGTCGGTCTCGAAGTCACTGTCCTCCCTAGAAGAAACTTGGACTGAGACTGCCTTTCGAGGAGCCACCTTGTGGTGAGAAGGTCTGGCTTGAGTTGGGAAAGGGTCCTATCGATCTGCCGGTTCACGTTCGGATGCCAGGTTCTTGTGAACAGAGGTTTTGATTCTTGCCATCTTGAAAGGGAATAAGGAGGATAATTAGGACAAAAGTAGGGCTGGACGAAAAACTCGAAGCTCGTTAGCTCGCTCGGCTCGTGGCTGGCTCGGCTCGGCTCGTTAGGATAACGAGCCGAGCCGAGCCAAGATTTTAGCTCGTTAGCTATAACGAGCCAACTCGAGCCAGCTCGCGAGCCGCTCACGAGCCAAACGAGCCATACTTCCAGGAATTTAGATATGCATATGCTGCTTCCATGGACCAAATTTGTACTCTATTGCATGTGTTAATGTGTAGATTTGTACTCTATTGTACCCAAACGAGCCATGCATGTGTTAATTTGTACTCTATTGTACCCAAACGAGCCAAACGAGCTAAATGAGCCAAACGAGCCAAACGAGCCATGCTTCCATGGATGAATATATGATGGAGACATTTTTTGGCCCTGGCTCACGAGCCAAACGAGCTAACTCGAGCTTTTTACGAGCCGAGCCAAGCTAGCTTTTTAACTCGTTAGTTATAACGAGCCAGCTCGTTATCCTACCGAGCCAGACCGAGCCGAGCCGAGCCGAGCCAGCTCGTTATCTAGCCCTAGACAAAAGGAATAGGTTGGAAACTAATGTACAAAATTAGTTGACATTTTTCAAGTAATATTGGAATAATCTATGATATTTAATTAATTCCTCAACTTACAAAAGCGGCTTTCATCTAAATGTTTTGTGAAGATATCGGGTAATCGGTCTTTGATCTGCATATGGCTAATGACAATGTCACCCTTGCTCACATGATCTCTCAAGAAATGGTAGCGAATATCTATATGCTTGTTCTTAGGTGTTGGACCGGGTTATTGGCTATCTTCACGACACTATCATTATCACACAATTTTATCAAAATTTATCCCATAATCCATCAATGTTTACCTCATCCATAGCAATTATGCACAATAACTACCCGTGGAAACATATTTGGTTTTGGTGATGGAAAGTGCTATAAAATTTTGTTTTTGGATGACCATGAAACTAGTGATCTTCTTAAGAGTTGACTTCCCGAGGGTTTTTTTCTATCCACTTTGCAACCCGTATAATCAGAATCTGAATATTTAATTAAATCAAATTTAGTACCTTTAGAATACCACAAACCAATGCTAGAGGAAAGTTTTAAATATCTAACAATTCTCTTTACGGCCATCAAATGGTATTCTTTTGGTGATGCTGGAAATTGTGCACACATGCAATCACTAAATATGATATCGGACCTAGATGCGGTAATATAAAATAAACTACCAATCATTGATCCATACAACTTTAAATCTATCAGTTTACCTCCCTCGTTAAGGTTGAGATGACCGTTTGTCATCACAGGAGTCTTGATTTGCTTGGCGTCTTCCATGTCAAATTTCTTGAATAATACCTTTACGTACTTTGTTTGGCTCACAAACGTCATATCCTTAAGTTGCTTGATTTGAAGTCTAAGGAAGTAGCTAAGCTCTCCGATCATGGACATCTCAAATTCCTTAGACATCATATCATAAAACTCTTTACAAAAATCTTGATTAGTGGACCCAAATATATTATCATTAACATAAATTTGATAAACAAAGAATTCATCATCTATAAACTTTGTAAATAGTGTTGTATCATTCTTTGTAATTTTGAATCCTTTTGAGAGTAGAAAATATCGAAAGCGCTCATACCATACTTTAGGAGCTTGGTTAAGACCATATAGCGCCTTGGAGATTTTATACACATGATTCGACTCTTAGGATCTTCAAAACCAGGTGGTCGTTCAATATAAATAAGTTCAGTTATTTTCCATTTAAGAAAGCACTTTTAATATCCATTGAAATAACTTTATACCAAAATATGATGCAAAGGCAAGTAGTATGAATGAACTCAAGTTTAGCTATGGGAGCAAAGGTTTTATCATAATTCAAATCTTCTACTTGAGTATAACCTGGAGCAACCAACCTTGCCTTATTTTTTATCACTGCTCAATTCTCATCTTTTTTTTTGTTCTAGAAGACCCATTTTGTTCCAATAACGTTGTGCTCCGTGGGTCTTTTCACCCATATCCAAATGTCAGTCTAAGCGAAGTTATTTAATTCTTTATGCACAACATTCACCCAATCCAGATCATTTAGTGTTTAATTTACACGTTTTATTCTCAAGAGAGGAGACAAACAAGTAATGTTCACAAAATGAAGCAACACAGGATCAAGTTTGAATACCTTCACTTATGTCAACCAATATTTGAACTTTGGATGATCTTTTATGATTGCATTGTGGATCTTCGGGGGTAGAGTTAGTGGTTCCTCTTCTTCTTTTTCTTCTACATCTCTTGCTTGAATATTGTTTGTTGTAGAATATGTAGGAGGCTCTCATGAGTCAATTGAATCTTCTTGTGGCTTGATATCGCCAATTTGCATATTCTTTATGGCTTGTCTCAATCCTTCGTCACTTACATCATCTAAATTATCTTGCTCTTCTTGAGAGTCATTAGTCTCATCAAATTGAACATCACTAGTTTTTTTCAATCAAACTGGAGTTCTTGTTGAACACACGATATGCTTTACTATGTGATGAGCAGACAAGCAAAAAATCTAACATCACAACAACTTTCAAAATTTAAAAGCCAAATACCTTTTCTCAAAACGTAACACTTGCAACCAAAATACATGAAAATAGGAGATATTCAGTTTTCTTCCAATGAGTAGCTCATAGGAAGTATTTTTCAAAAGATGGTGCAAATAAAGATAATTTATGGCATGACAAGTGGTATTCATTGCTTCCCACAAGAGTGATTAGAAGTGTTGTATTTATCAAGTATTGTCCTAGCCATTTTCATTAGTGTTCGATTTTTCCTTTCTACCACTCCATTTTGTTTTGGAGTGTAAGTTGTGGAAAGTTCATGTTTTAGTTCAAGTTCATCACAAAAATCTTCAATTTTAGTGTTCTTAAACTTGAAACTGTTGTCACTATAGTATTTCTTAATTTTGAAATCAAATTCATTTTGAGCCTTTTTTGCAAAACTTTTGAAAATACCAGAGGCTTCGGCTTTGTCGTGTAAAAAGAATACCCAAGTATATCTTTAGTAATCATTTACAACAACTAGATAATAGCTATTGCCTTCGATACTCTTGTGGGTTGTTGGCCTAAACAAATCTATATGTAAGAGCTCCAATAGCCTAGAAGATGATATAATACTTTTGGAAGAATGAGAATTTGCAATTTGCCTTTTGGCTTGGTAAGAGCTAAGTAATATATTTTTCTCAAACTTCACGTCTTTCAAGCCAACTCCTAAGTCATGTTTGAAACGCCTTTTGAGTTGAATCATTCCCATATGTCTTAGCCTTCTATGCCAAAGCTAATCCAAAGAAGTTTTTGTAATTAAATAAGTTTTTAAGCAAGAATCACTAGAAGAAAAATCAACCAAATAAAGATTTTCAAATCTAAAACCTTTGAAAACTAACTCATTTTCTTTTCCTTTGAAATGATAACGCCATCTGTAGAAAATAAGCAAGTGAGACCAAGATCACACAGTTGAGCAACGGATAGAAAATTAAAGTACAATGTTTCTACTAGAGATACATTAGATATGAAAATGTCATATGAGATAGCGATTTTACCCATACCAAGTATCTTTCCTTTGCAATTGTCTCCAAATATGATTTTTTCATTGTTACCATTTTCAAAGGTGGTGAACATCTTCCGGTCTCCGGTTATATATTGAGTGTATCTGCAGTTAAGTATCCAATGGTTTCCACTGGTCTTGTAGTTCACCTATAAAAGAAAATCAAGTTCTTATATGTACCTAAATTTGTTTGGATACTTGGAGGTTAATGACCAAGGCTTTAGGCAACCAAATAACATTCTTTTTAGCGTTTAAAATTGAAGTGCCAATAAATTTTGCAATAATATTACCATCCTTACTTTTTCTAAGCACAGCATAAACCATAAATACCAATGGATGGAGTCTTACCAACGGGACATGTTTGTTTTAAATGTCTCACACCTTGGCACTTAAGGCAATATTTACCATTTTCTTTTACAAACCTTACGGGCTTGTAAAATGGTTTCTTACCTTTCTTGGTCACAAATCTAAGTCCCACTTTATTAAATGAGCACCTTTGCACACTCAATAGCTTGTCAAAAGTAGCCTTTCCCTTGAAGCATTTTTCTAAGTTTTTGCTTAGCTTGGTAACTTGCCCCTTTAACTCCTTATTTTTAACAATGAGCTTTACATCACAAGACTTAGTACAACCATGATTAGAATCAATTTTAGAGCAATGTGGCATAGCTAACATCATAAGAAATAGATGTGATAGTCTTAGAAGTTTTATTTGAAGCAATTTCTACGCTAGGCATCTCATTAATAATATCACAGTTGACTCCAACACTAGTGTGAGATTTGCTTGAATTCTTTTGAATGAGTGAGTCATGAGTTTCCTTTAGCTTGTCATAGGAATCTTTTAGAGAGGGTTATTCTCTCTTTTAGACTTTAAATATTGACTTCTCTTTCCCAAGTTATTCATTCAAATCTTCAAGCATATCCATTACTTCATCATAGGAGAGTTCATTATTATCAAGTGATTTTACCTTATCTCCTTTTGCAATGAGGCATGTAGGAGACGAGAAAAGTGATGAAGAGTACTTGATGGCGATGCTGATAAGCCCCCTTTTCGTGAAGGACTCATCAGAGTCGGTATACTCCTCATCGGAGTCCTACTCTCTAATATGGGTTTTGTTCTTGCTGTTCTTTCGAAGTTTCTTTTTGCCGTTGAAGTCCTTCTTGGATAGCTTGTGTTTGTCATCCTCCTTCATTGGGCAATGAGAGGCGATGTGCCCCTTCTCCTCGTACTCATGGCAAGGGATGTTACTATAGCGCCTGTTGTTGTTGAAGTGCCCCCTTTTGTTCTTGTCATAGCTATCACTTTGGTTTGAGTGCTTTCTCATAAACTTCTTCATTTTTCTCACGAGGAGAGTCAATTCCTCCTTGAAGTCACCTTCTTTGCCTTCCGACTCATCACTTGATACCGCTTTATCTTTGAAAGCGATAACCTTCTTGCTTTTGGAGGAGGATTGCTCCAAAAGCTCATCCTTGTCTTTCTTGTATAACTCATTAGTTATGAGGTTGCCCAAGAGTTAAGTCGGTGTTATCTTTGGCAACTCAGATGAGTTGAGGAAGAGAGTCACCAATGCCTCATATTTCTCTGTTAAGGCCCTAAGCATTTTCTCGCAATATCAATATTGGTTAGTGAACTCCGCCTATGTAATTTTGTACATAGCCTGTCCTAAGCTAGGAAAAAGGAGGAAAGTTGTGTTAGGCTTGGCAAACCAATATAAAAATAATACCATCTTTTTATGGAATGAAACCCAAATTAAAAGTTTTGTTGGGGCGTAACCCTTTTAGCAAGCGCCATATTGGAACCCGGGTGTGGTGATAAATGAGAAAGGGCTGGAACGTCACTCCCTTAGTGACGCGCTACGTCGGCATCCGGATGTAGTGGAAAATGGGCAAGGGTCTTCGCACTTTACTCGATGAGTGCGAGAGGCAAGGAAGCTAGTCGAGGAGAGTATGATTCATATGAGTAGTTGGAATGTGGGGTCCTTAATAGGTCAATTAAGAGAGATAGTTGATGCAGTGATTAGGAGACGTATAGATATCTTGTACATTCAAGAGACTAAATGAGTGGGTCAAAAGGCAAAGAAGGTGGAGTATATTGGCTTCAAGCTGTGGTATACTAGAACAGAACAAAACAAGAATGGAGTGGACATCTTAATCGATAAGCGCCTCAAGAGTGGAGTTGTCGACATGAGGAGACATGGGGATAGGATTATCCTAGTCAAGCTAATCTTTGGTGACTTGGTTTTGAATGTTATTAGTGCATATGCTCCACAAATAGGGTTGGATGAGACCGCTAAGAGGCAATTTTGGGAAGACCTAGATGACATGGTTAGAAGTGTGCCTAGCAATGAGAAGATTTTCTTAGGAGACGATTTCAATGGTCATGTCGGTACAACTAGTGTAGGGTTTCAAAGGGTGCATGGGGGTTTTTGTTATGGTGGTAGGAGTCAAGAGGGGGGAGAAATCTTATACTTAGCCTATGATTTTGTGATAGCTAACACATTCTTTAGAAAGAGACATTCTTATTTAGTTACCTTTAGCTGTGGCCAGCACTCTAGCCAAATTGATTTTGTTCTTATTAGGAGGGAGGATAAACAAGCCTACATAGGCTGTAAGGTTATACCTGGAGATTGTGTTGTCCAGCAATATAAGTTGGTTGCCTCCGACTTTCGTTTTAGGTTATAGGTTTGACAAGCTAAGGCCACCAGAGCTATAAGGACGAAGTGGTGGAAACTCAAAGGAGATACCACACAGGCGTTTAAGGAGAGGATGGTTACGGAAGGGATGTGGGAAGTGGGAGAAGCGAATAGTGAAGCAAATAGTATATGGACAGACATGATAACTCGCATTAGGAAGGTGGCTATGGAGGTGCTTGGACTGACCTAAGGAACAAGAGGAGAACCAAAAGACACATTGTGGTGGAATGAGGAAGTGCAAAAGGTTATTGAGGAGAAGAAGATATGCTACAAGCACATGCATCATGATAGAAGTGATGACAACGTATAGAAAAACAAAGGAGCAAAAAAGAATGCAAAAAAGCGGCGAGTAAGGCATGAGGCAAGGCATATGAGAAAATTTATCAGAAACTAAGTGCAAAGGAGGGAGAAAAGGATGTCTACATGATGGCTAACCTTTGAGAAAGGAAGACGAGAGATTTCAACCAAGTTAAATGCATCAAAGACGACACTAATAGACTTTTGGTGAAAGATGAGGAGATCAAGGATAGGTGGAGATTACTTCGATAAGTTGTTCAAGCACAAAAATGATGATAGTATGATTGAATTGGATGATGCTTTTGACGACATCGATAGGCGATTTGTTCGAAGAATCCAAGAGTCAGAAGTAGGAGAGGCCTTAAAAAGGATAAAAGTAGGTAAGGGTTGGGGCCTGATAACATCCCTATTGAGGTGTGGAAATGCCTAGGAGAAGTTACGATTGTTTGGCTAACTAATTTGTTCAATAGCATTTTTAGGTTGAACAAGTTGCCAAATGTATGGCGGAGGAGCACATTAGTACCAATTTTTAAAAATAAAGTAGACATTCAAAGTTGTACTAATTATAGAGGAATTGAGCGATTGAGCGCTATTTAAGAAAAGTGACTAGCGTGACGGCAAACCAATTTGGTTTTATGCCTGGGAGGTTGATCACAGAGACGATTTTCTTACTACGACAGTTGATGAAGAGGTATAAGGAGCAAAAGAAAGACCTTCACATGTTGTTTATTGACTTGAAGAAAGCCTATGATAAAGTGCCAAGAAAGGTCATGTGATGGGCACTCCAAAAGAAAAAAGTCCCAACAAAACATATTACCCTAATTAAGGATATGTACAAAAATGCTGTGACTAATGTGAGAACATGTGGTAGTGTTACTAATGACTTTCCTATTAAGATAAGACTACACCAAGGGTTAGCGTTGAGCCCATACATTTTTTCCCTAGTGATTGATGAGGTCACACGGGACATACAAGAAGATATCGTTTGGTGTATGCTTTTCGCTGATAATGTGGTACTGGTTGATGAGTGTAGGATAGGTGTTGATAGAAAGCTCAAGTTGTGGAGGAAGAGCTTAGAATTGAAGGGCTTTAGACTTAGGACGACTAAAACTGAATATATGAGGTGTAATTTCAGTGATGCTAGAGCAGATGCTGGATATGTTAGATTGGACGGACAAATAATGTCTAAGAAGGACACGTTTCGTTATTTGGGATCGATGCTATAGTGGAACGGTGAGATTGATGAAGACGTGAGCCACAGGATAAAAGTGGAGTGGGTGAAATGGCACCAAACATCTAGTGTCTTGTGTGACAAAAAAAAGTCCATCAAAAATTAAAGGGAATGTTCTATAGGACGGCGATCAGACCCGCGATGGTATATGGAGCAGAATGTTGGGTGGCTAACAGACAACATATACAGAAAATGAGTGTAGCGGAGATGAGGATGCTGCAGTGGATCTGTGGTCACACAAGGCGGGATCGCATCCGCAATGATGATATACATGATAGGGTGGGGATAGCACCAATTGAAGAGAAGCTTGTCTAACATCGCGTGAGATGGTTTGGACATCTCCAATAAAGGCCTCCTAAGGCACTGGTACATAGTAGAATTTTAAGGCATACTAAAAACGTAAGAAGAGGCAGAGGTCGACCAAGACTGACGTGGAAGGAAGCAATAAAAAGAGACTTGAGGGATTGGAATGTATCTAAAGAATTAGCTTTGGATAGGAGCACACGGAAGTTAGCGATCCACGTACCGGAACTATAAGAAAGTTAGGAGCAGTGTTTTAGGCTCTTGGCTCAGATAGCAGGATGTATGACTTAGGGTTTTGGCATTGTAGGTTTTTATTTCAAGGCTCTCAACTCTTTGATCTTGAGAAGGTTTTATTCCTAGCATACCCCAACTTGTTTGAGCAAAAGGCTTTGTTGTTGTTATATCAGTATTGGTTAGTGAAGTGCCTAGACCCTTGAGATCATTTATAATGTTATTGATATGTGAAAATATTTCATGAATGTCTACAAAAGGCAACATTGCAAATGTCTTATATTTGATCTAGAGTCTATGCAATTTGGCCTCTTTGACTGTGGATGTTCCCTCATGGATTTTTTGATAGGGTAGTCCATATCGCATGAGTGGTTTCTAATTGCTCACTCAATTGAACTCATTCATGTTCAAAGATCCAAAAAGAGCGTTCATCAAATGAGCATCTAATTGAGCATTGCGCTTTCTCAAGTTCTGTGGGATGGTGTGGCTCAAGAGACATGACACAACCATCATTTAGGATTCTCCATATACTCGGGCTCATGGCCTTTAAGGAATTAACATTCTAATTTTCCAATAGACATAATTTGAGCTATAAAATAGAGGTGCCTTTCCTATAGTAATTCCCTCACTAATCATCATTTTCTCCCTTAAACAGTTAAGTCTAAATAGATGAGAGACTAAGCTCTAATTCCATTTGTAGGATTAAGTATAACCAACTAGAGGGGGGTAAATAGGAGGTTCTAAATTTTTTCTCTCTAAGTTTAACAATTATAACAATAAGGATCAATAAATGAACCCATCACAAGTCAAGAGCAAATTTTCTAAGTTTTCTATGGTACCAGAAGCTATGTCTCTACCAATTACAATTCTAGCTACACATGATATATCAATTCAAGGGCTAGAAAAGTAAATGCGAAAGAGTAAAGACAAGAGATAACCATAATGGAGACACGCGGTGTTTTTCCCATAGTATCGAAGACTTACCCGTCTTCACTTGTCCTTGTTGAGGTAAATCCAAATGAATTAGATTGGCTTCATGAATTAAGCCTAACGACCTCAAGTTCACTAGGGTTTCTCTTCCTTCACTCTGGAGGTGACGAGCACCATACCACTCACAATCGACGCCGGTTCTCTTCATAACCTTCTTGAAGATATCACCACGCAATCTTCCCCTAAGCTATCTAGGTGCCGGGAAATACCAAGAGTAATAAATCAAAACCCTTGGTTGAGAAGAAATCAAGTGCCAAGATAATCGACAAATGATGTAATTCACTTTAATACTCTCAACTACTCTAAATGGTGAAAATGAGCAAAGTGAGTAGTAGAGAATGCACCGATGTTTCTAAGGTATTTAATAAGGTCAAGAGTTACTGCCATGGTGCATGTGAGGGGGCATTTATAGCCCCCAACCAGAAATTCGACCGTTTGGACCAAATTCCACAAATATTTAGTAGGTGTGGTAATACTGCCATACAAGGATGGTATTATCGCCCCTACTATTCAACAACTATTTTGTATGTATTAAATGCTTCTGAACTAGTTGTTGAGTTCAGAGTGTGGTATTACCGCCAACTGCACGGCCAATAGTACCGCTCGGTGAAAATGGTACTACCAATTTCTAGAGCTTCAAGAAATGTCCAAAAATATGCTCTCCAGAAAAAGCGTATTGCAGGAAAATCGGTGCTACCGCTAGCTGGTAGTACCGTACCCAGTGCTACCGATTTTTTTGACATAGTTTTTTTTAAATCTGGTTCATGATGCATGCATAACTATTTGTTGATCAAGATGGCACAAATTAATTTCTCAAGCTACTAACAATGATCTCCCTTTATAGTATGGCGTTTAGTCTACAAATCCAGTTTTTTTCTCTAAACACCGAGATCGGCAAAATTATAAATGGAACCTAAAGCTAGATTTCATCTTTGTCTTGAGCCAAGTCGATCCTTCATAGACTTTGCATGCTATTGTTGCATTCTCATCCATAATCTGGGACTAAACGTTTTTAAGACATCTTAGTACATAAGTTAGTCCCAAATACTATATTGTCATTAATTACCAAAACCAATTTTTAGGGGGCTAGATGTTTTCAAAGGAGGCACTAGCGAGGTGGTTTAGGTCAAGTATAAGCTAAAAATATTAAGTGGATTAAGTGTTGATTCACTAGCGAAATATTAGCTGTGTGTGCTTTGAGAAAAGTGCATATGTGTGTGTAAAAGCCGGTATAGTGTTGGGCTAATAGGTTAGCCCATGTATGAGAGAATGAAACCCAACTAGAGGTGTTGGTTAAGATTTCTTGTAAACCTCCACTATATAAGGAGGGAGAGTGGAGAGAGTTAGGGTTAGCTTTTTAGGAAACTAAATAGAGGAGAGTTGGGATTATTGAAAAGAACTTTTGGGAGATGAGTTGTGTTTCTTTATCTTGAGTTATTTATCATTCTTAGGCTTTAAGAGTGGCTAGAAAGTAGCTGTAAACATTCATCTCCATATCGGTAGATATAAAAATTCATCCAGATCTTTCTCCCTTTACTCAGGTGTTGAAATCTTGAATTGATTGTAAACTTTCTTTTTCAGTTTTAGGTTGGAATTCGTATATAATTCCAACTTCTAATTTTTATTTCAAATGATGTTATTTTTTATTGTACTTGACATGGACTCTTTCTTTTCATCTAACTTTTATTTTTATTTAATTTTGAATTTTATTTTTAGGTTAGAATTTATATACAAATCCAACTGCTAATTTTTATGCCAAAATTTAGCTACATAGGGATTTAATTTGTAGTTCATACAAAAATCAAATTGCTAATTTTCTTTTGTTTTTATTCTGAATTTCTGTTTTTTGTTGTTATTTTTATTTGATTTTTAATATCTATTTTAGGTTAGAATATGTACACAAATCCAATTGGTAATTTTTATCCAATTTTTATTTTGAATTTTAGCTATATACGGATTTTAATTTGAAGCTCATATGGAAATCATACGGCTGGTTTCCTTTTATTTATTCTGAATATCTATTTTTTTATTGTACTTGGCATGTACTAATTCTTTCAATCTAAGTTATGCTAGATAGATAGTTAGATGTTTTTCTTTAAAATAATAACATCCAATGGCTGCTATAATTTGACCTAGTTAGGGTACACAGATTAAGAGCCAGTTGTTTTGCTTTTTGTGAGAATTTCTAGCATATTTCTCTTTTTTCTTAGTAGCTCTAAGAGACTGGTAATAAGCTTTTAATATATAACAGATTATACCAAGAAGACGCGCAGCTCTACTCCCTTCGATTGGTTACAAGTTCTTGTCCCTCAAGTTCTTGTCTGCATTAGAAGCCTGCTGTCAATTAGTTACATGAAAATGACACGAGTAGGGTTGTAAATGAGCCGAGCTCGAGTGAGTTTAGCCTTCCAGGCTCGAGCTCGGTAGAAACTCGAGCCGAACTCGAGTTGGGTCTGAGCTTGGATCTGGGCTCGAGCTCGGCTCGGCATAAGCTCGAGTAGGCTCGAGCTCAGCTCATTGAAGCTCGTTAACAATTAAAATAATTTATTATGCACTATTTTTCAATAATAAAAAAATTTTAAGTTTGAGTTCGGCTCTAATAAGCTCGATAACGGTTAAAATAATTCAAATATATACTAATTTTCAATAATAAGAAAAAACTCGAGCTCGAGTTCGGCTCGAGTAAGCTCGGTAAGAATTAATATGTATTACTATTTAAGCTTGAATCGGGGCTCGCGAACTATTCGAGCTCGGCTCGGTGAAGTTCACGAGCTCAAGATCAAGCTCGAGTTCGGCTAGTTTAAAGTTCGAACCGAGCTCGAATCGAGCCTAGAACGAGTCGAACTCGAGCAGCTCGCGAGCTTCGAGCTTTTTGTACAGCCCTAGACACGAGTAGATTGGTCATGAAAAACACTGCCATGATCTTATGCAATTATGATTTCTACAAATATGTAGAGAAAAAAATTGGGTTGGTTATTTTATATGTTATTTTGGATATTAACATGGTCCACAATACACATCTTTAAGCGTTATTTTTTCTATTTATATCACTATTACAAAAAGGCTAATAGTAGACGGCAAATCACCGACGGTTTTGTGAAACCGTCTGTAATGTAAACTATTACAGACAGTTTTAATTTGAAGGTCGTCTGTGGTATTTGTGGCGGGAAAAAGGAGTATCACAGACGGTTCTTACCGCTGAACCGCTCGTGATATCGAATATCATGATTTATTTTTATTAAAAACCGTCTGTGATAATCTGGGATTATCACAGCCGGTTTTTTTATTAAAAACCGTCTGTGTTGTATCGACTATCACAGCCGGTTATTGTTAAGAACCGTCTGGGAATGTTCACTGACGGTTTTTCACAAGAACCGTGTGATGTCCCTTTGTCTGTCATATTCTAGATCGAGGTTAATATATAAGTACACATTGCTTCTAATAACTTAACTACGTAACTACTGAGACAAGAGATCACAAATTAAAGGTAAATTTATTAATTTCAATTAGAGGCAAATTTATTACAAAAGTCGCATTGTAAAGAGTTTCCCAGATTGTATTCTTTTGGGCTTCGTATGCTTCTTCTTCGACTTGGGGACTTGGAGGATCGGTAGCTAAATTCTCGAACGCCGTTAAGATTGCCCTTGTCCTCGGCACTTCCTCCTCCACTGGGCAAATGATCAGCAGACATCCATAATGTCGTAGAGGATAGCATGAAAAGATTCCTCGAATCTGCCGTATTTGCTTGATCGGCAAGGCTATCCATCGATCTCGTAATACGTGCAGAGCTTCTTCCGCTTGCGCACATTGTGGAGAAGAACCGGGGTGAGGGCTGTTTCCCTTTCTTGAGCGGTACGAGACGCCTCCGTCGACGGCGGAGGATCAAGTCAAGCCGACGGATGCAAGAAAGTCGGGAAGGAGAGGGGCGGTGCGAGAAGGCGCCAGATGCAAATTGCTGGCCGCTGTGTAAGGTTCCGCCGAACAATTCTTGATGAACAGATGAGAGGAAGGAGATGATCACAAGAACAGAGAAGCCATGTTGTATTGTATATTGTATTGTACGACGTAGAAGAGACCGGATTAGGAGCGCATATTTAACCTTTAGCATGCATCGCTCAGATACCCAAACATTAATGATATAGACGCTTCATATAACGATCGAGAGACGTTAATTAGACGATCAAACACGGCGCTCGCAATGGAAACACGCGCAAGCGTTGTGGTATGAAACTTATGATGACGGTTTTTATAAAAAAACCGCTCGTGATATTATTTATCACAGACGGTTTTAATAAAAAATCGTCTGTGATAAGCCGGTTATCATAGACGGTTTTTAGTTAAAAACCGTCTGTGATAATGACTAAGGCATTTATTGCGCTTCTCGCACCGCATCTGTCTTTATTTCGATCCGATCTAGCCATCGCTGCGCACTTTTTCACTCGGGAGGAAGCTAGGCGATTTGAGCCGATTAATTTGGTGGGAAGAGGCAGAGATTGAGCTTTGAATTAAGATTCAGACTTTCCTGGTTGCTGTAGATATGGTTAGTAATGAAATTTATTTTTTCTTTAATTGCATTACAATTTAGGTCTAAGTAATCCATGAGTGGTTATTGAAGATGGTTAATTTGCAAAATTGTTGGTTATATAATAGTTGTTGTGTTTCTAATATGAATTGAGCTAGCAAATTAAGTCTCAATATAATAAATGTGGCCGGTATAATCTAGATTTTAATACTAAGTTGTTATATATGTACGTAACGTAGGACCGAAGCTGGATGTATGCCGCGAGCCGTGTGAGTGAAGAGTACATTAATGGCGTTTCTGCTTTTATAAGAGCCGCCGAGGAGGATATGTTGAATAAGGGGGTGGAATATATGTGCTGTCCATGCACTGACTGCGAGAATTTGAAGATGTTTAAGAGCCGAGGGCAAATTGAATCGCACTTGATTCGGAGGGGTTTCAAAAAGGATTATACGTGTTGGACCAGTCGTGGCGAAGTGAATGATCATATGCCGCCGGATGACATCGCCGGTGAAGTGAATGATATGCCCCCGGATGACATCGCCGGTAAACTGAATGACATGCCGCCGGCTGATGTCGATTGTGGCTCGGATTCGGATAGGTTGCACGATGATAATCTGGATCAGATGCTTCGCGATGTAGAAGAGAACTATGATGAGAGAGAGTATGTTAAATTCCATGGCTTGATGGAGGACTCAGAGAAACCTTTGTACACGGGCTGCAAGTACACGAGGTTGTCGGCCGTGCTTGAACTGTTGAAATTGAAGGCAAGCAACGGTTGGTCCGACAAGAGTTTCACGGCGCTGCTAGGTCTTTTAGCGGACATGCTTCCGGAGGGAAATGAGTTGCCTAAAACCACGTATAAAGCCAAGAAGGTTCTTTGTCCGTTGGGAATGGAAGTAGAAAGAATACATGCATGCCCGAACAACTATATCCTCTACCGTAAAGAGTATGCAAACATGCATGTATGTCCGTTGTGCAACGCATCCCGATACAAACGTAACAATCAATCAGATGATGGCGAGGGAACAGAGGCGAAGAAAGGACCTCCTGCTAAGGTGGCATGGTATTTTCCTATAATTCCCCGTTTGAAAAGGTTTTTTGCAAATCCAAAGGAGGCAAAACTACTGCGTTGGCACTCGGAGGAGCGCAAGAAGGATGGAATGATAAGACACCTTGCTGATTCCACGCAGTGGAGAAACACCGATAGGAGTTTTGCAGAGTTCGGTGCAGAACCAAGGAATATAAGGTTTGACCGAGTACGGATAGAATGAATCCTTTCAAGAGCAAGAGCGTGACATAGCACATGGCCCGTGACTCTCTGCATCTATAACCTTCTTCCTTGGTTGTGTATGAAGCGAAAGTACATTTTGCTGTCGATACTTATCCAAGGGCCAAAACAACCTGGGAATGATATCGATGTGTTCCTAGCACCGTTGGTGGAAGATCTAAAAGTACTATGGAACGAAGGGGTACATATATGGGATGCATACAAACGAGAGAACTTCACTCTGCGCTCCTTATTGTTCTGCACCATAAATGATTATCCTGCCCTTGGTAACCTATCGGTCCATACTACAAAAGGTGCCAAAGCTTGTACTCACTGTTTAGATGGTACTGAGAGTGTGTGGCTGAGACACTCACGCAAAACCGTCTACATGCGTCACCGCCGGTTCCTTCGGAGGGCTCACCCATACCGCAAGATGAAGAAACAATTTGACAGAGAGAAGGAAGACGGTTCAGCTCCAAGGCATTTAAGGGGACACGAGGTTTATAATATAGTTAAGGATTTAGATGTTGTCCTCGGAAAGTGACGTAAATTGAGGGCTCATGAGAAGAACACCTGGAAGAAGAGATCAATATTTTGGGACTTACCTTATTGGGAGTACCTAGATGTTCGCATCGCATCGACGCCATGCATGTAGAAAAGAATGTGTGTGACAGCTTGATTGGTCTCTTACCGAACATCCGTGATAAAACAAAGGACGGCGTCAACGCACGGCTTGACTTGGCCGATATGGACATCGTGCCCGAGTTAGCACCGACACGCACCGATAATGGACGAACGTACCTTCCCCGCGTGTTACACTCGTCCAAGGCCGAGAAAACAGAGCTGTGCGGTGCTTGCATGGTGTCAAAGTTCCGTCTCGTTACTTCGCAACGTGAAGAAACTTGTTTCGATGCAAGATTTGAAGTTAAATGGCATGAAGTCTCATGATTGTCATGTCGATGACACGATGCTCCCTATTGCAATTAGAAATATTTTACCGATCAAAGTCCGAGAGACAATCATGAGGCTATGTTATTTTTAACACAATTGCTCGAAGGTCATCGATCCCGAAGGACTAGATGCCTGCAGACAAGGTGGTGATGACTCTATGTCACCTTGAAATGTATTTCCCTCCTTCGTTTTTCGATATCATGGTCCATCTCATTGTTCACGTTGTGTGGGAGATAAAAATGTGCGGGCCCGTATTCCCACGTAGCATGTACCCATTTGAGAGGTTCATGGAATTCTCAAGTCCTACGACGGAATCGTTCTCGGCCGGAGGGGGCATCGTCGAAGGTTATGCAAGCGAAGAGGTCATTGAGTTTTGTGTCGATTATATGGCTCAGATTCAACCGATAGGTGTCCCTCAATCTCGTCATGAGGGGAGGCTGAAGGGTCTCAGAACTATCGGAAGGAAAGCAATCACTCCAGATATAGACACGCATACTCAAGCCCGTTTCACGGTGTTGCAACACATGACCGGTGGCCCTTATGTGGACCAAAGACAAGGATGTGCTTGACAACAGAATCCGAGCGGCCGGATGTTTGGATCATGAGGCAACACAACCGTGGGTTCAACCAATGGTTGAAGGAGCAAATCGCTAGGAGCTCGCCGAGTGAGACGCTGACATGGTTGGCAAAAGGGCCGACATTTACAGTTGTGACATGGCAAGGATATGACATAAATGGGTACACATTCTATACGCATCTCGGGATGTCAAGAGCACTAACGAACAGCGGTGTCCGCATAGATGCATTCGAGACCGATGGGTCGAGAAACTCGTACTATGGCTTCATAGAAGAGATTTGGGAGCTCGACTATGTGGTTTTCAAGATCCCCTTATTTCGCCGCCGTTGGGTGCATCTCCACAGTGAAGGTTGACAAGCACGGTGTCACGACCGTGGACCTCCAACGTGTCGGGTACAAAGACGAACCATTCGTACTCGCCAATCAAGTTGTTCAAGTTTTCTATGTAACCGACCGGCAAATAAGAAACGCCATGTAGTTCTTCATGGAAAAAGGAGAATTGTCGGAGTGGAGAATGTAGTGGACGAGGAGGAATACAATCAATTTGACGAGTTACCTCCTTTTGGAAATGGCATAAGGGTCGACGATGAACAACGTGTGAAACTAGTTACGCACGCATTGATCATGATGAAGGGCTAATTTTTAAAGGAAATAAGCAAGTACAATAAGAATGTATATGTGAAAATGTGTGATAATTTTGAGATGTATATGTGAAAATGTGTGATATAGTCAATTTTGAGATGTATATGTGAAAATGTGTGATGTAGTCAATTTTGAGATGTATATGTGAAAATGTGTGATGTAGTCAATTTTGAGATGTATATGTGAAAATGTATATTGTAGCTGGTTGGTGTTGTATATGAATGCAGCTGTTTGGTGGTTGATATGAATGCAGCTGTGTAGTTATTGGTGTTGTCTTAATTGCAACAGCCGGCATAGGCTTATCACAGACGGTTCTAAGTTTAGAATCGTCTGTGATAATCTCCCTACATATACCCTCTCGCTAGGGTTTTCCGTGTGCGCTGCAGTTATTCGATTAGATCTAAATCCCGAGCCTGTCGTCCCCGGACAAAGATGTCGCCGCAGCCTCCTCCTCCGTCGCCGCCTCCCCGAGCCCGTCGCCTCCTCCTCCTCCGTCGCCGTTTCCCCGAGCCCGTCGCCTCCTCCTCCTCCGTTGCCGCCGCCTCCTCCTGCGTCGCCGCCTCCTCCTCCTCCGTCGTCGTCGTCGTCGCCTCCTCCTGCGTCGCCGCCTCCTCCTCCTCCGTCGCCGCCGCCGCCTCCTCCTCCGTCCGTCCCTAAGGTCACCAAAACCCTAAGGTCATCAAATCCCTCCCCGAGCTTCATGCTTACTGTTAGTGTTTAGGGTTGATGCTTGATGCTTGGTACATATTTAGGGTTGATGCTTCATGCTTCTTGTTAGTGTTTAGGTTGATGCTTGATGCTTGGTACATATTTAGGTTGATGCTTCATGCTTCTGTTAGTGTTTAGGTTGATGCTTGATGCTTGGTACATATTACATTGGTACATTGTTTACTGCAGTAGCTTAGTTTAATTTGCTATTTGGTACATACTACATTGGTACATTGTTTATCGCAGCTTGCTTAGTTTACATTGGTACATATTACATTGCTTGTTGTGTTAGTATATAGTATATAGTATATAGTATAGGCACATAACCCCTCTCTGTCCACATCACCCCCTCCCTTCTCCCCCTTCCCTCTACTCCTCTCCTCTCTTCCTAACATTGAGAGCACAAATTTGAGAGCTTGCTTGTCGGGACCCGGAGCAACAACTCCAGAACCCTCTGTGTTAATCGCACTATCCCAGGAAAAGCTAGTGCACACAGTATCACAAAGACAATTATCATGCGTAATGACAAACTTTATTTAGCTAATATGAGCCTGATGGCCAAAGTTTTACAATAACAGAGCAAAAGAAGACAGCGGAAGAAATACATAAAGCCAGCCCATCCAGCCTTCCCACAAGGCGAATGACTGTAAGACGTGGCCTAGTCGCAATCCTCACCGAAGTCGTCGAAGGCTTCCTCTGGAAAGAGTTAGATATAGCAACATGAGGACAAAAAGTACTCCACAAGTTACACCAGGAGGTTTAACAGAATAGATGCATGCATATGGAATATCAAAGGAAGGCATAATGTGGTTTATTTGCATAAAAGGCGACATTGGAGTAAATATCATAAGTAAGTGCAAAAGCTGAATTTGATACATTAAGTAAAACAATGTTGTAAACAAAATAGATACCGTTAGTGCAGGTCCATCCCCCACACCAACCTAACCACGGGCATCCCACCCGGACCATCTTTTCCAAAAGCTCACGTATGGATTCCATCCATCCACACGCTTTCACTGCGCAACTCTGATGAATTCCATCCATTCACCAGATTTCAATCTCTCACGGATTCCATCCATCCGCAAGGTTTTCATCTCTCGTGGATTCCATCCATCCACAAGGTTTTCGAAACCATTTTTGAAAAACAAAGTCTAATCCATGAAAAACTTTTACTCGGCATGCCCATGACCGTGGGCACGGCTATCCAGGATAGGTTATACACTCTGCAGAGGTTGTACAGCTTTACCCACAAGACACGATCATCCCGTTTTACCACTAGATTACACACTTCCTTAGGTGTGCGGTTAGGAGTCGTGACAAGGCCTTTACAATGCAAAGCCTTCAACCGCCAAACCAACTCTAAGGTTTCACCCGGTGAAGGAATCCACTGCACGGACCCCTCTTGAGCCGAGTGAGACTTCTCATGGCCTACGCCACGCTCACTTTCATCCTACGAAATGGCTCAGGTTGGGACCGCAAATTATTCAGCCGGGCTGTCCCATACCAACCTTGTGGTAGTACGATAGGGCTTTGCAACATGAGCTCTGCACCGGTCCTTAATCGACTTAGGCCTATCCACAAACCCTGTGCACGACAATCAACCACTGTGGCTCCAACCAACAGGGCATGCCTGCACCCACCACTCTAACCAATTGCCTAAGTCTAAACCAGTTTTATATTTGTTTTCAAAATAATTCATAAACCTTCTTGACTCACCGAAGTCAAGAATACAGTTCAAAAGCTTATCATTTTATGTGAAACAATTCTTCCCACCCGAATTATTCTAAGCATGGCTAAGCAATTCCATAAATTGTTCTAGTTAATACTAATGTACCAACTAGGTTTTCATCTAAGGTGACAAGGTATGATTGTTCAATATCAAGATTGGCCATACAAAGGAAATTGGGTGTAACTAAAGTTTTAAGCACATTTGAACTAATTTGAATAAAAGTACGCATGCAATAATAATTTCAAAAACAACATAAATAATTTAAATTAGTGGGAGCAACATGATCAAAGGTGTAACTTGCCTTGCTCAAAGACTTGATGCTACGAATCGTCGAAATCGAACTCTCCGGATTCGTCGTAGTCTACACGCGAAGAACCAAACAAAATAAACTCAAATAAAATCCAAATAAAATCTGAAAATTATAAAATATATACTGGGAGATAGATATAATGATCTTAGATGAATTTAGGAGAAAGAATCAACGGATTCGGAGTTTGTATGAGGGAGAACGAATATCTGGAGGTTTTGGACATCACATGAAATGATAACGACATCTGAGAATTACTTTTGAACAAGATGGTGTCGTGAGGCTGCGAGGTGGCTAGCGAATGGGCAAAATGGAATCCTGGTGATGAGATGAAGGTGGTGACATGGATACGGCGACGAGGAACGGAGACGATACTATTGACGTTTGAACGGCGACGGTAGAGAGAAAGGAAAAACTTAATATCTTAGTGCTCGGTGAAGCGAATCTAAAACCATTTGGAAGGTAGCTAAATGGGATGGTTTGGCACGATATGACGCGAACGGATTGGGGAAAACACCAACGGATAGATGGGGACACAAGATGTCATTGGCGGCCATGGCAAGGTGTCGGAGGCGAAAATTTGTGAGGCTTTTTGGGGAAAATGAAGGAAGCATGGCGTAAAACATGCCGAGGTAAGTCTACAAAAAATTACGGCATGGGCTAAGGCTTACCGGAGGCGACGAATCGACGTCGAGAGTCAAAAACGGCCATTTTCGCGGAAAGCTCAATTGCTGACAATTGGCTCCACGAAAAATTAAACAAAATGGTAGAAAAATTTCTTAGAGACTAGGACACAATATGACGTGAACAAAAATTAAAGCGCTCACCGAAAAAGTGGGTACGCGCGAAGGTACAGTTTTAGTGTCTTGGCCTGACAAGGTCGACGAGGACTCGGGGAATCTTTAGGCGATGGCGATGGAAGCACGATGTAGAACGCGTCGAGGCAAACTCAACGGTGCAAACGGCTCGGCCAAAGAACATTGGATGGTGGCGGAACACGGCGGAGAAGACATTTTGCGACCGTCGGGTTGACATCGGCGTTCCGGGCAAACGGAGAGGAGTTAGCATGTGGGGTTTGCGGCGAAACGAAGAAGAGAACACAAGGAACGCAGTGCTCACCTCGGTTATGATGGAACACGCATTGTCGGCTTGCAGCGAGGAGAGATGCGACGGCGCGGTTTGGCCACGGTGGTCCGGCGATGCTCCGGCGAAGCTCCGGTGAAGGCGGGGCAAGCATCGCGTAGAACGCGCGGAGACAAAGCCGATGGTATGGTCAAAAGTGGCGGAACTCCACTGTAGAAGGCGCAAACGGCCGATGAACGCCGTTCGGTTAACAAAACAAAAATGACGATTGCGGAGAAAAGGAAGGAAGAGAGCACTTGAGATTTTTAGGGATGACTGAGGGTGAGGAGGGGCACCCGGTGCTCCCTTTTATAGTGGTGGAGGTGGACGGGAGAGGGAGATCAACCGGCGATGTCTTTTAGAGCAACGGTTTCATTTTCGTGTAATTACACATAAAGGTGGAGGGAAACGGTTGGGAATGGAGGAGTCATGAAGATAGCAAGTGAATGCACTTGATTTCATGAAAAACGGTGGAGAAATTCAAGAGGAATGAAAGCTTGAAAGTTGCGTTCATGGCCACGCCATTGCTCTAGACAAGAAACGCACGCTCTGGAGAAGATGAATAGGAGGAGGAGAGAGAAAATAGGAATTAAAATAATATATTTTTCTCCCAAAAAAAAATAAAATAAATTCGAAAAATATTCAAGAAACTTCTACAAATATCCTTGGAACCCGAAAATATCAAATAAAATAATTTCGGATTTAATTGAGGTATATTTTAACCATTTAAACATTTTTACTTTCTAAGCTTTAATTTAATCCAATAAATTCAAAAACTCCAAAAAATCAAGCAACCAAAGAACACTTTATTTTTATTTTAAATTAAATTAATTTTAATTTTTTTTACTAAAAATTTTGAAATAAACAGCTGGGCTGTTACATTGCTTCTCCTCTCTTCCCTTCTCCCCCTCACTTTTCTTGCTTCCTCATCTTATCATGTTCAACCCTACAATTTGAGAGCACAAATTAACCAATCAAGGAAGAGTATATGATCAAAGGGCATGAAGCAAGTAACACATTCTAGTGTATCCGGATAAAGAAATCTTGTGATTATTGCAAAAGATACATTGACCACTTGGGTGGAAAGAAATACATTGTGTCGTCAGGCTCATGACTGCCAATTCGAAGCATAGCATAGCATCCGAGGCACATCCGAGGCCTGCAGCTGTGTCTTGAAGAATGCCAAGAGCCTGCAGTCATGCGCCTGACGAAACAGTTAATCTTTCCACCCAAATGCTCCATGTATCTAGCCAAAAAACAGCAAATGAAGCAAGTGACATACTCTAGTGTTCCCGTTCAATGAACCGGATACACTAGTTTGTGTCATTTGCTTCATAGACCTTTGTGTAGGGACTTTGCTATTTGGTTTATAGTATTAGCAACTAAAGTAGGTGCTAGGATAGGCACATCACCCTTGTAGTAATAGTATTACAAAATGCAAGGCAATTTTAGTATAAAAGTTCAAAAAAAAAAGAAATTCCCAGATTCTTGGTGAGCGGTGACATAGCGACTTCTTTGGTGGCGACTATCTATTCGCTTCTTCCCACTCCTTTTCATCTTTGGTCTCTGGATCACGTACGCCAGTAGCGATGATTCAGTTAGATGAATCATTGCTACTAGCGTACATGATCTAGAGACCAGAGATGAAGAGAAGGAGTGGGAAGAAGCGAATGGATAGTCGCCACCAAGAAGTCGCTATGTCGGCTGCTCACCAAGAATCTGAATGTCTTTTTGCACTTTTGTAATACAATTGCCTTGAATTTCTTGGAAAAAGAAGGACTTGATACATTGGTACATTGGTAAGATAGGCACATCACCCCTCTCTATGTCCATATCACCCCTCCCTTCTCCCCCTCCCCTCTACTCCTCTCTTGTCTTGCAATTCAATATGATCACTTTCTCATCTTATCTTAATAGACCCACAAAATGAGCAACATGTCACCCGCGCATTCTTCAACATCATCGCCGGAGGCGCCCGCTCCAACATCAAGACGCCAAGGAAGAGGGCTATCAAAGAAGCCTGAGGGCGACAGACCATCACAGCGGTGAATGCATCCGGGGTCCCTATCCTTCCTCAAAAGCGAGAACGCATTCGAACCATGGTGGAGTAGTTGCACGAGAACAATTGAGATCACATACAATTCGTGGAAGAACGTGCGACACTCGGAAACGTGAGTCGTGGACCGAAATTTTGGTATCGTTCGAGTTCCCGTAAGAACACCGACGACGTGCAACAACAAAACTACAAAGCGGCGTGCAAAGCATGGAAGAACTTCAAGAGCACGCTTGTCGGAAATACGTGGAGACGGACGAAACGCTGTTCATAAATACCCATTCCTGGAACCACAATGGGAAGATTTCAAGGCGATGAAAGCGACCAAGATTTCAAAAGTACAAGTGTGGCGCACAAGGCCCTCCAGCAAAAATACACACCCTCACGGACTTGGCACGGTGGGTATGCGGGTAAAATCCCGCATGGAGGAAGGAGGATGAGTGGCGGTGCGACAGACATCGCCCGCCGTTTTCCAATATCCCGGATGATCGCGCTCGAAATTGGATTAGAGCAAGGTCATCTACAACGACATCAGGGGACGTCACGTTTCGAAACCCTGCAGACCAGCAAGTGACCAAGCGCCTGGCAAGATATCGATCGAACTACGTAGTTTGTAATTACTCCACAACTTCGTACGAATTGAAATGACATGTCGTGCTCTTGCAGGAAGAGCTGAGTTTTCAATCTACCCTGGGATCATTCCAGGGAACAAGGGAGAATGATATGCTCTCTGTGGCCCTGGGAAACAAGGAGCACCCGAGCCGTACGAGAGGCCTTGGGCTTTACGTTCCTCGGAAACATGGTTTTCAAGATGACTCCGACATGTATCGGCGCAGGAAGAGAAACAAAGCCGGCGTGGCGCATGCACGCTACGAGAAGAGATCAAGGCATCTCTTAGAGAGGAGATCTTTGGATTTCTTGGCTGATGTAATCGAGAGATGAGGTGCGAAGCAGACGAGAAAGTCGCGAGCAGCTGCCGCCACTCTGTGCTAGCCAGCCCGCCCAACCGTCCGAGTAGCTGCGCGTCGAATCCGACGCAATCCCAGGCCAAATTTCCTGTGGACGACATCCTGGTAATAATTATTACCTCTCGAATGCTTGCTCCATTGGTAGGCCTATTCGAGTAGCTAATTTTGTATCGTTATGTAGGAGCCCACAGCGCGGGCTCCAAGTGAGATATGGCTCTATTCCTTGTCTGTTGCTTGGGGCGTGCATATTAAATGCAGTATCGGGGCCATGGTGCAGTCAAGCTTTAGCGCCGAGCTTCGCAAAAGTTAATGTGGATGGTGTGTATGTCAATTTTGAGGTGGTCCGCCATCAAGCCCCCAACGACGAGATCGTGACTCTAGGACAGGCCATTGGAACATTCATCCAGTGGCCCAAAAGCGACATCTCCCTGGAGGCTTCTTCACCGGTGGCAGGACCAGAGCAACTTGCACTGATGCCATCTCCATTACAAGACCAGTCGGTTCCACCACCGAATACTACACCGGTGCTATCTCCACGGGCCCTATTCTCGCCAGAGCAACTTGCACCGCTGCTACCTTCAAAGTCGACTTCCGTGAAGTCGACCTATAGCCGAGGCAGCATGGCCAGCATGGGCAAAGCAAAGAAGACCAATGATGATATTCCGTACCACCCTTTGGCCCGCAAATTCATGCTTGGCGAGCTGTTGCTCGAGCAAAAAGACCTCCAAAAGCTACCACATAGTTGCATGCAATTGCACACGTGGTATATGCAGCAGTCCATTAAGCTAGAGGGAGAACGGACTTCAAGTATCACTGTCAAATTCACAGAGGAAGATTTACACCACAATCTTCAAGAGTGTATGTTCGTAGTCGCCTTTGAGAATTTATTTGATCTGTTCACGCTCAACGCTCTTGATGTCTCAATCATTCGATGCTGGACGCTGTAAGTGTGTACAATCACAGTCTCCGTTAATGTCATACCGATAAATGCCATATCTAATTTTTTGCTTTCGTGTGTATATATATAGACACATGCTGATTAAAGCTAGATTATCCAACTCATCAGCTGGTTTCTTGGACCCACAATTGGTCGCCAAGGATACCATCGACCAGAGACACCCTCGTCGAGAGGTACATTGCATCAGATCTCTTTGGGTTGCCATAATAAGGACTATGTACTTATGCCCTTCAATCAGAACTTTCATTGGATTTTAATAGTAATTGTACCAAAATGGAACAAAGTATATTACCTTGATTCCCTAAGTAAGAATAAAATGGACTTCACAGTTGTCAGCCAAGTAATCGATAGGTAAGCACATATTCTCCATACATATCTACATTGTACTCTTTCTTTCCTTCCGAATGATTAAGGTTAACTTTTTGAATTACGAAGGCGTTCGCGATGTACATTGAAAAGGAGGTGACTGAAGCGGGGCCAAAGGCCTGTGACACATGTTCGAGATTTTAAGGTATTCGCTATTTCACATTAATTAATCCTATGCAACAGATTGGTACTAATGCCTCTTGAACTAACACATTCCATTTTTGCAAGTGCCACCAGAAGTAGGGCAACATATGTGGATACTACATTTGCCATCATATGGAACTACTCCTCGATTCCTCGAGGCTCACCAATCGCAAGGTTTGTCACTTTTCCCATAATTACTTCATACTTATCACGTTACATATATATATGCACATTGATATTCCTATCGACAGTTGTGTCCATCCCGTCAATCGCATTGAAACGATCGATTTTGGAGGGATTCAAGGAGAGTTGGCGTATTTTTGGCGACTCAAGTCATAAAGCCGGAGGGCGGTTCCACTGCGCACCATGATTTCTTATTGGTCTTATCACTAAGTGTAAATGCGGTGTAGATCTTTTCTAATCGTGCATTTGTTAATGGATATTTCATTTCAATTCAATTAATCGATTTGCGAAATGGATGCATGCTTTATGTTTGTGAAATGAAGTGCAATGTCAATTGGATGTTTTATGTCCGTGAAATGTATCCAAAGCAAATGAGATGTGTGAATTGTATGTTTTTGTTTGTGATTATCTCGCTTGTTTCGAGGGCATGGCTAGCATTCACGAGGATAGCCAATAAGAGAAATATATGTATGGGTCGAAGGAATATCACAGACGGTTTTACTCAAGAACCGCTCGTGATAGTGATAATCACAGACGGTTTTACTCAAAAACCGTGCGTGATAGCTGATAATCACGCATTTTTACTCAAAACCGTCAGTGATAATCGGCTATCACGACGTTTTTGAGTAAAACTGCTCGTGATAACCATAATCACGCAGCGGTTCGAAAACCGCTGCGTGATGACCTTCGATTATCATTGACCCATAAATACAGACGGCTCACAAAACCGTCTGTGATGACGTTTTCGAACCGTCTGTGATGACCTTTTCTGTAGTAGTGTATGTAACCAGAAATTATTGAAAACATAGTGACACGGAAGTACTTTGATGATAAATATGCAAGTATCATATATTTTTCATATGATAAATCCAAATACTTTTATGTACGTAAGAAGCCAAAGTTTAAAATATTGAAATCGAGGGGTAGTCAATCCTGTATCTCGGAGATGCGGAGCATACAAAATTTTTACTGGTGGTGAGATAAGATTTGATCATTTAAATTGGGCTGGGCTGCATAGAAGTGCAGTCCAGGCCCTCCAGTCTCAGCTCCAACCGAAGCGAAATCGTAACGTACAACGCTGGATAGGATCAACCGTCCAAGACAGATGAGAAGAGCAACCTGTTTAGCACGGACTGATGCAATCCACCGTCCAAGACCAGACCACATGGGGGCGTTACGCGACCACTCGGAACCTAGCCGCCTAGGTATCCATTCTGGCATGCTCGCTGTCCACTGGCGCCACGCAATTCGACGGCGGAGCTACACTCCCCTACATGAGCAAGTGCAAGGCGGCTCTCGCGCTTTCCGGTCGAACGGAGCACCGTTTTTCACCTAGCGGCAAGCACACACCTACTGGGCTGCGCGGCTCGTCGGCTGTCTTCTCCGCCATTTTTTTTCCCGACACTCTAGACGGGAAAACCGCTCCCCGAGTCGGGGCTGCGCCTGTCGCGCCCCATTGGCCCTGCTGCCATATAAATAGCTGCCCCCGACCTCGCAGAGCTAGCAAGAACCCACACACTTACTACTCCTGCATGTAACTAGCTCGCACACTACTCCACTGACCACTCCTCTCGCATTCCACGCGAAGGAGCAGCAGACGCGAAACCCCGAGCTAGCGCTTCTACCTCCTCCGTTAGCCACCGGGCGACGGCGGGCGCGGCGGCAAGATGATATCATTGCACGACGTGTACACTGTGCTGGCGGCGGTGGTGCCGCTCTATGTGGCGATGATCCTGGCGTACGGATCGGTGCGCTGGTGGGGCATCTTCACCCCGGACCAGTGCTCCGGCATCAACCGCTTCGTCGCCATCTTCGCCGTGCCGCTGCTGTCCTTCCACTTCATCTCCACCAATAACCCCTACGACATGAACCTCCGCTTCCTGGCCGCGGACACGCTGCAGAAGCTGCTCGTCCTGGCCGGGCTCGCCGTGTGGTCGCGCCTCCCCTCGCGGGCCGGGGCGCCGCGGCTGGGCTGGTCCATCACGCTCTTCTCGCTGTCGACGCTGCCCAACACGCTCGTCATGGGGATACCGCTGCTGATAGCCATGTATGGCCCCTACGCCGGCTCGCTCATGGTCCAGATCGTCGTGCTCCAGTGCATCATCTGGTACACGCTGCTGCTCTTCCTCTTCGAGTTTCGCGCCGCGCGGATGCTCATCGCCGACCAGTTCCCGGACACCGCCGCGTCCATTGTGTCGCTGCACGTGGACCCGGACGTCGTGTCTCTGGAGGGCGGCCGCGCGGAGACGGAGGCGGAGGTGGCGGCAGACGGGCGGCTGCACGTCACCGTGCGCCGGTCGTCGGCGTCGCGGCGGTCGCTGCTGGTGACGCCGCGGCCATCGAACCTGACTGGAGCGGAGATCTACTCGCTGAGCTCGTCGAGGAACCCCACCCCGCGGGGCTCCAACTTCAACCACGCCGACTTCTTTGCCATGGTCGGCGGCGCGCCTCCGCCGCCGACCCCCGCCGGGGTGCGCGGTTCGAGCTTCGGTGCCTCCGAGCTCTACTCTCTGCAGTCGTCGCTGGGGCCAACGCCGAGGCAGTCCAACTTCGACGAGCACTCGCTACGGCCCAAACCCGCGGCAGCGCATAACCACGACGCCAAGGAGCTCCACATGTTCGTGTGGAGCTCAAGCGCCTCTCCCGTCTCGGAAGTCAGCGGCTTGCCGGTGTTCAGCGGCGGCCCGGGTGGAGCGCCTCTCGACGTCGGCGCCAAGGAAATCCGCATGGTTGTCCCAGCCGACCTGCCGCAGAACGGCCCAGGCAAAGGTCCGTTTCGACACTAAAGCTATCGTACGTCCATCGTTTCACGGGTTTCATGTGCAAGTGTAAACATAGGCCTTGGCAAATTCTCCATGTTTTTAGAGAACGAGGACTACGGCGCGGTGGCAATGGGGGGAGGTGAGGACTTCAGCTTCGGAGGCGGTAAGACGGTGGAGGACGCCGAGGCGGCAGAGGCCGGGCCGGACGGGCTGACGAAGCTGGGGTCCAGCTCGACGGCGGAGCTTCACCCCAAGGACGTGGACGGAGCGAACACCGGTGGCGGCGGAGGTGCGGACGCTCGGAGGGCGCGGCAGCACCAAATGCCGCCGGCGAGCGTGATGACACGGCTCATCCTCATCATGGTGTGGCGCAAGCTCATACGAAACCCCAACACGTACTCCAGCCTCATCGGCCTCACCTGGTCCCTCATCGCCTTCCGGTACGAGTAATTCACTCTTACACAGTTACACGTGACTTGCTTCACTCATACAGTAAGTGCTACTGATACTGATTTAGCTAGCTAGCTAGGCTGTGATTTTACACGGCAGAGAGGCGACAAGATTGGCAAGGATCGATGGCTGGTGCAAATGCTAGCTTTGATTTGTTGGTGTGGGGTGCGTGACAAGTGATGAGATCGATCGATATTCTTGGCGAAACCTAGCTAGAAAGCGGGCTACTTCGGCAAGGAGGCACCGAATCTGTCCGGCGTACGCGCTGTGTGGCGGTGGGAATAACCGAAAAGCAGCCTTTACGGATCCCCAAACGGTGGTGGCGGGCTGATGAGTTCTCCGCCCGCCGGAGGACCACCGCGCGGGCCCGACCAGACCGCCAATCGCAAACTGTAGGAGCAAAAAAAGTTTCGAACTTTGCGCGGCGCACGAGTACTGGTCATCGATTCATTTCTTTCGGAGTTATAACTCGCAGCTGTTTACTTGCACTAATCATTAGAATGGTTGTTAGAGTATCTTCAATAGTGCACTAATCATGAGCTAACTCTAAATATATTATTTCATATTTTAATAGAAGAGAGAGAAAAGTTATCTCTTGATCAAGAGCTAATCTCATACACACATTCCAAGATTATGTAAGAGTGTCATGTGAGGCTATTTATGTTATGAGCTATATGCTAAAAGTTAGTACTATTGGAGAAGTTATCTTAGAGCTAGTAACTAGCTCATACTGTTGGAGATGCTCTTATCTTCTCTTCTCTAATGCATACCAGTAATGATCTCGTCTTATCCTTTTGGAATTAGCGGGTGATATATGTTCATCGATCACAGGTGGCACATCTCTATGCCAACGATCGTCGAGAAGTCCATCTCCATTCTCTCGGACGCCGGGCTGGGGATGGCCATGTTTAGCCTGGGTGCGTGCCCACACCCCCTTGTGCTTATGTCTTCCCGTAGCCCGCAATTAATCGTCCCCACACCACCGCCCCTGGCCCGCGCCGGAGCTAACACCGTCAACTCTCTCGTGGCCAGGATTGTTTATGGCGCTGCAGCCGAGGATCATCGCGTGCGGCGATGCCGTCGCCGCCGTCTCCATGGCCGTCCGCTTCCTCGCGGGCCCCGCCGTCATGGCCGCGGCCTCACTGGCCATCGGCCTCCGTGGAACGCTCTTGCATGTCGCCATTGTTCAGGTAATTAAACATGCATGCATGTAAATTAAGATGATACCCGTGAAAAGTGAAATTTTTTTTGCCTATCATTAATCTAGTAGACATATTTATCATGTGTGGGGCATCCGGCTTACGAACTGCGAGAGCATGGCCGGGTTCTTCTCTGTCAGATCCCGGCTTTGTCAGCTTCTTCATTGCGACGCTGTGCTAAGATTCAAGCAATTTATTTCCCTGTGAATTATATAAAGCTCATGCATGTGTATGTTGGTACTTTCCGGTTTTTATTTGACAGGCAGCTCTACCACAAGGGATTGTGCCTTTTGTTTTCGCGAAGGAATACAATGTCCATCCGGCCATCCTCAGCACCGCGTAAGTAGTAATTGCCAGCTACGATGCATTGCCGGGTCCGGTTTGCACATACGTTGAGATTAACTTCTTGTCATTGTAAATTCTTGCAGGGTAATTTTTGGCATGCTGATAGCTCTTCCAATCACATTGGTCTACTACGTCATTCTTGGACTATGATCAGCAATGCTGCTCCACGCTCACAAGAGGTAGAAGTCGTACTGCGACGAAGAGAGATCATACTTACGCAAGCTTAAGTCCATGGATGGAGGCTTGTAATTTTGAGCCATACGCCTGTAAAATCCCTATGGTGACTAGTCTTGCAGTTTATAATGTTGCTAACTTCTAACTAGCAGGGTGACCCCACGAATTTGCGCTGCTAGCTAGATTTATTACTGCATCATTATAACATAGACCCATTACCATCGAGGATATAGATCTTTTTATTTTTCCACGGACTAACGTAGTAATTGATAGCCATTGAAAACGAATTTGGTGGCTTCTTTTTCTTCATCCGTTACACAGTCATCACGCTCTTGATCATCGCTATTGGCCTCCCTCTGAACCTCTTGATCTGCCTGGCGATGTTCTTGCAAAGAAAAAATGAAAGGAAGAAAAAGTGAGAATATATAACCATGGAATTCTTCTGTTGACAAGTCTGGAAAAAATAATCAAAGTTGTTCAGCCATCGGCAAGCTTTATTAGATTGATCGCACTATTTTGCCACCAAACGGACTCGATTTGTCCACCTTCGATAACATATCATAGTATATCCCGCCGCCGACCTCGTCAGCTATTATTCGATAATGCCTCACTATCGCCGGTTGCTCGGTGGCACCAGGGACGAACGACGGACCACGATCAATTTCCTCATGGCTGCCCACCATCGGTGGTGACTGTGGCAGGGGTCACTGCCTTGATAGTCCAACTCCTCGGTACTCATCCTATGATTTCACTAATTGTTGCATGCACTTAAACCAAAGCCAAACAAAGAAAAAGAAAAGACCAATGCAAGGGGGCTATGAACACTGCCAAAAGCCCAAAACTTCTGGTTTCAAATACTATAATAAAATCTAGAGCGTTATAATTTGGACCCACCACAATCGACAGTACATATTTTTCTCTTTTTTCACTGATTAACATGGTAATTTCTGTAGACAGAGGTCTTCAGACCAATGACGCATAGCTCTAATCTCTGAAAACCGAACGCTGGAAAAACTGAAGTCTGAACCTGAAGCACAAACTCAGATTTTTGCGCACTGTAGCACGTCCGGCACAGTTCAGAAAATTCAGAACACAGGATGCAAATACAATGATTTTGTGGGGCAATTTCGTTCTCTTTTCTCTCCTCAATTTATAGTGGCAGCAATACATGAAATATGGTAAGTACTAAACCTATACAAATAAGAATCCTGATCGGACAATGAATCAATTTCATGTCCGGAAACGAACTTTTACAAAACGCTACTCGGAGATTGTTTCCAGTTTCCTGAAGAACTCTTCTGCCGTTGCCATCCAGAGCTCTTCTTCTGTTTCTGTCTAGAGAGGGATGCTCAGGGTTAACTCCAACATACTCCCCCTTAATCCTGATGCATCTTAAGGTCACGAACACCCAGCTAGTGCCACATCGTTGCTAGCTTTTCTGCCGGCAAAGCCTTCGTCAGTAGATCGGCTCGCTGCTCATCTATGCGAACGAACTCCACAGCGATCTGCCGCTTCTTGACGCATTCTCGAATGAAGTGAAACCTCATGTCGATATGTTTGCTACGCCCATGAAACACGAGATTCTTCATTAACGCAATCGCCGATTTGTTATCAATGAATAACTTCGCTGCTTCATACTTTTTCTGGTCACTTCTCCCAGCAGGCTTCTAAGACACAACACCTGGCTTGCCGCCGCCATTGCCGCCATGAATTTGGCTTCACATGATGACAAAGCAACCATTCTCTGCTTCTGAGAGTTCCAAGACACTAGACAATCGTTGATATACAATGCCATGCCCCCGGTACTCTTCCTGTATCATTGTCATCGGCCAAATCACTGTCTATATACCCAGTGATCATATCTGTATCTCCTCCTCTGGTATACACAAGACCATAGCTCATTGTCCCTCTCACATATCGAAGAACCTGTTTGACTGCTTTGTGATGCATCACCGTGGGCCTCTCCATGAATCTACTTAGCACACCAACTGCAAATGACAAGTTGAGAGACCATGTGGAGGTACCCCCATGCTTGTGACGAGTAATTGACGCTTGAGTTAGAGAGTTTGAGTTTGTTTTGGGTATTTCATGCTTGAGTACCTTTCACTAATGCTATTGTATGATTATGCCGTTTCGAGCGGTGCTATGTGATGGTTTCTTGTCTGTTATGGCTGCAGGACTTTGAGGCGAGGTCGTGGCGAGGCATGGATGGCCGGACTAGGCACAGGCGGTGCTGAGGTCAAAGCGTCAATTAAAATAATTTATTATGCTCTATTTTTCAATAATAAGAAAATTTTGAGTTCGAGCTCGACTCTAGTAAGCTCGATAACAGTCAAAATAATTCAAACATACACTAATTTTCAACAACAAGAAAAGCTCGAGCTCGAGTTCGACTCGAGTAAACTTGGTAGGAGTTAATATGTATCACTATTTAAGCTCGAATCGAGGCTCGCGAACTATTCAAGCTCGACTCGATAAAGCTCATGAGCTCGAGATCAAACTCGAGTTCAGCTCGTTTAAAGTTTGAGCTGAGCTCGAATCAAACCTAAAATGAACCGAACTTGAATAGTTCGTGAGCTTTGAGCTTTTTTACCGCCTTAGCGTGGAGGTCCTACTTGAGGAACAGCGCTGTGACATGTAGTAGTACTCCATGGTTTCTTTGCCAGTCCCCGCCTCCATCACCATCTTCATCAAGCTCACGAATTCCTCCCTCGTGGAGTCCCGCATTGGTGAGGTGGCACTCATGGCCGCTAGTCGGCTAGTGAGTGTGTGAGTCTACTCGTAGATGTCCACGAGACATTTCAGCTGGGTGTCACGGTCGTTGCGCTTTGCTGGGTCATTGTCACTCGGTGCGGTAGGCACTGGCCGAGCCCTCTTGCCACGAGATGACCCGAACATATGTCTACTGCCCATCGTCTGCACTGGGTGTGCAATGGGGGAGCGGGGTTGTCCACATCATCATCGTCGGAGCCCAAGGTATCCACACCCAACATGAATGCATACTCGTGCTGGTGGTGTCGGCCAAGATGAGCTCCATGAGGTCCTTATTTGCAAGGCGTGCATCCTTGAGCTTTGTCATCTCAGACCATCCTTCGAAAGGCAAAACAAATTTGTCATTGTCATTTGGACTACATGCCCACGAAATGATTTTAACGCAAGTAGTGACACGGTTCAGCACTTACCGTAGTCACCTCTGCCCATCACGTAGGGTCGACGGTGATGGAGCTCATCTCGGGGTCTAGGCCGAGGCCTGTTGCACACTGCGCCAAGGACTTCCAATGGGCGAAATCGTGTTTTAGGCTCTCCCACTTATTCTTCATTACTTGCACGTATAGACACAGCTAGTGCATTCAAACAATTTGCGGGCAAGGTTGGCATAGCCCTGCCTGTTCAAGCAAGAGTACAGCTTGTTCTGGATGGCCACCTCTTCACTGCAGATTTTTAGGTAAATGCTCATAACCTCAGCGCTCCATGTCCTAGCACCCTTGCCCTTGCCCTTGTCCATTTGCAGGCAAGGTGGCGCAAACACATGCAAGCACGACCAACAGATCCACAAATAATGTATGTGCACGTGTGTACCAAAATAGGGAAGCTAAAAAATCCACTGGCAAACCATGCAAAAAGAACTCATCTACCAATGCACGGAGGAACACTAGGGGAGTAATAGGTAGGGAACGCTTGTACCTTCATGTGCGTGGGGTGGTCGTGGGGAAGAGCTCGACAAAACCTTCATGGCCGACCTACGGGAGAACGCGAACGGTGCTGGCCACCCGGAGATCTAGCCCACTGGAACACAGGCCCCTGGAGCATATCCACAGTCAGGATCGGCCCCTGCCGTGGATAGTGCTCAATCTATGAAAGGAGGAGAGACATGCTCGTGCGGATAGGGAGGGGGACGACACACCAACGTGGATGGGGGGCCGAGATGCCAATGCGGATCTGGCTGCTGTGGCCATCACCATGGGGTGGGAGGGGGATTCTCTCGAGAGATAGATGTATGGTGCGAGTAGGGGAAGGAGATTGGGTATGGCGTATGAACGAAGCTAGGATAGCCTTATCCAAAGCGGCTTTTCACTCTCACAGCTAGCAGTTGAAGCAACTCTGACTCCAACCGACTGCTGGCTTCTGGCAGCCTGAAGCCGGAAGCCCGCAACCAGATGGATCAACCCCATGAGTTGTGTTCAGGTGTTTTCTAGTATTTTAGTAGATTTGACATTTTCTAGTGGAGGGGGAAATATGGAAAGTACATGCATATGACCTAGCCTGAGTGCAGTCAGCCTAGCCCGAGAGGGGTAAGCCCTTCTACCTACCTCGTCGCCCACCAAACTCTCCACCTTCTCTCGTCTATCCATATATCTACCAAGAGATTATTTCTTTTTGCCCAAATATACAAGTTTGTTTTCTAAGTCACTATACCCAAAATTAGTTGGGGTAGTACGTTGGTTGACTCTTGCTTCGGTTGAACTGGTCGAGGCATTGCTTGGCTCAGAAGATGGTCTCTATACCACCATGGCACCAGCCTCAGTAGTAAAAATCATTTCTTGAGAAGATGTGCTTTTCTACTCAAAGCTCGATTTCACAAAAGAGGTGAAAAGAACAATCCAGCTTTTAGATGGAGTTGGAGTAGATTCTTCAACAGTAGGAGCCCACTTGATTAGGGACTTAGGTGGGAGATAGCACTAATCTTCAAGCTCCTAGATTTTGCTCTCTGTGTAGCTCTATTTGCTCAAAATCCCCATAGTTGAGATCGTGAAAAGCTCAAAAGAGAGAAGCAAATGAAGAGTTTGCGAACGGGCGGATTATAGATGTTGGTTGCAACATGGGTAGAGTAAGAAATGATGTAAAATGAATGAAGTCTTTTTATATCCCTATTTTTTTTACCACAACTGTTCCCTACTTACCAAGAAGATAGAGTCTTCTCTCCCACATTCCTATTAAATGACTAAAATGATTGTGTGGAGAAGAAAATCTTCTTGTTGCATGTTTTGAGGCAAGAAAGACTTAAGTAAATATTTTATTTTTTATTTTCTTAAGCCTTGGGGACTAGCTAACGAGAATTCCTGACCAGGTTATTATTTTCCTTTGGAAAGTAGGCCCACATATTAAGGGTACACTTAACATAACGGTTATATTTACGACCACAATTTAAAAGAAATCTTATCCCTTTAGTGACAAACTGGTAGGAAGCCAACAACGACTAGTTATGACCAAAAGACAACCAGTCATATGGTTCTATATACCCCGACTAGGTAAATTGGTTGGGAGACATTGTAGTTTTCTACGTGATTAACATGAGAGCAGTTATTGGCGTATCTAGCAACTTATGATGGTTGGCTAAGGGACACAATGGTTAACCAAATAAAGTGATGGTTCAAGACTTAATGAAGACGCGTGCGTGAAGACAAAAGGCACCTTTAGCGATATTAACTGCCACCCCTTTGATAGGCATAAATAGAATGGCCTACGTGCCCAACTATAATATCCTTGATATATCTCTGACCGATCTCTGCTATTATAATTTGGACCTACCACAATCACCGTTGTAGATTCTTTTCTTTTGTCTCCGGTTAACGTGGTATTTTCTAGCCCTTGAGAAAGAACAGAGCTTCTTTTCCCTTTGTTTTAATAATTGATAATATATTTAATACATATATTTGCCATTTCAAATGTTTACATCTCAGCACTTACTCTACGGAGCAACTCCTTCACTGCCCGCAATTGCAAAACATGAAAGCCAATTCCACTCTGCTTTTTTATTCCACTCTGCTTTTTTTTTTATTAAGGTAGCGCCTTTTTAGAACTAAAGGTAGTACATATGATCTTCAAGTAAAATATTTGAAATTTCTCCGAGAGTCAAAATACTTTACAAATTTTGCGATGGTACATAATACTAGATGGTTTTGCGATGGCATGTCATACTCTTTTAAGTTGGCACGGATACATATGGCGACGATTGAGCTCTGTCTACTGTCCAGTGTCCCAAGCACACTGGGGCGCGTCAGCAATAGTACTGAAACGAAGGTCTCGTTGTCAGAAGTAGCTGGAACTCTAGGGCTTTATAGCCGCATTCCTGCCATGGGTGAGGTGTCCGGACCCTGAAGTCACCTTCAACACCTAATGCCGTGATGCAATATGCAAGCTTTTGGAGAATCGAATCTCTATCAGCTTGATATGTTCCTGATGCATGGACTAGGGCGCTCCATCTGGTTTACAGGTGTCTCTTTCCGTTTTTTATTGAAATTGTACGACAGCAAATGCTAGTTTTTTAAATCATTGAATTAGAAAAAAATAAAAATATCATTATATCTTTATAATCAATACAAAGGAAAACGAAAAAAAGCAAAAGAGAAAACCAAAAACCCAAAAAAGAAAAATTAAAAAATTAATGTGTTATAAGTGGCTTCTAACTTTTAAAAGCTAAAACCACTTTGAGTGAGGCCTTAGTTGAAAATACTGTTCGATTTTCGGCCATTTCACGTTTCCTGAACGTGAGCGATTAATTGGCCATTCTTAAATAGGCCCATGTTACAAGGGTGTAGAACCGACACTGAACCTACGCATTCAGGGCAACCTAAGGTTGTCTCGTGCCCATCTGTCGGAAGTTGCGAAAAGTCCATAGATGGCAACGTGGGAAGTGACCGAAACGCCGTGGTTTTGGGCTCGATTTCAGGTACTTTGCCTGTCGGAAATAGTGTTTCACGTTCTACCTGCACCGCTGATCGAGTAATCAATCTAGCTAGCTAGTCTCGCGAGAAAACACAGCAGTTTACGCTACTGCTCCTGAGTGTCGCTGGCTTCAACTGCCGATCGGGGTGAAGACTTTGCTAGCACACTACGATTGAAAAATTGGAAATGCAGCTGCATCATGCTACACGCAGGCACAAGTCCAACCGTACGTACAAAGCCTTAGTGCATTACCATGTCCACTTGAACTACTAATTACCGTGTTATTTTAAACTATAGTTGACAGATTTTGACTATAGTTAATAGCTTTTGTCTTTATTTTTTGGGACAACAGCGGATGGCTAAGACGCGAATGGTGCACATAGTTTTTAACTTAAAAAACGTTTAAAAATTTGATTAAAAAAACATCTCATTTATTTTAACTATTAAATAAGCAAAAAAAACTAAGATGCCGCTCGGTTGAACTGAAATAAGCTGGCTTATGACTGATATTATACTGTAACTGATTGAAATTATACTGCAGTTGATGGTGACTTATTTGGCATAACTAAATTTTTAAAAAATTTAAAAATAGAAAAAATATATTAGCCTATCACGGACAGTCCGAACGAATACGGGAAAAAAGAACTGACAAAAAAACTAAAAATCAGAAAAAAGACAAAATTTAAAAATAATAAAAAATAAATTAGAAACTAGAAACTCAAATTGAAACAAACGGAGCTAAAAGGTAAGATAAAGAAAAACAGCCCGTAACTTTTTCCGCGAGTTGCATGAGCCAGGCTATGGCCCGCCTCCCTTTAATTGCGTACCCGAGATGCTACTACCAACCATATGCACTAACGAAAGATGGAGTATAGCATCGGATTCGACCCGCCGTTCGGCTTAATTTGCATCAGAATCTACGATTAGAGCTTAAGCCATTCCTCATCAGCATCCATCGACCGATCACGCGTGCACGCTAGCAGCTATATTACCACACTAGTAAAACTCACTAGTGGGTCACATGATAAAGCTCTCGAGGCAAGTTGGCGATGACTTGCTCTGCATTTGGCCGACTCAAAACCGGCCGTCGTGCCGACAACAGCAAAGGTTCAGTGTCCCAGCCTATACTACTCTCTTTCTTTTCAACTTATAATTTATAACTTATGATTTTTTTTAAACAAATAAATAGAGCAAGTTTTATATCATCTTTTTAAAATAAATTATCAAAATATTTATTTATACAAATGTTCGTGCTAAACTAATGAAAAGAAACCACATTATCAGCTCGTACGTACCCGCTCCGGCCCCGGCCGGAGCCATGGAAAAGGTGATGTGAGCTGTCGAGGCGCCAGGGGCGCTCGCTTTTGCGACCGGCACTGCGCGCGTCGTTGGCCAGGAGCGCGCGCGGTGGTGCGTACGTACGTTCGTGGGCATCTGGAAACAGCCGGCCGGCCGGTGAAATTCCCCATCGTCGATCCGTCGTCTTTCTCGGCATCAGGAACGATTTGATTCGCTTGTTCCTGCATGGCCGGTAGGGAGTGAGAGCGGGGATTAAAAGCTTATCTGCATTAATTCTTTTGCAGGATTCGATCCCCCGGCCCGGCCGGTATACATATATTTGTTAGGCTAACACTTTGGAAAATTAGCAAAAGGTGCGCTGGCTTTGGTACGCTGAACGGTGTGTTCAGTTTTGACTCTGACGAGATCGAATTAATCCCTTTCTTTGAACGTACATTTTTGGTCAATATAAGCTTTTGTAATCCTCCAGGTGCGCTGGTTTTAGTCCGTCTGTTGGTGTAAATGGAATGCATCGATTAATTGTAGTACGAGACCTCTGCTATGCTTGGTTGAAATGTAAAACTGCGAACAGGATTTGGATCACCTCGACCGATCGCCGACCCGGCCCGGAGGACAGTTGCCGTTCTTTCAGAGGATCAGTCATGTCAGCATCTGGACTGCAACCCTAGGGGGAACATGCTCCGATCGATCGACCTTCGCGAACGGAAACGGGCGAAACAGCTCAGCTCGGATGTCACGCAGCCTCGTGGGCGCGGGCTGGCACCTGTCAGTACGGCGACGATGCACCAGCGCATCCATATTCCATGGACGATGTGTTGGATGGGCGAGCCCATTGCGTCCGCTTGTCGACACGTTCCTCGTTGGTGCTGTGACCGTGCACCACAGGACAATGCTCTGTTCGTTTGATTGGACGCCCCGTGAGGTTGGGAATCTGTATGGAGTCCCGTTAGTACACTATTAACAGCCTGCTGCAGAAGGGCCGAAAGTTCTGGCTTTCGGTTCTTTGGTCCTGTTTTTTTTCAGCTTTTAAAAGTTGTTTTTCAGTTTTTTATAGTAAACAAAATATTTTTTTAAGATAAGGTCTACTAGTTAATTGTAGTACATACTTTATTGACTTCATTTATATCGGTAAAAATCGTATGTGAGTTTCTGTTACTCTGTAATATCTCATACAAACAGCCCAAAAGTCACATGCCGCAGCCAAAAGCCACAAGCATGCAGCCAAAAAACAGGCCCTTTAACGAGGGCTTTTTCATTGTAGCGGTGGTAAGATTTTTATAAATAAAAAAAATAAAATATAAGAAAAATGAGAAATATTGCTATATTTGTTTTGAGATAATGTAAAAAACTGAAAAAGAAAAAAAAAATCAAAAAAGCTAAAATTTAGAAGCCGAAAAACTGAAACCATTTGAAGTGAAGTCTAAATCCTGTAGCCTACGTTAAAGCTGAATGTATCTCCGGGTCATTATCCCAGAGGAATGAGGCGATTAATTGGTGATTATACATGGAAATTGTTGAAGGTGAAGACTTGCACTTTAGTTTTCTAGAAAACGTAAGCATCATGAAAATAAGTCAGAAGCTGAGCTTCAGCTTGTGGCTTATTTTTTACTATTCATAAATTTTATCTTTTTTGAACTTTTGGTTTTTTAACTTTTGTGCCGGTTCTTTTTTTTCTGTATTTATTTGTGTTGTCTGTAATGAGCTAATATATTTTTTTCTATTTTTGATTTTTTAAAATTTAATTACACTAAATAAGACATCTTCAGTTATAGTAAAATTTTAGTTGTTATACTGTAATTTCAGATATAAGCTATAACTTTTCAGCCCAACCGAGCGGGGAGTCTTTTTTTCGTGGGGCACGCGGTTGCCAGTTGGTTTTGTTACGGTGAAGGGACCGTTCATTCGGTGTTGCACGAGTGCCTGTCCCTGTCACGCCATCTCGGGGCACGGCAATTAAATGAGATGTTTACAAGGGCTTTTGTCGGCAAATATGGAACGGCTAAACTATTGCCGATTTGCGATCGGGCTCCTTTGTCTCATGTCCTTAATTTGTACTCACCGATTCCTTCTACGACGGGAAATTTAATTTTTTGCCACTCTTAACATTACCACCTACTCAAATACCATCCTTTACATTGCAATTAATATTTTGCCACTCTCCAGCCTACGTGGCGCCTAGTCACCGCCATGTCACGCCGCGCCTCGCGCGCGCGCGCGCCGCCTCGCGCCGCCGCCGCTGCCATGCGCGCCGCTTGCCGCCTCCGCGCGCGCGCGCTGCTCCTCCGTGCACAGCGCGCGCGCGGGCGGGGCGGCGCGCGGTGGCGCGGAGGCGGGCGCGCGCGCGGCGCGAGAGGCGCGGCGTGACATGGCGGTGACTAGGCGCCACGTAGGCTGGAGAGTGGCAAAATATTAATTGCAATGTAGAGGATAGCATTTGAGTAGGTGGCAATGTTAAGAGTGGCAAAAAGTTAAATTCCCCTTCTACGACTGCCAATTATTTCCTGTTGCGTGGCCAGAAATTAGGGGGAGATAGAATTGATTTTAGCCTCCCTATGTATACGAGTTTCACGGCAAATAATTTAATTTCCATAAAAATTGGAGGAAAAATCTCGTATTCCAAACGGGCCCTAACTAGAGAAGAAACAAAGATGGATACTTGTGCCTAGGGATGTAAGTGGGTCGGATACTGGTCAATATTGTTCTCCCATGTTTGGTCGATATTGTTCATCCCATGTTTTAACCCATATTTTCCTTCGGATTTGGAGTCGGATATGGGCAGCCTTGAGACAAATACAAATTCAGAGTTGACGAGGATAGAACAGTCCTCATTACATCATTATATTCTTTGAATATACTCCTTATCGATAAGAGGTAAATATGGCAGGATGGTTGTAAGCTATTCTATGACCATATAGTCGTAAGTTCTTCTACGACTGTATAATCGTAAGTCATACTGCGACTACCTCCTTGGTCGTAAGTCCTTCGCTACGACCACATAGTCGTAAGTCCTACTGCGACTATCCCATTGTTGTAAGTCTTTCTACGATCATGTAATCGTAAGTCTTTCTGCGACCACTCTGTGGTCATGGGAATTCCTATAACAAGTCTATCTCCAACCGACTTGTCTATGAGAATGAACTACGCTGTCGGTTTGTCTAATAAGGTGGTTAGAACGTGTGTTAGTCCGCTAACCGCATATGATCTCTCTCTCTCTGATAACAATCACTACACAGTGAACGGCCCTCTTATGTCTCTCTGACAGTAACTTCCGTCAGGCGGTTATCATCTCAAGCGTCAAGACGTCTTCTGGCATGGGACAACTGTTGTCGCTTCATCGGCTATTAAAGGTTAATGTCAAAGGGAGAGAGGGAGGACAATTGGTGAACCATTCATGCAAGATAGCACTAGTCATTCGTGTAATTCTCTTGTGTAATCTACTTTCTAGCAATCACACTTGACGTAAGGTTGTTATTCTCTTAGGAGAAGACCCGAACCAGGATAAAGTTTCCCTTGTCTCTACTCCGCACGCGCATACACCGGGTCTTCCAAGAGTTCCCCCGAATATGAACAAATCATACGTAAGATCAATATTAAAACATCGATAAGAGTATTTGAGTTTACTGGCATAGGGTAGATACATGACGGGTTCATATCCAAAATAAATAAAATAGTTGGATAATACACACATATAGAAGGAATATATGTTGAACCAACTACTATTGCTTCAACTATTCAGCATGAGTATGCACATAATGACCACACTATCACACCGCATAATAACCCAGTACGCTTCAAGCCATTGTGGAGTGTGTCCTATGTGGAGGGACTTGAGTTTGCACCTTTATAGAAGCTTCATGGGTTAGGTTCAAGATTCTAAAAATAGGTAATAGGTACTCTAGGTCACCTCATCTTGTAGCGATTATACGATAACCAACATTGTGATTGGTTTATCGATTTAAAATGTGGATTTATACACATATATTCATATAGCAACAAAATAGAGTTCAACATGAAATTATAAATGAGAAAGTAAGAAGTATCACAAGCTGAGCAAGTGAGCATTTATGTAATCAATGATGCATATTGTCAATCAGGAAGAAGGATCAATGCGAGAGAAATATTGATGTAATTGTAAATTGAGAAGTGGAAATTACCAATAAAGTTGAGCTCATAATTCATATTCACTACTACAAATAAGGCTATCCTGGACACCTCATCATAGACGGTTCCAGAAAACCATCAGTATTGCAATTATCACAGATGATTTTAAAAGCGTGGTTGTCTACGTTATTAGCGATGGTTAGAACCGTCTGTGATCTATAATTATCACAAACGGTTAGGATTAAAAACCATTTGTGATGTCAGCATGCATCACAGATGATTTTTAACCCAAGCCGTCTGTGATAATACCACATCACTGATCCGTGGCATCTCTCCTAGGATTTCAATCTCACCCTTCTATTCTCTCCGCATCAACGATAGGCACCGGTCTCCTCCCACCTCTCGCCCCTTATTACTCACCCTTTCCCTTTCCCCCAATTTCACTCTTAAGAACTAACACTGATGAGAACATTTCCTGTTGCTCCTAGTTCATCCACTCCTTATTCCTGCTTCCTCCCTCAAACCAAAGCACCCCGTCCCCTCCACCTCCGGTTGTGGGTTCACTGCATAAGACACTCTTGTCGTAAGTGTCGTAAGAATGTCTTGTGTAGTGTCACTGTCGTGATACAACGATGACGCTACTGGCGCCTTTCCTTTATCGCCGGTGATATATTGTAAGGACCCAGATATTAACATCCGGATTCCTCTGTGTTTAGCTGCAGTATTCCCTGGATCAGTAGATAGTGCACACAGTTACAGTAATGGAGATCAAATTACATATCATGCGGAAGCATAATTAAAATAGTAAACTTACTCATGGGCCGATTAAGCCGAATTCAAAAAGTTGCAGCAGCAGAAGAACGAAGCACACAGGTGGGACCTTCAGGACATGCCCACAGGCAGCCAACTGGAGGTTCGCGACCTAGCCCTTGACATCTTCATCTTCTTCGCCAAAGATGCCCGGTCGGGTTCTTTGAGGCAGGTAATCGATTCGATCCTGAATTTTTGTCGCAAAAGCGAGCGTGAGCACTCCGACCCCGTGCTCCGCGAGCCAATACACAGAATGCAAATAAATAGTATGCATGGCATAACAAAGGAGAGGCTCGGGTTATTTTATTTGCCAAAAATTGCTTTTAGCAGCATTATTATTTTTATTTAATCAAAGTGTTATCGTTGCTACCTAACTCCACCCTACGATTACCAAAATCGACTTAATCCACCGAACATGCACTCTATTTATTGACTGCTGTCTAAAACTCCAAACAGCAAGTATCATCATTTATTTAATCCACCGATCACACTTTGTATTTTAAATTACTAATAATACAATCCTGTCATTACTATTCATCAGCTCCTCACCTCCGAATTTTAATGATTCTCTAACATAATTACTTTCAAATCCACCGATATCATTCGTATTCAATCCTTTTCATTATTGATTCAAAAACCATCATCCAATAATTAACCTTATTTTCCCATCATCTATCCCTAACTATATCATTAGTATACCTCCACCAAAAATATCATTGATCAAATCTATGATTCGCTTGTACTCATTCATCAAAATATCATTGATCAAGTATATACTCCAATAAATGTTATCATACCTCCAACTTCCAAAAAATCAATTTGTCCATCCAATAATTGATCAACTCCTATTAATTCCCATTATCGCCAATATCTTCCGAGAATTTATATTAATCATTAGTGTAGTAATCCAGCAATTATCTTTGCACTCCCTAATTCTCCAAAATCGATTCACTACTATATATCCACCAAGAATATCACTAATCAAAAATTATAATCCGATACTTGTATTATTTCTCCAAGTTCCCAAAAATTCAATTAGATCATTTATCTAGCCGATTTATTCAGCTGGACCCCACTAATTATTTCTCCCAGAATACACACTATCATTTCCTATTCATGATCGATCTGAATCCACCAATACTTTTAGGTGCATACTACAAACATCCATCTCCTTTACTCACGACCTGGTTTATTCCACCCATATTTTATTTTGTAAGAATAGAAATGCCACTATTTGAAATACAATACATAAAATTTCCTAAGACCTAGCAGCTTTGGAACAAAACATAATGTTCAAGGAATATTAACAAGTTGTTTCATACATATGGCATCACACCATATGCCTAATATCACCATAATTCTTCCATACATATGGCATCACACCATATAGCATCTTTCAGTGTTATAGCCGCTTAACTTACCACTGGGACGACACCCAGGACAATTCCAAATCAGGGCAGTCATTCGCCCTTCACTTTTCCCAATCCCATCCATAAAGCATTTTGAAATAGAACTATATCTGGTTAAGTTCCCATGTCCGCCCATGACCGTGGGCACGGCTATTCGAATAGTTTTGACTCTGCGAGTTTGTACACTTTCACCACAAGAGACAATCAACTCGTTGCCCCACATGATTCCTTAGTCATGTGGTTGAGCGACTCATCACGGTGACTTTTCAAAGTACCTCGCCCCTTCCATCATTTCCCCTATGGGTCGCTCCCACTTGCGGTGGGTCCCATACGTTGTGCGGGATGTCCTCCTTCGAACGTCTAGCACTGGCTCCCCACCCCCGCTAGCCCGCCCACAGAGAACTTCACCCTACCCGGTGTCCCATTCAAGCCGTCTCACCGACCGCCACTTGCACATCCTCACACCACCTCCGGAAGGATGACTTTCGTGGTCGGTAATTCTACTAAGCCAAGTTGTACTTTACGGACTTGTGGTTGTCTTGTTTACACGGGTTGACATGACAAGATTCAGTCCTTAGTGATATCTGGACGGTTCTACCACAAAACACACTCGTGCACCCCGCACCATATCCCGAACCATCCGCCTGGATAAATAAGCATTTTGAGGTTTTGAGAATATAAAATAACCATATCCAACATACATCAGTCATTACCACCATGACGCCCAACCAATTTTTCTCAGATTAAAAGTGATCGTGGGACAATTTCTTGCCCGAGTTCCTAATCAATGCTACGCATGGCATATAATTAAGGATTTATTTTTGAAATGTTACTATTTTATTTTTGCTAATGGCGACAAGGTTCACACATTCAAATATTTCAAAGGAGGGTAATATTATTCAAGGTAAACAATGGGCACATAACTAGAATATTAAATTAAGCATGTATTTGCATATAAATTAATAGCATGCAATTTGATAATTTAAAACAAAGTAATTTGCAGAAAACATAGGATCAACATGATCAAAGTATTGACTCGCCTGGTGCGGTTTTATCGCGGTCTTGTGCTCACACAATGCTTTCTCAATTGAGCTCCTTAGTCTTTTATCTTCATCGTGTTCTTGATCACGCTTGATCCCTTGAATCTTCACGACTTCCAATTTCTAATTACGCGGCAAACGACTGAATCCAAATAAAAGCAAATAACTCAAAAGATCCAAATAAATCCAAATAAACTCAATTTAGTTTTATTATGAGTTAATGGGTGATTTGGGGTTATTTGAGGTAAGGTTGATGGTAGCATACGATGAATTGGTCTTTTATTAGCAATCTCTTTTATTATTTTTGGTATTTATCAAGGAAGTTCCATGAGTGGGTTAAACATATGAATTGGTGTATTAATATGACTTTTAATTTAAATGTTTATGGTCACGCCCTATTGTTGAATTAATTTAACGAAGGAACCTAATTAAACCTACCATCAAGATCTATTTAATGGCAGCACATTTAGAGCATATATTATGGTCGGGGTAATCTTTTTAATTTGAACCTTGATAATATAGTTATCAATCTTTATTCCCTTGAATTTAATCTTGCATGTTGATATATATATATATATATAATTAGGATCCTTATTAAATTTAGACCTTGACATAACTATATTTTATCAATGCCGATAAGTGATAATTAGACCCCAACAATTATTCAGGCTATGTTATTTGCTCAAATGCGGTGATTGGTCAAATATTAAATCTTAAACAATCTTGTTTATATTCTGATAAAAGTTGTTGGCTTCATGTTCCAACCATCTAATAGTCAAAAGGGATCTCCTAATTGCAGGGGCATAAAGACATGGGTTTAGGATCTAATATTTTGCAATGGTTAATTCTTATTTACTAAGTTATCATTTCATGAGAGCATATCTTTAGACACATTCCTATTAAGTCTTTTAGTTACTAAAGATTTGAAATAAATATTCCGGGCATATTATTTACTAACACGTGATGATTAATCCATGGTTAATGTTTAAGAAACATCACTTATATACTAATTAGATTTTTGCAGTACTTATGGGTTAATTTCTGATCTTTCCAACTACTATCCCACTATACCTTCAGTTAGGAATTAAGATCTAATACAAAAGGTTAGAGGAATACTATCTACTAACATGCAACTTTTAATTATTAGGATTAAATTTCTAGCACTTTTGATGTATAAAAGAGGATTCCTTTAATTAGTTTTCCCAAATTAGATTCTAACAGCAACCCCCTTTAATCCAAGTCGATTTCCTTGTCTTCTGAAAATAGACCATGCATGATCTCATCTTAGTATTACATGGGAATTAATCTATTAACCCTAGTTGGCATATAGCCAGCCCATGTTAATTTTCTGTTCAATTGCATCAATCCTTTCCATTATAAATTTGTAAGTAATTCCTTATCCTCATTCTATGCACAATTTATATTAAGGTATACAGGAGCATTTGTGCATTGATTCATCACTTAGCAAGAGGGTGAAGAGTGGGTCATCTATTCTTGTTGCACCCACATGACAACCACGAGAGAAATACCTTGGGCTAGTTCGAGCAGAGGGAGCGGGGTGGCGGTGGAGCCGCGCGGCGTCGCCGGGAGCGGCTTGAGGAGGTAACGGCGACCGCCAAAATGGGCTGTCCGGATGATGAGGAATCTCGGAGGCGCCGGCCGGCAGGAGGTGCCAAGGCAAGCCGACGGCGGTGTTTGACGGCCGACACAAGGGAAACGGCGCCGGTGGCCAAGTGAGAGAGGTAAGGGAAACGGCGCAAATGAGCATGAGAAGGGTGGTAGAGGCCTACCGAGTGTTGATTCGACCGAGTGCAATCGAGCCGAGCTAGCGACGAGCACCGCGCGCGCGCCGAGAGGCTCGTGGAGGGTCGCGTCGGCGAGGGAGAGCTCAGGCCGACGGTTGGAGGAGCACCGCACCGAGAAGAAGCTCCGCAGCGAGGTGGACGGGGTGCTCCGAGGAGTGGACGGCGGTGAAAAGGGCGGCGGCGGCGGAATTTGTGGCGGCGACCAACTTCGGGGAAGAGAAGGGGAAATAGATGGGGAGAAAGAGGAGGAGGGGCGCGGGGCAAACAGGGGGAGAGCCGGGCTCCTTATAGCACGGGAGAGGGGAGCACGGTGGCGGCTTTACCGTGTGACCGGGCGGAGGCGGTGGGGGACCGGGTGGTGGGGTGGTAATCCGGTGGGCACTACCCAGCGCGGGGCTCGGCGGAGGCACGGGGCTCGGTGCGACGGAAGGGACGAGGCACCTGCAGAGGAGGTCATGAGGTGGCGAGGGAGCGCAGAGAAAGGACAGTACGCGCGAGAAAAGGGGGAAGGAGGAAGAAAAACAGTGTCACGGGCGGGCGTTTGGCGGTGGGAGAGAGAGCGCGCTGGGGAGGCATGGCCTGCTGGCCGAGAGGGGAGAGCGCGTGCGGGCGGGGCCACGCGCGCAGGGGAAAACGGAATGGAGGCGGGCCCGCAGCGCGATGCGCGCCGCGCGGAGGAGGCGGGTGGGTCGAGCGGAGGGGGCGCGGAAGCGTTGGGCGAGCCAATCGGCGGTCTGTTTCCCTCCCATTTTTTTGTTTCGTTTTATTTCATTGCTATTTATTTTATATTTTTATATATACATATATACGAGCATATATATACACATTTGCATATGACTTATATATTTATTTCTGTTGCTCCTTTGTAATCCTATGGTCAAAATGAAATTTATATACTTTAATTTAAATCTCTCTCCTTATCTTTGGATCATCTTTCCGGATTTATATTTGAAATTTTATCTTTCTATTATTTGCACATTTCCTTTTAGGGTATTGCTAATGTTTGTTTCTTTTGAGCTTCTTAAATTTTGGAATCTCAACCAAAATCGGAAAAATCGCCATAAACTCCAAATTTCAACAGATCAAATTGTGAAATATTTTAAAACTTCATATTTTTAAATTTTAAAATTTTAGGATGTTACAAATCTACCCCCTTAAATGAATCTCGACCCAGAGATTAGGTGAGAGCAGAGGGAATGGAGGTGAGTTATTTTGGCCAAAGAATGGATTTTGAGGTGTTGCTCGACGTATAGTTCCTTGGTCGCACGGAGAGATAGAATCGCACAATAGGGATTAGCACTTGGAGAAGTCAAAGGTGAGAGGGATACCTCGTTCTTACGGATAGGTTGTAGATTTCCAATTGTTTGCTCTTTGACAATGTGGTCTTCATGCCTTCGTAGAACGGAATAGTCACATCGTCTATTGGGCCTGTGGTGGGTGTAGAATCCGCATTGAGGGATGGGCGGTATTGGCCTATGCCCTAAGGAGTAGACGGTCCGAGGATGCCGATGCGAAGATGGGTACATTTATATGGTGGTCTTTTGTCCTTATTGCTATAAGACTTCCGGTTCGCAAGTCTTCTTGTATTGGTTTGACTAGCTCTGAGTACAGGTTGTCGCACCTCCAGAACATACATTGTGGTAGTGCATTCGACATTCTTGTCTCTTAATGCTACCCCCCTTAAATAAATGACAGTTGTCCTTATTCATCTGTTGTATCTTTAGCTACCTTGATCAACAACAAATTTGAGGAGCAATTTATGGGTCAAGGGTCTTGTTCTTCGCAAGAATAGGAGAGCTCGCTCTGTGGACATTCTCCGGTCGGCGGTCTTCTTCACAGTGATGTTGTTTTCCTTAAATATTGGAAAGTTGCAGAGTCTTTACTTCTTCTTGATTGTCCTAGCTTAGGTTATCCGTTATTTCGCTTCTGTGGATCCAATAAGTTTTCAGCAAAAGGTGAGAGGGAATAGCATGAGGTAAGGATAGAATCGTGGGGATAAGGTAATCTAAACCCATTCGAATTTTAAAAGAATATGCCCCGGAACTGGGGTGATATAGAACCACACAAATTTTTAAAAGCAAGCTTTTCCTGTGACTGCGAAATAGGGCATTCGAGGCCAAGAAGACAGTGCACAGGGACCAACGAAACCTTGCGACAATGCAACGTCTACTCGGGAAAGCACACATAAGGGGCATAGAGTTTGTATGCATAGTTCGTTTAAAACGAAACCACCTTATCTTCATGAACATCTTCAACGTTCCTAACCTTGAAATTTGGAGTAAGGGTACGAGAAGAGGATCAAAATTTTCCTTTTGAATTAACAGACAGAGAAGGGAAGTATTTGGGGTAATTCGATTGAGATCAGCACCCACTCGAGGTTGTCATTTGGAATTTAGGGGTAAGGGAGCTTTAGATGTAAAAATGGCTAAGGCAGCATTTGGATGAGAAAGAATCATCTAAGAGAGATAAGAATGAGCGGTATAACTTATATCTTTGGAAATAGTATTTTTAAAGAATTATTTCTAGTCATGAAACTAACGGCCAGGCTAACTAGGTCACGACCTACAGTCGATATGCTCTGATACCATCCCTGTAAGGACCCAGATATTAACATCCGGATTCCTCTGTGTTTAGCTGCACTATTCTCTGGATCAGTAGATAGTGCACACAGTTACAGTAATGGAGATCAAATTACATATCATGCGGAAGCATAATTAAAATAGTAAACTTACTCATGGGCCGATTAAGCCGAATTCAAAAAGTTGCAGCAGCAGAAGAACGAAGCACACAGGTGGGACCTTCAGGACATGCCCACAGGCAGCCAACTGGAGGTTCGCGACCTAGCCCTTGACATCTTCATCTTCTTCGCCAAAGATGCCCGGTCGGGTTCTTTGAGGCGAGGTAATCGATTCTCGATCCTGAATTTTTGTCGCAAAGCGGCGTGAGCACTCCGACCCGTGCTCGCGAGCCAATACCTGAATGCAAATAAATAGTATGCATGGCATAACAAAGGAGAGGCTCGGGTTATTTTATTTGCCAAAAATTGCTTTTAGCAGCATTATTATTTTTATTTAATCAAAGTGTTATCGTTGCTACCTAACTCCACCCTACGATTACCAAAATCGACTTAATCCACCGAACATGCACTCTATTTATTGATCTTGTCTAAAACTCCAAACAACAAGTATCATCATTTATTTAATCCACCGATCACACTTTGTATTTTAAATTACTAATAATACAATCCTGTCATTACTATTCATCGACTCCTCACCTCCAATTTTAATGATTCTCTAACATAATTACTTTCAAATCCACCGATATCATTCAGTATTCAATCCTTTTCATTATTGATTCAAAAACCATCATCCAATAATTAACCTTATTTTCCCATCATCTATCCCTAACTATATCATTAGTATACCTCCACCAAAAATATCATTGATCAAATCTATGATTCGCTTGTACTCATTCATCAAAATATCATTGATCAAGTATATACTCCAATAAATGTTATCATACCTCCAACTTCCAAAAAATCAATTTGTCCATCCAATAATTGATCAACTCCTATTAATTCCCATTATCGCCAATATCTTCCGAGAATTTATATTAATCATTAGTGTAGTAATCCAGCAATTATCTTTGCACTCCCTAATTCTCCAAAATCGATTCACTACTATATATCCACCAAGAATATCACTAATCAAAAATTATAATCCGATACTTGTATTATTTCTCCAAGTTCCCAAAAATTCAATTAGATCATTTATCTAGCCGATTTATTCAGCTGGACCCCACTAATTATTTCTCCCAGAATACACACTATCATTTCCTATTCATGATCGATCTGAATCCACCAATACTTTTAGGTGCATACTACAAACATCCATCTCCTTTACTCACGACCTGGTTTATTCCACCCATATTTTATTTTGTAAGAATAGAAATGCCACTATTTGAAATACAATACATAAAATTTCCTAAGACCTAGCAGCTTTGGAACAAAACATAATGTTCAAGGAATATTAACAAGTTGTTTCATACATATGGCATCACACCATATGCCTAATATCACCATAATTCTTCCATACATATGGCATCACACCATATAGCATCTTTCAGCGTTATAGCCGCTTAACTTACCACTGGGACGACACCCAGGACAATTCCAAATCAGGGCAGTCCTTCGCCCTTCACTTTTCCCAATCCCATCCATAAAGCATTTTGAAATAGAACTATATCTGGTTAAGTTCCCATGTCCGCCCATGACCGTGGGCACGGCTATTCGAATAGTTTTGACTCTGCAGAGTTTGTACACTTTCACCACAAGAGACAATCAACTCGTTGCCCCACATGATTCCTTAGTCATGTGGTTGAGCAGACCATCACAGTGACTTTTCAAAGTACCTCGCCCCTTCCATCATTTCCCCCTATGGGTCGTTCCCACTTGCGGTGGGTCCCATACGTTGTGCGGGATGTCCTCCTTCTGAACGTCTAGCAGCTGGCTCCCCACCCCTGCTAGCCCGCCACAGCAGAACTTCACCCTACCCGGGTGTCCCATTCAAGCCGTCTCACCGACTGCCACTTGCACATCCTCACACCACCTCCTGGAAGGATGACTTTCAGGGTCCGGTAATTCTACTAAGCCAAGTTGTACTTTACAGACTTGTGGTTGTACTGTTTTACACGGGTTGACATGACAAGATTCAGTCCTTAGTGATATCTGGACGGTTCTACCACAAAACACACTCTCGTGCACCCCTGCACCATATCCCCGAACCATCCGCCCAGATAAATAAGCATTTTGAGGTTTTTGAGAATATAAAATAACCATATCCAACATACATCAGTCATTACCACCATGACTGCCCAACCAATTTTCTCGAGATTAAAAGTGATGCGTGGGACAATTTCTTGCCCGAGTTCCTAATCAATGCTACGCATGGCATATAATTAAGGATTTATTTTTGAAATGTTACTATTTTATTTTTGCTAATGGCGACAAGGTTCACACATTCAAATATTTCAAAGGAGGGGTAATATTATTCAAGGTAAACAATGGGCACATAACTAGAATATTAAATTAAGCATGTATTTGCATATAAATTAATAGCATGCAATTTGATAATTTAAAACAAAGTAATTTGCAGAAAACATAGGATCAACATGATCAAAGTATTGACTCGCCTTGTGCGGTTTTATCGCGGTCTTGTGCTCACACAATGCTTTCTCAATTGAGCTCCTTAGTCTTTTATCTTCATCGTGTTCTTGATCACGCTTGATCCCTTGAATCTTCACGACTTCCAATTTCTAATTACGCGCAAAGCGATGAATCCAAATAAAAGCAAATAACTCAAAAGATCCAAATAAATCCAAATAAACTCAATTTAGTTTTATTATGAGTTAATGGGTGATTTGGGGTTATTTGAGGTAAGGTTGATGGTAGCATACGATGAATTGGTCTTTTATTAGCAATCTCTTTTATTATTTTTGGTATTTATCAAGGAAGTTCCATGAGTGGGTTAAACATATGAATTGGTGTATTAATATGACTTTTAATTTAAATGTTTATGGTCACGCCCTATTGTTGAATTAATTTAACGAAGGAACCTAATTAAACCTACCATCAAGATCTATTTAATGGCAGCACATTTAGAGCATATATTATGGTCCAGGGTAATCTTTTTTAATTTGAACCTTGATAATATAGTTATCAATCTTTATTCCCCTTGAATTTAATCTTGCATGTTGATATATATATATATATATAATTAGGATCCTTATTAAATTTAGACCTTGACATAACTATATTTTATCAATGCCGATAAGTGATAATTAGACCCCAACAATTATTCAGGCTATGTTATTTGCTCAAATGCGGTGATTGGTCAAATATTAAATCTTAAACAATCTTGTTTATATTCTGATAAAAGTTGTTGGCTTCATGTTCCAACCATCTAATAGTCAAAAGGGATCTCCTAATTGCAGGGGCATAAAGACATGGGTTTAGGATCTAATATTTTGCAATGGTTAATTCTTATTTACTAAGTTATCATTTCATGAGAGCATATCTTTAGACACATTCCTATTAAGTCTTTTAGTTACTAAAGATTTGAAATAAATATTCCGGGCATATTATTTACTAACACGTGATGATTAATCCATGGTTAATGTTTAAGAAACATCACTTATATACTAATTAGATTTTTGCAGTACTTATGGGTTAATTTCTGATCTTTCCAACTACTATCCCACTATACCTTCAGTTAGGAATTAAGATCTAATACAAAAGGTTAGAGGAATACTATCTACTAACATGCAACTTTTAATTATTAGGATTAAATTTCTAGCACTTTTGATGTATAAAAGAGGATTCCTTTAATTAGTTTTCCCAAATTAGATTCTAACAGCAACCCCCTTTAATCCAAGTCGATTTCCTTGTCTTCTGAAAATAGACCATGCATGATCTCATCTTAGTATTACATGGGAATTAATCTATTAACCCTAGTTGGCATATAGCCAGCCCATGTTAATTTTCTGTTCAATTGCATCAATCCTTTCCATTATAAATTTGTAAGTAATTCCTTATCCTCATTCTATGCACAATTTATATTAAGGTATACAGGAGCATTTGTGCATTGATTCATCACTTAGCAAGAGGGTGAAGAGCTGGGTCATCTATTCTTGTTGCACCCACATGACAACCACGGAGAGAAATACCTTGGGCTAGTTCAGAACAGAGGGGAGCGGGGTGGCAGTGGAGCCGTGCGGCGTCGCCAGCGGGGAGCGGCTTGAGGAGGTAACGGCGACCGCCAAAATGGGCTGTCCAGATGATGAGGAATCTCGGGGAGGCGCTGGCTTCGGCAGGGGAGGTGCCAAGGCAAGCTGACGGCGGTGTTTGACGGCCGACGACAAGGGGAAAACGGGGCGCCGGTGGCCAAGTGAGAGAGGTAAGGGGAAACGGCGCAAATGAGCATGAGAAGGGTGGTAGAGGCCTACCTGAGCTGTTGATTCGACCGGAGTGCAATCGAGCCGAGCTAGCGACGAGCACCGCGCGCGCCGAGAGGCTCGTGGAGGGTCGCGTCGGCGAGGGAGAGCTCAGGCCGACGGTTGGAGGAGCACCAGTGCACCGAGAAGAAGCTCCCGCAGCGAGGAATTGGACGGGGGTGCTCCGAGGAGTGGACGGCGGTGAAAAGGGCGGCGGCGGCGGAATTTGTGGCGGCGACCAACCGGGAAGAGAAGGGAAATAGATGGGGAGAAAGAGGAGGAGGGCGCGGGGCAAACAGGGGAGAGCGGGGCTCCTTATAGCACGGAGAGGGGAGCACGGTGGCGGCTTTACCGTGTGGACCGGCGGAGCGGTGGGGACCGGGTGGTGGGGTGGTAATCCGGTGGGCACTACCCAGCGCGGGGCTCGGCGGAGGCACGGGGCTCGGTGCGACGGAAGGGACGAGGCACCTGCAGAGGAGGTCATGAGGTGGCGAGGAGCGCAGAGAAAGGGCGACGCGCGAAAAGGGGGAAGGAGGAAGAAAGCAGTGTCACGGGCGGGCGTTTGGCGGTGGGGAGAGAGCGCACGCGGGAGAGGCATGGCCTGCTGGCGAGAGAGGGAGAGCGCGGTGCGGGCGGGGCCACGCGCGCAGGGGAAAACGCGGAATGGAGGCGGCCCGCAGCGCGATGCGTCGCGCGGAGGAGGCGGGCCGGGTCGAGCGGAGGGGCGCGGAAGCGTTGGGCGAGCCAATCGGCGGTCTGTTCCCCTCCCATTTTTTTGTTTCGTTTTATTTCATTGCTATTTATTTTATATTTTTATATATACATATATACGAGCATATATATACACATTTGCATATGACTTATATATTTATTTTGTTGCTCCTTTGTAATCCTATGGTCAAAATGAAATTTATATACTTTAATTTAAATCTCTCTCCTTATCTTTGGATCATCTTTCCGGATTTATATTTGAAATTTTATCTTTCTATTATTTGCACATTTCCTTTTTAGGGTATTGCTAATGTTTGTTTCTTTTTGAGCTTCTTAAATTTTTGGAATCTCAACCAAAATCCGGAAAAATCGCCATAAACTCCAAATTTCAACAGATCAAATTGTGAAATATTTTAAAAACTTCATATTTTTAAATTTTAAAATTTCAGGATGTTACATATATCCCCCATCCAAAATAGTTAGATGGCTAGGATTTCAGCCAAGTAAATCTTGATGCTCGTGCGTGTGAAAATTAATTGTTGATGCCTTAGTTCTTGTGATGATTGATGGATGGCTAGTGTTTCGGCCCTTGTTGAAATTCATGTTTTATTGCAGGATGAAGAATGGCGCCAAAGTTTATTACACGATGATATTTTTCTCATAAATAGGTCTACTTTGGTTCATCTGCATTATTTGATTGCGCTGTTTTGTAGCGCAATTAGAGAATGTTGATGAACTAAAAGATGCCTATTTACGAGAACGACATAATCACAGACGGTTCTTAACTAGAACCGTTTGTGATAATAGACTATCACAGACGGCCATATTTAAGAACCGTCTGTTATATCTGACATATCACAGATAGTTTTTTTTTGAAAAATCATCTGCGTTGTAACTTATCACAGACGGTTCGAGAGCCGTCTGTGATATCATCTGTTATCACAGACTGGTTATCACAGACACATAAATTCAGATGGGTCAGAGACTGTCTGTGATGATGATTTTGAACCTCTATAATGACCCTTTCTGTAGTAGTTATATTGTCCCACCATGACAACTTCCAACATTGCCATCGTATGATGGCTACATCACTAGATGTACATGTAGTAAAGTGCTAACAACAAAAGGTTTAAAGATATGATTTGAGCACAACAACTCTAAAACTCGATAGCTTTTAACAAAAGTAAGACATGTTGTTAGCGTCTTATCACTAAATGTTTAGTTAACTAATTTGCCTTCTATATAGCTAATTAGAAATCAAACCAAAAGGTGTCATATGACTAAACTGTTAAACTAAAGTTTATAAAGTGCTAGATTGCTAGTCTAGCCTACTCTAATAACCTTTAAACAGTCTGTTAGCCAAGTATCCCGTATGCTCGGCCGGTTATACTTAGTAGACCTATTGATTAACTAGTTTTGCATACTAGTAATAGGTGAGGTGACCTAGTACATGACCTGGTAAATCTGTTTTTAGAACATTGGTTAGGTTGGGTTTAGTGGGCTATGTGTGCAGGGACTTAAGAATTTGTGCTTGTGTGGAAGCTTCATGGGCTAGGCTGAGCTTAGCGAGCTATGTTTATCTAGAAACCTGGTGGGAAATTCCCAATATTCTGTCCTGAATCCGATAGATATAAGCCTTTTCTGAATCCGGCACCGGATCCAAATAGTATCATGGGCTAGGCTGAGCTTAGCGAGCTATGTTTATCTAGATACCCGGTGGGAAACTCCCAATATTCGGTCCCGAATCCGATAGATATAAGCCTTTTCGGAATCCGGCACCGGATCCAAATTCAACTATCTGGATACATCCCTGAATCCCGTCCCGATTAGATGCGGCTCTAGATCGAGTTGGAAATACCCAACCCGGCCGATTTCACCCTTACCCGTGGCAGCTGGATACAAGTTACAACCTTCTTTTCTACCGGTTCCTTGTCCATTGACGGCGTGGTCACAAACTCAAATGGCCACCCAATTAAGTTTTGAACAGGGAATCTTTATCAATTTCTATGACAATTGGACTGTTTGCTATGAAATTCCTACGAAATCCATGCATTTCATACAAGTTCTAATTCTGGTGGCTCCGCCACCGATAAACCCCTAACTGTTGATCAGTTTTTAGTGCTCCCCACGGTAAGCTACCCAAATGTCGACAAATTACTCTGTCGGTTAAGCTTCTCAGTAAAAAAGATTAAAACCTACTAGTATCCAATAAACCCAGCAATAAGCTAGCTGCCTTTTCCCTTCTTGTTTCCCTTCTTAACTCTTTGAAGAAAAGTGAGGTAGATTTTGTGGCTAGATCATGGGCAGGGAAGCGTACGTCATGTGCACGTACCACGGTAGCAGTGCGGCAGTGCATGTGTGTGGAACGCGAACACTAGCTCGTTGGCTAGGTGAGTCCTCCAGTACGTGGAAGCAGGGGCGGATCTACAGTGGGTCATGAGTATTCAGTTGAACACCCAAATTTTTTGACAAAAAACCTAGTATATATGAGGTATAATACATGTGTATATATGTAGTTGGGCTAAAATCCACTGTTTATAGCCACAATTCGGCCTGAGACTGAGAAAAATGCAGCAGCCCACGGCGACCGCGCGCGAAGCCGGCCCAGCCCATTTCTGTCCGCGCGGCCTGCCTTGACACCCCTCCCCGCGATCGGCCGATCTCCACTGGCATTTGCGTTCGCCTGGATCCTAACCCTAGCGTCGCTGCCTCCGGTCCGCCTCGGCGCCTCCGCCTCGCTCGCCGGCGACGCCGCCGCGCGCCGCCCTCGCCTCGCCGATCGCGCCTCGCTCGCCTCGCGGCGCGCCCTCCACCGGCGACCGCCTCGCTGCCTCGCACTCCGCCTCGCTCCGCCTCTCCGATCGCGCCTCGCTCGCCGGCGACCGCCTCGCCGCCTCCGTCCTCCTCTTCCGCCGCCGCGCCTCGCCTCGCCGGCCGCGCCTCGCCCTCCACTGCCGGCGACCGCGCCCGCCGCCTCCCCCTCCGGCCTCGGCCCGGCTAGATCTGGGCTCTCCGGGCGCGCCTTCGGCGGTTTGGCCATCCGCTCCGCGCCTCCGCCAGCAGCCCGCCGACTCACGCGCGGCCACGCCTCGTCGCCTCCGCTCTGCCTCTGCGGCACGCCGACGCCGGCACCGCCGTCCAGCAACCAGCAGCTGCCTCGGTGAGTACTTCTGTGAGACTGTGATTTGTCTTCTGTGGCTCTGTGCGACTGTGCTGTACTGCTGTTGCTGTTAAATGTTAATGCTGTAAATCTGTAATGTATGTGTAAAGACGAGCATGATGTTGAAAAATGAAAATGAGCAATGCTTTTATGCTTGTATGTGAGTATCAGAGTATGTCTGAGATTGTCGTTGTGGTTGCGACTTCGGAATCAACAATCTTTTGTGGGAATTGGAGGAGAACGAGAGTAGTAATGTACCTGCTAAAGAGCGTGTTTAGTTCACAGCTCCTCTTATATTGATTGCTTTATAATTAGCTAACACTAGCAATGTAGTTGCGGAAAGATAATAAATATTGAGCTGTAGGCAATTTTTTCATGCATATATGCCTTGTATCATGTGGTGCTCATTGATATTTTCATGCATATACAGATTGTTGTTATGTGTTGAAAAATGAAAATGAGCAATGCTTTTTATGCTTGTATGTGATCATGTCTGTATGTGCTTCATATTATTCATCAATGATCACACATTGCCCGCTGTCGAACTGATAATTTTAATGAATCTTGTAACACTTGTATTTTATGATTTTGTAGATCTTTGAGTTTTAAAAAATGAAGAAGTCTACAAATATGAGATCTTTGTAGGAGAGCTAGAAAGACACAGAAGATATCGTCCACCTCGATGGTATGTTAACTATTACTACTGTAGATTTTTATGTTTTGTACTGAAAAATATTTTTATAACTTCGAACACCCATTCCAAAATTCCTACGTCCGCCACTGCGTGGAAGCGTCCTCCGTCACCATCAGTCGGCGCCACTCGGAGTACGTCCTTAATTAGTTGGGCATTCTAACGATTGGATGTCGTTCCATAGTATACATCTCTTAAGCATTTGACGGATCAACGTGTTCCCTACTTCCCATCATACTTGACTGGAGCACCAACTACGTCTCGCTAGCTTGCTCGCCGGCCGATCGATCTCCATGATGGTCTTCTCCCTTCTTGTTTTGAGGAGAATCTTCTGTTCTCCATGATGGTCTCAGGAAGGACTGTGGTACATCTTTTGGTCTTAGGCAGTGGTACACGATCGAATAGCCTTTGGTCCACAAAGATATAGGCCGGTACCAGTACGTACCTTGTCCAACTAGACATTGGACCATCGCAAACCGGCCCATGCATGCATGCGTGCCGACGGTTCTACATGGACCGTGCATGTTTAGTTACACTGTATCATCCATGTGACGCGAGCCTTTTTTTTAGTAAAAAAGTATTACATAATGCAGTCTGATGATCGAACACGATGCATGAATGAAGTTGTGGCCTACGAACATAAAGTTGCTCGAATAAAGCTACTTGACAGTTTTGAAAACTCCACCCCACCCACCCACACTAAGGTACCATTTAATTTGACTGCAGTCAATGACTTTTCTTCTTTTATCTTTCAGCTGAAATAATACTATAACAGCTATTATCTTTGAGCCAAAACATTTAATTAAAGAAAAATAAAAAAGAGCAAAAATTGAAAGAAAACCCGTTATATCTCTATGGACAATACAAAGGAAAAAAAAAACACCGCATGAAGAATCCAACGCGTTCAAAGTCAAAAGTCAAGAGCTATTTAAAATATAGCCTAAATCACTAATAGTGTAACATCCCAAAAATCGGATGTTCGAAAATGGAAAAAATTAAAAACTTTTTAATGCATCTTGTTGACATTCGAATTTCTTCTGGAATTTTACTTCAGCGTTTCCTAAACTTGTGCTATGCAAAATAAAATGAGGAGAAACACACAATAAATATAACTAATAACATTAATAATAACAATTCTGTGTGGTGGATTGCTGGGTATCTTGTACTCACTGTTGCTCAATTACTATTATTCAATAAGTAAGAAGGAGAAATAAAACATTGCTATTATCTAAGGGCATTGACAAAACTTAACGATGCTGAAGGCCAAGAACTAGGTTGTGAGTTCCAATTGGTTGCCTATGGGTATATCCTAAGGGTCCTACCTATGTGATGTTTCCATTTCCACTGCTGCTCTTTAATTGTTTCGGCCTGATAAGCCCTTGTGTAAGTTTTACTATTGTATTAGTTATGCTTTCTGCAAGATATATATTTGATGTTCAGTAATATATCTGTGAGCACTATCTACTGATCTAGTAAATAGTGCAGTGGAATCATAGAGGATTCTGAATTAATAAAATCTGGGCCCAACAAATAGTATGCCACTAGAAAGACAACTAATAGTAGAAAATGCATGAATTAATTACTTGTGCCTTTTAACTCAATACATAGAGATAGATGCATGAGACAATGTAATTCAAATGAGGTAATCCCTTAATCAGATATGCAACTGTGAAGATGTAGTACTAACAATTAACCTAGGTGCCAAAATTAACGTGATGATCTGAAGTCTAAACACAAAAACATATCAGCTTGAAATGAGACATGCTAACTAAATCCGAGAATCTAAAACATGTATAAAATGCAGAGCAAATCAAAGGGGACAAAATATTAGAGCCATTGATGGGCACTTGGATGCCAACCACTCTTTATCTCTATTACTTAAAGAGAGAGCTGGTAAGTGGTACGTTCTTTTCCACTGCCTCCCCTTTTAAAAGAATGATTTGCGTGTGGCTCATCCACTCTGACTTCTTTAATCCCGCACGCTCTAACTTCTTCTCCCCACCGTATGCCCAACCTCCTCCGATCCTCCCTCCCTCAGCTGCCCATCTGTTCGCCGATGCCCATCAAGTGTGGTGTGTCACTCGACCACTGCACCTACAACACGCTCATCAACATGAACTACAAGCTAGCCCAACTCATGGACACTAAGGCCACGCTGGCATGGATGCGCGAGGTGGGGATCATGCTGGACACCTTCACCTACTGCTCCCCATGCTCGAGCTCTGTAGGGGTGGCATCGTCGCCACCTCGTGCGGGTTGTTTGTGCAGATGCAATCTGATCCATGGGTTTTGTGCTGCGGGGCTTGTGGACGATGCCCATAGGGTGTTTGATAAAATGTCTAGGAGCTGGCGCAGGCCCAGGGTGCACACATACACAGTGCTGGTCAATGGGCTATGAAAGGACAAGTGGGTCTGAGACGCCCAGGCATTGGTGAGCGAGATGGTCAAGAAGGGTATGGTGCTGAGCATGATGACGTATAATGCCTTGATTGATGGGCTTTGTCAGGAGGAGAGGTTTGATGATCTGTTTAGGTTGTTGGAGAAAATGGAGATGCGCGCCAAATTGCTGGACTTATACTCCGCTTGTTGATGGCCTGTGCAAGCATGGCGAGGTGGAACATGGTGCCAAGGTGTTGCACGAAGACCTTAAGAAAGGGCTTTGTGCTAGGAGTTAGCAGTTACAATGCGTTGATTGATGGGTATTGCAAGAGTGGTGATGTGAAGACTACTATTGATGTTTTGCAGTTGATGGAGAGGATCGGGGTTAACCTAGATGTCCAGGCTTTGAATGAGGTGTTCAATGGATTATGTTGCAATGGTAAAGTGCATAGGGTGATAGCCTTTTTGACACAAATGATTGGGTCTGAGTTCTGACTGAATATTGTTACACTCAACTCGCTGATTTTCGATCAGTGCAGTGTGGGTAATGTCAAGAATGCTTGTCAGTTACTTGAATTTATGGAGGAGTTTGGTGTTCTTCCATATTGAGATTGATAGACTTATGATATCTTTATAGATGCTCTTTGTGATGAAGGTAGAGTGGAGGATGCTAATTGTTTGTTTACCTGTCTTTCTGAAAAAGGCTTCAAGGCACACACCTTCATATATAATTTATTGATTCTTGGATATTGCCAAGTAGGAAATATTGATTCTACTTTTGTACTGATGGTGAAGATGGCTTCAGATGATTGTTTGCCTGATGTTTACACCTACAATGCCCTTATTGATGGTCTGTGCAAATGGGAAGGATTAGGTGATGCTATGGATTTACTAGATGGGATGAAGAAGTAGGGGATAGAACCGACAACTTGTACATTTTACATTCACATGAAGTAGATGCTTTGTGGTAAGATGCCCGTGGATACTGCCAAGATGTATGAGCAAACGATCTCTACAGGTTGCAAGGCTGATAAATGAACATACACATTGAAAATCAGCACAAATGACTTTGAAGGAGCAAGTAAGGAAGATCAAGGCATAACTACTATTAAAATGTGTTTACTCGTTTTTGTTTTTTTTTTTTGTAATCACCTTCAGTTACAGCTGCACCAACTTCTAAGTTAGCACGATACTACTTTGTTTGACTACTGGGTATAGTTTAATTTAGTTGCAATAGACTTTTTAGGATCACTCGTTCGTCTTTTTATATATTTGTTTTCTTTGGTATTATAATGGTTTTGATCATAATATTTCTCAAATGAATAGATAAGGACTCGAGCTATGATAATTTGGTTTTGGACTTAAATTAGTCTTAAATAAAGGTAAGACAACACTTGATGCAAATCATCTTCAGAATTACATTGGTATAGTTTCAGCTCTTACTATGGTCTCTTTTCTTGTTCAGTTGTTGTACACAATGTGTCTCAACGTCTAATATATATGTACTTGGGAGGAGAAGACATGTATTGAATACATAGGCGATAATACAGTTTTGAGAAGCTTGTAGGAGGGAAATTTATCTTTTGTATGTGATATGGTCATATGGTGTCCATATTTTTATATTGTTATTTAGTACATGAACTTGAATTGAGGCTTAGAATTAGAGATGATGTCATTGATTTTAATTAAAAAACAAAAGTATGAGTATGCGTTCATACATTTGATTATCCTTATTCTTTTCTCTCTTTTCTGTTTATGGTGGTGGGATTGCAAAGAATGAGGATTACAAGATATGCTATAATTGCAATCAAATACAATGTAACATCCTGATTTTTAGAGTTTATTTGAAGATTTTAAAATAAAAATAACCATTTGGATTTTTTTGAAAAAACAAAGCTTCAATGGAATTTTTGGAAATATAAAAGATTTAATATGACTACAGTAAACATCAAATGAAAGAAAATGAGTGGGACAGTCTTTTGCCTTCGCAGAGTTTTTCTACAACAACAGTTACCAAACTAGTTTGCAAATATTGCCGTTTGAAGCCTTATATGGCAGAAACTGCAGAACCCCTCTCAATTGGAACGAGACGGGGGAAAGTCAAGTGTTTGAGCGAGAATGTTTAAAAGAAGCCGAAGAAAAGGTTCAGTTGATCCAAGAAAGGCTAAGAACTGCTTAGGATAGATAGAAATGTTATGCGGATACCCGTCATCGAGAGTTGAGCATTGAGCTAGATGATTATGTGTATCTCAGGATTACACCATTCAAAGGTGTTAAGAGGTTTCAAATGAAAGGAAAGTTTGCGCCAAGATATATTGAGCCATTCAAGATATTAAAGTGTAGGGGAGAGGTTATTTACCAGTTGGAGCTACCTACGACCTTCAGTGGGATACATGACATCTTTCATGTGTCTCAACTTAAGAAGTGTTTGTGAGTGCCAAAGGAGGCAGTGCTAGTGGAAGCTGTTGATCTTCAAGAGAATTTATCTTACAAGGAGTACCCTGTCAGAATCTTAGAAGTGTCCGAGCATGTGACCAGGAGTAAGATTATTCGTCTTTGCAAAGTTTAATGGATCAATCATTCCGAGGAGGAAGCCACCTGGGAGCATGAGGAGGATCTCAAAGCAGAGTTTCCAAACATATTCTCTTAGTGAGCCAGAATATCGGTGTCAAGATTCCGTTTAGGGGGGAGGTTTATAATATCCTGATTTTCAGAGTTTATTTGAAGCTTTTAAAATAAAAATAATCATTTGGATTTTTCCTAGAAATAAATAAAGCTTAAATGGAATTTTTGGAAATTTAAAAGATTTAATATGACTAAAGTAAACATCAAATGAAAGAAAATAATGTTTTGTTGGGTTCCTCATTCTTCAAGGAATTTTCAAGAATTTTTTTGAGTTTTTCTGTATTTATTTGTTTTTTTCTAGAGCTCAATTGAATTTATGGGAATCTCTAAAAATATAAATGCCCCTAAAAATTCTAAAAGGCCAAATGGGCCGAAGCCCATTCTTTTCTGGCCCAGCCATGCATTCCTTGCCCGTTGTGCCATGCGTTGGTAATCGGTCGCCCACCGCCCGCATCTGAGCCATCTGCTCCGCTTGTCTCAGCTGCCACCCGATCACCTCGTGCCATGCATCCAGGGCACCATGCAATGTTCTTCATCCTCGATGCGAACGCTGCTGCCGTGTTTGTTTCAAACTTCCACCGCTGCCATTTACTGTCTCTGCCGCGGGCTCTCCCTTTCATACCTGCCTTGGAGTCTCTCTGCGTCCGTGCATAAAAGGCGGAGCTGCGCCCTAGTTTCTGCACCCTGAGCCACCTCTTCACTTCACCTTGCGCCGTCGATCTCTTCGCCGGAGTTGCTCTGTCTTCGCCGCCATTTCACCAGAGCCCAAGCCGTTCGTCTTCTTCGACCTCGTCGCCGTCACCGGTGAGTCTTTTGATGCATCGATCTCACCACCGTCCTCTCCACTAGACCACAGCCCCATTTGTTGCCACCCTCGGTCCTCGCTCGTGTGTCGCCGTAAGCACCAAGGTGATGCCTCACGTAGCGCGCACGCAACCGTCAGATTGCATCAGCTTAAGGCCTAGTCAGCCACCATGTCAGCAAGCCCAGTCGCCACTACAATGTTCTATGAGCTGAGTCCATCGTAGATTTGCTATTCCCTGCACCGAGTCCACATCATAGTAGAATTTTCGAATTTCCAGTATTTTCTTTTGATTAGATTTTCCAAGAGCCTGTTCTTCTCCGTCCTAGCTCCAATTGACCCGATTCTTTTTCTCTATCTTTTGGTTCTAGTTTTGAAGTTTTTGGAGTTCATTTGAATTTTGTTTAATTTTTATTTTGTGCTTCGTTTCGTTTTCTCTCTCGTTGGATCACGCATTCAAAGGAGTTGAAGTAAGATTTGAAGATCCAAAGCAATTAACTGAGCAAGGCCAAGGCAAGTCATGTCCTTGGATCATATTGAATCTAGTTTTCAAATCTATTTATTTATTATTTTATTTTAAATTATGATGCATTGTTATTTTATTACCAACCCTTGTCTTTGTAGTTATTGTCCTATTTGATTAATGTCTTCTTGATAATTTGAATGATATGATTCCATTGTCACCATAGGGTGGGTATTTATCTAGTGATATAATATTAGTTGTCACATGGGTTGTACATTTAGTATGCTTAGCCGTGCTTGTAGTACGTTGGGTTATCATCACACGTGAGCAATTAATTAATTTTGATTTAATAAGATACTAAATCGTGGTGGTTAGCCACGGTTATAAAATTTACGCACCTTAGCATGGATAGTGTCATTGGTGGTGGTTATGCAAAATGGTTTTCACTTGGGTGAATGATCGTGCCGTAAAGGAGGGAAGTGTGGTTAGCACTTCAGGGATGTAAATGTTTCGCCTGGGTAATGTCTAAGGACTTAACTTTGTGCACTATTGATCTATGACTTATCGTACAACCACATGTCTAGTATGGGATAGACCTGGGATAATAATTTTTGAAGTTTTAACTTTGATTTCACTACTGATGTTTTATTGGCGCAAGAGGGAGCAATTATCGATTAGGTGATTAGCCTACTCGATGGTAAAACGTTAGCAAATGAGATCAGGTTGAGATTGAGCATTTGTAAAAGCCTTGTTGTGATTTTCTTTTACGTAGAGATGATCTCATCATGTGGGTCAAGTTGTGCAACCTCTGCAGAATGTAAAACTATTTGAATAGCCGTATCCCGGTTATGGACAATGCTCGGTGATTTCACACGAGGGGTAGAGTTTTCATAAAAACTTGGTTGGATTAAGTTGGAAAGTGAATAGTTAGTTCACTGGTGGTTCACTACGTGAATGGTTTGTTCCCGGGTGGTTCAATGGAGTGAATGGTCAGTTCACTTATGGTTACTCTCAATTCTTTTGATTATTTACTTATTAGTCATTTCCAAAGTTCTCTTTTAATATATTTATTATATTTACCTCAAATTATTGCTTTCTGCAAAATAACCACTCAGTCATCATTTGGTAAGCCTTATATACTATATTGCGTTTTTTGTTACAAACGACTTACTGAGTACTCTATGTACTCACGATTATATCCATATTTTCTCAGTTGCTGAAGAAGAGCCAGATCAGACAAGGGAATTTGAAGGAGGTTTTGTCGATGACTTTGCGGATTAGGACTTCCCTCCCCAGTCGATTGTCTGTGTGCATGTTGAATGGCTACTACACTTATTTCTGTTTTTCGCTGCAAGTTTCTTAAGTCTTTCAGGCTATTATATGTAAGCTTGGTCACAAGGTCGCAACTCTGATAATTAATAATATTTTTATCTTTTCCTTTAACCATATTTCATCTATGTTTGCACTATATGCACTAGTGTGATCCTGGACTAGTACGGTATACACAGGGAGGTCCGAATTTGCATATTCGGGTCTCAACATACAATATGTTAAATTTCTTTTGGGACTTATTTGTGTCATTAATTATTTGAGATCCGTTGCAATAGACGGGCATTTGGCTAGTTATTAATATTTTTTAGGAAAACAACCATTCTTATATAGGTGGGCTTTGGGAAAGGGAGTCATTAATAAATCCGATTCCAAGAAACGAACAGGGTCAGGCCTATTTGACGAGAACATAACCGCATTATAGAGCCGAGGCCTATGACTTTGGGCCCAAAACAACATATGTACCAAGAGAACGTTGCTTCTCAGCGCGCGCCGTAGGGCCCAAAAGCACGGGTACGGAAGTATAGGATTTGCCAGAGACAAAGCATGGAAACGCAAACAAGAAACGGCCCATCCGGTATGTAGTTCAGACAACAAGGCAACGCGTGACATTTTCTTTTGAGACAACAACACGCGATCGTTGAAGACCAAAGCAGCTAACATCGACCATACCACAAACTTTCGTCCATGGCATGGGCCCACACTTCCCAAGCCCTGAGCCCTACACTTTCTCAAGCTCTTCCTCCTCCAATTTACACAAGACTGTCGATTGATCATCACCCCTACATCCACGAGATCTACCTTGTTCGCCTAAGCCCTAAAATGTCACAGCTCTGCTGGCGGCCATTGGACAGGCTCGGCTAGAGCGAGGCAAGGTTAGGCCCTGATCAATTCAGCTTAAGGGCCTGTTTAGCAAGCAACAAGCCGGCCGGCTTTTGGCTTTTGCTACAGTACCTAACTTTCAAACGAAATATTTTTTCAAAATAGGGTCTACAAGTTAAACGTTGTATACGTTAAAAGCCCAACATCTGTACCAGTCAAAATTGTAAGTGAGTATCGGTCTCTCCGTAATCTGTACCGTAAACAGCCAAAATTCAAAAAATTCAGCCAAAAGCCATAAACCGCAGCAAAAACAAACAGGCCCTAAGTTTCTGGCTTCCGACTTATTTTTTACTATTCATAAATTTCATCTTTTTCTAAATTTTTGGTTTTTTTAAGCTTTTTTGCCGGTTCTTTTTCCCCGTATTTGTTTGTATTATACGTAATAGACTAACATATTTTTTATATTTTTAAATTTTTTAAATTTAATTATGTTAATAAGCCTCTGTCAGCTACAGTGTTTTTCAGCCAGCTACAGTGCTTTCAGCCATAAGCCACAAAAAAAGCCCAACTGATTATCACCTAAGGCAATGAAGGCAAGGAGGGACAAGGATTGACGCGAAGTGACATCAGTGGGCCTCAAATAGTGTGCTAAGAGCAACTCCAGCAGGGCTCTCAAACAAGCCCCTAAACCTAAATTTGAGGGCTGAGGACAAAAACACAGGTCCAGCAGAGCCCCTACTCAGGCCCTCAAAAGTAGGAGGCCCTCAAATTCACCCATCAAACCCTCATTCCTGGGGACCCTGGAGGTGGCCCCTACTTTTGAGGGCCTGAGTAGGGGCCCTGCTGGACCTGTGTTTTTGTCCTCAGCCCTCAAATTTTGGTTTGGGATGATGAATGGGTCCTCAGCCCTCTATTAGGATGAATTTGAGGGCCCTGATTTGAGAGCTGCTGCTGGAGTAGATGCAAAAAAAATTAAGCACTCAAATGTTAAAAGAGCCCTCAAATCAAAAATAGGGGCCTTGATTTGAGGGCTCCTGCTGGAGATGCTCTAAGTTATTGGGGTCTGCGTTGGGTGTGCGTGTGAGTTGGGGTTGTGTATAGGTTAATAGAGTTGTAACGAGAGACGGCATCAAATTGAGTGAAGTATCATAGGATATGGCATTTTGGTATCAGAGCAAACTTGACCCGTGGGAAATTCCTCGTAATCTCTTGGCCTCGACTGGTAAAATCCCACGGTGAGGGGTGGCGATTGCTGTAATTCCTAATCCGGGTTCGGTCGGCTCGGAGGAGTCACCACGGTGCCTGCTAAGCAAAGTGCTCAGGTGAGGCAGATGGTGGCAGCGATGGAAGGGTTCGAGGAGAGCGTGATGAAGCAGCTGGAGGAGCTGAATTTTTTACGAGAGACGGTAGAGATAATTGATTCGGTGAAGGAGAGGCTAGATGGGTTAGATTCGAAGTTCCAGCAACAAGTCGAAAGGCTGGATCAAGTCCAGACCAAGGTGAACCTATCGATGACCTCATTGGGAGATGTACACCAAGAACAGGTGCAGGTGTCGCGGGCCTTGAAGGCAGTGGCGCCGCCGCAATTGCATGTGCCACCAAAGGATGGGTTGCTGGGGATGCCACCTGAGGAGTTACAGCTGTTGCAACATGGGCAACCACCACCGCCACCACCACCACCACCACCTAGAGTTTCTCTGATTCCGCCTCCACCAGCCATGACCCCTGCTTGAATCAAGTCGAGCTCAAGAAGAAACAAATCCAAGGCGAAATTGGATGCCCAAGATGGATTTCCCAAAGTTTGATGGTACTGATGTGTGCATTTGGTTGAATAAATGTCAAGCGTTCTTTACTATGTATCAGATACCAGACAACTTCAGAGTAACAGCTGCTTCTCTGTACATGGTGGATAGTGCAGCACACTGGTACCAATCGTACAGGCTAACGACAGGATACATTGGATGGGAGCAGTTTAGTCAATCTGTGCTGAAAGAGTTCGAGGTCAATACTCATCGCAATAAAAACTATGGAACTGTTGATGCTTCGGCTAAAAGGAACAGTGGAGGAGTACAAGAAGAGGTTGTGAGCAATTGGTGTATCACATTAGATTATTTGACAATGCTCTTAGTGAAACTATGCTGGTTGCTCAATTTATTCTGGGCGTGAAGAGTTGAAGGCTGCAGTTGAGATTCAGATACCTGCAACTGTTAGTCAAGCAATAGCTTATGCCTTAGTGCAAGGAGTAATAGAGAGAACTAAAAGGATGACTCACAAGGGTGGACAATTGAAAGATACCTATGGAAATGGAAACAAGGTGGAAGTGAAAGGGCAATTTGCTCCTGGAGAGTTGTGGAAGGCTAAGCAATTGAAAGAATACAGAAGAATTAATGGATTGTGTTATGGCTATGGTGAGAAGTATACTCCTCAACATGACTGTCCTAAGAAGCGACCAGCACAACTTCGAGCAATGGAACTGGATGAGAACAACGTAGTTTTTTTCTCCGTTCTCTTGGTCCAAGAGCCGCTTCAAAGTAGCCTAAGATCTTGATCCGTGCGATTTTGATCAGTTCTCAGTCGGCTCCTAGTGGTTTTGTCCTACTCTGAGTAGTTCTGAGTGGCTCCGAGTGGTTTCAGTCGGTTCCGAGTGGTTTTAGTTGCTTCGAGTGGTTTTGGTCTACTTCAGGTGGTTTTTATCTGCTTCGAGCGGTTTTTGGTGTCTCCGAGTGGGTTTGCTCTGCTCCGAGTGGTTTTCGTTGCCTCCGAGTGGTTTTGCTTCTCTCTCCGAGTGTCGCTTTGGGTTTGAGTGTCATTGTTATGGCTATGGTGAGAAGTATACTCATCAACATGATTGTCCTAAGAAGCGACCAGCACAACTTTGAGCAATGGAACTGGATGAGGACAACGTAGTTTTTTTCTCCGTTTTCTTGGTTCAAGAGCCGCTTCAAAGTAGCCCGAGATCTTGATCCATGCTCAAAATCATGTCGCATTCTCTGGAAAGTGGTGTCACCAGTGACGAAGCATCATCCAGTATGATGGCGAAGGAGAGTTCCGCTGTCTCACTGCATTATCCGATACTCACGACGAGCAATTATGCAGCCTGGTCAATCAAGATGAATGTGTACATGAAGGGTCAAGGAGTATGGGACGCGATCGAGAACGGCAACGTCGATGTGCGCAAGGATCATATGGCATTGGCGGCCATCTATCATGGCATCCCAACGGAGACGCTCTTCCTACTGGCCAAAAAGAAGACAGCCAAAACCGTGTGAGAGGCGTTGAAGACGATGCATCTTGGCATCAATCGTATGAAGGAAGCAAAGGTACAAACCGTCAAGACCGAGTTCGAGGTGGTGCGAATGAAGGAAACGGAGTCGATCAATGACTTCGCCGTCCGGTTGACGATCATCGTCAATAAGATTCGGGCCCTTGGCGAGAAGGTGGAAGAATTGTACGTAGTGAAGAAATTTCTTTGTGCTGTTCCCTCGTAGTTTCTCCCAATTGCTTCGGTCATAGGGCAATTTGGAAACCTAAAGACAATGACCATGGAGGAGGTCATCGGTCGGCTTAAGGCGTATGAGGAACACATCCGCAACAATAGTAATAACGGCGATGGATAGGTCTTGTTGACCCACACTAAGTGGGAGTTCTGGTCATCGAAGCGTGAAGGCAAGAACACTTCCAGTGGTGGTCACCAAGGCCGTCAGAATCGATAGTTTGATAAGACAAAAAGTGAGGTGTTATAATTGTAACGATTATGGGCACTTTGCTTCAGAATGCCCCAAGCCACGGATGAAGAAAGCAGTCCCTCACCTCATTGGCTAGCTTTTGGGGGTGAGAAGACCCTTACAATCCAACAAGTGGTATCAGAGCTTAGTCGAGAACCGAGTCGCTGGAAAAATTATCTCGGTGATTTTGTTTCAGCGTGTCTCGCACGGCGCTCCTGAGGCGCACGTTGCTCATCTTCGCGCAGCTCTCTCGAGAAAAAGACGCGCGCGGCACGTCCTTCTGTTTTCGCGGTCAGCGCACGAGACAGAGTAGCAACACAGGAACCGAAAAGCATCCCTGTGGCTTGCGCAGGAGAGAAGAAGAAGAAAACATTTCTTGCTGAAGTGCTCAGCGATGATAAATCAACAGTGCTCTGATGATGAGTTGAGTTAGGGATGTTGAGAAGATGTGTCGCCGTTCAAACTCAAGTAAGGTGAAAAGAAATCGGAATGTTGAGGAGACGTGTCACCATTCTGTATCAAGTATAAGTTTAGTAAATCGTAGTTGAGACCGACTGCCTCAATATTTTAGAATCTTTGCATCTAGATGGACCCGTACCAGTTGAGTTGAGTTCCTATATGTAGCTTATATATAGAACGCTTCATGTAGAGGCGTGGCTGGTAGTTCATAATGTATTGAGACTAAAACTAGAGTATGTCAAGTCAAGATTAAATGGGACATTGTTAGAAATAATCTTGACTTCAAGTCCAAGACATAGTAGAGTCCGTCTCCGTGTGTAACTCAAGTTGAAGTTGTGTCCAACTTGAAGTCCGAATACATATATTAGTAGGAGATTATTAGCCTATATATCGAGGAGGCTTGCAGCCAGTTTTGTAAGAAAAGTAAGAAAAAGGGGGAGCAAGTAAGAGAATAGAGAAATTCAGAAATTTTTCTGTGTTTTCTCAGTTTATTTGCGATGTGTACATTTTCTCCTGGAATAAAGTTAACAAGATATCTTAGTAGCCTCTGAAGGTCATGAAGAGGAAGACATACATATTTCTGTTAACGCATTGACTAGAGCACTTCATCCAAAGACAATCAGATTAAGAGCCCTTGTTGGCAACCAGGTGATGTTAATTTTACTTGACTCTGGCAGTTCACATAGTTTTTGTGAGTAGTACCTTTGCACATAGACTAGGGTGTAAGCAAAAGCACTTTCCTGTACCACTAACAATCAAGGTAGCGAATGGAGAATCTCTACAATGTGAAGGTGAAGTGCCCAATTTTGCATGGTGGATTCAGGGCCACACATTTCAACAGGATATGAAAGTGCTTGACATTGGTGGTTATGATGCGGTTTTGGGTATAGATTGGTTGGAAAAATGGGCGAAATAATATGTCATTGGGCTCACAAGTGGGTGAAATTCCATTATCAAGGCAAGCTAATTCAATTGCAAGGGGTCAAGGACAAGCAATCGGTTGAGCTGCTAGAATTGTCAGTTGACACATTGGCCAAATGGTACAAAGGAAATGAAATTTGGGCCACAGTATTATTGGAACCCATGCCATACCACTCTTCAGAAACAGTACCAGTAGCTGTACAAACTGTATTGGATCAATACAAGGTTGTCTTCAATGAACCGAAGCACCTGCCTCCTCACAGGGCTTTTGATCATGCAATTCCAGTAGCACCTGAAGCTACTCTGGTGAATAGCAGACCTTACAGGTATTCTATTAGACCATGTGGTTGTCGTGCTTAATGTGATAATAAATAATTGATATTTGGATTGGTTTAGAATTTGTGTTTGCGAAAGTTCGATCGATAGCAGTCATAGGTTTTGAATCTGAGTAGTTTCAATTGGTTTCGAGTGGTCTTGGCCTGCTCCGAGTGGTTTCAGTCGGTTCCGAGTAGTTTTAGTCGGCTCTGAATGGTTTTGGTTGCTCCGAGCGATTTCGATCAGTTCTTAATCGGCTCCAAGTGGTTTTGTCCTACTCTGAGTAGTTCTGAGTGGCTCTAAGTGGTTTCTGTCGGTTCTGAGTGGTTTTGGTCTACTTTAGGTGGTTTTGATCTGCTTCGAGTGGTTTTCTATGTCTCCGAGTGGGTTTGCTCCGCTCCGAGTGGTTTTCGTTGGCTCTGAGTGGTTTTGCTTCTCTCTCCGAGTGTCACTATTGGGTCCGAGTAGTTTCGGATCACTCCAAGTGCTATAGTTGAGTGGTCGTTGTGGGTCCGAGTAGTTTCAAATCACTCCGAGTAGCGTATTGGATGGTTTTCGAGTAGCTATGGAGGATTAGATGGCGTTCGAGTACCACCAGAGGATCGGATGGTGTTCGAGTAGCCCAGGGGAATCGAACGGCGTTCGAGTACCTCCGGGCGATCGGATGGGCTTCGAGTGAAGTGATCAGAGCACAGACCGATCAAAGTTGCATGGTTTTTGTATGGCCAAAGTTACAGTGATCTGGTCGAAACTATATGGTCAAATAAATAGTGTCGGGAGGTGAACAGTGATTCAGCTGGTACTCGAAGAGTACTATAGTAGTGGTCGGTATTCGGAAGAGTACTATAGCAGAGCACAGCTTTACGACCACATCCAACTTCGACCATGACAGACTTCGATCACGACAGGCTTCGACCACATTCGGCTTTGATCATGCCTGGCTTTGACCATGACCACGTCAGTTCGACTACAGCATTTCGGCTACGTATGACTTGACCATGGCATTTCGACTACAAATGACTTTGACTACGAAAACCGGTCATAAGCTACACGGAACCGGTCATAAGCTACGAGGAACCGGTCGGAGGTCATAAGATCATCTACTACAGGTAAGTGTTCATGGTCATAGCTACAACACTTTCTCATGGTCATAGCTACAGTTCTTTTTCATGGTCGTAGTAGCAGTACTCGATAGTTGTAGACTTTACTAGTCGTACTCGATAGTCGTAGATTTTATTGGTCGATGATTGTAGTCTTTGTGATTGGTGGTCGTAGACTTTGTGATCGATAGTTCTAGGCTTAGTGGTCGATGGTCGCAGACTTTGCGGTTGATGGTCATAGATTTTGTAAGCAATGTCATAGTCTTTGTAGTCAGTGGTCGTAGACTTCGCAGACTACTGTCATACTCGTCGACTTTGTGGTCTGCTATCATTGGCTTCAATTTTCCGGTTGGTTGTTGTAGACCACACGATTGGTTGTCGAAAGCTTTGCGATCAGTTACCATTGGCTTGGCGGTCAGTACTTATAGACTTCATTATTGGTATGAGTGCTTTACTTATTGTGATCTTCGAGTACTCGTGTTAGGCCAGTGGGATAATTGGCTGGTGCATGGTAATCATGTGGTCGTGGTACTCGGTAGTCGGAAGGGCTCGGTACTCGATGGTCGGTGATCGGTAGTCGTGGATGTTGCGATTGGTTGTTTGAGACTTAAGGTATGTGATCGGTACTCGGTTGTTGGTACTTTTTGATTCTTTGATTGGTAGCGATGATGTTATTGCTGAGTGTTTTGAGCGGCACGATGGTAATTTTTGAGTATTTGTGTTTTTTGAGTACTGCGGTCATAATGTGGTCTGAGGTTAAGTTTTGGAAAGTGATGGTTTTAGCGGTCGTAATGAGTGATCTGAGACTGATTTCTGGATTGCGATGAGGTGAGTGGTCGTAGATGACCTAGTTGGTGTTGATGGCTGATTGAGGTTGTGGTTATATGTGTGTGTTGATGATAGTCAAGTTGAGAAGAACTTGTACCGGAAAAACGTTTCGTTGGTCTTTGCATGTGCAGGTGAGCGTGGAGGTGATCAAGGTCGGTGACGAAGAGGACCAGGACTAGGATAAGGAGATCTAAGGTCCAGACAGTTGCGAATATCACGCGAGGTGGTCGGGCTAACACTGGAGCACATGGAGATCAAAGGTGGTGATTCATGAAGAAGCTACGGGGCGGTGCAGTCCTAGAGGCTTCAACACGTGATGGTGATGCATGAAGAAGCTATGGGTGGTGCGTTCCTAGAGGCTTTGACATGTGATATGGTGATGCGAGATGGAGCTACGGGAGATGCGTTCCTAGAGGTTTTGTCATGTGGAGAGTTAGAAGTTGTGGATGGAGTTCATAGCTGAGAGGATTGAGAGTTTGGATAAAACTCATGTTTGAAAGGGTTTCGGGTCCCTTGATTTGAGGAAAAGATAAGATTACATGTTTGTGTTTGAGTCAAATATGGTTTGGGGCTCTAAGATATAAAAGCAGATGCAAGATAAGGGTTTTAGCTGTGGCTTTGAGGAGACTTTTTGTACTAGAGTTTTAGGGGTGCCGTGAGGGTGCTTTATAACCACAAACATGATACAGAAGTAATAGATCAGATCTATTCCAAGAAAAGTTTATCAACGGCAAATTTTCCTTAGCATTGCTTTTTTGTGTTCTTGCCAGCGTGTTACGAGCACGGTGTTATCTTTGGCTTGTTCTCGATCGAGCGGTCGAAATGTTCAAGCGATCGAAGCTTTTCGAGCAGCAAGAGATTTCAACTACGTGATTGTAGTGAGCAGTCAAGCGAGTGGTTAAACGCTGAGCGGACGGAACCTCCATCGAGCTCGTGCACACGGTCGAGTGTTCTACGGTCGAATTCCATATCTGTAAGTTAGATTGTTTTTCTTGGGGTTTGAGATTTGATTTCAGGTTTCGAAAAAGCGGAGGTAATCATCCACCCCCTCTGATTGCGCTAAACGATTCTACATATTACCCATTGCAAAAAGATGAAATTGAAAAGCAAGTGGTAGAAATGATTGAATTTGGCATTATTACTCGTAGTATGAGCCCCTTTGCATCACCAGTTCTGTTAGAAAGAAGGACGGCAGTTGGCGTTTTTTAATTGATTACGGAAAACTCAATGCCATTACAGTCAAAATAAGTTTCCTATGCCGGTGGTAGATGAATTACTAGATGAGCTAGCCGGCACCACAATTTTTTTCCAAACTGGATCTAAAAGCTGGTTATCATCAAATAAGATCGGTGGAACAAGATGAGTATAAAACTGCATTTAAAACACATCATGGGCAATTCCAATTCAAGGTCATGCCATTTAGATTGACTAATGCACCAGCCACAGCCACTTTCCAATGTCTAATGAATTCAATGTTTGCTGCTTATACAAGAAAGTTCGTTTTAGTCTTTATGGATGATATTTTGGTTTATAGTAAGAACCTGACGGAACATGTGAAGCACTTGGGTTTAGTCTTTCAAGTTCTGAGACAGCATCAGTTACATGTCAAGAGAAGTGTTCTTTTGCACAACATCAGTTGGAATACTTGGGTCACATTATTTCAGATAGAGGAGTAGCCACTGACCCAGAAAAGACAAAAAGCAATGTTACAATGGCCCACTCCTATCTCTGTAACTGAATTAAGCGGATTCCTTGGCCTTGAAGGCTATTATAGGAAGTTTGTTCGGGGTTATGGAGTGTTGGCAAAACCTCTGATTATATTACTGCAAAAGAAAATGTTTCAGTGGAACAATGAAGCCCAGGCTGCTTTTGAAGCACTGAAGCAAGCAATGAGTAACACTCCGGTATTGGTCTTACCTGAAGCAAGCAATGAGTAACACTCCGGTATTGGTCTTACCTGATTTGAAAAAGTCATTCTATATCGAAACAGATAATCTAATTGTAAGAGTAGTAATCATGGAGTATAAAAGATGAAACCGCCTTTACTTTATCAAGCTAGAGAATCTACCTAGTTGTTGTTGTTCCACATCTTAGATGCAGTACAAATTTTAAGATAGGTAGCTAAGAGTATGTACAATGGTGTGATATAAACTGTCTGTAAGTCTTGTCATGTAGGATACGAGATTATGTGGAAAAGAGAGAGGGAGCATAGAGAATTAGGCTGTCTCTCCCGTAACAGTTGATTATAACACAAGAAACAAGATACATTATGTCAAGGAAAAACTGTCTATAGAGACATGTAAAAAGATAACTCATTGTAGAAGTTATTTTTAGTATTGTCTATAAATAACATGAAGAATATTATAGACATCAGTTATTTATATCGTTGTATGTCCATACAACCTTAATTGAGGAAAGGATCCATAATTATCTTGGAATGCGATGGGTTCATGGTCACAGGGGTAGTGTACAAAATTTGAGTTGCATTAAGTAATATCTCTACTTACGCAGGCTCAAATGCAAATTCGTATTGACATGTGTTGTTTCAAGATTGCTACTCCTATTTAGTAAGTAGTAGCATGGACAGCTAAGACAGAAACTTGACTTTTATTGTTTGTACTATTTGCTAAATGAACTTGTCACGTAAGTAATTTCAAATGTCAATTAATTTATGACTGAACTAAGTTATGGGATTCATGGCCCATATTGATCAGCATATTATGACTAAGGATGAAATAAGTTCTACAAGTGAATTGAAATTATCTGGAAAACTTAATTACAACTACATGTGGTTCTATAACATACACTCCACCTTAACTATTAAGCTAGCTCATTTCCCTACTACTAGGTGTTTATCAAACTGGCCAACCATATCATTGAGTTAATTAATTAACAACTCTTTCAACAGGGAATGGATTAACGTAAGAACTGGCATGCCCTCCAAATGTGCCCCATTTGTCAATATCACCTTTGCCTGCCTCGGTTTCGTTAACTACAGATTACGAACCTTGCTCCTTGTCATAATATAATCGCAGCCAAATGGTGCACGCACGCACGCACGTTGTTTTTACAACAGATTTCGCGGCAGTAGTAGCCTAACGGCGCACAGGTCCAAGCGCACATGAAGCTTGGCCATGCGTGCGGCTCGAGTCTGACACTGATCGACAGTTGCGAAATTTTCGTAAGGAAAATATCAGTCTCGCCGGCAGTGGCACTCGTGATGATAGGTTGTAGCAAGAGATCATTTTTCAAGGTTAATTATTATGGAGTGAAGTATAGTCATGCCATACGTCTATAACTATAACACATCTATGGACGTCCCACGTCTATAGATAAGAAATATATACTATTCATATACTAGGAACTAATTTATATTATTTTTATCATAATTTTTTATTTCACATATTCTCACTATTTACGTTGGTTATGAGCTCATGTCGTTTCTTGCATAAGAGAAAATACATTATCTCTCCTCATATCATGTCTCCTCCACATAGAATTTTATTTATTTAATATAGTTAAGAGACAATTAAGATGATATATTTAAAATGGCCTAAGTCGATGGCTCGTCGCCACAAGCTGTTAAACTAGCCAATCAGCTCAAATTTTGTCGTCTCCTGCAAGTCTTGAAGTTTTGATCGCAATAAGCATTGAGAGTGCGCGCTCGATAGCATATTCCATATACTGCAAATTGCTCAATCATGGAATGTTAGTGGCATTTATGGTTTAGGTTTAGCAAAAATAATTTATCATGATTATAGGGAATTTTCGCAAAAATCAGTAATTGTATTGTATCATAAGGAAGTCCTAAAATTTGATATAATATTTGGGCAGTCCGACAAAATATTTAGTGAGAATTGCATATTCATCATTAGGGTTTTTGGGTTTTCTACATTTGCCATCACAAACAGCTAATTGTTATGGTACCATTGCAATTTGCAAAGGTGAGAAATAGAATTCATTTGACAAAGGATCAATGGGTTTGACCATGACCATTACGCCCTATCCAAAAATTAAAAAGAAAGAAATTTGCTCTCATGCTGCATGCCTGCATTTGCCACCGGACAGCAGAACCGGAAAATAGGGGGGAAAAAGGGCAGAGGGGGGGGGGGGGGGCGGGGAGAAAATGGGTGAAGACATTTTTGTTTTTTTAAAATTTGGAAAAAGCACTGCCATAAAAAAAACTCATTTTCCACCTTTGCAATGGAACCATACAAATTAGTTGGTTTGCAATGGCAAATTCTAAATTGCACTTTGCAATGGTAAAAATTGCAGTTATTCCAAATGTTATCCTAGAAATTTAAAATAATCACTATATTTCCCATAACTTTTTAATGAAATTTCTATGAGTACAAAACACCTGATGTAGTCATGCAGATGTACTGCCATAGAGAAATATGTTTAAAATAAGGGAGGTGTTTCTATGCTTTAGTTAATAGTGATTTGCACAATTTTTAAAATACGATAAATGATAGATAAATGTTACTTACCTTTTTATTTGTTTTGAAATTAGTGCTAATCTTATTAAAAAAGGAAAGTATAGAAGCACTCATCTTAAAATAATAATTTCCTTTCTCCAACAAATTCTATTTTCATTTGAAATGTATCGGAGGAAGGCCTCCCAAAGTATATATGTGTAGGGAATATTCACGCATATGCATGTGAGTGGTGTAGCGTAAATATAGAGTGGGTTGAATGTGTACCTCTGCCTCGTGAAAACAAAAGTTCCGTTTCCCTGTGCTTTTGTCCACCGGTGGAACTATTCATGAAGAGTCAAGAAAGCGAAGGAGGAAGCGCTTGTCTTCTACGGCACAACCACTGCCAGTACCTACTACCTACCGCCTTCTCAGTTCTCATCTATCAACAATAATGGCCATCACGCCTCTGCAGCTGCCATCCCCAATCCTTGGCCTTCCGGCGAGAAATGGCTGCACCGGCAGAAGGCCACGGACAGCTGTCTTTAGCTGCAAACATAATCAGGTATGGATTATTTCGCCTCCCAGATGTTAACTCGAATTCTTGATAGTTCGACATGACGAGATTGGTTAGCACTAGAAGGGTTAAGTTTATAGATTGGGGGATCAAAGTTCTTTAGAACCTCGACCGAAAGGTAGATCTCTTTTGTATGCCTGGATGAGCTGCTGCATACAGTAGTACTAATTTGGAAGCATCAGCTGAAAGCTCCGTGCCCAGGAAAACACACCTCTCTTCCAGATATATCAGATCAGAGATAAGAGTCGGGTGGTTTGGAGTGGGCAAATGGATGGAACATGCTAGAAGTTTTTTATTGCCTGCAAAAATGATAGGCCATATGTTTTTCGTCATCAGTTAATTTCTAGTACCGATTTTTGGATGTTTAATTTCTAGTACCGAGTTTTGGATGTTTTAGCATGGTTAGTTTGGTAGACAAAGAAGATGCCGACGCCGTAGGTGCATAACAAGTACAAACTATACATGTAGAGTTAGTAGATCCAACAGTTTTAAGTATATGGATGCCATTGTGTGGAATCAACTCTCCACTCTGTTTAGGCAATCACAGTGGCCGCTGCAATTTTGTATGTTGGTATTCCTCTTCTAGCTTGCCCATCCCCTGGTTTCTGAACTTTGTCAAAGATCAATTTACAGGAAAACTTGGATCTAAGGTTGATAATTGATGTAATTCCCCACACCAATAACATGAATGAAGTGTCTAGGCATCACCTAGATGTTTTTTTTAATTATTATCTAAATTTGTGACTTTTGGATTAGAGATCAATGGGTTCCTTGTTTTTGAAGGGTGAGATTTTTTTCAAGGGGGAGAAGGAGAATTCATGGCTATTGGATCTCTAATTTAATGATCCTAAATTTAATTAATAGTTAGAAAGAAAATATCTGAAAGATGTTTAACAAAATCCTTAACCATGAATTATGCCCTCAAGTTCTGACATGGAACGTGCAGATTTAAGAGTCAGTCAGTAATCGTCAGTCAGTACTCTACGCAAACAAACTGATAAGTGGATTTGTATGTGTACCATAATATCTTGGGCTAAACAGGCCTAATTAACAAATTATTTCTACCATACCTTAGAAATTGTTCTCACAAACTATTTTTTTGTTGTGCTGCGTCTGATGGTTTTTGGCTACACTTTTTAAGACGGTAGCGGACGGCGGAGACGTCGATGTAGATGACACATATGGTTTTAGGCTTGACAAGCCGTTCAGAGAACCTGTTTTAAGAAACTGTCCTATTTATTTCGGCTTATTTCGACCAAAAGTCAAAATCATAAAAGAACAGGACCGAAGTCCTTCGCTTCTGCTAATCTAACTTATCATGTCAGGGTATTACTTTCATGCGTGAGTTAATAATTACAATCTTTGTCCACGCAGTCAACCGATGTCCACAAAGCAAGGCTCACAAGCAGCATATCCCGTAGAGATACCTTGGCATACATGTCATCTACCTTCTTGGCAACATTCCTGATGGGTGCTCCAGCTGAAGCTAGAACATCGAGGCAAGATAACAAAAGGAAAGTAAGGGAGAAGCTGGAGAAACTCCGAGAGAAGGCATTAGGGCCAAATGAGAAGGATGGAGCTACCGATAAGGAGAAGGGGTCTGCGGCGAACTTGCTGATCCCTCCTACGTTGGTCCAGGCCACCATTTGAAATGCGTTGTGTCGATGTGGCTTTTTTGTTGCTGTTAAGTAACACTAATCTGAATATCTGTGCTGTTAAAACTGTCTTCGTCACTCGTGTATGATACCAGTTGGGATCTGAATTCTGACATTAACTGTAGGACCGAATGAGGCAACAGAGGGGGGGTGAATGGTGCCTTCAAACCTCTCCAAGAATTCACATAATCTTCTTCTCCGATAGCTACAAGAGCTACGAAGCAAGATGATCACCGGAAATTGAGAGATCGAAACAATGAAGAAGAACAAACTCTCGCGGATCGGACAAGAGACAAAACATCAATAGATCAAGGTAGATGCTCGGCCAAGTCCAGAGCGGTCTAAACATCATCGTGAGATGACTCAACTCTCGCTGTAGTCAAAGTGACCAAAACAGTTTCAGAGCGGTTGAGATCAACCGAGAGAAACCGATCGACAATCGAAAGCAAACAGCAAGAGCAATAGACTAGGCTGATAACAGAGAAATATACGCGCGACCGCAAGCACCGTAACTTGTGAAACTCTTTACACTGCGTCAATCGACTGTGAGATTCCGCCATAGACTAAAACGACCTCAGTCATGAAATTACAGCACATCAAGTCTCTGCTACAACCGAGAAGAACAAAGAAGGTCGAACAAGAAACAGAGGAACTCGATGTGCGTGACCGTGAGACGCAAACACTCTTTGATTCAAACATTTGCTCTTAGGAGTGAATCGACCAAATGGTCTTGAGACTAATTCCCCATTCAGAGCAAATCAAGACCAAGCTTCTCAAACCAAGAACAAGAAAAGAGAGCAAACAGAGAAATCGCAATCAGGACATCCAAGCAATAAACAAAGAACACAACTCGTAGTTTTCATTCCAACCATCAAGGAGTACAAGGAGTCCCGATACGCCGGAGAGCATAGAGAGTAGCTCACACCTCCTCTCTTTCTCTCTTTCTCGATTATTCATACATGGATTCTCCACTCATCCTCTCTCTCACAATCCCAAGAACACACTCACACAGACTCCCATGGGAGGGAGAGGCGGCGCCTCCAAGGCCCAACCGCCAACTCACTCACACTCGTGCCTCCTCTCCCTTTTATAGCCTCACACCGAGACTAACCCTAATGGATCCATCCATTAGTCCATACCGGGCTAACCCAGAAACCCCTCCTAACACCGGGTTTACACACGCGCACACGCTGCAACCCCGTAATTGACAAGCGATGTGATTTCAAGTGCTTTTACAGAAACCGCTTCCTTTGCGGGCCTGAGTCAATTCTCCAAATTGCCCTCACGCACCTTCCCTAAGCTCGTTTCCTTGCCGATCACGCACGACCGAACCTATCTCCAACCGATCGGACCTCCGACTCCTCCGAGCCTAGTCCCGGTCCGCGCGACGCAACCACCTTGAGTCCCAAGTCTTCTTCGGCTTCACCCGACTGTTCGGACCTCAACATCTCCCATGTCTAGTCCCGACCACTCCGAGCCTCACCAAGACTTGTCTCCAAGGTCCCGCAACCATCTCACAAGACCAAGTCCTCTTCGGCCTCACTCGGTCGTTTCGGACCCCGACACCACCGTGTCTCGTCCCGACCACTCCAGCCTCACCAAGACTTGTCTCCAAGATCTCGCCGCATCCGACCGCCACGACTAGGCGTCCGACCGCTTGGACCTCAGCTCCTTCCCGAGCCTAGTCCGGTTCACCTCACCATTGCCCGTCGTGTCCACCTCGCGCAGCTCTCGCCCGGTTCCTCGTCTCCCGGCTTGCAACCACTTCACCGCCTCGATCATCTTGGCGCCTCCGACCGTCGGACCTCAACACCTCCCGTGCCTAGTCCCGGTCCTCCCACGCTCACCATGAAATAGCTCAAGTCCTCGCAACCATCACGCATAAGCAAACCATCACATAGCACCGCACAAAACAATCAAACCATCGATCGGTACAACCAACAAGTTTTCCAAAGGCAACACCTAGTTGTAAACCCCTACGACCAATCCAATGCACAACACATGAAGTGCCGCACTGCGACCACTCTTTAGGTCGCTACGACCGCCAAGGCACAAGCTACGACCATCGCAAGCTTGCAACGACACACACCGCTACGACTACCGAGTCGTAAAGCGATCACCAAGTCGCACCGAGCCTACGACCGCACACAACATTGCTACGACTTTATCGCCAAAGTCTAGACACAATAAGAGGCACTCGAGCCCATCGAGTCTTCCGCACCTACGACCTCATTGGTGGCCCACGACCACACACACTCGGCCTACGACCATCGCAAGTTTCAGCTCCAACTTGCCCAAACAAGTCGTACCAACTTACGATCGGTCGAAACCATAGATCAAGACTTGCTTAAGTCCTACGACCACATCTCGATAAATACGACTAGCCCAAAAGATCATACGATCGATTACCGGCTAAACCGACCGCGCCAACAATCCACACGATCGATTCCAAGAGGCTACGACCAAAACCAGAGGTTCCATCGTGGTGAAACCCATTCGCACCACATACCCGAATATTATCGTTGTCGAAGCCCTTCCGACCACTTACGACCGCAAACGATCGAGCTACGACCACATTCGATCGCCTCGCAACGTGGTCGCATCGTCAGTAAACTTGAGCGCCGACTCGACCGCACTGCTACAACATGGTCGTAGCTTCGACTTACGACTTCCACCGCTTCACCATGACAACGTGGTCGTAAACAAGCGCGCACGACTTCCGACCACGACCAACGTGCTCGTAAAGCCTTTCGACCACTCGATCAACAAGTTTACCGAGTTCACCAGAACAACAAAGTCGATAAAAGGATTCCGACCTCTCCTAGATGCTACGATCGCACGTAACCTACTCAACGGTGGCGTAAACTTTCGGTGGCCTTCGACTTCCAACAAGTGGTCGAACTTGCGGATGGCCTTCGACCACACGCTAAAATCGGTCGACGCCTCCCGGTGACTTCCAACCATGGCAAACCGTCCGCCGACCACTCAATAGTCACAAGATGGTCGTAAACATTCGCGACCACCGAAGGAACTTGCGACTCACAGAGACAACACACCGAGGTCGTAGGCAATCTATAACCACTCGATAAAGCTTGACACTCTGCTGAACACAAAGATGTAAGCTCGACTACGACTACCAAGTCGTGAAACCCCTTTACCACAGGTCTCAAGCCTACCCAATGAAAAAGCCATTCTCAAGGCTTACGACTTTGCAGAGGCAGCTCAAACCTCAAAAACCAAACTCACTCTTCCAAGAACAAGAGTCAATTACTCATCACAACCATGAGGTGACCTCCACATGGTCTCTCATTAACATACGCTTTTTTATATATTCGGTTGTGTTTCGACACAGCTCAGCACAACCGTGAGTTTTGTGGTTTACAACTTGGCATTGCATCCATCGGCCGCGCAATGTTCTCCTCATGGATTACGTGGCGCTGCGCCCAAAAGCCTTTGCCTCGTGCAGAAGTGCGGCGGACCCAGACGGCAATCCGGTCGCCTTCCAGGACGAGCACGCTCAGCGATGCCTGGCTTGTCCCGTCCGTCGACGGCGCCAGCGTGAGGCACATTGCACATTGAAAAGAAACTGAAATTTCAATAGAATTTTGAATTCTCATTTAGATTTGATTTCCTTTGAACCTTGACCTAATCTAGCTCAAGTCTTAGCCAATTGCGCCCTAAATCTCCTGCCAAATCACCTTGCCAACTCAAATTCGTGCCGGCACTATTCACGGTCTGATATTTTTGCCATCACCCTTTTTTTCCGTCGCCTGAGTTCTCCCGCGCCTTCTCGCGCTTTCCAGCCTCTGCCACGCTGCTGCCACCCGGTCAGACTCCATACTACCTCACCCTCCCTGCCCTGACAATCTCTTAATTGCCTTGAACGTGTGTCAACCCCGCCGGCTGCGCTTTGCCACCGTCTCTACTCTCTCACAGCCGCCCTCTCTCACGGCCGACCTAACTCACTCTGACACCTTTTGACCACCGCATTTCTACACCCAAGACAACCAGTGAACCCCCTCTGTCAGCCGCATCGTGCCGTCCCGACCTTTGCCACGCGCCGCCATCGCCACTGCCAAGCTCCTCTTAACAATAATAGCATTTGGATGAACATGGATATATGATAAGAAATTCAACTGAGGTAAAAGCATAAGCACAAAGAATTTCCCTTTTTTAACAATTTTAACAATGCTACTCTCTCATTCTCCCCCTTTTGGCATTTTACAATTCTCCCCCTTTTGGGCAATTTTACTATTCTCGCTTTTTGCCATTCTACACTATATAACATAATTCTCCCCCTTTTGGCATTTTATCATTTTATCAATGCTATTATACACAATTCTCCCCCTTTTGGCATTGATCACCAAAAAGCAAAGAAGAGGGTTAAACCAAAATAGAGTCTTAAATCTTACTTGACAATTAACCCATCTTAATTTTGGTAATAAAGAGTATGAAGATAAGAACATATGTCCGATTTGGGTTTGGAGTAACTAAAGGAAAAAAAAATATTTGAAACACATTCAAATAATCTTACTCTTGAGAGCTCCTTGAAGGTTTTTGGAGTTCTCCCCCTTCTGGCATTTGAACCATACTCCAACTTGAAATTTTAGATTTTAGATTTTTGACATTCTAATTTAGCTTCAAGAGCTAGCCTAAAACCTGCCTTACAAATATCCCATAAATCTGAGAAAATTTATCAGTATGGATCAACAATACAGGATCAAAAGTCATTATTATGTCTTCCTCATATTATGAGCACACTTAAAGATATAAAAATCACCTGCAGTAGGCCTCGTCCATATGAGGGTAGTAAGCCTCGCACTTTATCTGCTGCTACAGATTCCTTGCTCGAAGGGGTGATCGATCACCTCCTCGGTACACCTACCAATTCGGAGTCGTTCAGGAAACTCTCCTTCGACTAGAGTTGTGGTTAGGAGAGCGTCGTGACCTGTCAATATGTCGAGCCCTACGAGGTGAGTTTTGTGAATGACTAGACACGGTCGTGCCTATCCGACTCCCGGAGTTTTGCCATCGAGGCAACTCAAATCTGGCTATGACGCCGTGGAGTCTTCATGTCATCCCCTCGGCGAAGTGGTTATAGCCTAGTGCTCGAGCAAGCTCTTGAGTCAGGTTCTTGAGCATGTTGTTGATGTGTTGAAGCTCTCGAGCCTCTTCAGTCTAGTACTGGGCACACCCAGGCAAAGATCTCTGGGTAGCAAGTTGTCTCCTTCGGGTGGTCTCGAGATCCTCAATCTCTGAGGCTGGTTGTGGCCACCTTAATGGAGAACAATTATGTCTAGGATTTCTCCCATACTCATCAGAGAATGGACCTAGTTCATTACTGGAGGTCTCCTCACCATCCTCATGAGGGGTGATAGTGTGTGATTGGCAGGGAGGATCCTCAGGTCTTCTTCCGAGAGAGTAATCAGAATTTGCGAGGAGGGCAAAGACCTCCTATCTAGAATCTCCATTTCTGACAGAGCACCCCTCCCTTGAAGAATGTTCCAGCAAGAGCACATCGTGGCCTGGTGTAAACCCTGCCAGGTAGGGGAATTTTTGGGTTATAACCATACGAGAGTGTGGATGGACTCGAAGGGAGCCCACCTACGCTCTCTACGTGGATAATTGGAGAGTTATGATCACCAATTGGTGATGAACTCCCAGAATGACTGGCTCTAGGGCTCAATGAAACTGCTCGAACAGTCGCTGGGGGACTCGAACATTTGGGGATGGGCCCCTCATCATATTGCGAGTCCTGTTTATGGTCAGATTAACCCTTGCCCTTTGGGAAAATTGGCTCCTCCATCAGCCGTACTGCCTTGGGGAATGTGGATCCCTCCTCAGCCTGTCCTGTGGTGCGGTATCTGAGATCCTGAGATGGATCTCTAGGGACAACCTCACCATCAAAAGCAAGCATTGTCCGCTTGTAGTCGTCGTAGCAGGCATCCATGTCAGGATCTGTGTAGTTGGCCAAGTCAAACTAGTTCTCCTCATTCCATTTTCCTGCCATGAGGACATCAAAAGGAAGAGAAGTTGCTGATAAGGAAATTACCAAAGTCTTGGAAGACGATTCCCCACGGAGAAGACTCTTACATATGATTTGTTTGGATTCGAGGAAACTCTTAGAAGACTAGACTGTGTTTGTGCAGAGAGAAGCCACGAGAATTTTTATATAGGTTTGGGCCTTCTCCTCAGAGAATAATAACTCTACATCCTGTGTAGCTATTATTCAGAGAATTGATTACAACTAAGAGAATAATGCATAAATGCCTAGCACTATCTCCTGATCTGATATCCTTTGATCCCTTTCCCTCTTGCGTTAACCTTTATATTGTTGACAAGACGACCGTTGTCCAACATTAAAAGATGTCTCAACGCTTTAGGAGATAACCGTCTGGTGGAAGTTATTGTCAGAGGGATATGGTGGCCCATTCATCATGAGGTGGTTGTTGTCAAAGAGAGATTGTGTGCAATTATTAGGAATAAGCACACGTTCTAACCGCCTTGTCAGATAGACCTACTACACAGTAGGTTGTCGTAGACAAGTCAGTCGGAAATAGACTAGTTGTAGGAAGGCTCACGACCACAAGGTGGTCGTAGGATGACTTACGAATACATGGTTGTAGAAGAACTTACAACTAGATGGTTGTAGGACTTACGATTAGATAATCGTAGAAGGACTTATGACTAAGAAGTGGTCATAAAAGGGCTTATGGTTACCCTATGAATTATCTCCCTCATCGATAAGGGGTATACTTGGAGAATATAATGATGTAATAATTAGAGGACTATCATATCCTCATCACAACTATTACTATTCCATTTCAACCAAAATACTAGAGCCCTAACCAAAATTCATTGGCTTCAGCTAATTAAAATACCTAGTTTAGCTTGTAAAGTTCAAATGTTATTATCACAAGATTATGCAGGTCATATACTGCATTTTTTAACACCATCTAGTTTGTTTATTTCTTATCCGAGTCAATATTCATGAAACGATAGTTGTGCATTTAGTTGAGGTCAATATTTGAACGTCGATATAAATTGCATCTTTTTGGGAAGTTGCACGTTTAGTTGGAACTGTTCGCATCAATGGCACTATAGCCACTTTTTTCAAATCTGGCCTCTAGACATCCATTGTTGTAGATCTAGCCCTCTCTGTGGACCTATCGAGCTTGGTAGGTCACCAGCCAACCATTGCGCATGCTTAACCAGTGCTTTAATTAGTGCTAATTGTATTTAATTAGTACTAATCAAAATTAATTAGCATTAATCATGAACTTAATTAAGCTCTAATTATGGGCATTGATTGCTGCCGCACTCAGGGCTTGGTAGGTGCTTGCTGAGCTAGGGTAGCTTTGCAGTTTCCTGCCAAGCTTACTATAGCTCGGGAGGTACCTGCTGAGCTCTCCTAGCTCGGTAGGTCTACGGAGAAGGCTAGATTTGCCAAAATGGACGTCTAGGTGTCAAATTTGAGAAATAAAGTAGCTACATTGCCATGTATATGAACAGTTGTTTAGTTAAGGTGATTTGAAAGACAAGTCATACCCTTTATTTTGGGCTTACCAGTAGACCCATGCAATGGACATGGTTTTGGGCCCTAGGGCAGTTTTGGCAAATGCTAGCAATTAGGCCATAAGCCTAGTAGTGTGTTAGGCCTTTTAGGCTCACAAGTTAGTCCAGTACAATAGCAACCCTTAATTGGAATGGACATACTTTCGTCTCAAGAGAAAAGGGAACAACTATCATCCGGACTTATGATGGACCGCGAAATATATCAGAACATATAGCTATAAAAAATTCAATATATACAAGGAAAAGTACTTAGATCTCAAAAATTAGAGAGGGGATCTAGTTATATACAAGTACATGAGTGGAAACACTTTCACGTGTGAATACTAAGCACTATCTCTAGTGAAAACACTAGCACTAATGGGAATAATAAACATCAATGAAAATATAGGAATACTAAACAATAATAGAAACACAACTATCCTAATTTGTTTAATACTTCCCTTCAATCACAACCAGTGAGGTTGAGATTGTGTCATAGGATCTTCATTTGTTGTATTCCAGTTGATTTGGTGAGACCATCAACCAATTGACCTCGTGTTGATATGAATCGAATCTCCAACACCTTTCTTGCCACTCGTTCTCAAAGAAAATAAAAATCTACCTCAATATGTTTAGTCCTAGTATGAAACACGGGATTAGCAGAAAGATACATGGCTCCAAGATTGTAACACCACAAGACAGGTGCTTGCAATTGGTAAATTCCAAGTTCTCCCAATAATGATTGTATCCAGATTATTTTTGTTGTGGTATTTGTAAGAGCCTTATACTTTGCCTCAGTACTAGATCTTACCACTGTGGTTTGCTTTCTTGAATTCCATGATATGAGATTAGAACCAAAGAAAATCACAAAACCATTGGTTGACCTTTTGTCATCTATTGATCCTACTCAATCAGCATCAGAGAATGCACTAACCAAATTAGAAGCAGACTTACAAATATAGAGTCCGACACTCACTATGTGTCATAAATACTGTAATATTCTTTTCACTACTATCCAATGATGTTCGATTGACATATGCAGAAATTGACATACCTTGTTGACCGCATATGATATATTTGTTTGTGTCAATGATATATACTGTAAAGCACATACTATTCCTGTATCATGTTGCCTCTGCAGCTGATAACTCTCTTCCATCAGATTTTGAAATTTTTTAGTTGTTAACATTGGAGAAATTACTGGCTTGCATGCTGTCATACCAGCCCGTTGTAGAAGATCGGTGGAATATTTGGTCTGAGCAAGGATGAGATCCTCCCCTGATCGATATACTTAGATGCCCAAGAAGTAATGAAGATCACCAAGTTCTTTGAGAGCAAACTCCAATTGCAATTTCTGAATCAAGGTGTGAATAGCCTGAGGAGATGAGCTAATAACAATAATGTCATCAACATAAACCAAAATATATGTGACCAGCTACCATGATTATAAATGAACGGGGATGTTTTAGCTCGGGAAGGAACAAAACCAAGTTCTTGTAAATAAGAACTGAGTCAAGAATACCATGCACAAGTTGATTGCTTCAACCCATAAAGAGATTTATCCAATTTGCACACATGATGCGAAAATTGTGGATCCTCATAACCCTAAGGCTGTCACATGAATACATTCTCTTTTAGAATGCCATGCAAAAACACATTCTGTACATCCAATTGATGAAGCAACTATCCACGTGACACTACTAATGATAGAATAAGATGAATTGTAGCGGATTTCATAACCGGGTTGAATGTACCTTCATAATCAATCTCGTATTGTTGTTTGAACCCTTTTGCAACCAACTTAGCCTTATAGCGTTCAATAGAACCATCCGCTTTCTTCTTCAATTTAAATACCCACTTGTAGTCAATGATATTACAACCAGGCTGAGATGATACCAAGTACCATGTCTTATTATTTAAGAGTGCCTGATATACAGCATCCATTGCCTCTTTCCAATTTCTGTCACAAAGAGAATCCAAAAAGGTTGTCGATTCGATCACAACAAGCAATTCGCACTAGCAGGCATCATATTGCACCGTGTCGTCAGTGCGAATCTTTGCCTGGCGAATGTTGTTTCGAAGCCTTGTTTGCATGGGATGAAGTGGTGGTGCATGATGATTAGACAGGGGAGAAGAAGTTGTGCCAAGTTCCACGGTCGTGCCAAGGATATGTGGAGCAGGTAAAGCATCAGTACATGTGTGAGGCCGATAGGATCCTCCGTGGGACTCACGCTGATAGAAGCACCCAACAATCACTCTCGGGGTTTGCGCCCATACTCTCCCGCCTAAAGTCATTGCCTGGATTTGTGGTGGGCGAGTCACCTATAACCTGCACAGAGAAAAATGATAAATCCAGCTGAATAGCTAGGTCAGATTGTACAGCAACATTTGAATTAAGTATACCAGTACCCGTATTAGTTTTCCTATCATCCATATGCCTTACAACTGGAGGAAAATTTGTGGAGACCACCAAAGGAAAGATCAAATTTTGGTCAAGTAATGGTTGATCCGATAGTGGTGATTTTTCATCAGCAAATGGAAATTGTTGCCATCAAAGACTACATCACTGGAAATATAAATCCTACTCAAAGAAATATGCAAACATTTGTAGCCTTTATGAAGAGAGCTATAATCAAGAAAAATACACCATTTATATCGAAATTAGAGTTTTCGATCATTGTATGGACAGAGACAGGGCCAGCATGCATACCCAAAAGTTATAAGAAATGGTAGTCTGGAGATGTTCCAAAAAAAATGATCTAGTGGAGTTGAGTACTGTATCATTTTGCTAGGGAGATGATTTATCAAGAAATATGTTGTTTCGAATGCCTCGTCCCAAAACAAACGGGCATGGAGGCATGGGCGAGTAAGGACAAGCCAACTTCTGCGATATGATGATGTTTTCTCTTAGCCAAGCCATTTTATTGATGAGTATGTGGAAAGGAAACATAATGAGTGATTTCAACTTGTTGAAAAAATGAATTTAACTTCTAGTATTCGCCTCCCCAGTCGGTTTGCAAGTGCAGAATTTTTTATTTAGAAGACGCTCACCATGAGTTTGGAATCAGATGAATACACGATAGACATTAGTTTTACTTTTGAGACAATATATCCAAATGAATTTACTAAAATCGTCAATGAAACTCACATAGTATTTAAAACCATCAAAGGAAGTGCACGCATGCACCCAAACATCAGAGAAATCAAGTTTAGGAGGTGATATTAACACACTATTTAATCGAGAAAAAGGAAGCTAATGACTTTTGCGCTGTTGACAAGTATCACAAACAAAGACTTTGTTGGACTCAAGAAAAAAGGTAAGTTGTGACACTGAAGAATCCGATCCACTACCGGGGATGAGGGATGACCTAAACAGCATTGTCACCGTTCATGATTATGCTTGACAACAGTGAAGTCCTTCATAGATATAGTGAGCCACTAGGAATAGGGTATAGACCATCCTCATTAGGACCGTGAAGGGGCACCTTTTTCGAAGTACGATTCTTGATGAGAAAATAGTTAGAAAAATATCAAGACAGACATTATTTACTGTCGTGAGTTTATGAATGGATAACGGATTTTTATTTATGTGTGGAACATGAAGAACATTATTTAGGAACAAGAGTTTATGTGATGTATGAATTTTAGAAGAACCAATATGAGCAATTGGCATACCTGAACTATTTATTGTGTCAACCTAATCTTTGCCAGAGTGCCGCTCGTGCATCATCAATTTGTTCAATTCCCTGGTGATATGATTAGTTGCCTAGTATCCGTGTACCAGGGTACATCAAACCCTGATCTTGTGGTGACGTTTTTCACCATGTGCTCATCTTGCTGGAATGCATGATCAAAACGCTTGTAGCATTTAAAGGCTATATGGCCGATCTTTCCACACAATTGACAGAAGGGCTGATTGACAGACCCTTTGTTGCCGTCATGATGATTGCTGTAATTGGCCCTCTGGTACTTGCATTGTCCGCGGCCACCACCTTGGTCGGGTCCACGTCCACCACCACCGCCTTGCCCGCACTCTCTGTGATTGCCCCGAAACACCATGTTTGCGGAGGGTTGGAACATGAGGTTGCTTTGCTCGTAACGTATCTCATAGTCCAGCATGTATGAGTAGAGATCGTTGAGGGTGATCGGCTCCGTCCAGGTGGTGACAGATGTCACCAGCACGTCGTAGGAGTTGTTAAGACTACTGAGAAGATAAATGATGACCTCCTCCTCTTAGAGTGGTTTGTCGGCAGCGGTGAGTTTATCGGTAAGGCTCTTGACTTCGTTGAAGCAGTTGATAATCGTCATGTCCTACTTCTAGTGTGTAGTCAACTACCGTCGGATTTGCATAATACGTGTCCTAGATTGAGTTGCAAACCTACACTCGAGGGCATTCTAGACTGCAGCCGGTGATGACATGAACACCTGCCCCAACACCTCCAGCAAGAGGGTGTATAGCAGCAAGCTTAGGCACGTCTGATCTCATTAGAGCCAAACGGTATATACAGGATTAGAAGCCTACGTGGCCCCATCTTTTGTCGATGTCGTGATCAACTGAGGTGGCACCGGATCGGTTCCTTCTACAAGACAGTGAAAACATGTGCCTTCCACAGCAAGTAAGTATCGTGAGACAGCTCCACATTATAAGATTGCCAAAAAAATAGGTGCCTGGCCGATAGCTTTTGTGCCGAGCGATCCTAAGATTGATGAACCTAAGCTGGTAGATGTATTTGCAGATGTTATCATTGGATGGGAAAAGCAGCATCTGATACCATATCAAAATATCAAGAGAATGGTTTATAGCCGGTACACATTTGCTTTCTATTGATTATTTATTTATATATAAGCACATGAGTGTGAACACTTTCACTTTTATGTGTGAAACTAAGCACTATCTCTATTAAAAACATGGGTGTTGATAAACATCATCCGGATGTTTTCTTCCTAACTATCATCCAAATTTGTGATCATTGGATTAGAGATCAATGAAAATATAGGTATACTAAATAAAAATGAAAACACAACTAGTGGAAACATAAAAATACTAAATAATAATAGAAACATTATTATCCTAGCTTGTTTAGCACATCCATGTGTGCATCGAGATGCATTTCCGAGAGAAGCTGTCCATAACATTTTCGATCGAGTGACGAAACCAGTTACATTGATGAGAAATATTACGTACATGGACTGCCATGATAAGTTACACAGGCCACGCTTTTATTGAACAGATCGAAAGCGTAGACGAGAGGGACGAACGTCCCAGCACACACGACACATCCCGGGCATCCGGCCAGTGCGCCGAGGCCGACCGACCGACCGGTCGATTAGATGGGGATCGCCCTAGTGACGCGCGGGTAGACAACGGCGGCCGGGTGGGCCATGATGCGGCGGCCCTTGCGGTGGCGGAACAGGTACACGGCCGCGCCGAGCGGCCACTCGATGACCCCGGCCACGACGAACGCCACGAACCCCAGCGTCGGGCCGACCACCTTGCACCGGCACGGGTTGCTCCTCGTCCCGCACTGCACGCACACCGGCACAAACGCCATTGCTAGCTGCTGCTGCTGCTGCTAGTCCTAGGGTCCTAGCACAAAACTAAATGCCTACCGCTTGACGAGCACTAGCCCCTCTGTTTGAAACTTCGATGGATGGACGCGCAACGGCGCAGGTAATCGCAATTCACACGTTGGATCTCCACAGTGAGGCGAGCCTCGGCGCCCCGTTGGTGTATATAAAAGCGTTTGCACCAGGGACGCGTGGCGCGATGGACAGGGGCTACGTGGGGCGCTATGGGTTGGTTTTGCTGAGTTCGGCCGGAACGGTGGCGATGACTCGTCAGTGGTGGATTGCCACGTTGCTTAGGTGAAGCCCAGCACAAACCCTGAGCTGACACGTGTGCCATATCCGTTACTGGAGCTCTCTGGAACTTCATCCCGTATTGGATTCTCTTTACAGGAGAGACTAATTAAATATTTGGTTTCTGTTTCGTTTTCTGTTTTGATGCGTGCGTCTTCCTCCGGTTCCAAATGTGCATGCGCGCAACAAAAGAATTATGTATTTCCTTTTTCTAGATAACGAATGAGACCTGCTAGTGCTACCTTAGTCAACTCATGTACTAGTTGGTAAAACATATTGCAGGAAGTCGTGTAACACGAAGTCTAAATTTGGAACACAGAAATTTTTGTAAGAATTTTATGTGAAACAATTTAATTCTAGTAGGAATCATAAATTTTTCTTGATCAAAAAGGACCTGGAACATATGGTGGCCGTCACTAGTACAGTACGTAGTATAGTACTGTATTATGTTCAAGATCGTTATTACTTCGCATATCATTCTGCTCATGTGATCACGCATGTTCTCATCGATAATTTCAACACTGGCAAGCATATGCTCCGCCTTTTCGACCACATAAGCGCAAGCCAAGGAGGGCCTCTTTCGATCGGCAGCCGTCAGATCCTGCCCTACAGGCGGCCACAACCACTGGATCTAGTCGCCAAGGCCGAGTCTGCCCCGCACCTCACGGTATAGCGCCCAGAGGGAGACACGTGGACGCCGTAGGGCAAAAGGACCATGCTACCCATGGCACTATAGCTTTTTAGGAGGGCATCCTTGTAATCAACCGTTAGTGCTCGATTGCATACTTTTCTCGTCCAATTTACCGTCATTTGTGTGATATTTTGTGCTTAATTGTGCCATTTGGTAACCAACACTAACGATTCCCGAAGATGTTGGATATTATGGTGATATGCAAGGAATATGCTAAAAACACGTCATATTTGGCTAAAAAGAGCTCACAAAGAAAATGTGTCAAAATGAACTTCACCAAATGACAAATTGGAGGTCACAATGATGTCTACCTAGTTGAAACGATATATATATATATATATATATATATATATATATATATATATATATATATATATATATATATATATATATATATATATATATATATATATATATTTGTCTAAATCGAAGGTCGAACACAAGAGTTATGAAGCCCAGAAACTATCAGACATGTGCAGGTCCAATTGGGCTGCGTCGATGGCATCTAGGACCCCCAAGGACCCCTTTTTACCCAAATTGAGGCCTAAGGATATGTCGTGACCTGGCGCACGTTTTGGAAGTTTGGAACTAAAGTAGGTGGAAAGTCCTAGCGCCGCCCAACTCTTCCCTTGTGCCACATGACTCTTACCCTTTCTCCTTGCCATTTTCGACAACAATATTTGCCAAGGGTCCGTCTATAAGGAGGAGGCCTGCCACGCTGAGACCATTGAAGAAATCCATCAAAACTCGTTGGAACCACAAGATTAGGGCTAGCTAATTAGAGAAGTCACCGAAAGACCCACCTTTGTGCCACCCCGCGCTGCCACCTCGGTCCCTCCCTATGTCTCCCTCATTGACTCTCCCCTATAAGTAACCATGTATACCTCTGATCCTTGTATGGAGTAGTTGTCTTTTCTTGCCCGGGTGTGGGGACCTTGTTATAACTTAAGACATATGGATTGATCTACTATTTTTTATTACCTTTTTATGCTATAGTTGTGCCTTCTTGATATTGTGCATCTTCCTTAGTTGGTAATTAGAATATTATGATTATCAATTGCTTAGCCCTAGATGTAGACATGGTGTTTGGATCTAGTGTGTGGATCTATATCAAGTTGTGCAGGTCATACTAGTGTTTATCAACTCGATGGACTCGTGATAGGGGAGAATAGTGAATGGGCCAGTCTTGAACTGTATGGTGAGAGCCAACATAATATTATTTGGTGTTATTTGTCATTAGATAGATCTAGACTTTAGTTGCAGTGAGTGAATCTAACATCGGGGAGGATCTCTCTTATATTGGTTAAACCTAACTTCTCTCGTCCTAGTTTTGGTAGATTAATTTAGTTACTTTCATCATTGCATAATCATTGGTTTAGTTAGTAGTAATTTATTCAAAGTAGTAAATCTATTCGATGCTTCCTTGTGAATTTTGATACTTTGGAATACTTCTTGGTGAAAAGCTACAGATGACTTGTGCGCTTGCAATATTAAATTATTGTATGTATCTCGCGTCAATAACAACCAACCCCTGGCACTATAAGTAGGGTACCCTGGAAACCATTTAAGGGGTTGTAACACTTGTCTTCTATAGCGATATCAATAAGAGCTAACCTTTACTTGTTCCCCATACTTGCCAAGCTTCGATGAGCCCTTTAGGGCATCTTCAATAATGACATCTTAGCTGCCTCTTAGTTATATTAAATGAGTAAAATTCTACGTAGAAGAGAGAGAAGGTGAGAGAGATAATGTATTCCATCTGTCCAAATTTATAGAAGGTATTTTTTTAATAACTTTGTCTATAAATATATGGCGTATTTTATGTTCCAATGCAAAATTAGTGTGATATTCTCTTTATACCCTTAATAAATATGCAGTTTTATTTGCTATTCTCTATATGCATGCATTGAATATAGTGCTTAGAGATAATAATTAGGGGTAATCTAGCCATTTTCGTTATCTCCTTGGTTTAAATGTCAAGAGAAAATACACCATATAAATTTGGATGGAGAGAGTATTATCTCTTGTACAAGAAACGATTTGAGCCCGTAAACTCGTAAATAGTGAGAGGGTGTGAGACAGGAAACTGTGATAAAAATAATATAAAATGTTAGAAAAATAATTTACTATTAAAGATGTTATCTCTAATATTATCTTTATATAAGATAAAAGTCTTAAAAATAATTTTAAGGGACACACTATTATATACACCCTTTTGATCTCTCAAGCTTCCGCTTTTACTGTGTAAGTCTCGTGGTCACAATGATTATTGCGTTTGATTGCTGGCCACGAATCACGGCTTACCTGTGTCAAATTTTTATCATCTGGTCTCACGCGTCATAGACACCTACAACAAGACCGTAGGTGAGTTTTGATTGTGCCATCGTTTCGATCCAAAGGTCTAACAAGTTAGGCGAAAATATTTAACCAACTCGAATATTCTTAGGTTGAGAACCAAGCAGTCCTACATTCGGTTGACGCCGAAGCCACTACGGAGATGAAAACTGAAATTCATAGTTGTTCTGTGGCTAACTGGCTCAAAAATGAAGTAATAACTAAGATATACAATTAACTGATTGTAATGAGCTGGTTTCAAAAAGAAAAAGAAAACTGATTGTAGTAGCAATAACGCATCATTCCTCGGGGAAAAAAACGCGTCAGGCACATGTACATGTAACAGTAATAAAACAAGCAAACAATTATCGAAGTAAAATAAAATAATAACTTCTCTGTAACTGATTGTAGTAGCAATAACGCATCATTCCTCGGGGAAAAAAACGCGTCAGGCACATGTACATGTAACAGTAATAAAACAAGCAAACAATTATCGAAGTAAAATAAAATAATAAAATAATAGCTTCTTTGTTTTTGAGCTTGCTCGACCTCAAGTCTTCACACTCTTCAATTGGTCTTCACACTACTATGTAGCTAGTCCAGGTTGAGCTGAGGACTTTACAAGCCCACACTACTACACTAGTGCTTACCCGGCACAAAACCAAGCACTCGGCCGCTACTTTTACTGCTGTACAGTATAAAAGTACTTACTACTACAGGTCAGGTCGAACAGATCATTGCACATTGGCACTGGCAGTCCTGGAATACGAGCGAAAGAAAAACATTCTTGCTCTGCCCCTTCCACAGTTCCATGCACCACGAGGATGTTAGTCTAGTGAAGATTGACTTTTCTGAAGTAACTAATGTGGTGATCTCATCTCAAAGTACGAAGATTGTATGGATGTTTTGTTCCTTTTGTCTAGTCCGGCTGATGGACAAGGCAATTGTTGTAAGTGGAAGGAGAGCCATCTCTTTCTACTAACCTCGCTAACTAGCAAGGCAAGGCAAGGGTGAGCAAGCGAATCAAATAAGCGTGCATGTAGTGCATTGGGCGTTGGCCGTTGGCGGGCCTTACGGCCAAACCCACACAAACAAGTTTTGCAAGTTTAACTTTTCTTTAATCGGATAGCAGAAACTCTGCATATCTCCTTTTTCGGAAGAGCGGCTCTGCATCTCTATTGCAAGTTCAACTGTAAAGATCTTTCTGTGGAACATATGATCCTTTCGAGCATATCCTGTTGCCGCACGAAACTGATCCGTACACCCACAAGATAATTGATGGAGAAACATGAACTACTTTAATCTAGAGACTAAGAAAACAAAGGTACGAAAATAATATTGTGTCGATTGTCTTGATTCTTCTTTTGCAATCGGCCTTACCCTTTATATTTATAGGGTGCCTGGTCTATGGCAAATAAAATCGGCATCAAATCAAAATCTATGGCAAGTAAAATCGGCATCAAATAAAATTGATCACATCTGCTAATGAGCCCGATTTCTTTCTCTTCTTTGCTTCTCCGCTGTCGAATCCTCTGCAGATAACTTCCTATAACGATTCAGTATTCCCAAATTTTCGACCGCTTCTCGTTATAACTATCAGAGTTTCCAAAATCGTGGTCAAACTCCTTGCGACCACCTTTAGTATGGTCATAACCTTCAATGCAGTCGCAGGCTTCTACGTGGTCATAGACTCCAGCGTGATCGTGGCCTTTAACGTGGTCGTAGATCCCACCGTGGTCATAGCCTCCAACGTGATCGTAAATTCCACCGTGGTCGTAGCCTTCAACGTGGTCGTAAACGCCAACGTGGTCGTATACTCCACCGTGGTCGTAGACTCCAACGTGGTCGTAGACCCCACCGTGGTCGTAGACTCCACCGTGGTCGTAGAACCCACCGTGGTCGTAGCCTCCAATGTGGTCGTAGCTTCCAACGTGGTCGTAGACCCCAACGTGGTCGTAGACTCCACCGTGGTCGTAGACTCCAACGTGATCGTAGACCCCACCGTGGTCGTAGCCTCCAACGTGGTCGTAGACTTCACCGTGGTCGTAACCTCCAACGTGGTCGTAGATCTATTTGGCGACTGCCAACCACGACCAATGCGGTCATAGCAACTTTCGACCACGGCTAAAGTAGTTGTAATTCCTTCTGGTGCCCTTTGACCATGGCCAGAATGGTCGTAAACCTCTCGGGAGACATTCGACCATGCCCAAAGTGGTCGTATACGCCACAACGTGGTCGTGGAGCTATCTTGCGACTGCCGACCACGACCAATGTGATCATGATGACTTTCGACTACGGCCAAAGTAGTCGTAATTCCTTCTAGTGCCCTTTGACCATGGCCAGAATGGTCGTAAACTTCTTAGGAGACATTCGACCATGTCCAACGTGGTCGTATACGCCACAATGTGGTCGTAGAGCTTATCCGACCACTCGCTTAACACCTCACCCGGTTCTAACCATGGACAGTGTGGTCGTAAATGATTCAATGGGCAGCCGATCACGACCAAAGTGGTCGTAAATAGTTCAATGGGCAACCATATAGTCAACCGAATTATATTAATGAAACGACAATTCGGCTATTTTGATCATCTAATGCATAAATATGCTAGTGTCATTTTTTACTATCAACACATGCCCCCCTGTTTTTTTTAAGCTTGCTAAACAAAAACACTTGCATAACGAAATCAGCTAGAGGCAATAACCTACTCACCTCAAACTTTCTTTGGACGATGGTCTGCAACACATCAGCCATAAATAATTTTCTCAGGACGATGACGGGCAAACACCGGCCATATTTTCTCATGCATTTTGCCACACACTTGGATAGTACCTTTTTAAATATTTTCCATTAAGTGCTCTAGGCAAATTTTCTCCATGCAAATTTTGCACAAAATAACTATTCCCAGGAACAATCTCTATGACTTTATACGGACCATCCCAATTTGGAGACCATTTTCCAAACTTATTATCCTTTGACCCAATAGGTAAAATCGTCTTCCATACTAAATCTCCAATTTGAAACGATTTTTCCTTTACCTTCTTATTGTAGGCCTTAGCTACTCTTAATTTGTCTTTCTCAATTTCTCTCAAAGCTTTTATCCTCTCATCTGTAACTTCGTCTATTCTATCCATCATTAAGTCATGATAATCGCGGCCGACAAATCATTTTGCTCGCCAACCTAAGAGCGCCCGATTCACCTCAACAGTAAAACGGCCTCCTGCCCATATACTAACTCATATGGTGTCACTTTTGTAGCACCATGCTTAGATATCTGATGAGCCCATAATGCCTCGATGTAACCTCATGCCATCTCTTAGGATATTCTTCTATTTTCTTTTTGATAAGTTTAATTAAAATCTTATTACTAGACTCGGCTTGCCCATTAGCCTGAGCATAGTATGGTGAAGAATTAAGCAATTTAATTTTCAACGATTCGGCAAACTCATGTACTTGATGAGACACAAAAGACGACCCTTGATCAGTCGTTAAAGTCTGTGGTATGCCGAATCTATGAATAATATGCACCAAGATAAAATCAATTACTTCTTTATGTGTCATATTTTTAAGAGGAATAGCTTCCGTCCATTTTGTAAAATAATCTGTAGCTACTAAAACAAAACGATGACCTTTAGAAGATGCAGTGATTCGATCGATAAAATCTAAACCCCACCCACGAAATGGCCATGGTTTGATAATAGGTGCAACACGGCACTGGTGCTAATTGTATATCACCAAATTTTTGACAGGACTCACAACCTTTATAATATTTAAAACAATCTTCTAACATAGTCGGCCAATAAAAACCAGCTCGTCTCAACAACCATTTCATCTTATGGGCGATGATGTGTGCCACAAATACCTTCATGTACCTCACCCATAGAAATTTTAGATTGATCTGAACTTAAACACTTTAAAAACAATCCTTCTACAGATTCGCGATATAATTCTCCATCAAGCAATGTATACTTTAAAGCTGTGTCGAATTTTTCTATCTACTGATTTCTTGGGATTTTCTAAATAACTAAGTAAAGGTTTTCTCAGTCATTGAATTCATCCATATTTGACGTTTCTAAAACATCCGAACTGCTGCCTTGCTGTTCGCCATATAAACAGGAACATTTTTGTGCATCGGTTTTCTATCACAAATAGCTTGCCTCTACTAACATGATAACCGGATGCTTGTTGCGCAAGATCATTAGCTCTAAAATTATCTCCTCTAGATATATGACTGATAGTAAAATCATCTAGGTTTGATCGATCTCTAAACACTTTTCTAAATATCTATTCAATGAACCATCAAGGCACCGATAAATTCGAAACTTGCTGCACAACTAATAACGAGTCACCAAAACTTCTAGATTTTTACTTCCATGGATTCTAAAATTTGCAATCCTAAATAAAGTGCTTCATACTCGGCTTTGATTATTAGTACAAAAATATTCCAAACGGACCGATGTTTCAAAAATAGCACCTCTAGGTGAAATTAAGACAATACTAACACCTGTCCTTCTCTACAGCCGAGCCATCAAAATATAGCTTCCATGGAGATCTGGACAAATAATTAATCAGCTCCATACCATTATCAACTCTATGATCTACAATAAAATTTGCTACAATTTGGCCTTTCATGGATTTTAAAGATTCATAAGCCAAATCATATTCTACCAATGCATAAGCCCATTTTCCGATTCTACCACTTAAAATCGGCTATTGCAACATATACTTAATAACATCGGTCGACAAGTTACCACACAAGTCTTGGACAATAAATAATGCCTTAAACGGGTACAAGAATAATACAAGGATAAACACAATTTTTCAATAAATACATACCTTGTCTCTGCTCGTAAGAAGCGGCTCAAATAAGTGATAACAAATTCTTTGCCTTCTACCTCTGCGTTAATACAGAACCAATAACACCATCTTCGCAGCAATATATAGCCGAAACGACGTCCGGCTTTAGGCGCCTCAAAGCAGGAGGAGTAGACAAATACTTCTTAATTTCATCAAAGGCCCTCTGTTGTTACGCCCCAAGTAAATTCAGTTTCCTTCTTTAACCAAGTATGGGTGTAAATCGTCAATTTTCCCAGACGAGTTAGATATAAATCTTCTCAAGTAGTTTATTTTTCCTAAGAATTTTTGCACGTCTCTTTTACATTCGCGCCTTTATTCTTTGAATGGCCTCTAATTTAGCAGATCTATCTCTATTCCCTCTCATGTATGAGGAATCCTAGAAACTTTCCAGCCGACACGCCAAAAGCGCATTTGAGTGGATTCATTTTCAAACCATACCGACGCATCCTTTCAAATACTAATGTCAAATCGGCCAAATGATGATCCACGTTATCCGATTTAACTACTACATCATCAATATATATTTCTAGTATGATACCGAGTAAGTCATGAAAAATTAAATTCATAGCTCACGATACGTAGCGCCGACATTTTTAATCCAAATGTCATGACAACCCACTCAAATAAACCTACAAAACCAGGACACCTAAAGGCCGTTTTAGACATATCTTCTTCGGCCATAAAAATTTGATTATAACCAGCATTGCCATCTAAAAAGCTAAGAACTCTATGTCCGGAAGCATTATTAATCAACATGTCAGCTATAGGCATGGGATATTCATCTTTTGGAGTAGCTTTATTCAAATCTCTAAAATCAACACAAATGCGTAATTTGCCACTACTCTTCTTCTCAACTGGCACAATGTTGGATATCCATTCGGCATATCGACATGGCCTAATAAAACCAGCTCTCAATAACCGGTCTATTTCCTCTTTAATATGGTCATACATATTAGGATTAAACCTTCTAGGTGGCTGTTTATGAGGCCTAAAACCATATTTAATGGGCAACCGATGCTCTACTAGATCTCGGCTAAGGCCTGGCATTTCGTGGTACTCCCATGCAAAGCAATCAACATAATTTCTAAGCAACTCAATCATTTTGGCTTTGCAGTCACTCGCCATGTTTTTATTCACAAATGTCGGCTTAGGGATATTACCATTACCTATGTCCACTTCCTCTAATGAATCAGCCGATGTAAAACCATATCCTAATTTTTCTACTTCATCAAAATCATCAATAGCTTCACACATATCGTTCTTACTTGACCGATAGTGCTCTACTCGCTCATCAACCAATCCAAACTATGTTCCTTATCCATTTATAACATCATATTGCTAAGTTGGGCTGCACAAGTCATTTGTCTGCATACAGTACAAAACCATCCTTAGTAACACTAACATAGTCATAATCGTAAAGATCTATGCTGTCAAACACTGAATATTACCATGCTGCCAATCAGTGAAGCATCGCCAAAGCAACATAAGCCGATGTGTGCGCTTGAATGACTTCTATATCATCATCTACCCACCGCACTAAAGTTTGATGCAAGGTGGAAGGAATGCAACGATTAGCATGAATCCGATCACGACCCAATAAAACACTATAATTACCTTGCGTCGGCGACAAAGAAAGCTGCGGTAAAGTTTTGCTCCCAACGAGAAGCTCCATAGAGATGGCGCCTTTGGCTTTGATCGGTTCGCGGTAAATCCATTAAGCGTCAAATTAGTCTTCATAAGCTCACTGTCCTCTTTGCCCAATTTCTTAAAAACTGAATATGGCATTAAATTTACAGTAGCTTCACCATCTACAAGCATCCTAGAAATCGGCCTTCCGTTAATATGCCCTTTAACATATAACGGTTTCAAGTGTCGGCACAATTCATCGGGTTTTTCAAAGATAGCTTCTTTAGGACCGAGACACAATTGTGCAACCTCTTCATCAATAGCTCGAATTCAGAAGGTAGTGTAAAACCATATTAATATCCATACCTTCGGAGGTGTAGAGCCATTTTTGACTAGTGGAGACCCTCATAATCTAACAAATCATGCTCATCATCGCTATTTATGCAGCTTGACTCTTCAATTTTCTTCACCTCCATTCTTTCTTAGTGGGTATCATAGGCTTGATCTCATTGAATAAATCATCCTCATTTTTCCAGCTGAGCCTCTTTCAATTCTTCTCTCTGAGCATTGCAACCTCCTTTTTGCGAATGTGAGAGCCACAGTGGACACCACAGGCTGCCGTTCCACACCGCTAACAATGGAAGCTTCTCTTTATTTTCAGGAGCAACCACAATATTTTCGCCTTGTTCTCGTCTTTGTTCATCGGTGCAGCATTGTTCACTTCTGAATTTTTACTCGTTTCACCTCCTCCTTTGATGCGGTAAGCTCTTTTGGAGATTTATCATCTCTCTGGTCACAAAACCGATTATTTTTATTAAATCGGTCATTTCTAAACCATGCCAACTTTGTCAAATCTGGCCTTCTTGGCATTTCCCATCCTGGATAAAATGGCTCAAAAACACCGGAGTTGGTGGCATCCATGGACCGCAAAAACCCCATGGCGGACAAGGAGAAAAACCACCAGGAGGAGGACCCCATGGCACAGGCAATAGCGGCCTAGGCATAGGATGCGGTGCAGCTGCAGGAAAACTTTCCCATCGATGATCCCAACCACCGAACTCTTGCCTTGGAGGGGATCTTGGTCGCTTCAAATTATAGGGCCGACTAAAACCGCTTTGGCCAGCCTTACCATCTTCATATTTGGCTAGAAGCTCTTTAAATGTAGGCTTCGGCCTCTCAACCCACTTGTTTGTCCTATTCTTTCCCTCATTAATTTTCCAACGACCTACTTTCGGGCTTTTTGGTTTCATCATCCTTGTCCTCCCATTCTCATGCACCCTAGGAGTTGCAGAACCTACTGTAATTTTGATGGACTCATGGCCTTCAGGAGTATTTTCAATTTGGACTGTTCTAACCACACCTCTACTGTCTTCTGTAGGTTCATTACTATCCTCACCAATCACCACATTTTTTCCTACTGTTGATTCGGCCTGTGATGGCCGAACTAGCACCTTCTTATTTTTGAAATCAATCACATTAACTGGAAAAGGTTGAGTGTCTAATCGCATTTTGAGCTCTCGGCAAACTTCAATCATCCTTCATTTATGGCCGATGAACTCGTCGACGAAAAATATTGCGATCGTTAGTAGCATGAGAATAAGAATTATGCCATTTACAATATGCACGTCTTTTAATTCTTGGAGGTGGTATGACATGTCGATGGGCAATTTTATTTGTTTCTCTTGCAATAAATAATCAAAAATTTTATCACATTTAGCAAGATATCAAAAGTATATTTTATTTCTTCATGCCGATTTTTACGTGGAACCGGCCTCAAAGCGAAGCAAGCGAATGGTTTAGATTTTGAATCCCATGCCCATTCGGCTACACACATATCGAAATCTGGACTCATGTGGACCTCTAAGCACCGAAAATTCCACTTTTGGCCTAAACCAAAAATTCCGTTCTGGACCCCTCCCGACGCGCGTTTGCGAGATGGCGCCACGTGTCCCGGCCGGCGCGCGACCGCCCGCTCCACCGCGCGACCGCCGCCGCCGCCCGCGCGACCGTGCGCTCCGATCCGCGCGCCCGCCGCCGCCGCGCCGCGCGCGCGCGACCGCGCGCGCCGCGCCGCCGCGCGTCGCGCTCGCCGCCGCCGCGCGCGCCGCGCCGCCGACCACGCGTCCGGGACACGTGGCACCAGCCGCGAACAGCGGTCGGGAGGGGTCGAAGCGAATTTTTTGATTTAGGGGCCAAAAGTGGAATTTCGGGTGTTTAGGGGTCCAAATGTGTCCAGATTTCACACATATCCACACTCTCATCATCAGATGACGTGGGGTCATGTTCTACTAAATTAACAGGATGGTTCGTTTTATGCTTTTCACTGGTTCTATGGAAATTTTTAGATTCTCTAGCCCGGCTTTCTTGAGCGAGCCTTTTGCGAGACTTGACTTACATCTAAGAAATCCTGCCCTTCTAATTTTTCCTTCAAATGTGAAAGCAACCGAGAAAAGGCTAACTCAAAGCAAGATCCTTATCGATATTACTAGATTAAAGCATCGGTTTCTTGTATCTCTAAATCTCCGATATATTCAACAACGAGTTCATTGTATTTACGCCTAACCGACGTCAAGTGTGATAATCTCAATTCGATGTCTCCGTGTAAAAATATTCATGAAATTTTTGTTCTAACTCAGGCCATGAATGAATAGAATTAGGTGTAAGGGATGTGAACCACGTGAACGCAGCATGCAGATAATGACAAAGGAAACAGATCTCAATTTTAAAGCATCGCTAGCATCGCCTCACCGCATTGTGCAATGAATTGACTAACATGCTCTAAAGTGGTTCCGCCATCATCCCTGTAAATTTAATAAAATCAGTACTCTAAATCCACGGGGATATGGAACCGTATCATAGAAATCAGGATACGGCTTTTGATAAGTACGCATTCTACACTTAGGCTCTACCCCAAACGTTTCTCTGAATATATTAGCTACTTGCTCTCGATATTTTCATGCCTAACAAATGGCTCGACCATAGGCGATTATTTGCCACATTAGTGGTTGTGGCCTAAAAGCATTAGGTTGTGGCATGTCACAAATTTGGGGCTGTGGATAGGAGTATTAAGCACGGAGGATTAAAATAAGCTTCGGTGTTGGCCCATATGGTATTCTGATCCTGTGGTGGTATTGGAGGTATCTTGTATGCTCTGATTTGATATGGAGGTGCATGCATACCGTTAAATTTTCAGCAACTCGGCTGTAATTTGGAGCGAGACGAGCGCATTAGTTGTGACAAACGATGACGTGGCAATATTGGCCGAAGTAGGCATGTGGTTTCGGCCACCATGAGTGGCACTCGATAAACTGTGGTTTCGCGGTGCACCAAATTGTGTAGTAAATGCAAATGAACCATGTGGCAAATTTTCTTGTTCTCTGAATGGCGAAAATTTAAAGCACTAGCATCACTCGTCATAGGTTGTTTTTTATTGTGTTCATCCTGGATTTGCAACATCACGGCTCTGATACGACTAGTCAAAACATTATCCATAGCAACACCAACAGTTTGATTAATCATATGAGCAATATCTTCATGAGAAGGAGAAATTTTGCTTACGGTGTTTTTACCTCGGGGTTGATGGAGCGGATGGCGGTGCGGTTTCTTTCATAATAACGCCTTGTCTTGTTTTTCGAAACACGCCAACATTGTCTTCTCATACTCTAACTTGCGTCGCTCGATCTCTGACGATGTTCTTGGCGGCTCGTCAAGCGTGGGCGTAATGGCGTTGTTGGGATCTACCTCGCACCGTTTGACACCATGGACTGAAGTTCGACTAGTTTCCTTGTAGATCGCGTGTGATATTGCACCTCTGCTGCTATGTTGCTGCCTTGATTGCTACGTCGCGAAGCGAGCGATCGCCGAGAAGGGTGCAATCGGCTTTAGCCGATTAGCGAATGGATTCGCCGACGAGATGAAGAAATCGGCCTTTCGGCCGAGTAGATTGATTCGATGGAGAAGAAGAACCGATTAGAAATCGATTCCCAGTAGAGTCGCCAATTTTGTTGCCGCACTAAACCGATCCGTACACCCACAAGATAATTGATGGAGAAACAAGAACTACTTTAATCTAGAGACTAAGAAAACAAAGGTGCGAAAATAATATTGTGTCGATTGTCTTGATTCTTCTTTGCAATCGGCCTTACCCTTTATATTTATAGGGTGCCTGGTCTATGGCAAATAAAATCGGCATCAAATCAAAATCTATGGCAAGTAAAATCGGCATCAAATAAAATTGATCACATCTGCTAATGAGCCCGATTTCTTTCTCTTCTTTGCTTCTCCGCTGTCGAATCCTCTGCAGATAACTTCCTATAACGATTCAGTATTCCCAAATTTTCGACCGCTTCTCGTTATAACTATCAGAGTTTCCAAAATCGTGGTCAAACTCCTTGCGACCACCTTTAGTATGGTCATAACCTTCAATGCAGTCGCAGGCTTCTACGTGGTCATAGACTCCAGCGTGATCATGGCCTTTAACGTGGTCGTAGATCCCACCATGGTCATAGCCTCCAACGTGATCGTAGATTCCACCGTGGTCGTAGCCTTCAACGTGGTCGTAAACGCCAACGTGGTCGTATACTCCACCGTGGTCGTAGACTCCAACGTGGTCGTAGACCCCACTATGGTCGTAGACTCCACCGTGGTCGTAGAACCCACCGTGGTCGTAGCCTCCAATGTGGTCGTAGTTTCCAACGTGGTTGTAGACCCCAACGTGGTCGTAGACTCCACCGTGGTCGTAGACTCCAACGTGATCGTAGACCCCACCGTGGTCGTAGCCTCCAACGTGGTCGTAGACTTCACCGTGGTCGTAACCTCCAACGTGGTCGTAGATCTATTTGGCGACTGCCAACCACGACCAATGCGGTCATAGCAACTTTCGACCACGGCCAAAGTAGTTGTAATTCCTTACGGTGCCCTTTGACCATGGCGGAATGGTCGTAAACCTCTCGGAGACATTCGACCATGCCCAAAGTGGTCGTATCGCCTGGCGTGGTCGTGGAGCTATCTTGCATTGCCGACCACGACCAATGTGATCATGATGACTTTCGACTACGGCCAAAGTAGTCGTAATTCATCTGGTGCCCTTTGACCATGGCCAGAATGGTCGTAAACTTCTTAGGAGACATTCGACCATGTCCAAAGTGGTCGTATACGCCACAATGTGGTCGTAGAGCTTATCCGACCACTCGCTTAACACCTCACCCGGTTCTAACCATGGGCGGTGTGGCGTAAATGATTCAATGGGCGTAGATCACGACCAAAGTGGTCGTAAATAGTTCAATGGGCAACCATATAGTCAACCGAATTATATTAATGAAACGACAATTCAGCTATTTTGATCATCTAATGCATAAATATGCTAGTGTCATTTTTTACTATCAACACATCCCTGATCAGCCGAAAGTTACAACCGCTACTTAAACAAAAGAGAAAGAACTAGGGAACGGTAAACGGTATACCATCTTGAGTTTCTTCTCTCTCTTGCTCACTCCTTCTCTCTCTCTTTCTTGCTCGCTCACTCGCTCTCGCGTGATGGCTAATGGGATGGCCCCGCCGTCGCCGCCGATGGGTTCACTACGCCCTCCAGTAGAAGAAGACCAGGGCAGTGGTGGCCCAACGGTGGACGATGGGTGGCCCTGGAGGGCAGGTTGGCGAGATGAGGGTTAAAAAAATGTTATGTTGGATAGGGTAGAAGCCAAGGGTGGGGGAGCTAGCGGCGCGGTTAGGCAGGGGTGGGGGAGCTAGCGGTGTGGTTAGGCGGGGAGCTCGCTGCTGATCACAAGGGAAGACAGGAGCAGGAACGAGGGCGGAGGAGGAGGCGCATGGAGCTGCAACCGGCGCTGTAGCGGCGGCAACATAGGAGGGAGGTAGAGGAGGTGAGGGAGGGAGAGAGAGAGAGAGGAGGGGAGGGCAGCTGGAGAAACAGAGGTTATACCATCGAAATAGATTTGGACGGTATAGTGTTCCGTAGTACTACTAAAAACAAAATTATGGTCCCTTGCTAAAAAAACACAGAATTTTTTTGCAAGGGAAAAAGCATCAGAATTTTGGTGTCCCATTTCTTTGTTTTATGATACTATAGCCAAAACTGTAGTTGACGTACGTGCACCAAAACTTTTGGTACTTTTGCCTCAGCTGCTTTTCCAGAGGGTGGGTGGCAAACTGGCAATTAAGTACTCTGTAAACTAGCCGTCGAAGGTTCTCTTGTTATTCTTCCCTTCGCTTTTTTGTTGTATACCGAATGTCCTCTTGTTTGTTCGCATGCGGATTGATTAGCTGGCTTCGCCTACCCTACACGTGTAAAATTCTATCAACGAAATCCTTTCTCCTAGAAAATCATTGAATCCTTAATTAGACCCACTTGCACCATCACTTTGTCCCCACCTTTGTTTGCCAACTTTGATCTCATTCTTTCTAATTTATGTTTTCTCTAAATAAACAGATAATAGCTTCTCTGTCACCTTTTTGAACGATTTATCGAAACAACCTTTCGAAGCAATTTATCAGTATTCGATTCATTCGCACAAGCGCTCGTTATAGGGACATAAACCATCGGCTACAGTAAAAAAGAACATGCCATTTGTCTTGTTCCTACTCCATAATACTGTACTACAATACTTTTATCTACAGTAAAAAAGAACAAGCCATTTGTCTTGTTCCTACTCCATAATACTGTACTACAATACTTTTATCTTCTCGTTTTTCAGTTTGACTAATTCCTTATTTACTCACTGAACATTACTCCAATTATTGGCTCAGTTTTTCTTTTGAGGGGAATCATTTGCTCTGTTGAGAAAAAGCCCATGGCTCAATCTGAAAATGCTCAATAATTACTGAAAATCTCCTATATAGGAAATAGTTTTTGTCTATGTTGTTTCATAAAATATGTAAAAAATTAATCAGGGTAGTTTTCAGTTCTTGTGCTATAATTTTGCTGCCCTGTGAAATATAATTAGTTACTAATAAAAGTTTTACTAAAGTAATATGTACATTCAAATCAAAATGATCACATTCACACCTACAGAACTTCATGTCACTAGGAGCATGTTAGAAAAACGAAAGGATGCACTCGCGTAGTTGCATTGCATGTGTAGAGTTTGCACACCAACATGCAAAATGCACATGAAATTCGTGCAAAGCTAGGATCGATGACATGCAGTCACATGGCGCGCGCGCAAGGTGAAGCCAACTTTAAGCTAGCCCCTCCTACTCCAATGATGAATCCACGTTCTCCACTCCGCCGTACAACGCTAGCTTAGCTTGACGCGTCGTGCGATCGCCGGACTACGGAAGCAACTGGGATGTTTGGTAGCGCAACCGGATGTTTGGTTGCTTGTACCGAGTAGTATATATATGGATGTTCTAAGAAAAAAAGAATTCTCTATATGTTTGGTGTTTAGTTGCTTAAATAGAACCATCCTATCCTAGATAATATGATGCAAATTTAAGAAATATTCTCTTTAGATACTGAACCATTCTATTTAATAAAATTAATGGAACCATATGATGCAGACCGTCCTATACCACTTCACCAACCAAACAACTAGAAGTGGATATCGAGTCAAGTCCTCGTCTTATCGATTTTTTCCTCAAAATTGATACAATTTGATTTAATATTATTTTACATATAATTTAGAAATATTTTTAGAAACGAGCTGAGCTAAAGCAAAATTCAAATTCATTTAAAATCAACTCATTTCAATGTTTAACCAATTAACAAGTATAATTAGAACAGTTTTAAACCGAACCAACCCCACTAAGAAGCTTTTCTGCCACCCCTACAAACAACTATCCCATACCATCCGACCAGGCAAACACAACCTATGACACGCGAGGCACATGCACATGCAACGACCGCATCAACCGCGTCGGTGCTCCCGCAGTCCCGCCCGAAGGAAGGAGCAAACGCATCGCCGGCCTCGCGTCGGCTCGCATTATTTTGTCGTTCGCCGCACCGAACTCGAGCCCATAATGCAAAGCGGCATAGATAATGCACGCTCATGTGGCCGGTTTGACCCGCGGGCCCCACCGATTTAGGTGCCGCCACGTTGTCGTCGCTTTCGAGCCACACTGCAGCGGAGGTCGGCCAGTACCAGTGCCGGACTCAGAAAGCCACACTGTCCTACACGCAACAGCAGTGCAATCATGCTTGTTTCCCTTCGAATTCTACTGCCTACCTGCTGTTTCTAACGAATCCCAACTATTATTCCACCAAATAAAAAGCAAGGAGATACACTACATGCCAATTTGTGATAGCATTAGAGCAAATCCAATAATACAGCCAAGTGCTTGGCTATAAGTCAAGTTATAAGAGCCAAGTTATACAATAATTTATCTTCTATTTGTCTATAAAAGATTTTTTATTATTATGTGGTACCATGTCTCACATTCTCTTTTCTATTCCTCCTCACATACATTTATTATCTGAGCCCACCACTGCATAGGCTCCCGTGCCCAGTTTGTTGCTTGCATGAGAGCCAAGCTCTCATCTCTCTCCTCTCTTCTCTCCTTCATATTAATAAAAATGCTGTCTAACTTAGTTATAAGATCATTATTGGACTTGCTCTTATAAGGAGGAGGCTCCGTGGCTGAAAGCCAACACGGCAACAAGTACCTAGACAGACCCCTTTCTCGTAGGCTGTAACGTAGTGTGTTAGAACTAGTCCTGACTAGCTAGTTAGGCAACTCACCGGCGATATGATGCGGCGTCCGGCCATGGGAATGGCAATGGCGCCGGTCCTCGTGCTGGCGGTCATGGCCGTAGCGGCGTCCACGGCCGCCGCGGTCGATGGAGATGTGAAGTGCATTGGGTGCTCGACGTGCGGCAGCGACTGTCCGGTAGTGTACCCGTCGCCGCCTCCGCCGGCTTTGCCGCCACCGCCGCCGTACTACTACTACAGCCCTCCGCCTCCGGCGTCTTACCCCGGGGAGTCGTACTGCCCGCCGCCGCCAGCGGCGTACATCGAGACCGGGTGCGTGCCGCCGTGCAAAGGGCCTCTGTACACGCAGGACCCCGGATTCATGCTGTCGAGCGCGCCGCGCCATGGGAACCGCGCCGTTCCCTTCACGGTATGCGCCTTTGCTGCGTTGGCGAGCCTGTGGTTCTTCTGGTGATCTGCAGCAAGCGATCGTCTCTGGTAAGTCGCGACGGAGACATGCCGACGTTCCATGCATGGATTTCCAGTGTATGCATTCACCTTGTAATAATTTTTACTGGTCATATATGTATGTTCTGTAATTCTTGCAATGTATCAAGGTTTTTGCTTTAGTTTTTCTTTCTGGTTTTAGAACTTTCACTTGTAAGAAGTTAATTGCAAAGCAGAATGGGGAACTACCAGGTCGTTTCAAGTCATGATCGGCACGGGTTTGTGCCGTCGTCGGTGATCTGTTTTCTTTGTTTTTCTTTTACATCAATTTATTGCTGTTCCTTGGCAGAGTATTTCCTGGCAGAATTTCCAAATCTTTAAATTTACACCTTGTTTGGATAAAATGGAAATTTTGTACGAATAATCTATATTTTATTCAAAATTACAGAAATATACCCGCAGGAAAATTTTTACAAAAATAGGCTCGATCGCCCCCATTGGGCGTGGAGCTATCATAACCGAGGCCGATGAATTTACGTCGCCCTACTATCGGCGATCGCAACGATCGCTTCCCCATTGGGCGACTTGCAGTGCAGTCGCCCATGGGGGGTGACTGCACTCAGTCCCCCGTGATTTTTTAGAGTTTTGTCAATTTTGTAGCTTTAAACTGGGAAAAAATCTGGTGTAGTCGTAATACAAGTTTATGTTCACTGTATGTTGTAGGTGCATAAAAAATTTTGGGAAATTTTTTTAAAAAAACGATTGACCGTAGAATGATCAATACATACAGTGGTAAGTGATATTTTGATGTTACTGAGAATTAGTGTACGGAGAGAATCGGTATGTTAATATCGTTAAATGACTTGCTATCTGAATCATTGAATGCGAACAGACAAGATAATAAGCTTATCTGAATAGAAATAAACTTCATAATACAGTTGGGAGTAACATGCTGCGTACATTTTTATTACATGCATAACATATAGCATGATATGCGACTAACCCACCCAACTGCTCGTACGACCTACTGTGTGGACCGAGGCCACTTTCCCTTCCTTGCCCGCTCGGCGTTGAACTCCTCCGCGGCCTCTTTTGCCTTAGCCGCCATTTCCCTCTTTCTCTTGCGCTCCCTCTCACGAGCCTCCCGCTCCATACGCGTGCATGCTTCGAGATGAGCTTGCATCTTGCGTTGTATACGCAGGGTTTGCTCGTTCTTGTGGCACTTCTCCTCCAGCAACTCCTTGTCCCGTGTGACATTCCACTCCTCGAAGTCGAGGGTCCATTGGTCCGCAGGATGGATCTCAAGATCAATCCATTTGCGGTAGCCACATAGGGGCTCCAGAGACTGTAAATACAGGGGAGAGATTGTTAGTGCGTGCTATGAAGGAGAAAAGGTAGGGGAAAATGGTGCATGTAGTCGTTACCGGCTGCCGATAGGTTGCGGTGTCAAGACGGCGGTTGGAGTAGTCACTGGAGTAGTTTGCGCAACCCCAGTAACGCATACCTAGGCTGATACGGTGCTTAGACTTGAAGAACTTGCACGTGTCCCCGCACCAACAAAGGGGGTGTCTCCCCTTAGGTGGGAGTTGCGGCGAACGCTCGGTGGGGACGTTCGGGATGGGGTTGTTGCTACGCAGCCGCTCATTGTGGGGAGCTGATCTTGTAGCATGCTGGGCTTATTCTACCCGGGCCGCAATAGCCCTTATTTTTTCATTGCAGGCGGCAGGTGACCATGCTAGGTCATGGGTCTCCTCTCATTCCTTCACCATCTTGTCCCATTGCTTCTTTTGGTTTTTATCCATCCCAGTGGGGTGAAGGAAGCGTGCTATAGTGTGAGGTTTGGAAGTGCAGTGTGGCCTGCGAAATGGAATGCATACCAATTTATAGGGCCTGTTTTCTCTCTACTCCAACGTGTAAAGCTGGTCCGCGTGGTCGTAGCACTGAGTAAAGCTGGGCGTGCTGCCATATCACTGCAAAAGGCTGTGTCGTCAGGCCATGTGACTGAGCAAAGCTGCCCCATGTTGTCATCTCTCTAAGCAAAGCTGCTCCATTTTGTCATATCACTGCGGAAAGCTAGCCTCTTTTGTCATCTCACTGAGCAAAGATGCCTCATTTTGTCATGTTACTGCGCAAAGCTGCACTCTTTTGTCATCTCACTGAGCAAGGCTGCCCCGTTTTGTCATCTCACTGAGCAAGCCTGCCCCGTTTTGTCATCTCACTGCGCAAAGCTGACCTCTTTTGTCATCTCACTGAGGAAAGTTACCCCGTTTTGTCATCTCACTGAGCAAAGCTGGCCCGTTTTGTCATCTCACTGAGCAAAGCTGGGCGTGCCGCCATATCACTGCAAAAATACTGCGTCGTCATTCCATGTGACTGAGCAAAGCTGCCCCGTGTTGAATAGCTTCATCAAAGATTGTTTCGGGAATTGCTTGAAAAAGTTGGCCCCTAAGTGACGAATGCACCATCTGTTCCTCATGTCCGGCCAAGAAAAGAGCTCATCGGGGTCTTCCTGCAGTTTTATTATCGCCTTTATAACCCCGGCGTGCCGATCATGGATTACGCACATACCAAGACGAGTGCCGATAACTCCAACCCTGACATGTCTGAGAAACCACAGCCAGTTGTCATAATTTTCACTTTCCATAAATGCGATGGCCAGCGGCAATATTTGGTTGTTACCGTTAACGCCTATGGCTGTCAGGATCTACCCCTTGTATTTGCTTGTCAAGAAGGTCTCGTCAACTGAGATCACTGGCAGCATGTGCCTGAATGCCTCAATGCAAGCACCAAATGCTAAGAAGGCTCTTTTCAACACCGCATATCCTGGTGGACTTGTGGACGGCTTGTCTTGCACGGCGATATACGTTCCCGAGTTCCTTTCCTACAACACCTCAAGCATACGAGGAAGATTGTCGTACGCCACCTTAAAAGACCCGAAACGTTTTTCCAACGCCTTCTGCTTGGCACGCCACGCCTTCGCGTAGCTAATCTTGTACTTGAATTTATTCTCGATAGCTACCACGATATTCGTGGCCTCCATGTATTTGTTCTCAACAATTTCTCCATACATCAAATTGGCTATAAAGGTGGACGTTAGGTTACAATGCCTCGCCAAAACACTGTTGAGAATTCAAGAGTGCGGCTCCACCTTTGACACAATCCAGTGAGTCTCATACTTGGGTCTCCATGCATGCACCCTCCAAGGACAACCAGCCTGCTCGCATTCACAGTGTACTGCTCTTGGCTTGATTCCACAACACGAAATGTTCGATGCATTGAAAGGGCCCACAACTTGATGGCATCTTGCAATACTTCCTTGTCACCAAACATAAATGCAACCGAACCTCTGTTTGATGATACTCCCTCAGCGTTAAACCGGTTCCAATCCTGCAGGATAGGAACTTTATCCTCATCCGAACTGTCCTCCTCATCGTCTTGTACAGCTTCCTCTTCAGCCCATACCCTCTGGTCATCACAGTCTATCTGTTGCACAATATACTCAACATGCTTCCCTTCGTTAGCTTGTCTAGTTCCCTCTGTATGGCTTGACCATTGTACCTCTCTTCCATGTACCGCATCGGCTTCAACACGAGCAACTTGATCATCTTCGCCAACGTGTGGCCCGCTCGAACTGCTAGTACCTCCCGAAGCAAGGGCAGACGCATGAGCTTGCGTAGCTGCTTGTAGTGAGCATGGTTGCACAAGCAAGACACACTCGTATCCATGGCGCCGGCACCCTTGCACAAAGCCCCTCCACAAAGCAGTGCGCACCAATGTCTTCAGCTCCCATCTGATGTCCGTGGGAGACCAGCTCCAAAGCCCTTGCACGACGACGCTGCACACCTCGGGGTCCATTGAAAAACTCTGTATCAGCCAATGCAGCACATCTGCGATTCGAGCATTCTCGCCATCCAGAAATACGAGAGTGACTTGCAGAAAGCTGCTCAAATCCACACCATTCGGACCTTCACGAATGGTTCCAACACCGTAATGCACTCTCAATGTAGTGGCTACTGCTATTGATGATGTCGGCCTGCATATACGTTTCAATTTTGTGACATGTCAAATAACATCGCACAATATTTAACTGTCTATACTAAAAATTGTGCTACAATTTCTATACTACAAAATGTTCCATACTAAAAAATGTATACTAAAACTTTTCTATACTAACATTTCTATACTAAAAATGTACTAAATTTTACATTTCTATACTAAAAATGTACTAAATTTTCTACATCTATAATTTTTATTAACACTAACATTTTATAAATATAATACTGCAAAATACAAAATAATCAAAACATACCTGAATCTAAGGATCTAAATAGATGGAATAGCTTCCACTCCTCCTTCCTCCCTCACCTCCTCCTCTCCTCCTCCTACCCTGTCCTCCTCTGCCTCCTCTCCTCCTCCTCTCCCTCTTCTCCCTCTCCTTTTCTCCCTCTCCTCTTCTCCTCCTCCTTTTCTTCCCCTCCTTCCTCTCCTCTTCTTTTCTCTTCTTCTCTCCTTTTTTCTCTGCGCGCAGAATGAGTGAAAAATGTGTAAGCAGTGGCAGCACCCGAGTGAGCTGCCTTAAGGCCCCCCTGTCGCCTTGGCGTTGGGAGACTGCAATTACAGTTGTCCAACCGTACAACGACTGCATTGTAGTCGCGCAACGCTTGGGAGACAACAATAATTCACCCAACCATTAGCATATTTCCTATGTGTCACCTCTCTGTTGGGCGATAGGCTCCAGTCGCCCCCCATTGGGCGACTGGAGCCTATTTTTGTAAAAAAAATTCGCGGGTATATTTCTGTAATTTCGAATAAAATATAGATTATTCGTACAAAAAATTCGATAAAGTGCCTACTTACTACTCCGCTACTAACAATTCTGCTCTAAAATTTTTGCACTTTAGTTTTTAGGAGAGCATAGAAGCACAACCTATCGTATACTTTTCGTAGAGCTTGTTGTTTCTTGAATTAGATGGGCATCTCAGTTAGTTGAAAAGGTCCAATTCTAACCTCTTTAGTTTAGCTATGGCCTAAAATTGGGTAGACCCGGGCCCGGTCTATGGTGAGCCCAGTTCTTCTCTCCCGGATTGCACCATCCAAAACGGCTATATGGATAGGTTTTTTTTGGCTAATGCTTATAATTTATGGTTTAAATATTTGAATTCTGACTGTTCACGAGAGGTAGTACATAGAGGAAAATAGTCGTATGCGATTTTAGCCGGTATAGCTGAACTCAGCACACTTTTTACTATAATTTTTCTATTAACTCCGTCTTAAAAAACGCACCGTTTAAAAGCTAGTTACTGTAAACATTATAAGTATAAACCAACTTTAAACCCAAAAGAACCCGGCCATATATCTATAGATTATATACTAACATAATAACGGATTTTTTGCATACATAGTGTAACAGCCCATGTTTTTATGAAAATAAAAATAAATAAATAAATATATTGATTAAAATAAAATTTTAAATTAAAATAAGTAATTTTGTGCCTAATTTTAAATTTGGATTTGCCCTGAATTTTTGCTTTTGAAAAAGCTAGATTTAAAAGGTATTTCAAGTAAAACCTAAAAATATTATTAAATAAAATAATATTTTGATTTTCTATAAGAATCCTACTTCAAATTACGCATTTGGATTTATTTGGCTCTTATTTGGTTTCCTGGATTTTCTGGAGTTTAAAAATATATTTTTGAAATTAAAAAGTATTTTCAATATAAAATAATGGAGCCAATATTAGTTGGAAATATTTTTATTAAGTCCAAAAAGTGTCCAGGAGGTTCTCTGCATTTTATTGGAATTTTTGGAGTTTATTTCATATTTTTTTAGCTTAAATGAATTTCCTATGCTTTTCTGAAAAACCCAAAAATCAGAAAATAAGATTAAAACCCCTCCTCCTCCCTTTGGCCGCCACGTGGACGGCCAGATGCCGCCCACGTCCTCCCTCACCGGCCCATCCCGGCCACCCACTCCACCCCGCCTACCCTCTCCCGATGGCCGCCACGTCGCCCCCAACCCATCCGCCCTGTCCGCCTCCTCCTTCCTCCCCGGGCCACCCGATTCTCCCCTCGGCCACACGGCCAAATCCCCGCCGCCCGCACCTCCCTACCCCTCTCTCTCTATCTCTCTCTGCCCCACGGGCCCCTTGTCGCCGCCCCTTCCCGCTCTCATTGCGCTGCATGGGCTCGGCTGTCGGGCCGTCTCCCTCCCCGCCCTTCTTCCTCCCCTTGCCGCTGGCCATTGCGCCGCCACCCGCTTCTCCCGGCCTCTCCCCTCTTCTCCCACTCACGTCGCCCGACCCCTTCGTGCGCCACACGCCCCGCCCCCCACGTCCCCTCTAACCACGCCCCCCCTCCCCACTTCCGCCCGCAACCGCCGCCCGTAACCGCCGTCTCTCCGGTGAGAGATTCCCGGCAACCCTCCCCTCGCCGGCCCCCTATAAAAGCCCCTCGGCTCCGCCTCCTCTCACCGCACCCCGCTCCGCCCCTAATTGCCCCTCTCTGCCACCCGAGAGCGCCCGTGCCGTGCGCCTCCGCCGCCGCCTCCACCTCTGGCGAGAAATTGCCACCGACTCCAACATCCCCTCGCCTCACCGCCGCCACCGTCGTGCTCCTCGTCGCCGCGCGCACCTCCCCCGCCCCTCGGCCGTGCCCTAGCACCGCCGGAAAGCCGTCGCCGCTGGAGCACCCGAGCGCGCCACCGCCTCTACCGCCGTCGTTCACTGCCGGTAAAGCCGCACCCACCGCCGTGCTCCCGTGCGCCTCTCCCATTCCCGCCTCGCTGCGGCGCTGCCGCCGGAGCGCCATGGCCGTCCCCGTCCCCGTCCCCGTGCGCACTCCGGCCGGCATGCCACCGTGGCAGCAGACGTGGCGCCACGTCGGCGCCATCCCGCCCCATCGGCTGCCACGCCACACCCTGCCCTTCCCGGGTCTGTGGACATGGTCCACATGGACCAGGCCCACATCTCAGCCCCTCCCCCTCTTTTCCCGTTCAAACAAAATTCGGCCCAAAAAGAAAATTTCAGAGCTGACGCAATGCTGATGTCATAAATCCAATTTCCTTTAGAAAAATAATTCTAAAAATCCAGATTTTCCATTTTCTCGCTTTTTAAACTTCCCGGAGCCTGTTCTTCTTCGTCCTAACTCCAATTTAGCCCATTCAAATTTCTAAATTCATCAAAAATTCCCCTCTATCTATTTGTAGCCTCAATTCAAATATTTGAAGTCAATTTGAATTTATTTGAATTTGGTGGGTTATTTTCACGTGTGGACTTCGATGATTCGGGAAAATTCTTCGACGAAGATTCAAACCAAGTTTAAGAGCAAGGCAAGTCACACTCCTTGATCATGTTGATCCCAATTTTCAAAATAAAATTATGTTGATTTAAACTATATTGCATGCATATTTTTATTCAACGTATTTCAATTCAGTTTTAAATTTAGTTATTGCCTACTTGTTAATTGCTCTATTGAATTTGAATTCCTCAACACCTTGTCACCCTAGATTCAAACTCTAGTTAATACATTAGTGTTGGCTAGAGAGTTTAATCAAATGCTTAGCCTTGCATAGTCATATAATTTTGTTTTGGGATACCTTTCACATAAAATGACGAACCTTTTCACATAAAATGATATGCTTTTGATATGTACTCTTAACTTTGGTGAGTCAAGAAAGTTTATGAAATATTTTGAAATCAAAATATAAAACCTGGTTTAGACTTAAGCAATTGGTTAGATTGGTGGGTGCAGGCATGCCCTGTTGGTTGGAGCCGTAGTGGTTGATTATCGTGCACAATGGTATGTGGTTGGGCCTAAGTCAGATTAAGGACCGGTCTGTGAGCTATTATTGCAAAGCCCTAACCGTACGACCACATGGCTGGTATGGGACAGCCCTGGCTGAATAATTTGTGAAGTCCCAACCTGAGTCAAGTCGTAGGTTGAAAGTGAGCGTGGTTGGTGCCATGTGAAGTCTCACTTGGGCGAGCGTGGTTAAGCCATGAGAAGTCTCGCCTAGGCTCAAGAGGGGGTCCGATCTGGTGGATTCCTTACTGGGGTGAAACCTTAGAGTTGGCTTGGCCAGGTTGAAGACTTTGCATTGTAAAGGCCTTGTCACGACTCCTCGCCGCACACCTAAGGAAGTGTGTAACTCGGTGGCAATATGGGATGATCGTGTCTTGTGGGTAAAACTGTACAACCTCTGCAGAGTGTATAATCTATCCTGGATAGTCGTGCCCACGGTCATGGGCATGCTGAGTAAAAGTTTTTCATGGATTAGACTTTGTTTTTCAAAAATGATTTTCAAAGAAAACCTTATGGATGGGTGGAATCCATGAGAGAATAAAACCTTGTGGGTGGATGGAACCCATGAGAGAGATTGGAAGCTTGTGGATGGATGGAATCCACGAGTGTTTGGAAACGTGTGGATGGATGGAATCCATACATTACCTTTTGGAAAAGATGGTCCGGGTGGGATGCCCGTGGATAGGTTGGTGTTTGGTCGGAGCCTGCACTGACGGTATTATTTTCAATTACAATTACTGTTTTTTACTTACTGTATTAAATTCAGCAATTTCAATCTATATATTGTATTTCTTAAATGCTGTTTTATGCAAACTAACCCTATAAGCCTTCCATTGAAGCCTTTATCATTATGTTGCATTCTCCGTGTGATTTGCGGAGTACAAGTTTATACTCACCTTGCACCCTCCCTACAGAGAAGGATGTCGTTGACCACGGTGAAGATCTGGACGAATAGGCCACGTCTTACTGTCGTTTGCCTGTGGGCAGGCTTGGGCTTCGCTATTTATCAATTTGCTTCCGCGGTTGTTTTCTTTATTTATCTTTGCCAATGGGCATTGATGTAAGACTTGGCCATAATTAATATAATTGGTCATTTGTGCTTGATATTTATCTTTGTTGTACTGTGTGCACTAGCTGATCCTGGACTAGTGCGATTTACACAGAGGATCCAGGAGTCGTTACTCCGGGTTCCGACACATAGCCCTGTGTGTAGCTTTGTTTTGCACCTTTGGCCTGGGTGGAAGATTTTTTTGTGAGTTTAGCCCTCGGTCGAGCGTGAGATTCACCCGTTGTTGACACATGCAAAATCCGCAACTGCATACCGCACAACTCACTGTGCACGTGCTGGCTCGTAGGACCCACCGAGAAGCTGCGGTCCCCAGGCACGATAATCTGCTATTTCCACACTGCTCAGGTGCAGATCAGCTCCCCCCAACCACGGCTTTTGCACTCTTTCCCATGTGCCCGTGCGCGCCTGCCGTAGGCCCATGTGTGTGTATGTATGTATATATATGTATATGTATACATATATATCGCACCAGAAGCAACGTCAAAAATAATATTTTAGATATTATTTTAATATTTTAAGAAGTTTTAGATATAGGAAATGACAAAAATAATTAAATTTATTGTAGAGCCTCGTAATATAGTTTATTTGCTTGTGTAATATTTTTGTAATTTTAAACGTTAAGAATTTTCATCCATAATTTATGTGTACTGTCAGCATAAATTTTGTAATATAGAAAACGATGTTCAAATAATTTGAAATTTACTTTGAAAGCTACTTACGCAGCATACGATGTAGTCATCCATTCACGTAGAAAAAACGAGTTACTCCTATGCGAATACATTGAAACAGTAACAACATGCAACCGTCTACTACGGTATAGGCATGGATATGCATTATACATACATATATCATACAAAGCACTGCAGGAAAGCAATGGTCAGGAAAACACACCACCGATGAACTTTTCTTGAAATAGATCTGATCTATAATTTCTATATCATATTTGTGGCTATAAAGCACCCTCATAGCACCCCTAAAAACCCTCGCACAAAAAGCCTCACAAAGCCACGGCCAAAACATTTGGCCTACCTCTGATTTTATATGCTAGAGCCCTAAACCATGTTCGACTCAAATACGAACACGAAATCTTATGTCTTCCTCAAATCAAGGAACCCAAACCCTTCCTAACACAGGTTTTACCAAATCTCTAATGCCTCCTATTACGGACTCCTTCCATAATGTTTCCAATCTCATCACATGATGAAGCCTCCAAAAAAGCACCTCCCGTAGCTCTATCTTGCATCATCAACCTCCGTGTAGAAGCTTCCAGGACCGCATCGCTGTAGGATCAAGGATAACCGACTAGAGAGGGTGAATAGGAGGTTAAAAAATTATCTTACCTTCTAATAACAATTACCACAATTTTCGTATAGAAGAATTTTAAAACAATTAAATGCTACACAATTCTAGTATGTCTAAGGCACTATAAGTACAACTCTTTACAAGAATAGCTCTAGCACAAATAAACATGACAATCACAATATACTAGAAATACAAGAGTGGAAAGAAGAGACAAAGAAATAACTAATTTACACACGATGTTTTACCCTAGTGATCAGAAACTTACCGATTTCCACTAATCCATATTGAGGAAAGCCCAAGTAACTTGGACTGGCTCCACTAATTAAGCCTCAGCTCCTCAATCCACTAATGGTTGTCCTTCCTCCACTCTGAAGATGGTGGACACCAAACAACTTATAAGTTGGTGCCGGGCTTCTTCACAACCTTCTTGAAGAAGTCACCACGTAAGATCCCGTCAAGCCGTCTAGGTGCTAACAAGCACCAATAGTAAAAAATCACAACTTTGCTTGATAGCAATCAAGTTCCAAAAGGATCAATCTAGAGATAAAATGGACTTGTTTTTGGCTCAACCACCTCAAATGAATGCACAATATGAAATTGAGGTGCGGAGTGAATGCTCAATACTTAAGGGTGTTCAATGGAGTCTCATGTATCTGTCCTTGAGTAGGTGGGAGATTATTTATACCCTCACCAACCAAAACTAGCCGTTACAGGGCAATCCCTGAAAAAATCAGGGCGAGCAGATGTACTGCCGTTCATTGGTTGGTACTACCGCACCAGTTCTGACACAGCAGTAACGGCTATTTTAGAACTTCTGAACTAGGTGTTAGAAGTCGGTGCGGAACTACTACCATTGTAATCTCGGTAGTTTCGATATTTGAATGTTTCGAAATTTCAGCGTGGTACTTCTGTTTGCCTTGAGGCCAAGAGTTGGCGCTCTCTGGAAAAAATGTCCTACCCGGATTTTCAGAGCTTCCATGCTCCGGAAGTACCGTTTAAGGTTGCAGTGCTACCTCTCTATGGTAGTTCCGGCGTTGAAACTCCGGTACTTTTATTTTTCGCAAAGACAAAGTGACTCCGAGGGTGCTCTCTGGAAAAAACGGTCCGCCCGAATTTTCAGAGCTTCTGTGCTCCAGAAGTACCGTTTATGGTTGTGGTACTACCTCTCTACGGTAGTTACACCGTTGAAACTCAGGCACTTCTGTTTTTTTGCAGAAATAAAGTGATTCCGATGGTGCTCTATGGAAAAAACATTCTACTCATTTTGACAGAACTTCCGAAAAGCGGAAGTACCGCCATTTGCACTCCGGTACTTCTAATTGTCTAGATAGAGCACAGATTAGCTATCAATTTTAGTTTTAAGAGAATGCATGATCCTAAATTGATCAAAATGGCACAAGAATATGCTATCAAGTTACTAACCATGATCCCTCTTAATAATACGGCATTTATCCTATAATCCAGTCTCCCACCCTTTCTCCTAAGACCGATAAAAATGAAAAGGGATCCTAGTCTACATATACCTTTGTCTTGAGCCATTTTAATCTTCATGTTGACCCTTAGTATGCGTCTCATCATCATTTTAGGGATTAAACCTTTTAAACACTCAATAAACATGTCAGTTCCATATTCACATAAATTCATTAATTACCAAAACTATTTTTAGGGGCCTAGATGCTTTCAACCGCCTGTAGCTTCTCCACGCATCACCACCTTTGATCTTCATGTACTCCAGCGCTAGCTTGACCAGCTCATGTGACATCCTCAACTGTCTGAACCTTACATCTCCCCATCCTAGTCCTGGTCCTACTCGTCACCGACCATGATCGTCTCCACGCCATCCTGCACATGCAAAGACCAACGAAATATTTCCCAGCACAAATTCTCCACAACTTGACTGTCATCAGCACACACACACTCACACCACCCTTGTTCATCTATAGACAAGAACAAAACCATCCACAACCATCAACTAGGTCGTCTACGCCTACACATTCCATTGCCTACTGTAGTGAGTACCGAGCTCCAATCTACGACTACCGATTATCAGCCAATCACCACACTATCGATCACCCGAGTACCAAGTATCATCGACAACTACTCCGAGCAGATTAGTCAACCACTGACCCAACACAAGTACTCAAGATACTTGAAGATCACAGGAATTAAAGCACTCATACTAACCATGAAGTCTATGAGTATCGACCACAAAGCCTATAGCAACCGATCGCAAAGCCTTCAACTACCGAAGACAACAATAGCAGACTGCAAAGTCTACGACTATGAAAACAAGACTGCGAAGTCTACGACTATAGCAGCAGTCCACAAAGTCTACGACCATCGACTGCAAAGTCTTCGACTATCGACCAATAAAATCTATGAATATTGAGTACTGACCAAGTACTGTAGCTATTACCATGAAAAAGTACTGTAGCTACGATTACCATCAGTGGTTGTTCGGTCATGGTCGAAGTCGAATGTGGTCGAACTGCCGTAGTCAATATTCCGTGGTTGGCATTGAACCTGGTTGAAGTAGAACATGGTCATAAACGACTCTGAGTTGTAACCAACATGGTCGAAGTATAACGTGATCGAAGTCTGCTGTGATCGTAAGCCGTCGTGGTAAGTCTGCCGTGGTCATTCAACCATGCGATCCTCTGATGCCACTCGAGTGTCGTCCGATGTTCCGGAGCACTCGAATACCATCTGATGCTACTCGGACCTGATCGGACTGATCTGAAACTACTTGGAGCAACCAAAAACACTCAGAAAAGACAAAAACTACTCGGAGCAAACTAATACCACTTGAACTTGAAACCTTCAACCGCGATTGACCAAAACTTTCATAAACGCAAAATCCAAAGCAATCCAAATGTTAATTATTTATCATTACTTTATTTACAACCATCCACATGGTCTAACAATCATATTCGATCTCTCGGAGGTACATTGGAGGAAACTACAGTGGTCAACAAGTACCTATGTGTCCTTTTCCAAGAGATTCATGCCGGTGCTCGTAACTCTTCTATATTCACGTGATCTTCAGAACATGAAAATAGAAGATATAACGGGATCTCTCAAAGCACATGAGGGAATTGCTTAAAGGGTGTAAGGCCAGGACTGATCGAGTATTGCTAGTGCAAAGTGAAGTAGAGTTTAAAAATAAAACTTGGCAGCAATCAAATTCAATTTAAGGAGGTGGCCATGGATCTGGCAATTGGCGCGGACATGGCAGGGGATGTGAGCAAGGTGGTGGTGACAGATTCTATGACAAGTCACATATCAAGTGTTTTGAATGTGACAAATACGGTCACTATGCATCAGAGTTTCATAGCCACATAAAGTATTTCAACTGCGATAAGTACGAGCATTACGCTTTGGATTGTCGAAGTAAGAAGAAGAACGAGGAGGTAAACCTCACTAGAGCCAAAGAGGACGATGAGCCGACACCACTTTCTTTATGTGTCAAAGAGGCGCCAGGTATGGTAATGTTGAACGAAAAGAACGTAGTTCCCGAACTATGCACGAAGGAAGGTAACCATAATCACACTGATCTATCGTACTTGGATAATGGAACATGCAATCACATGATGAGAGATCACTCCATGTTTCAGAAGCTTGACGAGAAGATTTTAGGCAAAGTAAAATTTGGTGATGGCTCCATAGTGGAGATAAGAGGCAAAGGAATAATGTTGCTACAATGCAAGAACGACGATCGAAAGTTGCTGTCTGAAATTCATTATATATAAGTCTATGCAACAACATACTTAGTCTTGGGCAGATGATAGAAAAAGGTGCAGAGTGCTACTTTAAGATGAGTTCTTGCGTGTCTATAACAAGAACAAAGATATATTGATGAAGGTGAAAAGATCCCTAAACTGAATAAACAAAATTTCATTGAAAACTTGTAAATTGGTTTGTCTGAAGTGTAGCTTGGAGGAGCCAGACGGTGAGTCGCATGCGTGCCGATCCCAGGGACAACACACAGCTGGTGTGGAAGGCGCAGAAAGCGTGTACGCAACTAGGACCAGCGGGGGACGTGACGCTACAGTCGGCAGCACAGGTGGACAGGATGGTGGACCCCAAGCTGGCGCAAGCCCACATGCAGGTGCAGCTGAAGACTCCGGAGGTCCAGGCGACATAGGAGACATGCAAGCATTTAAAGATAGTGGATCCAATAGCCATGCATTAATGCTGCAAGCGCTACCTCTGGCACAGCAAGCTCCGGCGTAGGAGATTCACGCATGCATACAGATGGTGTTGGCCTAGTTGATGTTTACGACCACGTTGAAACTTCGATCTTAGTAGTCATAGTTTGTTTATGACCTCATTGTGGTTTACGACCACTCTGTTGATTACGACCACTCTTTGCTGCTGTGCACGTACTCGTAACTGAGTAATGAGCACTTCGGCTTATGATTGCGTCTTGCCGATCAGCTCATACTCGTAGCCTTGTTACGACCAGCACATCCTCGTAACAACCACACCTTCTCTGCTGTGTACGTGCTCGTAACTGTTCCTTGATAATATTTACGACCACGTTCCCACTGCGTTTTGCACGTACTCGTAACCGAGTTACGAGTACTCGATTCTTCAACTGCAAACACCAGCGTCTTCGACCACGACCACTTTGTTGCCTCTTCGAGTACTCCTGTACTCATTACCTTCAAGCACCCTTGGTTTTCGATGATTTCGAGCACTCGATAAAGCACATGAACACAGTCTGTTTTATTGAGAGCCAAAGCACCGCTTCTCTTCTTTTTCTTTCCCTCAACTTCTTGATCGCAACCAGTCGCTCTTATTCCCTTCTTTCTTGTTTACATTGCTCTGCTATTTATACTCAATATATTGACTACAAAACAGACTCTACACCGACTCGGTTTCTTACTCTATCCTCTACTCGTATACTTGTATACAGACACAACTTGTATATGTCAAACCGACTCGAATACTACTAGCAACAAAGGAAATAAGATTATTTCTAACAGATGGCACAAGAGGGCATGTAGGCCACGCAGCAGAGAACAGCAGCTCGGGTCAAGGCCGTGGACTTTGCGCACACATGCACGCAGCTAATGAAGAGGAAGGAAGCTAGTGGCAAGGCACGCATGAAGGTGGCGCAAGGAGGAAACTGGGCGCAACTAGGGGCAGAGGCTTCCACATGCAGGCATCAGGAGTCAAGGCCCAACATCATAGGACGTCAAAACAAAGGAGTAAAAAAAATCCCACACTGCAGGCAAGCCAATGTGGCAGGACACACGTGCATATTTCTGATGTAGGAAGAGTTTCCTAGGTAGGGCTGTAAACGAGCCGAGCTCGAGCGAGCTTGGCCTTCCAGGCTCGAGCTCGGTAGAAGCTCGAGCCGAGCTCGAGTTGGGGTCCGAGCTTGGACCGGGGCTCGAGCTCGGCTCGGCCTAAGCTCGAGTAGGCTCGAGCTCGGCTCGTTGAAGCTCGGTAACAATTAAAATAATTTATTATGCACTATTTTTCAATAATAAGAAAATTTTAAGCTCGAGCTCGGCTCTAGTAAACTCGATAACAGTCAAAATAATTCAAATATACATTAAATTTCAACAATAAGAAAAGCTCGAGCTCGAGTTCGACTCGAGTAAGCTCGGTAAGAATTAATATGTATTACTATTTGAGCTCGAATTGGGGCTCGCGAACTATTCGAGCTCGGCTCGGTGAAGCTCGCGAGCTCGAGATCAAGCTCGAGTTCGGCTCGTTTAAAGTTCGAACCGAGCTCGAACCGAGCCTAGAACGAATCGAACTCGAGTAGCTCGCGAGCTTCGAGCTTTTTTTACAGCCCTATTCCAAGGTGGGTATTGGACATACGAGTGCAAGAATCCGCAATATCAATGCCCCATGGGCAGAAGGAAGAGGGACCAAGCCACTAGTAGGAGAGAAAGAAAGCTAAGAGACAGACATATCTGCAGAGGATTATGAGAGCAACACCCGTGGAAGTGCAGAGGAGTCAAGTATGAGGTGTTAAATTGAGTTGCAACGTAGATATGGAAGCAAGAGAGAAAATTAACATGATCAAGATGAAGAAACAAGATTAAGGGGGTAAATGTTAAATTTAATCTTGTTTTAGTAGGTTTGGTTTATTTTTGGAGAGTTTGTTTGGTATTTAGAAAGTATACGTATACAAGTAGAGAAAGAAAATAGGAAACCGAGTCAAATGTGAGTCCGTTTACTAGTCCTATAATTAGCTTTTATAAGGTGTAGCAGAGGCTTGTAATCAGATGTAACGAGGGGAAGAGAAAATACAAAAAAGCATAATGCTTTTGTGCCCTGGAATATCGACTTGTGCTCTCGGTTTGTTTTCGTGTTGTGGCCGCCAGATAACAGAGGAATTACAAGTGCTCGGGGTATCGAGTGCTCGGCGTGTTCGAAGGTAACGAGTACTGGAGTAGTCATTCAAAGTTTACAGGTATCGAGTGCGAGTACTCGTTCGAAGCTTACGAGTACCGAGTGCGCAAAGCAGTTAAAGTTGTCCACGAGAAAGCAGTTGAAATCTACATCTGGTCGTGACCAACATTACGAGTGTTGAGCCGTCGTAACCAACATGATGAGTGCTGAGCAATTGTAACCAACACTGTTCACAAGGCGCCCAAAATCTCTCCCATGGCGGGAGACAGGAAAAAATAGCGGCAATCATATTTGGCAATTTTTTTTTCTCCAAACCATTTAAGTATGATGATACTTCACAGTGACACCAAGCTAGCAATGCGATGACCCTGCTTAAGTGCCACCGGAAGTGTTACGATCACCGATAATATCATGACCCTTACATGAAGAGTCCCACAAAAAGTCACCATCTGATCCACTAAAAAAATTTGAATGACACTTGATAGAAGCGTCACGGGAAAGAATCATTAAACGATCTTTTTCTTGTAGTGGTGAGGACTGGAAACGTGTTTTCTCTTTTCGTTTGCCCTACAACCTCCCAGTTACTTGGAACACGCGATTCTCACAAGAATTATGCGAGATACCCACGTTCAGTACAAGTGGGTATTTCATCCCTTAAAACAGTACCTTAACCTGTAGAGTTTGTGACCGTTTCTCACACTGCAAAAGCAATGCTACCACATCATAAGGCTTATTATAAAAATATTATTTACTATAAAAATAATTTTTAAAACTAATATAAATAGGGCATGTAGTCTCGCTGAAGGGCTGAGCAAGCACATCAACGCCACAGGGACAAACGGGCCCGTAAGTGTGCATTCGCTGATGCTCGTGTGATGCGCACGAGTACGGTGCACTCGCCGGCTCGCCGCCATCGCGGACGGGCCGAGCAAGGAGCAGGGCAGGAGTGAGCGAATGGCGAACGCGGCCCAGAAGTCGGCCCGCAACAAGTCCACCACATCACATCACACTCACTCCCCGAACTGGCCCCGCGGTGGACCGATCGGACGGTCAGAGAACGTTGCATCTCTCGCCAGACAGTCACACCGACGGCCGCGATCTTCCCGCCCGTCTCGCTGCGCCGCCACCACGGCTGTAAAAGCCCCCGCTCCACAGCCGACAGGGAAGCGCTCGCTAGGGTTTTGGTGCTCCTCTCGCGGCGGCGCCTCCTCATCTCATCTCTCGGATCGAGAGGCGAAACCGCAAGGTGAGCGACCGTCCCCGTCCTCGACTGAGTGCTGATGTCCCCGCACTAGTTAGCTGATTCGTAGTTCTAGTCGATCTGGTGCCGTTTTTTATTCCATTTCGTGCTATGAGGTGTTGATTTTGCTCTAGAGTGCAAGGGTTTCAGTGCTTTTGGTGGTTCAAATTTAGTGTTCTGTGTGCGGAGTTTCGAGGTAATTAAGGTAAAACCCTTCGTGTTGGACGTATCCTAGATTTATCTCCCTTATTCATTATGCCGTTATGTGTAGATGTGATTCAAATCTGATTCACCCGAAATATTTTATATGCCTTTTTATCACCTTTTATTTTCTGTATGGATGTATGGAGTAGTCATCTTTGGTCATTGGGAAGTAACAAATGGATATGATTTGATAGATGAGTCTTGATGGTATTGATAGATGAGGTTTGTTCAGTTGAGCGGTGTGACGTTCTCTTGATGCCTCATGCCTTAGGTTTTTATCAAAAAATAATTTCTTTCTAGTTAAAATGCTGTTGTAACAATCTGATGGCATCTTCTCAGAGGTTTATATCTATGGTGTTATCTCGATTCTAATTTGTGCTCTCACATGATTTGTGTTAATAGTATTTTAGTGTTTACAGTGGTAATGTATATGATGCTATCACAAGTTGTGCTTGTTCTGTAGAAATGTATATTGTAAAATTTCACTTCGTTGCCTTTACCATGCACAATGCAGTATTTTGAACACCTGACTTGTCTTCGAGGTTGTACTTCCTGTTTTACAGTATGTTGCCATTCATGCAGTATCTTGCAAAAAAATGTTTTTCTCTTTGCATGTGTATTTACTTCTGTGTGTAATTATGTACTGCACTTTGAGCTCTCTAATCTGTTTAGTGTTGAGCATTTCTAACATGCTTGTAACTACTTCATTGTTGTAAGTGATATTAAACTTGGATTAACGATCCAATTCCACTTCTTACTGGTCAGGAATATGCTTGTATATGTAGTGTGCTATTGAGTGTAGCTACGTATTAAGTATTTCTAACATGAGGCAACGATTGGTTCTTTTTTGTAAGTAGACCATCAGAATGGGTTAATTTTCTTTCTTGCTGCATTGTTGTTTTGGTAGTTGTGAAGTGACCTGAATCTATGTTTTATTTTATTGCGACTGCCATCTTTGTTCATTGCAGATAATTATTTTTCTAAGCATGAGCTTATTAATTAGTTTTTAACATGCTTTTATGTCCATATTGTACATTTGCTTGTACCGGGTAGGGTGGTAGTATTTTTTTAAATGCATTGTTAATAAGCTACGACTATTGAAAATATCGTTATCATGTTTGAACTTAATGTGGTTCGATAATTTCAGAGCTCTTTATTATTTGACCTAAGTCCTTGCATGTTTCCTGTGAGTGTTTTTTTTCTGTGGTTTAGTTCCTCCCACTGGATTTTCGTTCTATTCTAACCAGGTTGCTCCTTTTGAAACAGGAATTTATATTTGTAGTGTGGCATTCAAAAGCAGTCAAGATGGTGAAGTTCACAGTAGAAGAGCTGCGCAGAATTATGGACAAGAAGAATAACATTCGTAACATGTCTGTTATTGCTCATGTGGACCATGGTATGTGCTAGGAGAGTTATCTCTTAGATTGCATAAATATTGATGTTTTATGCATATAGAATCTCTTTGCTTGATGTTTTATAGCCTATAACGTATGTGTTGTTTTCCAAGAAATGTTGCTTTGTTTGGACTGGTGTAATTTGTTATTGTACAACATAGTCTGTTTACAATACTGTTGCCACAATGGATTTTCACCTCTGAAAAGTGAAAATATTAGTCCATCTGACTTTGGAAATAGGGAGTTGATTACCACCGCCTTTAATAAGATTGGCATAGTAAAGTAAAATGCAATTAGTAATTTATTTGTTCCTTTGAGTTAAGGATTTGATCATCCTAGGATTTAAAATTTGCTCTGTCTGTTGATGGATGTGATTATTTCAGTGTACTAATAAGGTGCCCATGCATTGCAACGGTGTCCTAAAAGAAGTAATAGATATAATTAAATATGGGGTTGTGGATTTATCTTAGGCCTCATGCTATGTGAAAGTTTTTTCTCAACATGGTGTTTTGCGAAACTCAAGACAAACTACCTTGTGCTAAGTGATTTAAAAAAAATTGAAATTAAGGTTTCTTTTAGATTTTATAGTTTCTGCAAGAATATTTGAACTATTTCTTGCGGCACTCCTATGTTCGAAGGAAACGTTAAAAATTTTCACTGAAAAAATAGTTGATATGCCTAGCCTACACTATCCGTGATAGGTCATATCTTATTCTCATGCGAGGGTGAAGGGGAGGAGGTGGTGAACGGACAAATTTCCCTTTTATATTAGTGGGGATAGATATAAGCTTTTGAATTTACATTGTTGTATAGAACCATGTGGTGTTCTGCAGTTTAGTCCCAGTAGATTATGCATGTTCATCAAACCATTTTGCTAATTCTATGGTTTGTCTTTGTTTCCATCTTTTTATTAATACTTGGAATTTTTCCAGATTTTTGTCCTGTCTATGCCTCTACATTCTGTGCAATTCAGATGCTGAATTTCTAGGTTAATATTAAAGGTGTGCACTGCTCTTAGATGTTATTTACTCTTTGCAGGCAAGTCTACGCTTACAGATTCCCTTGTGGCTGCTGCTGGGATTATTGCCCAGGAAGTTGCTGGTGATGTTCGCATGACCGATACTCGTGCAGATGAAGCAGAGCGTGGTATTACAATTAAGTCCACTGGTATCTCTCTTTTCTATGAGATGAGTGATGAATCACTCAAGACTTACAAGGGTGAGAGAGTTGGGAATGAATATCTTATCAACCTTATTGATTCACCTGGGCACGTTGATTTTTCGTCCGAAGTCACAGCTGCTCTTCGTATCACTGATGGTGCTTTGGTGGTGGTTGACTGTATTGAGGGTGTCTGTGTGCAAACTGAAACTGTGCTCCGCCAAGCCCTTGGTGAGAGGATTAGGCCTGTCCTTACTGTGAACAAGATGGACAGATGCTTCCTTGAGCTTCAAGTTGAAGGCGAGGAAGCCTACCAGACTTTCTCCCGTGTCATTGAAAATGCCAATGTCATTATGGCAACATATGAAGATACGCTCCTTGGCGATGTCCAAGTCTACCCGGAGAAAGGGACTGTTGCTTTCTCTGCAGGTTTGCACGGCTGGGCTTTTACCCTCTCTAGCTTTGCTAAGATGTACGCCTCCAAGTTTGGAGTTGATGAATCTAAGATGATGGAGAGGCTTTGGGGTGAGAATTTCTTCGACCCAACCACAAAGAAATGGACAACCAAGAACACTGGCTCTGCTACTTGTAAGAGAGGTTTTGTTCAGTTCTGCTATGAGCCAATCAAGCAAATTATCAGCACCTGCATGAATGATCAGAAGGATAAGTTGTGGCCTATGTTGCAGAAGCTAGGTGTGACCATGAAGACTGATGAGAAGGAGCTAATGGGCAAGGCTCTTATGAAGCGTGTTATGCAAACTTGGCTGCCAGCCAGTAATGCTCTGCTTGAGATGATGATATTCCACCTTCCCTCTCCATCAAAGGCACAGAGGTATCGTGTGGAGAACTTGTACGAGGGACCCCTCGATGATATCTATGCAACTGCTATTAGAAACTGTGATCCAGAAGGTCCTCTTATGTTGTATGTTTCCAAGATGATTCCAGCATCCGACAAGGGCAGATTCTTTGCCTTCGGTCGTGTCTTCTCAGGGAGGGTTGCAACTGGCATGAAGGTCCGGATCATGGGTCCCAACTATGTCCCTGGCCAGAAAAAGGATCTGTATGTTAAGAGTGTCCAGCGTACTGTTATCTGGATGGGAAAGAAGCAAGAGTCTGTTGAGGATGTTCCTTGTGGTAACACTGTCGCTATGGTTGGCTTGGATCAGTTCATCACAAAGAATGCGACCCTGACAAACGAGAAGGAGGTTGATGCATGCCCAATCAGAGCAATGAAGTTCTCTGTGTCCCCTGTTGTGCGTGTGGCTGTTCAGTGCAAGGTTGCCTCTGATCTTCCCAAGCTCGTTGAAGGTTTGAAGCGTCTGGCAAAGTCTGATCCTATGGTTCTGTGTACCATGGAAGAGTCTGGTGAGCATATTATTGCTGGAGCTGGAGAGCTTCACCTTGAAATTTGTTTGAAGGATCTGCAGGAAGACTTTATGGGTGGTGCTGAAATTATTGTTTCCCCTCCTGTTGTGTCCTTCCGTGAGACTGTTCTTGAGAAGTCCTGCCGTACTGTGATGAGCAAGTCCCCGAACAAGCACAACCGTCTTTATATGGAAGCTCGCCCCATGGAGGAGGGTCTGGCTGAGGCCATTGACGAGGGTCGCATTGGCCCACGTGATGATCCTAAGGTGCGCTCCAAGATCCTGTCCGAGGAGTTTGGTTGGGACAAGGATCTCGCCAAGAAGATTTGGTGCTTTGGACCTGAGACCACTGGCCCGAACATGGTTGTTGATATGTGTAAGGGAGTGCAGTATCTTAATGAAATCAAGGATTCCGTTGTGGCTGGCTTCCAGTGGGCATCAAAAGAAGGTGCATTGGCTGAGGAGAACATGCGTGGCATTTGCTTTGAGGTCTGCGATGTTGTTCTCCACGCCGATGCTATTCACAGGGGTGGTGGTCAGGTCATCCCAACTGCTAGGAGGGTCATTTATGCTTCTCAGCTCACAGCTAAGCCAAGGCTTCTAGAGCCTGTATACCTGGTGGAGATCCAGGCCCCTGAGAATGCACTTGGTGGTATTTATGGTGTTCTGAACCAGAAGAGGGGGCATGTGTTCGAGGAGATGCAGAGGCCTGGTACCCCATTGTACAACATCAAGGCTTACCTTCCTGTTATTGAGTCCTTTGGGTTCTCGAGTACACTTAGGGCAGCAACCTCTGGCCAGGCCTTCCCTCAGTGTGTGTTTGACCACTGGGACATGATGTCTTCTGATCCTTTGGAGGCAGGTTCGCAGGCGGCACAGCTGGTCGCAGATATCCGCAAGAGGAAGGGTCTGAAGGAACAGATGACCCCTCTTTCTGAGTTTGAGGACAAGCTCTAATTTTTTGTTCTCGTGTGTTCTGCTGTTATCCTTTTTTCCTTTCTATTTCCTATATAGTTGAGAGTACTATTTTCATTCGTATTTCATTTCGTTGAGGTATCAAATGCATGGGTTTCACATCGATGACTGTATGGTAGCGCGTTGCTGAGACTATATTTTGCTGTCGTCCGAGCGGTTTTTGAATCGTGGCGTTGTGCTCGCCGCGTCCTCCTCGCATGTGGCGTCGCCTCGCGGCAAAAGTCATCGCCAAGGCATCGGTTTGGCTGAGGCGGATGCTGCGGGACCAAAAAGGCGTGGGGAAAGAGCGGCGCAATGCGCGCGCGCGGGGAAAAAGAGGGAGCTGCGCGCGTACACCTCCCGCCAAAGGCTCGCGCCAGTTGAGAGAGGGAGAGGGAAGGAAGGAGAGAGGAGGGCGGCGGAGGCACCGGCGCCTGCCCTGCGACTCCTGCCCCGTCCGCGCGACTCCCGCCCCATCCGCGACCGACTCCCGCCTCATCCGTGAACGCGACTCTGCCTCCTCTGTAGTCTGTTCTTCCTTCCCTCCTCTTTCCTTTGCGGCTCTGCTCTTCCTCCCCTCCTTCCTCTGCTCTGCTCCTTCCTGTACTCGTGCTCTGCTCTGCTTTGCTGTTTGGGAGAAGAAAAGAGAGTTCAGATCATCAAAAGGTATTTCACTTGAATGCTTTATCCATATTTCATCTCATTACAAAGTATTTCTGTTACATAATTATATTAATGAGTCACACATGTTGAAACTTGTCAGGGGCTGTATGGTACATGGAACAAGGTAACTGGAAACAGAAGGATCACTACTACATAGCCTCCAGAATTGGCAGCAAAAGGGTATATATCAGTGTATGTTTGTGCTGTTGCATGGTAGGTTAGGGTATGTGTATGGCGTCGCCTCGCCGCACGCCTTATTCGCCTAGGCGTTTGGAAGGGGGTGGGTCACCACACCTCGCCTTACCGCCTTAATAACCTTGCTCTGGCCACAGTGCTATTGCATATCTTGGCTGTAATTAGGCTGTTCTTGGTACTGGTAGTGTTAGTGCTGTTGTCATTTCATCATATTTGTTGTTTTCTTCATTGTTGCATCTCTTGTTTTATTCTGGTTTATTCCAGTCTTGTCGCTTGTTCTTCTGACCATGATTGGCCATTTACTTTAATTTTTGCGTTCATTCACCGTTAGTTTTTGTTGGTCACCATCGTACAATACTCTTCAGTGTCAGGTCTGTCTGATTTCATCAGATCTGCTGTCTTGTTTCTTTTTCCGTTTGTTATTTTTCCTGGTCTATTGACAGTTTCAGATCAGCCATTTCCTTTTTGCTGTCTTACATTGATCCTGTCCATTATCGTCGATTGTTCATCTGTTTTTGGGGACGCTGTTTCGACAAACAGTTTGTCCTTGAAGAGGCGCTGTTTCGGCAAGCAAATTGCGGGTCTATATCAAACAAATTACAGCATCATACTATCATCAGCATACGATACCTTCGGTGAGTGTAATAAATAGGTTAGGAACTCTGATCTTTAACCCATCTCAAAGCAAATGAAACATTATGGGAAAAAAAGAGCTCGCCAGCTCCTACAACAAATCTCTCTCTCATAACTAGTTGAATGCTCGTACATTGCTACAGATTTTTAAATTTTATCATACTATATATTTTAAAACTCAAGGATAGTAAAAAATTTTAGAATATGCATACAAACATGTTCTAAAAGTTTTTAAATCCATCAAGTAAGTTGGAAGTTGTCGTTCACACCTTGTGGTCATAAGTCGGAAGACATCGACCATACCTTGTGGTTGTAGGTCGGGAGCCCTCGAGCACACCTCGTCGTCATAAGTCAAAAGCCGTCGACCATCGCGTGTGGTTGTAGGTCGGGGCGGTCGACCATCACTGATGGTCATAAGTTGGCAGCGGTTGACGATCGATCGTGGTCCTAAATCAGGAGCCTTCGACAATGGCTTGTGGTTGTACGTCGGAAGCCGACGACCATCGTTCGTGGTCATAAGTCGGAAGCCATCGAGGACACCTCGTGGTCGTAAGTCAAAATACATCGACTAGCGCTCATGGTCGTAAGTCTAAGACATCGATAACACCTTGTGGTTGTAAGTCGAAACATATCGACCAGTGCTCATGGTCGTAAGTCGGAAGCTGTCGATCACACCTCGTGGTCATAACTTAGAAGCCGTCGATCGTCGCGTGTGATCGTAGATTGGGAGTGGTCGACCAACGCTGGTGGTCGTACGTTGGCAGGCCTCTAGTGTGCCTGTGCCCTGTCGCGACCACACCTCGTGGTTGTAAGTCAGAACACATCAACAAGTGCTCGTGGTCGTAAGCTGTCGATCACATCTCGTGGTTGTAAGTTAGAAGCCGTCGACCACCGTAAGTGATCGTAGGTTGGGAGCATTCGACCATTGCTGCCATGCCTCTAGTGCGCTTGTGCCCTGTCGTTCGACTACCAGTGCTAGCCTGCTCGGTTCGCACGAGTTGCTCGGCCCCGACTTCGACGTCGACCATGACCCCCTTCGACCATGGCCCCGACTTCGACCATGACATTGACTTCGACCACGGCCCCGACTTCGACCACTGCCCCCTTCGACTTCAACCACTGTCCCCTTCGACGACCACCACTTCCCGCTTTGACCACGACCCCCTTCGACCACGGTTTCAACTTCGACCATGGATCTTCGACTTCAACCAGCGCTCATGGTCGTAATTCGAAAGATATCGACTACACCTCGTGGTCGTAAGTCAGAACATATCGACCAACTCTCGTGGTCGTAAATCAGAAGCCATCGATCACACCTTGTGGCTAAAAGCAAGTTACCTTCCATGGGGAGTACGAGACCTTGTGAGTCTTGCCATCGAGGGTGGGGAGCTCGATCTCAGGGGTGACTTGGGGTAGGCAACGGAGATGTCCAACTAGAGGGGGAACTCGTAGTGGCGGAGGTTATGGACGAACCAGCAGGTGCCCTTTGGGTTGGTGCTACGACTACGACCATGATTGCTATGACCACATCCACGGGTGCTACGACTACAACTATGACCGCGACTCCGACTACTGCCCCCTGTGACTTCGGGCACTGCCCTCTTCGACTTTGACCACTGCCCCATTCAACCACTGTCCCCTTAGACCACTGCTTTGACGACGACAACGGATCTTCGACTTCGACCACTGCTCCCTTGACCACTGTCCCTTTCGACCACAGCCCTTCGATGACCATGGCCTCCTTCGACCACATTCCCCTTCGACCATTGTCCCCTTCGACCACGGCCCTTCGACGTTGACCACATTGACCACGGATCTTCGATTTCGACGACTGCCCCCTTCGATCATTGTCCCCTTTGACCATGGCCGTTCGACGACCACGGTCCTTTGACGTCGACCACTTCCCCCTTCGACCAGCGTCCCCTTCGACCACGACCCTTCGACGTTGACCACTGTCTCCTTCGACCATGACCCTTTGACTTCGACCACTGTCCCCTTTGACCACGACCCTTCGATGACCATGGCCCTTCGACGTCGACCACTTCCCCCTTCGACCATCGCCCCCTTTGACCACGGCTTCGACTTCGACCACGGATCTTTGACTTCGGCCACAGCCCCTTAACCATGGTCCCCTTCGACCACGGTTCTTATGTCGACCACAGCCCCCTTCAACCACTGCCCCGACGTCGACCACGGCCTTTCAACTTTGACTGCAGACCGACTTTGTCCACGGCCCTTCAACTTCGACCACTGCCCCCTTCGACCACTGTCCCCTTTGATCACGGCTTGGATTTCGACCATTGCCCCCTTCGACCACTGTCCCTTTCGACCAGAGTTTGGACTTCGAACACGACCCTTCGACTTCGACTACGACCCTTTGACTTCGACCGCGGACTGACTTCGTCCATGACCCTTTGACTTCGACCACTGCCTCCTTCGACCACTGTCCCCTTTGACCATGGCTTGGACTTCGACCATGACCCTTCGACTTCGACCATGGCCTGATTTCGACCATGGCCCTTCGACTTCGACCATCACCCCTTCGACCTCAGCTTCAACTTCAACCACTGATCTTCGACTTTGGCCATGACCCCATTCGACCACGACCCCTCGACTTCGGCCACGGCTCCTCGACCACAACCCCCTTCGACCACAGCACTGACTTTGACGATAAGCTTGTGAGACCAAAATTACTAGACAGTGCGACGGGCTCTGAGCAAAGAGCAGGAGGAGGTAGAGGCTCACTGGGTAAGCGACCATTGGGCGGTGGCGGTGGGGGGAGAGCCACGTGGGCGAGCATAGCAAGAGGAAGCCGCCGCCATTGTCGAGCGCCCTTCTCTCTGATCCACCGGCTGCTGTCGCCGAGCGTCGTGCCACTGGTTGGAGGGGCAATGGGAGATGGAATTGGTGGTGGCGCCAAGGAGGAGGAGGCGCGGCACGAGGGTTCGGGGGAGAGAAGGAGGCAGCAGTTGCGGGAGGTGAAGGTAGGGAGACGGCGGTGGGCAGATAGGGAGAGGAGGCGATGGACAAATGCGTTGGGAAGGCAATGAGGGGAGATGTGGTGCTGCTGGGGGAAGTTGGGGGGATTGCAACCAAACGTTGCTGCGTAGGGAAGGAAGTGGTGGCGACGCCGAGGATGAGGAGGAGGCGCGGCACGAGGGTTCGGGGGAGAGGATGCAGCGGTTGCGGGAGGTGGAGATGGGGAGGCGGCGACGGGCAGATGGGGTGAGGAGGCGGCGGGCGAATGCGTTGGGGAGACGACGACGGGGGGATGCAGCACTGCTGGAGGAAGTTGGGGGACTGCGACCAGACGTTACCACGCGGGGTAGGAATTGGTGGCGACACTGAGGAGGAGACGCGACACGAGAGTTCGGGGGAGAGAAGGAGGCAGCGGTTGCAGAAGGTGGAGTGGTTGCGGGAGACAGAGGATGCGGGGGAAGAGAAGAGGAGGAACGCGGCCCACACATCGGCCCAATCTTTTCTACAAAGAGCGGAAGAACTACCTACATACGAATCTGGATGACTGATCTTTAATCGGACGGCTAAAAAGAGAGGAGGGAGAATGGACTGACGACCACCAACTCATATTTTTAAATAGTAGAGATTTTGGCAAGCAAATTGCGAGTCTATATCAAACAAATTACAGCATCATACTATCATCAGCATACAATACCTTCGGTGAGCGTAATAAATAGGTTAGAAACTCTGATCTTTAACCCATCTCAAAGCAAGTGAAACCTTATGGGAAAAAAAAGAGCTCGCCAGCTCCTACAACAAATATCTCTCTCATAGTTACGTCATGTTATTATTGACTTTTTCTATTTAGAAAAATCAAAAATTAATATAAATACTTAATTTGTTGAAACGGTTTCTTTACTCATCTTACTGCCGTCTCGTTCTGGAGATAAACAGAAGGTCATGGGTGTATACGCATCTCATTCCTCTCCGTCACGTGTACGCATCTCACTTTTCTATCACTCATCCCTTCTTCTAAAAACGATTTCTTTCAACCATTACTAATTATTTTAAGCTAAAAATTATAAACTATAATAAAAAATCATTAACAAAATCTAATACGAAACCACCCAGTCACCCACCACATCAACACAGCCGTCACATGTGACTAAATCCTTATTATTCATTAAGCATATAATGTTGCACCTATCCATCATTGCAGGTATAAAGAAAAGAAATACTCAACACAGTCAGAACTCGAACAGAGTATACAACAAATAAGAAAAATATCATTTTCCTAGATGAAGCGTGTACGTTTTCCTTGTCCTTATTTTTTTGCCATGTTGCTAAAATATGATTAGTCCCTGACAATGTCAACAATTTTGCTGCTGCAATGAAGAGAAAAGTGAACTTCTTCCACCAGTAACATGTGTACGCGTCACAGACATTGTGGTGGATCGGATCGAGCTGACTGAATCCCCAGCACCCATGCCCCGCCTCGCCTCGCCTAGTCAAGTCCTTACTAACCACATTATTGTTGGGCACTTAAAAAAAAGCAAAGAATAAAGAAAGAAAACAGAGAAGTTATAGGGTGTTTTTTCCTGTGGTCTTTGACTTTTAGTTTAAATTTTAAAATTTTGAATTCTGACTATTCGCGAGAGAGATTACAAAGAAGAAGATAATCGCATGATCTTGATCGGTATAGCTGAAGTCATTACAGTATATACTACAATCAACTAATAGATCTGTCTTAAAAAATGCTCCATTTAAAAACTAATTACTATAGCAAAAAATAAAAAATCAAAGTCAAAATCCTTCTGAACTCACCTATAGTATCACAAAGTCTCAAACTTTATTGAATCATTACCGAAACTTACAAGCTTTTAAGCCCTGGCTTACATGTGATGCTTACATTTCTATTTATAGGCTATACCAACTAACTATGCTCAACCGACATAGCAACTAACTAATGCACTAATTTCTACTATTATATAAAGAGGAGTTGGTGGTCGTCGGTGCATTCTCCTCTCCCCTCTCTACAGCCATCCGATTTGATCTGGACCATTCGTCTCTCTCCTCTCTCTCAGGACATAACCGCTCACCCCCTCCACTTTCCCCATGTCCTCGCGCATTTTGACCACTCTTCTCTCTCTATCGCTTGCTCTCCATTGTCTGATGTGTGAAGTTAGCCAGGTAGTAAGTTCCGTCTCACCATTTTTATAACTCCATTGCAACGCACGAGTCTCTAACTAGTAGTTCTAAAATACTAGTATAACTAATGTCTGGCTAGTTCGGTGAAGTAATCAATTTGCAATTTACATCCTTCTACTGACTAGGTTTACAACATATTTTTCTTTTTGTGCTACTTATTGGAGACAGCTCATGGACCAAAATGACAGCTCTAGAAACTTGTATATGTCGGCATCTCCTCTCTACCACCTTAGTTGCTCCATACATGCATATCAAATTTGCTTGCTAGAAGCTTAAGGTGTAAGTGGGCAGCAAACTCAGCATTAATCAATTGTAATTTAGCTTTGTCATCTCAAGAAAATACATTAATTATCCAACATTCTTCCCCTTAATTTATTTTCTTGAGACGTCGATTAATTCTCTATTATAGATAAAATTTTCTCTGAACAAAATCTTTGTAAAAATGTTCACTAATTGTTGATCTGTATGACAAAATTCTACTTTAACTTCTCGGTATTCAACTGCTTCTGAAATATAGTGATATTTAATTGCAATATGCTTGGTTCTACCATGACTGATCAGATTCTCACTTATCACAATGGCTGATTTGCTATCACAATAAACTGCAGTTGGCTCATTTTGCTTTTTGTTGATATCTTCAATTATTCTCCTCAACCAGACTACTTGTGAGACAGCTCGGGCTGCTGCCACATACTCTGCTTCGGCTGAAGACAAAGCTACTATATTATGTTCCTTTGTTGACTAAAAGCATATACCTGAACCAAGCGAGAAAGCATATCATGATGTACTTTTCATGTCATCGAGACATCTTGCCCAATCACTATTTGTGCATCCGATTAGTTTTGAACCTTCTACTGGCTTGTACTAAATGCCATAATCTGATATTCCTTGGATATATCACAAAACTCTCTTTGTAGTGGAAAATTTTAATTGACTTGGGCTATTCATGTACCTTGATAACAAATTGGCCACAAACATAATATCTAGTTGTGTCGTAGTTAACTATAACAAGCTTTCGACTAAACTTCTGTAAACTATCAAATTTGCTTTATTTGCTCCATTTTCTATTTCTCATTTGGCATCAAGGGGATTGTAACTGATTTATAGTCATGCATTTTAAATTTCTTCAAAATAATTTGTGTATTTTTCTATGATATGAAAATGCCATTATCATTTTGGCATATTTCTATACCTAAAAATAATGTAGCAAACTGAGATCACTCATTTTATACATCTCCATTATATCCTTTTTGAATTCTTGCATCATGTTTTCGACAATGCTTGTATATATCAAGTCAACGACATATAAAAAGATAACTAGTATATCCGTACTTCTTTTCTTGACACACACACACACAAGGCAGGCTCACTCTTACTTTTCTCAAATCCTTTCAGTATGAAGTACTTGTCGATTTGATTGTACCACACTCTCGGTACGTGCTTGAGGCCATACAAAGCCTTCTTAAGTTTGAACACTTTGTCCCCCCTTTCAACTGAAAACCCTTCTAGCTACTCGACATAAATCTCTTTTTTGAGATAGCCATTTAGAAATATCAATTTAACATCAAGTTGATATAACTTTCACTTCTTTTGAGCTCCTAGAGCAATAACTATTCGTATTGTCTCTAGCCTTATAACTGAAGCATATGTCTCATAGTAGTCTACACCAAACTTTTGCTTAAAGCCTTTCACCACAAGTCTTACTTTATATTTTTGAATTAAGCCATCTAGGTTTAACATTGACTTATAAACCCATTTGACTCCAATAACTTCTTGATTCATAGGTCGATCAACTATCTGTCAAGTGTTGTTCTTCTCAATCATATAAACCCCATCTTCCATGGCTTTTACCCAATTCTGGTGCTTTTCTGCTTCTTCGAAGCTTTGTGGTTTAACAACGGAGAAACCACATGACTCATATATTTCAGCCAGACTCCTTACTCATCATGGAGCTGATTCTAGTGTACTCAACTGCTTACCAGCACTTGGGTTTGAGCTAGACCTCGAGTTCGAACTTGAACTTGATTCATCTTGATTGGGAGCATCACCTTACTCCTGTTGCTCAACTGAAACTTGCGATTGGCCTAGTGAGATAACCGTTGTCGGTATCAAATGATTCTTTTGAATCTTAGCTGCTTCCCAATTCCAAGAAGCCTTCTCAACATAGATCACATCTCTGCTGATTATGATCTTCTTTTTCCAAGTGGTAAAGTCAATATATTTTAGTGCCATTACTATAGCCAACAAATATACAACAAACACTTTAATCATCAAATTTAACTTACCTTTGAGCTGGTACTTGGGCATAACAAACAGAACCAAATACCTTCATATGACTAATAACTGGCTCTGACCATACTATGCTTCAAATGGTGTGCAATTTAGAACTGCCTTTGTTAGACTCCTATTCAAAATATAAACTATTATACTCACAGTTTCTGCCCAAATGATTTAGGCATACCTTTCTCTTTTAGCATAGAATTTGCCATATCATCAATTGTCCGATTCTTTCTTTCAGCAACACCATTTTGCTGAGGACTGTAGGTAGCCATCAATTGCCTTCAAATACTAGTATTATCATAATATTTCTCACATTCTTTTGAGATATACTCTCCACCTTGATCACTGTGAAGTACTTTAATTTTTTTGGTTGCTTTGATTTTCCACCATAGCCTTGAATTTCTTAAACACTTCTAGTGCTTCTAACCATTCTTTTAGAAAATAAACCCATGTCATCCTTGTATAATCATCAATAAAAGTGATAAAATACCAATTCTTGTCTTTTGACATTTTTAGTATTTTTCTGACAATATCACTGTGCACTAACTCCAAAGGTGCACATGGTCGCCAAGCTCCTTCGTGCGGAAAAGATACCCGGATTTGTTTGCCAAATATACAACCTTAACATTGATCAAATCTCATATTAATAAATAGTAAGCCTTGTACTATATCTTTGGTTCTAAGCAGCTTCAGGGCTTTGTAATTAAGATGGCCAAATCTCTTATGCCATAATTCAGAGTTATCACTAACCTCACTTCATAAAGCCAATTGAGTGGGATAACTTATTTTTAGCGAAAATTTCCTATTTTTTTCTCTATATCCACCTTTGCTATAAGACGATTTTCATTTTTGCAATCCAGTATCTTACAAAAGAAATCTTGAAAATGAACAGCATACCCATGTTCTAGTAGTTGCCTAACACTTAGCAAATTCTGCTTCAAATCAGGTACCAACAAAATATCTCAAATAAATTTTTGACCGTCTGAAAGCATCTAGGCCCCTAAAAATAGTTTTGGTAATTAATGAAATTATGTGAATATGGGACTAACGTGTTTTATGAGCATGCTATGGGTTAGTCTACATATTAGCGACAAGATGCAAGCCAAAGGATATCTATGAAGACCAACTTGGTTCAAGACAAAGGTATACTTAGCATAGGATCCTTTTTGAATTTTACCAGTCTTAGGTGAATGGTGGAAGACCGGATTATAGGATAGATGATCGTACCATCAAGAGGGATCTTGGCAAATAGCTTGAAAACATATTTCTTGTGCCATATGGATCAACATTAGAAACTTGCATCATCAAAAATCAGTTTTAAAACAAAATCTGGGCTCTGTCTGGAAGGGTGGTAGTACCGCAGTTTTGAACGTCGGAACTACCGGAGAGTGGTAGTTCCGCGCCCAAATGCGGTAGTACTGGCGAGCGGAAGATCCGTTTCTTGAGCGGATCAATTTTTCCAGAGAGCACCCGCAGATGCACTTGAGCTCTTGTAGAAACGGAAGTACCGGCCACTTGAACGCCGGAACTACCGCACCGAGCGGTAGTACCGCATTATGGAGCGGTACTTCCGGAGTCCGGAAGATCCGGAGGGAGAGCGGATTGATTTTTCCAGAGAGCACCCTCCGGATGAAGTCTGGATTTTCCTAGAGCGGAAGTACTGGCGATTTCAACACCGGAACTACCGCTGTGTGCGGTAGTTCCGCTGACCAGAGCAGTACTTCTGGAGTCCGAAAGATCCGGCCCGAGAGCGGATCAATTTTTTCAGAGAGCACCAAAATTTGGGACCTTTTGGAGTTTGGCTGGAGTGGTAGTACCGCGCCGACTTTGTGGAACTACCGGAGAGCGGTAGTACCGCAAATATCAACGGCGGTAGTACCGCGCCGCCAAATCCAACGGTCACTGCAGAGCTCTGACATAGCCGTTCTGGCGCGAAGATTTGGTAGCGGTAGTACCAGCCCCTGGGGGCGGTAGTACCGCTCGACCAGAATTTTTTTCTGAAAATTGTGTCAAACGGCTAGTCTTGGTTGGTGGAGGCTATAAATACCCCCACCACTGCACATGGGCTAAGGTTAGAGACTCATTGCATATTTCTTGAGCCCAAGAGCATTCATTCCACCCACTTTCTCTCATTGAGTATTAAATTGAGGTGGTTTTGCAATTACTGCAAGATTTTCATTTGTTGATCCACTTAGCACAAGAATTGCATTCAAGTGAAGCCTAAGGTCTATTACTCTTAGTGCTTGTCAGCACTTGGACGATCGTGCGAAGTTTGGCTTGGAGATCTTCTCAAGAAGCTTGTGAGAAGACCCGACAATTTGTTAAGGTTGGAGCTCACCTACCCGGAGCGGGGAAGAGCTACATTAGTGATCGAGGTGTTTGGCTCAATTCGTGGAGCCGGTCCGATTCATCCGGGCTAACCTTAATGTGGACTAGGGGAAACCGGCAAGTTTCCGATCACCACGGTAAAACATCGGTTGTGTTCTTTTGTTCTTAGCTCTTATTTACATCTTTGTGATCATTTGATTGTTTAGAGCTAAGTTTGCTATATTGTTAACTAGAATTGCATAGGATTAATTGTTTTACATTCTTGTCATTTAAATTGTAAAGAATTAATCAAGTGAACAAGAAAAATTTAATAACCTCCTATTCACCCCCCTCTAGTCGGTATCCTTGATCCTACACCGTCTTCCATTTGGATAGCTATACAGCACTTACCTTCGTATTGGGCTAAAGAACCATTTCCCATAAGTATCTTCGCCTGATATGATGAGTCGATATCTCAAAATATACTCCAATTGAAAGATATATGGTTTGTAAAACCAATGTTCACAATACATGTATCTTCTTTTTTATCTTGGGCAATTTGGCATGAATAAACTGCCCCTTCTAAATTATTCGCTTCTTCTGAGAAATTTGCCCCATTGTCATCTTGGGATCTACAATATCGGTTAATATGACATTGTCTCTTGCATTTATCACAAGTCATCTTCTTCCAGCATCTATCTATAGTATGCTGGACTTTTTGCAAATATTAGTATATTACATCAAAAAATAGAACTAGGCATACCTTTTTCTCTTTTATCTTTGGCTATCTTTTTCTGCACATCTTTTCTTGGATCACCTCTTATTTGATAATTCTCACTATTTCTTGAATTGTGGGATTTGAAATACAACTTTCCCTTCCCTTTGAAGCTTTCTCTCTTCATGAGACTCCAACAAACTCATTAGTTGTTGCACAGTAAGTAAGAGTTGCCAAATCCTTTGACTCCTCAATTACAGCAACAATATACTTTAGCTTTTCTGGTAAACTGATCAAAATTTTCACAACAATCTTTTGATCAATAATCTTTTCACCTTAGGTGTGCATCTAATTCACCACCTCGATAACCCTCGAGAAGTAATCCTTTATCTTCTTGGACTCCATCTGCAGATTTTGAAACTGCCTTCACAAAGTTCATAGCTTTATGGCTAAAACTTTTGCGGAACCTTGAAACTCCTCCTTTAACTTGTCCCAAACTTCTTTTGACTTCTTGGCACCAATAATCCATAGAAACAAACTTTTCGTAACACCTTGTTGAATCAGAAACAAGGCATTGATGTTCGTCATCTAGTTCTCTGCCATAGATTTCTTGTGCTCTGATGTAAGAACATCTTCAACAGCATACTCTTTATAGCTGTTCTCCATACTATCCCACAACCCTTGCGATAGTAGCAACGCCCGCATCTTGATGTTTCACATATCGTAATTCTCGCATGAGAATAACAAAATCATTGACTGTGCCATTTCGACGCCCAAACTCAAAGTCATAATCTCGGCTCAACAAATAGCACGAACACGCCGCACTACTTCGCTACGCCTGACTCAAACCTGGGGCTAAAGAAAGAAAACAAAGTTATAGTATCACAAAGTCTCAAACTTTATTGGCTCATTACTAAAACTTATAAGCTTTCAAGCCCTCGCTTACATGGGATGGTTACATGTAGGGGTGAAAAATAGATTAGATAGTGCTCAAATCATATTCGCATCCATATTTTTCTCGGATTCGAATACAAATCGGACAAACGTTGGATATAAATAGAGATTGGATAAATATCAGACACAAATTTGGATCAAATTATACTCAAAATCGAATCAGATTCGACTATTTTTTGGATTCCAATAATTACTCATGGCCTCTCCTATTAAAAATATGGCACCAAATTGTTTTAATATTTTAAATTGATAAATAACTGACTCTAACATAGAATTGTGTATTAATTATTGATAGTAACAAATGAATCATTCATCTCATATGTTTATATAATGCAACTTCTGATGACAGCTTCATATCCTATGGCACAATGAAGTTTAGCATATTGACACCAATTTTATAGTAACATTGATGCCCCCTTTTTCTCTAGTTTATCATGTGATCATGATCATTGGTGCCATTTTGCCACTAATCCTAACTAATTCTAGATATATTGCAAATAAATCAGTTAAACATATTAAATTTGGCTAGAAAGTTCATGCAAAAAACTTTATTGGGGATGTACCAAAATGAAAATATGAAATACCAAATTAGGGTCCACCTTGATGACGGGATCGTCGAGGTGATCGAAATGCATATATAATATGCCCAATTTGGAGGTCAAATATATAAAAAAAAATGTATTAGCTAGCTGATGCTATTATATATGCCGAATCCGGATCTTATTTGGATACCCGACTCTGATCCGCGTCAGTTCATACTAGATTCACATCCGACATCCAAGACTTTGCTAGTTTAACATACGAATTCAGATCCGTTTTCTATTCAGATTCAGATATTAAGTATCCAGATTCGATAGCTAGATAATCCAACTAAATCCGGCTCTATTTTCACCTCTAGTCACATGCCTATTTATAGGCCATACAAACCGACTCTACTCAACCAACATAGCAACTGACTTATGCAGTAATAGTTTTAAAATACTAGTACAACTAATGTCTGGCTAGTTCAGTGAAGTAATTAACTTGCAATTTTCATCCTTCTACCGACTAGCTTTACGGTTCATTTTTCTTTTTGTGCTACTCACGGGAGACAGCTCTAGAAACTTGTATATATATGTCGGCATCTCTCAGCTGCCACCTTCGTTGCTCCATATATGCATATCAAATTTGCTTGCTAGAAGTCTAAGGTGTAAGTCGGCAGCTAGTTCAGCATAAATCAATTGTAGTGTGGGCTTTGTCATCCGAAGAAAATAAATTACTTATCCAACAGTCCTGAGCTCCTGACACATCATGTTAATCTAAAGAGATTAATTAACACAAATATTTCGATACCGATCCTCTGGCCATGCCATGCAGCCGCAGCTTATATTATACTACTATAGAGGTATACATCCTAGATTCCTGAAGGACTCGTTAATTCATGCCCGAAAGAGGGAGTTGAATAATTATCAATTGTAGTGTGGGCGGCAGCTAGTTCAGCATAAATCAATTGTAGTGTGGGCTTTGTCATCCCAAGAAAATAAATTACTTATCCAACAGTCCTGAGCTCCTGACACATCATGTTAATCTAAAGAGATTAATTAACACAAATATTTCGATACCGATCCTCTGGCCATGCCATGCAGCCGCAGCTTATATTATAGTACTATAGGGGTATACATCCTAGATTCCCGAAGGACTCGTTCATGCCCGAAAGAGGGAGTTGAATAATTATCTGCTGTTGTAACGTCGCTTCTCCGTAACTTGACACGAGAAAACACCACGCCTTCACTTACCAGCTCTCGTACATCCGCGCGCGGGCGAACGTTCCACGAACTGGGATAACTCCCCGTTTATTTTGTGTGCGCACCTGACGGCAGCAGCTCTCGAGACGAGCACCCGTGTATAAAAGGAGAGGGCTGGGATGAGCGCCCTGCACAGCAGCAGATCAATCCTCTCGTTACCAACCCAACCCGACCCGGCGCGACCAAGGAACGAGGGAACGTACGCACGATGGAAGCGGAGGCCTTCCCGATCCGTTTCACGAGGGGCATACGGTCCTACTGGCGCCGGCGCAGGTACCAGCGCGTGGACGGCGGCCCGGCGGGCCGCGGCACGAGTGACCTTGTGCGCCTTGGGGGCGGCAGCGGCAGCAGGCCGTGGCCCGTGCGGCTCGGCGGAATGTTCCGGGTGCGCGTCAAGGCGCCGGCCGCGGCCGCCGCGGCGAAGGTCCCCACGCGCGTGCTCGGACGGATACGGGACGCGTACGTGGACATCATGCTCGGCGTGGCCAAGAAGCAGCCGGGCGCGGCGCTGTCGCTGCCGAGCGGGACGGAGACGCTGTGGCAGAAGCGCGTGCCCGTGCGCCGGTCGAGCAGCCAGGCGCAGGCGCGGCAGAAGCCGGAGGAGCTGGGGCAGAAGCTCGTCATCGAGATGTACAAGTCGGTCCTCGCGTCGAGAGACCTCGCGGGCATGCTCCAAGCATCAAGGGCGCGATAGCATGCATGCACCGGCAAGTTCGACAAGGACTAATTATTATTAGTATATGTTGCACGCGGCCGGGAAGATATATAGTGTCTATTACAACAACCATGGACCGGTTTTACGTTCTTTGCTTCTGGTTAATCTCTGTAATCTGTTTAATTTGTGCTTCGTAAACACGGGCTGGCTCTGCTGTAGTCCCTAATAATTGAAGTAAGCATAGAGTTCCTTCAAGGACTGTTGATTTGATTGTGAGATTAGATGTTCCTTTCGGAGGTGAAATTATATTTGTGAGATCGCACTGCTAGTTCGGCTCAACTCATCACAGTATCCAATGAAAGACGTCCAAGAGATGAGTTTTTTTTAAATAATCTATTTTTTATTCAAAAATACAAAAATATACCCGTGCTTTAATTTTTTTACAAAAATAGTCTCCAGTCATCCAACGGTTAGACGACTATACCCTATAACCCAACGATCGAGCAACACGCAGGCAGTCGCCCAACTGTTAGGCGACAGGATCCAGTCGCCCAACAGTTCGGCGACTAGACCCTGTCGTCTAGTAGTTGGGCGACTGGACCTCCTGTCGTCTAACCATTGGGCGACTAGAAGTCCACCCATTTTTGTGCAATTGCCCCCCCCCCCCCGACCGTGGATTAACTGGTTGGCGACACGTGTCATTTCCGGGGAAAAGGCCCAAGGAGACGTGCAGCCTCCACGTGTGGGGGTACATAGCAATTGTTGTAGGTAGGTATATTTATTGAATCTTGTTTGTCACTTTTTTTAAGAAATGAAAGGGCAGATAATGTTGGTTGATCCGTTTGTGATTTTCGTAGATTGTGAATGGTACAATATATGCTATATTTGTAATAATATTTTGCAATCATTGTATGTTGTTGTAGTGCGATAAATTTTCTGAAAAAATTTGTGAGGATGATTGAGGTAGTAACGATTTGTAAATACGAAAGTAAGTGATATTGCGATGCAACCGGGAATTCATACACAGTGGAAAACAACACAACCGTTCATCCAATAAGGGAGTTACATGACACGCAGACTAACGAACCAAGAATGGTACACACATGCCTTTAGTGAATTAGAAATACATGGGACATATGACGAAGAGCATCGAACTACTGCATGGAACGTGGCTATTTGCCCTTACAGCCTAGCTTGGAGCTGTAGTCCTCACCATCAGCCCTGGCCTTGACTACCAGTTACATAGTAAGTACGGTGCGTCGCGTGCACTGAGCTGGAGGCGACGACATGCATTGAACAAATGTACATCATAAAGGGAGTATAAATAAGAATGCAATAGGATTGTAAACATCACATAATAAGTACAAAATATAAGTATTATATAAACAGCAAAAGTATGGCCAACGCAGGCAGACGACCCCTACTAGGCCCCCCAACAGCATCCCAGCACCCCCTCCATCGTCACCCCGGCCCACTCCAGCTCCACATCCTCCCGTACGGCCCCGCTTGGACCTCCTCCTTAGCGTCGGGTGTCAGGGACTCGGTTCTAACAAGGAAAGACGATCAGGAGCCCTGGTCTGATGAGCTTCCAAAGCCAGAGGGGTGGACAATAGTGCCAACTGTGTGGGTACTAGTGCACTGCTGAGCTGTGACCCGGAGAGAACCTTAGGGGGTGTGGCCTAAGGTCCCAAGCCTCCTGGTCGTCCCAAGCTACAAAGTAGCGGGTCCATTTCGCTTGGGGAGGCCCCAAATCCCTCAACGAGTGTAAAGACCTGCAGTGGAAATATCGTTAGTTCGTCAAGTAAAGCAATCCGAGCAAACAAACGGAGACACGATGTACCCTCTGCTAGCGCCGTGGAGCGCAAAAAGCTATTCGAAGCAAAGTACGACACATCGTACAGAAGACGCACGGATTGCTACGCTAGTGGTGTACAGGGCCGTGCCCAAGCTGACCCTCCAGCCTCGTCAAGCCGCGGTGGTGTTAGACGTGCCCTAGCCGACCCTCTGGCCTCATCAGGGCGTGGTGGATGTGGCCATGCTGACCCTCCCGCGTGGTGCGATGTCGTATGGGACGACGCCAGTAGACATAGGGAGTGTGCAGCAGGTGTCGGCGTGTCAACCTCCTGGAGCCTCATGCACGACAATAGGCTAATGACACGTGCCCCTATGGCCTACACACGACGGAAAGCCTACACCACCTCCTCGCGTGTGAGCTCCACACCATCGGCGATCCTCTGCACCATCCAAATCGTTGCACCGAGGTCTGCCTACAAGGAAAACACGAAAGGATGAAACCTATAAGTGGGAGTGCTAGAAGTGAAGTTTTAGAAATACGATGAAATGTATTGCGAGGTGAATGTTCCGCACAAGGTGCTTGGGATATGTGTTGGTCGATGCTGCAACGTGTGCAGTGGGTGGGTCGACAACAAGTTGGTGCATCAGCAGGTCATCGCGCCAGCCGGCCAAGGCCTCCATTGGGAAGGCAGCATCTCCCGCGATATGAAGGCCAAGCAATAGCAAGACGTCCTGCAAAGTAGGGGCCATCTCCCCCGAATAGGAAGTGGAAAGTGTGCGTCTATGGCCTCCACCAGTCCACCAGAACTGTCAGTAGGAAGCAGTCAAACGGGAACCATCGCAACCGCTCTGAGCCAGCCTGCACGTCTCCGTTGTCCCAGACCGCAGCTGGTGCCAGATCGTCCTTGTCTGTGGCATGCACCATCAGAGCAAGAGGTAGTAGACCGGCATCGCTGAGCCTGCGAAGCCAAAAAAGGTCAATACACAACCTACGTAAGGCGAGAAGACGGTGCCACCAAAGTGCAAACCTGTATGTTTAGCGTATGTCTAGCCTCCAAGCTACTCGAGGCGTGCGCATGCGAATCACCCCCAACTCAACCGCATCGTCCACGGTCGTAGGATGCAGGACACAACACGACGTACGATGCAGCCAGTCGATGCGCTCATCTAGGAGGCCGAAAGGCCAATCCAATGGATGAGCCAAAGCTGCAAAATGATTTCAAGTTAGCATTTATGCGGAACAAAAAAACCGAATGTAAAGCAGGAGTAAATTTAACTTGCAAACAAATAAAATGGTACTAGGTTACCAGGACAATACATACAACAATATTCAAAAGGGGATAGTACCACAATAGTTACATAAACAGTATATGTAACATACGATACATTTACTACGGCACTACGTACATTAAATGTAGCAATTAACAAAGTACAGATGATAGTGTACAATGATTTGTAATCTTGAAGCCACTCTGCACACTTGAACAAATGATATCACAAACCATGCCGGTGTGCCTACTCATCAGCAGGTGTCTTGCACTCGAACAAATGGTACCACAAACCATTCCCTAAGGTAGAGACCACGATTAATGTGCGGGCATCTTCATATCGATTAATTTTTTCCTCATAGCATAACCCCTCCTCATTTGCACCGACACGGCTCTCTTTCCTCTGCCCCAGTACGTATCAACTCCCTATCTACTCCTGTGCACACCGACGCCGCTCTTCTCTTTCTGCTCGAGCTCTCTCCTACTGTAGATAATTCCTAATAGGTTACAAGAATTTACATGACATTAACAAAATTAATTAAGTAATTAAGTATATGACATACTGATTTAAATGCCAATATACCAATTTTAACAGTAAGCGTGAATTTTCAATGTACTTACGACATTAAATTCATTCCTAATTAATCATAAATATTGTCTAATAATGTTTTACATTTTCACATGACTAACCAAATTTTCCCACTACTCTAACATGCCACAGGATCCTCCTAGTTAAATATTCAGAACGGAATAATTTAAATACATGCGTGTTTCTTCTCCCTTTTCTTTTTTTCCTCTTATCTTCCACCTGGTCTTTCCTCTAACGGGACTAATTCCTTCCTACCTAATAGGATTAATTCATCTAATCAAAATTATACTATTATTTTTCTATAACTATAATTTTCTACAGATGTTAGTTTTACACTAAGCAAACTATTTACTTAATACAAAAAATTGACTAAAACATAGCAAAATTTTTAGCTCACAAAAGTTGTGGAACCTTTTTCTCTCCTCTCCTCTCTTTTTCTTCCCTCTCCTCTTGTTCTTTCTTTCCCCTTCTCTTCTTTCTCTTTTTTCACTCGGCGTCAACAGACGGAGGTTGCGCTAAGCCGAGCAGCCGATTATATATGCCGTCCAGTCACTGTATCCTTGAGTGACAGGAGGTCCAGTCGCCCAATAGTTGGACGATAGGGTCTAGTCGCCTGACTGTTGGGCAGCTGCATTCATGTTGCCCAACGGTCCACCTACTGCATGTGTATCGCTCGGCCGTTGGGCGACAAGGTCCAGTCGCTCAACGGTTGGACGAGTAGAGACTATTTCTGTAAAAAAATTAAAACACGAGTATATTTCTGTATTTTTGAATAAAAATACATTATTTAAAAAATTCCAAAAATAATAGGGAAAGATAGAAAGCATGTATCATGCAAGGGGAGGACGCGAGTTAGAATCCCAACTCTCTAGGAGCGACAGTTGCCAAACTCAGATCTTTGTGTTGGTATATATGCTTGTAGAGTGTCCTATAATGTGAACTTATGGGCCTGGCCTATCGTGTAAAATAGACGGTTTGGGCGGTCTAACTGTATGGGCCTAGCCTGCTCCCCAATAATTCGTTGCCCTCATGTCCAAGTCCAACGGTAACTCTCCGTAGAAAGATGCATCCTTTTTTACAAAGATACATTTCATTTGTAATAAGCTGATATATGCAATTCCTCGTGTACATCTTTTTCTCGTTTAGAAATGCATATATTATACATATTTTCTCGTTAAAAAATACATCTTTTTTGGACAAATTATATCAGAATACTTCTTAATTCTCAGCTGGTTCGTGATTTTCCCACTGATTTTGGGTCACCTCATTCTACGCATGTCAGCAATCTGCATCTCTATCTATCACTCAGCAGTCACCACCCCATGTATAATAGGTGCTTTATTTAACGTCTTGACAGCAGTTGTTGAACTGTAACAGATCCACACTGACGCAACTAACTTCAACTGCAATTGTTGTTTTATTGTTGGTAGTTTATTTGAGGAACAAATACCATGTGGCTGAGCAAGGTTGCTGTCGATTTTCGTTACTCTAGGAAGTTCAGCAAGCGATGTGCAAATTCTGTCGCAGAGACGATGTTAGTGATATGTCCTAAAGATAATCATAAATATAATTATATCACTTCTATGTTTATGATAGTTTATTATGTTCTTTGAATAAATTATCATTTATAGAGATTAGCAAGTATGTGACTTGGTGGCGAAGCTCTTTATTTGTTATATGATATCATTCTAAAAGGATCCCTTGTCGGATGTCACTGATCGGAATAATAGTGACTTATAGACCAGCACATGTATTGATTGATGACTATGTTTCATCGGTCATAGATATGGAGATATCAAATCAATGATGTAGATATATGTTAGAGAATATGGTGCTGGATTGACTCACCTTAATACACTGTTGAGATTGTTATGTTATATGTGTCATCAGTTAGTCTCAAGAAATTATGATGTATAATCCTTTTACCTGAGATCAACATAGTTTCCTACATATGTAATAGTACACTTAGGGGTTACTAAACATTACACAATGACTGGGTAGTTATAAAGATAGTTTTCGGGTTATTATAAAATATGCAGAGGAAAATGATTGGTCGGATATAGGATTTGCTCCTCCTACATAACAGGAGAGACATATGTGGGCCCCTTGATATGTTCAAATAAAAAATGTGTATGGCCATGCCACGAGCGATCGAAGTGTCAACCATATGAAATTATTCATCACTAGATCGGGAAAAGATTAAACAGTCCATGTATAACACGTTTGTCACTTGGCGTTTGATCTGATACCGTGAGGCAAAAGTAGAATACGCAAACAGGTCGAATGATTCGACTAGATACGAACTGGTCGTATGGAGATATTGACTGATCGTGAGCTGGTCAGACATGTCACACCGGTCTGTGGTCTATGAACTGGTCGTGATCATATACGATCTGGTTGTAATGAGCTATGAGCTGATCGTAAGTGACTAAGATCTGGTTACAAATCATTTTGCATAAGGTTCGACCAGATTAATCTTTGTGTATATTTAGATGTCAATATGTTCTACTATAGGCCGTTGCCGACCAGTGATCAGAAAGGTGTTTTCGGATTACAACCAAATGTATAAGAACCTATAGGGTCACATATTTAACGGGTTGGAACAGTAAGGATCTTGATGATAGACTTCAAGTGGGATATGATCTCTACTCGTATTGAATAAGAATCCAATCAGAGGCTTTCTGGATGGGATATGATCTCTGCTCATATTGGATATGGATCTAATCAGAGTCTCTATATAAAGAGGTGCATGCTATGGGTTATGTGCGTGAGAGACACACACCCACTGAAACACTAACCGCCACCTTTCACAGACCATGTTGTACATGTTGGTGCTAGCGTACACTGGTGTATGGTGTTCTACCCCCAAACGTGTGGACTTTGGTAGAGGCATTGCTGTGACTGTGATGTTGATCGGGACGATCACGAGAAGGAGACGATTGGCTTGTGGAGATCAACTACCGGTCGAGGACGATCACGAGGAGGAGACGATTGGCTTGTGGAGATCAACTACCACTCGAGGACGATCGTCTTCCGAGGACGTTGGTCGAGACGTTGAACAATCAATTATATCTACTTCATCGACGTGTGCTACGTTAAACCGTGCTGTTTTAACCTTTTTTTTCTACTGCACCGTGTGTCTAGTAGTAACAATTTATGATTTCTTACTCATATGGTTTTCTGATTTGTATGGTAGAAATTTTAATTTGTGTTAGTGTAGGCTATCCCGTATCCAAAAGATGAGCCTTAGATTGTAGAGAAAGCTTTTCTCTTCAGAAATGAAATGACCAACATTTGAAATGACCAACATTTGACATTTGGTTCGTGCCTTGGTGTGGTTATGACTGAAATACCTCACAGTTCAGGCTGCAAATTTACGGCCATAACATCTCCACAGTCCATACCTAACCGTATAACTACAGCAAGGCTCATGCACAGGTCGTGCAAGTTCCTTACCCAAATATACCAGATACAAAAGCAGATCTGTTGAAATAGGAAAAACCAAGAGGCAGGATGCAATACGATAATTCATCAATGGGTATTGATAAACATCATCCGGATGTTTTCTTTCTAACTAATAGTTAAAGGTAAGATTGCTATGAGCAACAAGGTTGCCAACATATATACTGCAAAAATCACTGGCCATTACAATGGAAAATTGCAAGAACAGAACAGATCTACTACTCATCGTACAGACAAAATGACAGCCGTCGGCCGCGCGCATTGCCTTGCACCCAATGCAAGCAAAGCAATCTCGGTTGAATTTCACTTGCACTTGGGGTGTACTTCCTAATCCACATCTTGCTGACTTTATTGTATCATGGACTCACCCATTTCCTCGAAATGCATTGAAGAAACAAACTATTAACTGAACTAGCAGCCCCCGAGACGGATTATATGAACAAATTGACGTACTGAAAAGTCCCTGAGAACCCACAGCTGACGGATATGAACATTCACATTGCCCTGGCCAACTAAGGCACTCAGTCACTCTACCATTCGGTTTCCTTTATGTTCTTATGTTACTTGCGTCTTATTTAGGCAGTTATCAATTTTTGTACATTTTCGTGTGTGTATATACTTTTGACTAGAGACAGTAAAAAACGGTTCCAGGTGATGTAAAAGGCTGGCCGTGCACTGCCATAATCAAGGGCGGAGGAGGAGGCGTTCGGCGGGCGTGAGCGAGTGGCGGAAGTGGCAGCGGTGGCCGTAGGGGCAGACGTCGCCGGCGAGCACCATGCGGCAGACCTCGGTCTTGTAGCGGGGGTGGCGGATGACGGGGCGGAGCTCGGCGACGCCGTGCGCGAACTGGCACTGGTCGCCGTAGGGGCACGCCCCCGTCTCCTCCCATTTGTTGCACAGCTCCGTCTTGAACATGCCTTGGTTGTACACCTCCAGCTCCCCGCCGCCCGGGCTTTGCTCCTTGGGCTCCTCGCCTTTCTTGCCGCCGTCCGTGCCCACGTACGCGCGCTGCTGCTTGATTCGCGCGTCGTACGTAGCAAGTGTCAAATGCCAATTCAAGCGGTGCTGTGGAATTAGCGAGGCGGGAACTGGGACTCACCGAGCTGGGATTGGTCGCGTTCGACGCGCGAGGCTTGCGGTTGTGGGCGGCCGGCGTTGCGGCCGCCTGGGCAGGCTGGTTCATCTTCAGGTAGCCGTTCGAGCGGACGGAGATGCTTTTCGGCAGCACGGCGAACTTCACGGGCGTGCGTTCCTTGGTGACGGCCACTGCGGCGGCCTTCTGCTCGCCGAGGCGGAGCCGGCGGATCTCGTCGGCGATGGCGACGGCGGCGGTCTGCTTGCCGCTGAGCAGAGCGAGGTGGCGCGCGAGGTCGCTGTTGGCGACGCGGAGCTCGGCGTTCTCTCGGCGGAGCGCCGCTGCCTCGTCGGCGACCTCGGCGAGGTGGGAGAGGCAGAGCTCGTAGCGGTCGGCCACCTCCTGGTACTGCAGTGCGAGGCGCGCGAGCTGGAGCCGGTGGCCGGTGGCGTCCGCCGCGCGGCCGTCGTCGACTAGGGAGGCGGGGGAGGACGGCGAGAGCGAGACGGAGGTGGCGAGCGGCGACGGCGAGGAGAAGCCGAAGCTGGGGCTGAAGGGGGAGGAGCAGCGGTACAGGGCGTCGTCGCCGCTGGGGAGGCAGCGCGGCGAGGAGAGGCGCTGGTCCCCGAATGCGAACGGCCTGAGCTCGAAGGCCGAGCGGAGGCGGTCGGCGTTGGCCGGAGAGACGAGCGCTTCCTGCATGGCTAATGGCTGGCTGTGTCGATGGACTGGCCCAATCAGGCGCAGACAGACATTCGATTCGGAGCCGGAGGCGAGGACGGTCGATCGAGGAGGTGGGCAACGCCGTGGCGTTCGTTTATGTAGCGGGGGAAGCATGGCCGGAGCAGGGGAGACCGTGGGCCCCGCACGTCTGCGAGAGCGAGGCGTCAGGTGTAACTGTGTAACAGGGAATGAGCACGGTCTGCTTGCTCCAGCCCAGTCCAGTCGGAATCTTTGCTTGCTTACCTGGCGTATGCACCCGGTCTGCTAGGTTTGACCTCTTTTTACCGCTTCGGTGGGCCTGCTACTACGGGCCTGTTTGATATGGCTACGACTTATAATTTTTGATTGAATTTTTTGAATTTTAACTGTTTACGATAGATATTACAGAGAAAGGTACTCACTTGCGATTTTAGTTGATACAGATGTTGGGCTTTTAACGTGTACTATAATAAACTTGTAGACCCCGTCTTAAGAAAATACTCCGTTGAAAAATTAGGTACTATAGCAAAACAGTTTTGCTATTGCACAGGCGACTGAAATTTTTTTAAGTTTCAGTCACCTAAAATTGCACTCTCAATGAACTAAACTTGCAGCCCCCTAAAAAAACAGCTGCAACTTTAGGTGATTCAGAGTGCAACTTCAGGTGACCTGAAATTGCACTCTCAATCAACTAAAATTGCAGCCCCCCTCCAAAAAAACATGTGCAACTTCAGGTGATTCAATGTGCAACTTTAGGTGACTGAAAGATAAAAAAATTTGAGTCGCCTGTACAATAGTCTATCCCTAGCAAAAACCAAAAGTCGTTTTTAGAAGCGAAAAGAACAGTGTCGTTGTTCACTTTTATTACCGCACGAGCAATGCATGCTCGCTAATCACAGTTCAAACAGAGACCTGGTACAGTGTAGACCAAGTGTGTGGACGCTGCCATCGTAGGGGCTGCGCTCTGTTCGTAACACGAAATTTTTTTAAATTTCTATAGAAATCGAATTGTTTCATGTAAAATTTATCTAAAACTCTTACATTCTGAACATTTCAATCCGTCAAGCTCATCTGTTCCAAACAACCCAAGAGTGCCGTCTTGTGAAATCGATAGCTACTGTTGCACAAACCTCATATAAAAGGAATGATCTTTAATATTTGAGAAAGAAACTAATTTATTCTTTTGCAAGGAAATTGCTAATTTCTAGCTGAACAGATGACTCAATTATCCTATCATCGGATTGGGGAAACGCTAATCGTGCGATCACGGGAGGTACGTGCTAACATTAATTCCTTCAGCTATACTTCACCGAGCCCCTTGATGCGGACAGGTGGCCCATTTTTGTGTCCGGGGAGGTCACGTCCACAAGTCCGCTCATGCTGCCTCGGGAACGCTTTACACCCTCTCGAAATCCTAGGAACTCGGCCATTTTCGGTATACATCCAAAGTACTCGTACAAGAAAGTAGACAATAGGGACCTTTTTCGTGCACCTGATCTTGCCGGTTTAAAAAATGTGCTTGAGTGAGCTTGAGTTACGGCCTAAGTTTAGACTTAGGTTTAGATTTAGCTGGGTTTAAGCTTGGGTAAACTTGAGTTTTACTCAAGTAAAATCGGTGACGATCAACAATTCAATCTACAACAATTTCAACAATAAGAAACTTCAAACATTCACAAATTTTAACTTTCTCGTAATAACAAAAGAAGAGAAGTTATGAGGGAAATAGTTCATACTTAGATTTGGTTGAAAGAGGATGGATGATGCGTCACGTCAAGCTCATTGCGACAGTGGAGGGGAGTAGTATAGGACGTCATGCTTGGAGACATCACATTAGGCTCACTGTGTTGTCGTGCTTAGAGGGCTTCGCTGGCTCGTTGTGTCGTCATGCTTAGAGAGCATCGCCGGGTGGTGGTCGAGGGTAGACTTCGCCATGATACTACCATAATGGTGGTTGGTGGGATGGGAGGCGACGGGTAGGAGGAACTAGAAGAAGCAACGGCTGGCAAGGTGGGAGGAGTCCTAGAGAAGCACGACTGGCAAGGTGGGAGGAGATGGGGTGGGAGGAATCGATGAGAGGTGGTGGAGTGGAAGAAGGGGCTACCAGGGAGGTAGCCAGCGGGATGGGAGGTGCTAGCCGGTAGGATGGGGCCCTGGGAGGAGAGGCGGCGGGAGGAAGTTTATGACTATGTTTGTGTGGGTGAGATTAGGAAGATTAGGGGGAAGGGTGGATTGAAAAGGCCAGCTGCTAGGGTTGGCTTGGCTCAGGTGTCGCGGTGATGAGGTATTGGGGTGAATTTTGAAATTGGGCCAGAGGGAATGACTAGAGGCAGGTGGGCTGCAAATTTTAGCGGATCCTGAAGAGCTATTCGAACTCGGCTCATTGAAACTCGTGCGCTCGTGATTGAACTCGAACTTGCCTTGTTTGAAGCTTGAGTCAAGCTTGAACCGAACCTAGAGCAAGGTGAGCTCAAGCAGCTTGTGAGCCTCAAACTTTTTTTTACGGCCCTACTTATACTAGACATCTGCTATTCTTTTTTAATGGTCACTACTCACTAGACGTTTTTGTGCATCTTATACATTGGTGTGCACAAGAACAGCTGAATCCTGCGCTCAAGTGGGCTGCGGGCTGCAGCTTTTTTTATTGTTCGGCACTGTGTAGCACTGTTTCAAGTTTATTTTGGCACTGTAGTTATTGTGCGCTTTTTGGCGTAATTAAATTTTAAAAAAGAAGAAAGGTTACATCATCACGGATAATGCAAAGAAATAAGGAAAAAAAGAAAAGGCAAAAATACCCAAAAAAATAGTCAAAAAGATAGGAAAAAAAAAACAAAATTAAGAAGTTAGAAGCTAAAAGTTTAAACCCATGGGAGTGGGGCCATAGCCGTAGACATACAAGTCAATTATAACTCTACATGGAGTATGAAATTAGTCGTTGCTTAATAACTAAATAATCATGGCGGGCCCGCCCTGCACGTAGGGTACATTGATCGGCGGTCAGTCAGTGAGGTGAGGTGAGGTGCGCCTGGCCAGTGATATTGACAGGAAAGGATCATCGATCGATCACGATGCAAAGCCGATCGATCCGAGCAGATCAGCTTAGCTATAGCTTGCTTTGCTTTTACGGGTCAGTCCCTCTCCGAGCTAACCAACTCGATCGTGTCTGCCTCCCAACGCCGCCTTAGGAAAATCAGAGTAACAAACTAACATCCGGGCCGGGTCACACCACCCACCACACCACACACCGCACCGCGCGCACACAATGCAATCATGTTGCTTCCTACTTACAGCTTTAACTAACTTGGAGTTCGCCTCGCCTACCGCAGGCAGGAAGACGAGAGTATCATACGTGCGGCACGTCGGAATCATTCCTTGGAGATGGAGACCGGGAGAGAGAGAGAGAAGAAGAAGAAAAGTATGTGTGTGCGTGCATGGTGTGTGTGAGAGAGCTTTCTTAATTTCCCCCTGCCGTGACGGCTAAACGAATCCGATGGACTTTTAGGTGAGGGCTTTCGTTTGGCGATGCCGATCATGAGCTCGGATGGATGCGTCTGTGCTCGCCGGTAGCGATCAGGGTTAGTTATGCACTGTTTGGTAATGGCGAACGGTCCGTGCGAATGAAGGCATGCACTACGACCTGATGTGCCGCTTGGACCAGAAATGGATGTTAATATGTTATCTCTGGATTGTCTTCGGTCGTGGGCGTGGCTATCCAGTTTGGTTGCTAGCCGACAAGGATCGATTCACATGGAACATCTAACGTACTGCAATATAACCTCTCGAGGGAAATAGAAAGATCGTTGTAGGAGTACATGCATTAGACGAAGGGCATATATCAAATGATTCATTCTTAGCAACCTCAGGCAAGATAAATGCAGCTGCTTCTTTTGGACATTGGTGTTTAGTGAGCTATCGTCTTTGACAATGAATTGTAGATTTCCAACTTTGTATAGCTCGGTCGTGCTCACCTCAAGGTTCCGAAAGCATGAAAACTTTGCAGTAAGGAACTGAACATGTGAACGTGGAAGGTTTTTGTTTAGAATGTTGGAGTTTTCTTCCACCGAATATTTAACAACGGTGGCAATTCTGACCAATCCAACAATGATACCGTTGCAGGAAGTCTCTCCATAGTTCATAGGTGTTTAGCTGAATATCTATTATTTTTTTACAAAAAATACAGTATATACTAGGTATATTGCACATGTATACTCTTACTTGAGCCAAAATGCTACATATTTGTACCTAAAAAAATATAAATCAACCCAATCTAACCCACACATCTCTCTCAATCCACTAGAACCCTCTCGACGCCCACCAGAACTACCACATGCCAAATTCCCTAAGGCCCCAAACCAGCCACCTAAGTCCTAACCCTAACTAGCTTATCTCTCTCTCTCTCTCAATGTAACGGCGGTGCACACATGGAAGGTGAGTGAGCTGACCAGACGGGAGGCATGAGGTAGTGCTGCAGTGGCGCAAGCCCACAATAGCCGCACGCTGTGGCGGCCAATGAAAAGGAAAGGGAGCGCGTGGTGTGCAGTGACGGCAGACACTGACGAGAAGGCAAAGCAATTCCCAAATCAGGGCCATCGGTATGCTCTACGAACGAAGTGAGGACACGAGGCGGTGCGGGTGAGCAGGAAAGTGATGCAACGAGTTGGGTGGCAGCGTAGCAAGTAGGGAGGCATGAAACTCACGGCGTTGCGGCGAGGTCTCATTTCCAAGTGAGTTGCATTCGGTCTCCCACCCTCCCTCCCAATTTTGAAATTGACAAATCCCAAATAGTTCATTAAAGAGAGCAACTACACCATGCTATACTATTCGGATTGATCCGAACGGTATAGCATCCCTCCCCCGCCTCTCTCTTCTCAGCGCCGAGGTCTCTACCGCTTCCCTCCCCTTCATCTCTCTTCACAGCGCCTCCCTCCCCGCCGCTCTCGATCGTTCCCCTGCTGCCGCTCCTTTCCCCTTTTCTCTGGCGCGGGCAACTCCGCACCCCTCCTTCGCCTCCCCCACCCCCTCCTCCACACCGACGGTCAACAAAGACCTCATCACCTAGCCATGCCGCCATCTCCCCTCCTCCGCCATCACCACTCCGCCCAACCTAATATATTCATAGCACCGCCGCCTTGCCCTTTAGTCCCTCTGCCATCGCCCACCGCCCTCCACCGTCGCCCAATACCCTCCGCCACGGCCCACCGCCAAACCACCGCCTCCCTGGTCTCCCTCTACATCCGAGGGGTGTGGTAAACCTGTCATCATGGTGGTGTTCCCCTATCACTAGATCCAGAGCAGTATCAGAGGAGGAAGGGGAGGTGGTGGTGCCAGCAGAAGAGGAGGAAGGGGAAGCAGCACGCACGGGATCGAGCTATCCTGTTGGTAGAGGAACAAACGGTATACTATTCTTTAGTTTTTCTCTTTATTAAATGATTGTTCCTTTCTCAAATGTAGATCGTGCAACCTTCAAAAATGAAGAAGTTTGCAAATTTGAAATCTTTGTATATAGTGTTAGTTAGATAGCATAAAAATATGAACAAGTTAGCAATGTTATCTTCTAAGGAACAATGAAATGACTGTCCTTAAGATTGCATGAAGGGTCATAAAGTTAAAATTATATTGTGCTTAAAAATATGAACAAGTTAGCAATGTTATCTTCTAAGGAACAATTTGTATTTTGATTTTTTTCCACCGACAACTTTTCTTTTTTCCTTTGAGAAATATTTTATTAACTCTAAACACCCGTATCAGAAATCCTAGTCTGCCACTTCTGTTGCACTTTACAAAACAAAAAACAACACTACAGACTACAGTTATGATGTCCAAAGTCTAGACTATGAAGCACAGCATCACACAGATCCATTCTCAGCCATCCACTCCTTGTAGCGTTCTGCATCACAGCTGAAGCGATACTCTTTTCTTTACTTTGTCTAAAAAGCTGAAGCAAGTCATATTTGGGTCAAGTTTGGTGCACAACAAGTACTAGCAGAAAAATGAAATACTTTCACGTCTGCGCAATACCAAGATCTCGCATCTATCGGGGCGACCCCAACGCCCCGACCATGATGTCCACCCCCTCATATGCCCCCCCCGATCCTGCACCCTCTCTCCTAGATCTCCCTACTCCATGGTCGCCTCGCCTCCCGCTGTGTCATGGTCTTGTAGTAGAGCCACCCTAACCCTTCCTCCACCACCACCACTTCTGCTACCTCCACCACCCCTGGGCCCACCGCTGGCTACCACGCTGGAGTGTAGCCAGACCCGGCCCGACCCTTCCCACCCTCCGCCTACCTTCTTGCCCTGCCTAGCAGGCTCCAAAGCCCCGCTGGCCACCGCTGCCCCAATCAGGTCCCTTCACCAACCTCTTAGAGCCCCATTCGAGGAGAGGCGGCCATGCCCTCCGAACCTCTACATCAATGAACCGCCACCCGTCGATCCAGCAAGCCTCCTGCAAAGCCTCCGCATTGAAGATGTGCCCAACAACAACACTGAATTCAAGACACCGCATATCCCCCAAAATCCTCCTCGGGCCAAGACTTTGGCACGCAGAGTCTCCTTCGTGGACAACCTCGCCACACGCCGCCTCAAATCCATCATTACTCCACCCAACCTCCTACAAGCTGGAAGGTATGTGACCCCCCACGACTCCCCTCCTCTCCTGTCTCGTCGTCTTCATCCCCCTCTGTAGCCAGCAGCGCAGCGCATTCAAAGCAGCACATTTCCCATGCTCTGTGGATTTTGGTAAAGCCCAAGCACTAGTGACAAAAGAGCTCACAACCGGTCACTTGCCATTTCCAAGACCTCTCACCCACCTGCCACTCCATCACATTCAAGCCGCAACCACCAACGCTTTCTGGAATGAACTAAAGGGATATGTTTCAATTGCTTAAGTCATGACCACCTCATTCGTTCTTGCCATGACCCAACGAAGTGCCTTTGCTGTTTCTACTCGGGTCATAAGGCAAGAGTGTGCCTAAGTAGTGCCAAAAGGCTACCTCCACCTTCAACTCGCGCCTCCCCTTCGACCGCCCCAGCGGTGCCACCCTCATGGGCTCGACCAATCCACCCCGCTCCACTAGCCGCACCTCTTTTCATGCCTATGCCCCGTGCAATGACGAAACCTCTCCTTGGCGCCCCAGCTACCTGGCCGGCAGAAGATGCATACATCATCCCCTCCTCCAGGGATTTGAAGAGAGCTCCAACGCCATGAAGCTTACTTAGCCATGCTCTGGCTGGGCAAGTCAAGGCTAAACATGGACCTTAGAACAATACTGAAGCCATAAGAAGAAGATTCAACTTGTTATCGGTTGATTTCTCCGTGCACCACCACTATCCGGAGAATTACCTCATCAACTTCGAGCACAAGCATCATCGAGACGAGGTGGCTAGAACCCACACGTTTGTCTTCCATGACCTGGAGTTCTAGATGCATCCTTGGAAGCCTCTTTGTCATGCTTTTGGCGCGACCTTGTAGTTCCATGTGCGCCTTTGCTTGGAGGGCATCCCCCTGCATGCCTAGACTAGGGACACGGCCAGCAGGGTCATTAGTAGCAAATGCTCCCTGGACCATGTTGACCAGAAGTCCATCCTCCAGAGGATGTGCGCAAGTTGGGCCTCTGGGCATGGATGGCCAATCCTAGCTCCATCCTGAAGGTGTCATGGCTCACCTTCACGGATGGTTTCCTTTCTAGTCCATCATTAGGCCCCCTAGTCTACAGCTTTAGATCCTGACTGCTGCAAGAAGGGGTTTTCCTTCTGATCCTTATTCATCTTGACTTCATCAAAGACTTCTCAGCCACCCCTTGAATCTGACTTGTCACCGACAGCTTCATGCCTTTCAAGCCAGTAAAGCATGGCTTGTCATGGCATCTGGGGGGTGGTCGACGGCTCCCTAGAGACTTCAGGGGACCTTCACAGCCAACATTGAAGCGACCTCGCTACACCAAGCAAAAGAGCCGACGCGGGTTCCTCCCATCGGTGCAGCCTAGGCAGACCCAGCCAGGAGGCTTGCCGTGATAATGTCAAGTGCAGTTGGGTTCGCTACGACAGCGATGATGAAGACCCTCACCACCGCCGAAGGAGCGATCATCGGGGCCAGTGGAGAGCCATTGGTCATGATGACTCGCGGCGTGGGACGTCACATGCTCCAGAGCACATCCGCGACCAATCACCTTGGCCTCGCGACTCCACCAGAGGTGGACAACGCCAACACTCCGATTTGCAAGTGGGCCACTACATCTTCGGCTCGCCAGAACAACGGCAAGCTCGCAACGGTTAGCCACCAGCCGACAAGGTGTGTAAAGACTACACGGATAACACTCTGCATGCATTACTTGCTTTGCATGCTACTCTTCTCCGCCAAGAACTTACTCAACTTATCGACAGCAGACTTCGCCAGTCTGAGGAAAATGACAAGTTGCTCTGGCAGGAATGGCTTCGCAAGGCCGAAGCTTATGTGCAAGCATCCTGTCAGGCCACCTCCCAACTGCTCCTACCGCACCACCAAGACTTTGCTGCTGTGCCGCTGGGGGATTTGTTGACCGGGGTCGACAACGCCCTTGGAGGACTCAACCTAGCCAACAGGTGTTCAAGTCTAGCGGCATGCCCTACCGATTCTCCCCACATCCTGAAGAGGAATTCCAAAGCACTAGTGCCGCAGCAACCCCCAAGGCAGGCGTGGCACTTTGTGGCGAGTCTTTGGAGTCACTTTCGCCCAATGAGGGGACACCATCTGTAGAGACATCGCCTGCACTTGTAGCCTATGCACTAAGATGAAAGGAAAACATTGATTCTGGGTGTATCGTCTTTGCGATGGAAAGATGATCGCACCGTATCCCCATCTGATGGAAGTAATTCTCAACAAGTATCGTTGATATGGAAAGTAGAGGTCTAGAAGGTAATAAATCGGTAATCGATCGGGGATTCGATCTCAAAATTAATGGCACGATTGGCACCGTGTGAGAGTTGTGTACGTTGCCTATGACCATGCTCATGCCTATAAAAGGAGAGACCCCGCAGACAAGAGGGGACAAACACAGATAGACGGGGGAAGGGACAGAAACACCCGATCGCACCAGTACACCTCGGACAGCGGGACAAATGGAGCTAGCTCGTAGGCTAATAAACGGCAACAGTAGCGAGATGACTGCCAACGCCTGCAATCGCTGCTGGTGATGCCGTCGAGGAAGCATTCCGGAGCTCGTCGTTGGGCAGCCTGTGGCCACAACGATAGGGCTGGCAAGATCACCTTCATCTCATTAGGCTTGAAGCATGGAGTCCTCCCGCTCTTGCTTGTGGCGCGCATCCCCGGCCAAGCTGTGCAGCCGCGATGATCCACCATGTACCAGGTTTGTCCTGCTCACACCTCTGATCTACTGATAGCTCCACAAGGCGAGGTGGATGGCGCTACTCGTAAGTCCTTCTCATCGCCCAGGACATGATGTCGCCAACCACCGCTCCAATCCAATGAGGATGGTCTTCCCTTGTGATCTTGGCGTCCTTCCTACTATGTGCCCTTACTGCATTGAAGTTGTCCCAAGCACCCGCTGAGCTTGGTCTTCTACAACCGCCTGCTATACTCAGTCACTCACAACCACCTACCATACTCGGCCACTTACGATCGCCGGTGATACTCGGTCACTTACGACCACCAGCTGTACTCGGACGTTGTAGACCGCCTTCTGGGCTCAGTCCCTTACGACCGCCTGTCGTACTTAGGCATCATCGATCGCTGGTGATAATCAAACGCCATCGATCGCCTTCTAGGACCTATGTGTCCATCAAACACCGACTGCATTCTGGTGCGTCCCATATTACTTGAGCATAAATCGATGACCGATGGCATTGCAGTGTCTCATCTTCTACATCAACAACGCTGGGGCAACACCGACTCCTACTGATATGCATCGTCGACATCATTCTAGTAGTGGCAAGACCTATGAGCAGCAGAACCAAGGTTGCTACAAGTGTGGCAAGTGGGGGCATTGGTTGCGGATCTGTAAGGAGCCGCAGCATGTCATCGATGCCTTCCAAGCCCAGAAGAAGGATGGCAAAGGGCAGCCTAAAGTCCACTTTGCATCAGTTGAGGGGGAAAGCTCTGAGCAGCTGCCCGCGTTGATGGAGGTTGAGACCATCCCGGCAGTAGCAGCACCCCCTTCGACTTAGAGGCAGTCACCGCCATGATTTGTCTCGAAGAGCAGATCACTCCCAAGAAAATAGCCGAAGAAGTCTATAATTTTCTAGTAGATTCAGTCTGACGCACAGAATGCATTAGACTTTAATTGTTATTTATTTTGTGTTAAAAGGACAAGTTAGAACTTGCATGGATGGTACTTTAGCATTTGTTTTCTCGTGATGGTTGGATGATTTTGAATAATTCATTCATTTCTTCAGTTTATGATGGCATGATATGTTCTGATATTGAGATATTTTATTTATGTGTTGAACGCCTTCTAATACATGTTAATAAAATACTTTATATTAGAACGCGTGTGGCGCCCTATGGAGGAAGTGTGCTTAGCCGACAGCGGCACAACGAATACCATCTTAAAAGAGACTAAATATTTTCAGTCGATTCGTAAGAATGCTAGCAGCATTACGACAATCGCCAGAAGCAATGCATGTATAATTGGTTCAGAAAGAGCCACAATTGTACTCCCAATGGGCAGAACTTTGGTCATTGAAGAAGCCTTATTGTACCCAGAATCGACTAGAACTCTCCTAAGTTTTAAGGAGGAATACCTGCTCATTACAAAGCGCGAAGAGAATGGCAAAAGGGTATTAGAAAAACTTCTTTCACTAGAAACTAGGCTATATTATACCAACATCAAGGCACCTGTAGCCTACACTTTCCTGAAGACAGTATTTAGAAACTCTAAACTCTTCTGTCTCTGGCATGACATATTAGGCCACCCAGGTCTTGGAATGATGAGAAATATAATCAACAATTCCCAAGGGCATAAAATTAATGTAAAGAATTTCCCGAATCACTAAGATTTTGTGTGCCCTACATATGCCACCAGGAAATTACTTACTAGACCCTCCACTATGAAAGTGAAGAATGAAGTCCCTGCATTCATGGAACGCATACAGGGAGATATTGCGGTCCCATTCAGCCTATTTCAAGGCCATTTAAGTACTTCATGGTGCTCATTGATGCTTACTCGAAATGATCGTACGTGGATTTATTGTCCACAAGAAACCATACTTTCGCAAAGCTGATCTCACAAATCATTCGCATCAGAAATGTCTTCCCTGATCATCACATCAAGTCCATCAGAATGGACAACACCGGGGAATTTACTTCAAAGGTATTTGATGATTATTGCATGGCAATAGGGATTGCAGTTGAGCATTCGGTATCGCATGTCCATACCCAAAATATTTTGGCAGAGGCATTAATCAAGAGAATTAAATTTATTGCCAGACCCCTTTTATAGAATTGTAATTTGCCAGCTACATGTTGGGGACACGTAGTCCTACATGCAGCGAATCTCATCAACTTTAGACCATCGGCCTACAACATCCATTCACCTATGTAACTAGCACAAGGGTAACCACCGAAAATTTCTTATCTCAGGAGGTTGGATGCAAGGTTTATGTACCAATACCCCCTTCGCAGCATACTGCAATGAGCCTTCTCCGTAAGACTGGGATATACGTTGGTTATGAGACTGCATCTATAATTAGGTATTTGGAACCCATGACGGGAGATTTGCATACTGGCCGCTTTGTTGATTGTATTTTTGATGAGGATAATTTTCCAACATTAGGGGGAGGAAATCAACCCCTTGATGAAAAATATCAGGAAATTACGTGGCAAGCCACGAGAATTCATGCACATGACCTGCGCACTAGTGAAGCAGAGAAAGAGGTCCAGAAGATCATTGACTTACTAGCATTAGCAAACCAGCTGCCTGATCACTTTAGTGATTTGAAGAGCGTGACTAAGTCGCATATGCCTGCACGCAATGCACGCAATGTCGATATACAAAAAATTGATTTTCTACACCATAATCTCCAATCAAATTAAACTTATACCCAGGGGTTTAGGCACTAAACAAGAATTTCGAACATGCAAGTTCAGAAACTTTCTCCATAGCACAATCCAAACTAACGGCCTCATTAAGCATGATATAGCACAATGCATCAGCAGAGGATATTATATCAAATACTTCCTTATGTGTAATTAATTCGACATGTGCAAAATTATGAGAATTTAGATCAACACATGGTTCGTTCAAGTCAACACAAGGAATATCAAAAGATTGCACTACAGCAGGTATATACTCACAAGGTTGCTCTATGTCTTGTTGTAGCGCCAAATCAGTACCTTTGTCATTATCGTCCTCATCGGATACTGTAGGTACGTCAAACTTCTCCACTAATGGCATAAGATGCACCAGATCATCCTTCACCTCTTCAAGTTTCTCGGTGGTATCTGTAGATGGAGTAGGAACCAAAATAATATCAACATTTTCAGTTACCTCAGGTTGCACCTCGCTTGTGACCGTGGGTGCTGGAGGTACAAAACGATGTCGCAATTTCTTTTTCATCTGCTCCCATGTGTATATATAGTGGTACTCGAGATTTGACCACCAATGTTGAACATCACCGATCAGCGCCGTCCTTGCCATGCTCATCTTCTCAACAGGATCAAGATCCTGTCTTTCAAAGTAGCTATCCAACATAGTAACCCACAAGAAGTAGTCCAACGACGTACTCTCAGTGGTGAGTGGCAAGATATATACCGGTAATTGTTTCCCTTCGAGTTCAAATCTGCCCGCGATGACATCATAATCTACCCATTTTCTCAAACCTGTCATTGTTAGTAGAAAACAAGGAAACAAATCACAAGTAAATGTTCCTATCAACTACTAGGATATGGAGGCTCAAATCAAGTCACGCATCTCTCAAGCTCTTACCAAATTCTTACGAGTTCTTACCAAAGCAAACAGGTGATGCAACCGGTGGCTGGTTCGTGATAAATCTAACTCAAGTGATGAGTAAAGCGATTGCAAGGTACAGCGAGACCTGTTCGGTTAGTAGAAAAGTGGAGCTTCGATAGGCTATATATTTCGTAGCAAAGGAAAACAATCAATTAATTTCAGAAATTGCACAGAATTGAATTATAGTTCGTATCTAGCACTTAGCCTGTGTTGCTGATCAACTAAGGATGGAAGAAGGCAAAAACAAGTGTATGGAAATATATAGGGATGGTAAATACAAGATAATTCAATTGAATGCAATATGGAATTGAAGAGCACAAGGATTGACCCAAAACATAGAAACTGAAGATTTCTGTCCACTAGACAGCATGTCGGTATTTCGGCCGCAACTTTTTTTCACTTGCCTCTTTTTTAATGATTCTTTTTTTCTCCATTTACTTACGACTTTTTCTATAACTTTTGTTTTGGGACCAAGTTCTGAAAACTGACCGAAATATTCACACAAAATTCACAAGTGCTGACTATTGCAGATTCAATCTGGAATTTTAGGTCAACTTGCACCTCAGATATCTTTTTACTGCCGTACTGGATTGAAGCGAAATTTTTCAGGAAGATAGATAATGAAGTTATGAATCCAATGGCAGTGGTCTCACTCAAAAATAATCTTGGAATCAAAAGTTTTGGCATTTTTGGTGGCGGCTGCAGAGAAAGGAAAAATCAGCCGAATTGGAATTAGTGTTTGGGGTGTAGAATTTTTTTGTTTGGATTTTTAATGGAACAAAGATATGACCAGCAACTAGACAATGCTAAGAAAGACACAAATTCAATTTAGCAAACCAAAACTAACAGATTGAAAGGCACAACGAGGTTTGGACAGCGGAAATTAACTCTTTTTGTGGGGCAATTTTTTCTAGACTATGGGAAATAAAAAACCAATCTACTAACTAGGGGTATAAGAAATTCCTACCAGTCAACTGAAGCTCTGATATCAACTGATGAGGCGATGGGGTCCCGATCTTCTGATAGGATGATAACTTCGATTTTGACGGAGGTGACTCTTGCGACCCGACTACAACCGTACGACGTTGCTTGCGCCTTAGCAATCACTGAACCAACCCCAACATGTTATCAACTGTGCCAAGAACGCGGTTGACCTGACCACGAAGGTCTATTCCTGCATGCAATCGAAGAACACGCAAGAACAAGATAACAAGCAATCTGAAATTGCAAATATATAAATTGAGATCAAAAGGTGGGATTCCGAAGGCTGTCTTGACAGGTGGTCGTCCGACACAACTGAAGAACAGAAGTTTGCACAAGGGCTAAACCTAAACTCAACGAAATCCAAGAAAACTAGAAGTGTGCAACATCCTTAAATAGAGGTGGGGAAGCCACACAAAACTAAGGAAAAGGGGGTGGTACTATTTATGGTACTATTCATGTGAATAGTAACCCATGAATAGTACGAGCCTAGGTGGGGGAGCGCCTCCCCTTTGGGCCCAAACATTACAAGGCCCAATTTGACCCAAATAGGTGATGCAACACCTTCTTCGAGTGATTGCGGCAAGCACACGGGATCCATTGGAAAGAGGACGAGAAAAACTTTCCATTGAGTACTCGTGGACCTCAAACGGACTCCGTATGTGAAAGTTATGCACATTTGAAGTTGGACCGTCGTGTTGAATCCGAACTGATCTAGAGGCCGAATTGGATTCCAAAACGTGTCTAAATTGAACTCTTGCTTGAATTGGTGCAAACATGATGTGGTGCTTTAGTTCAATCTTGATATTGGGCGCTAGGGTCATATGTGTTGGTGGCGTGATCACATCGGTTTTAGCATATGTGTAGCCTCACATATTGCATGATCTTCATCATAAATCTCGGTACATAATAACAAATGCAACAAACTCTTATTATGTAATATCATAAGTTCTTTATCAAACATAGTATAACCTTTTTGAAACGAGCTCACCTTATAATTTAAGTGATGCGTAGGAGCTCTTGTAATTGGAACAACAAGCATAGCAAATATGGTTGTATCCATATGGGTCGTGTCCTCATCAGATATGGTAATTGCATACCTTTATGGAAACTTGGATTCAGAGATTTATAAGAAGGTCCCTGAAGGAATCCCTCTCCCGAACCAAGACAGAATAAATATAAATCTATATAGTGTGAAGCTCAGAAAGTCACTGTATGGACTGAAGCAATCTGGAAGAATATGGTATAATCGCTTAAGTGATTTTCTCTGCAAGAAAGGCTACACGAACAATGAAGACTGTCTTTGTGTGTTTATACGACGATCCTAGAATGGATTTTGTATAATCTCAATGTATGTAGATGATCTAAATATCATCGGGACAATGGAAGACATAAAAGAAGCAAGCTCCTACTTGGAGTCGAGATTTGAAATGAAAGATTTGGGCAAGACCAAATTCTGCTTAGGCCTGCAGCTTGAGTATGTCCCTGAAGGAATATTAATACATCAGTCGGCGTACACCCAGAAGGTGTTAGAAAGGTTTGGCTTTGAAAAGGCATACCCATCGAAAGTACCAATGATCGGGAGGTTTTTACAGCAAGAAAAAGATCCTTTTCGACTTAGGGAAGAGGGGAGGAAGTCCTGTGACCAGAATTTCCATACTTAAGTGCAGTGGGAGCACTTATGTATTTGGTAAACTGCACTAGACCGAACATTGCATTTGCCGTGAACCTGTTAACAAGGTGCAATGCAGAACTTACTAAAAGGCATTGGCAGGGCATAAAGGACATCTTCCGATACCTCCAAGGAAGTAAAGACCTTGGATTGTTCTACAGAAAGAATCAAGATCTGAACTTGATTGGCTATGCAGATGTCGGGTACCTATCTGACCCGCATACCGCAAGGTCACAAACAAGCTATGTATTCCTGTATGGTGGAACTGTAATTTCCTATAAATCGTCCAAGCAAAGTCTCGTAACGACTTCAATGAACCACTCATAAATTATAGCACTGTATGAAGCCACACGTGAATGAGCTTAGCTCTGACGAATGATTCACCACATCCAGCAGTCATGTGGAATGAATATTGTGTAAACCCCCACAATTATCTATGAAGATAATGCAGCTTGCGTTGCACAAGTGCAAACGGGCTATGTGAAGAGTTATCTCACAAAGCATATGAACCTCAAATTCTTCTATACTCATGAATTGTAAAAGATGGACGAGATTAAAATACTGCATGCCAAGTCATATGAAAATCTAGCAGATTTATTCACCAAATCACTCCGTGCATTTAGCTTTGAAAGGTGCGTGCAAGGAATCGGAATAATGAGACTTGAAGAAGTGCAGAATTCAGGGGGAGAATTCTCTCAAGTCCATTAGTAAAACTTGATCATGAAGATTAAGTACCCAAAGGAATAAAGTCCTGAAGACTGAATGAAATTGGGTGAATTGTACTTTTTTTTCCCTTGATGAGTTTTTCTGAAATTTCTTGATCAAGGTTTTTAATGAGGCAATTCGTGTATCGCAGCATAACATTCATCATGTACTCTTTCTCCAAATTTTTCCCACTGGATTTTTATGGAGTTTTAACGAGGCATGAGCATGTCAGATGAGTGCCCAAGGGGGAGTGTTAAGAAACCTGAGCCTGGGCCAGGAGCCTAGGCCCATGGTGGGCACCTCATTGTAGATTATAAATAGAGAGTCGTACCGACAGATTTTGTACTCATGCAATCAAAAGCAATAAAGGAAAACCAGAAGTTCTCTCTACCTCTTTGTGTGTTTTTAATCTATTATTCTGTCTTCTGTGACTGATTCGTTTCATTCTAAGCAGAGGAATCAATTGGACTGGTCGCCAGCGACGGTTCCTCAACAGTTTTCACTCAGATTTTAATATTCGCCTGGGATACCTAATTGCCTAGTACTATTTGGAGAATTAACTTCTCCAAGACCAACTCCGGTCGCCACCTGACTTCGGAGGGCTCCTCGCCGGAATCGCGCAATACACCAACAATACGATTAGTAGCTTGATTCCTGTATCAATTTTGGGTTTTGAATCTTGCATATATATGATGTACTAAATCTTGTTTGATATGCTCCAGATTAAGGACGGAGCCACACCCTAGGTAATGTAGGGTTCAGTTTAGGGTGTGGAAAAATATCTAGTATACAGGCTGGATAAATTCAGTCTAGCCTAGGTAACATTTTTATGGTCCAACTCAAATAGCTTATATTATTCTAACACTGATCTTGAGAGATAACTAAATTCTGGCTCCATCACTACTCCAGATCGAGACGTTTTACTAGGCCCTCATGGAGGCCATGGCTGGTTGGTGAGGGCGTAACGCTGCTGATCATCCGGGACAGGCCGCACCGGCCGGACGGCAATCTATTCGCCACAAGATAACGTCGTGCCTGCGGTATTCGTTCGTCATCCTGTGCGTCCTTCTATGCGGTTATGCAGTCTTTAGGCTAGCCGAAGCCGACAACATAGCAGGGTACTACGTAGTGGAGATCACCAGCATCGACGCGTCCAATCTCCCGGCCGCCGCCACGGTCCTCGTCGACGGAAACACGACGTCTCCACCGCCGACGTCGTTCGATGCGACCGTGCGCATCGAGAACCGCTACCACCACTACATATGCTTCAGCAACTGGGACGTGAAAAGCCCTAAAAATTCAAACCAAAATTTTTCCTGGATTTTTTTGCTGATTTTTGGGGGAATTTTGAAAACTTTCCTTTTTTGGAAAGCCCCCGTTTTCCCCGCTTTCCTTTTTCGGCCTGGCGCCACCTTTTCCCGATGGCGCCTTTCCCTTTCCCGCTTCCCACTTCTTCCGGCGCCTCCCCGTTCCCTCTTCTCGCTGGCGCCACTCCCCTCCCCGCTTTCCTCCTGCCCGAGCGCCTCCCTCGCTCTCCCTCCGCGCTCGCGCCTTCGCTCCTCCCCGTCTTCCTCCGCGCACACGCGCTACGCGTGCCCGCGACCGCGCCCGGTTTCGCGACAGTGGGTTCATCCCCTCCCCTCGTGCTGACGCCGCCGCCTGACGCCACCGCCGCCGCGCGTCGCAGCTCCTCCGCTCAGCCCCACCTGCAGCCTCTCCCGCCCGGTTCTTCCCCCTTGGAGCTCGATTCTTTCCCCTTGGCCGCTTGGTTCTTCCCCCCTTGGCTGCCCGTGCCCCTTCCCCACGGTTTCCCCTCCCCTCCGCCGGGTATAAAACCCGCTCCAGCCTCCTCACTCACTCGCTGCCCCCTCGAGTCACTCCAGCGCCCTACCTCGCTTCCCACCGCTCCCCAGAACCTCCTTGAGCAACCAATTGAAGCATCGTCGACCCAGCGCCGTCGCCGTCCTCCCCTGCGCCGGCGTTGCTCGTAGGTCAATCCCCCTCTTCCGCCCTCCATTTCGCAATTGCCGCCACCCAGAGCTTCTACACCTCTCCCCAAACTCGTTGCTGCCCTCCTCTGGCCCGTTGAAGCATCAAGGTGGCCCGGCGTCGAAGCTCCCCTCCGGCCGCCGCACCCCTCCCGTGGCCAGCACTCCAGGAAGCCCCTCAGCTACCGCCAAGCCCGCCGATATGAGCTCCTTGAACTCCTATCCGCGTGGCCGCCACCATTTGGGCTGTCTCGCCGCCGGCGAGCTTTTCCACCACCGCAAACCCGATTTCTCCCCTTCTCCCTTCTGCCATCTCCAGTGACCCCCTCACCTCCCTGAGTGCCCAATTGAACTCCCCGTGTTGAGCCGCACCTAGCGGTACCATTCCCCGCCTCCAGAGTCCTTCGTCGACGCCTGAGAGCGGAGCCCGCCGTCCTCGCCCCTGCATCGCGAGCAAGCGAGAGGTAGACGAAGAGAGGGACGTGGCCCCTCCTCTGCCGTCGAATCCTTTCCCCGCCTTCTAACCTCGCCCGTTGGATCTTCCGTACCGGTTCGCCGCTTCCCTTAAATCCCAGCCGTTCGATTACTTCCCCGCTTCCATCCGTTCGCTCGCACCCCGCCATCTCCTCCGTCCGCTCGCGCCAAGTGTCGGCCATCCGGACGAGGTAGGCGCGCGTGAGCATGGGCCAAGCCACGGCACGCCTCGCTCTCTCACGCACTTGTGCGCGGACGCCTCAGTGGGCATGGCTGCTGCGACGCGCGAGCCGTTCCGGCCGGCTGCCTGCGCCAGCCGCCCGTTACTATTCAATTGAATTTCCAGATGTTTTTCCAATTTCCAAAATCCAGAAAAATCCAAATAAATCCTAGAAAATCACAGAAAATCCCAAAAATTCCCAAATTTCACCACTTTGCTCCAAATATTATTCTGGACCCATTTTTGGCCTCCATTTCCATAAATTCATCCCAGATAATTTTCTAAAATTCCCCATTTATGGATTTATGCATTTTACTCCTTTTTAATTAGTTTATTTTTCCTCGCTTGATTAGTATCGAGCTGGACTTATTTATTTTCCATGTTTACGCTAGTGTCGGAGATTCCGGAAGTTCAAGTGCCAGCTCAGGATCCAGGCGTTTCTACGTTCGAGCTAGCCGAGATCGTCCAAATCAGCGGCAAGTCCCAAATCCTTTGATCATGTTGTATCCCATGCCATTTAATTATGTTATTATATTATTTGCATTGAGCTAGTTCTGAAAAGTTAGTTCAAAATAAAATAAAATGGTTCAGAATGACATGTTATGTAGTTAAACCTACCACCGACAAATGCCATGTTAAATTTGTAGCCATGCCTTTGTAACCTTAGAAATAATTATCTGTTAATCAAGACAACTGTAAGATATTATTATCATACAAGTCTTACACTAATAAGGCTGTGGCTGCGGGCCAATAGACTTTGGAAAACCCGACTCTAGGGCAGGGTAGTATGGGATGCCGTGCCCTAGGGCGGAGTATGTCGACATGTAAGATAGGGTAAGGGGGGCTGTGGTGCGCCGCGAGACGGTTTTCGCCCGCCTCTTACCCTGGGTTGCAGGTTGCGGACCTGGCCGGGGTTGCGGACTCCGGGGGAAAAATATAAGGACTAGACCCTTACGCTGAGCAATTGACATGGTGACCGCTCAACCACAGGAGTTGACTTGTCAACACTGGTTTAGTAGCTGCTCAACTCATTTGAAACTCTACAGGTGGTGAGAAGTAGGTGTTTGAGTAACGTGGTTAGGCAGGCCGTGCTGCGGGTGCCTAACAACGGTAGAATTCACTCGAAGCGGACGTTTGTGTGCGTGTGTGTGTGTGAGTGTGAGAGCGGACCCGAGTGGAATTTTACCGGGTAGAGCCTATATAAAGAATTGAGCAGTGAAACGACCTGGCTTTCTTAACTTTGTCGCGGGAGTTAAGGGATCGTGTGGGTAAAGCTGAGCAAACTCTGCAGAGTCAAATAAATGGTATTCGAATACGCCGTGCTCCGGTTATTGAGCCGTGTCACTTGGGTGATTCCGGTATGAAGCTTAAGTAGTTTTGTACATGATTTAACTTGATTAGTTGGTTAATCAACTCTTCATGAAAAACCCCTGAGATCTTAAGAAGTAGTTTTTGGTCCATTTTGTAAAATGATTGCTAAATAAAACTGCATCCACACGAGATTAATAAACCAAGTATACTCCCTTCCTTTGTTAATCCGTGCATATAGTAAAGTAGGGTTTCCTTTGTGATTTGCTGAGTACGGGGTCGGAGTACTCAGGCTTGCATAATGCCACAGATAACAGAAGGAAAAAGAAGGCGATTCAAGACTCCGTGTTAAGAAGGTTTCCCCGTCGAAGACCCGAGGCTTTAGGTCTTGGCCGCGCTCAAGCGGATCTTGGAGTTTTTGTAATGTAATTATACTTTGGGCTTGCACGCCCCGCTGTCAAAATGGATGTTATTCCCTATATGAAATATATGTTGGACTTTTGCTGTAAGCATGCGATGGTATACTCTTGCGCGACACTCCCTAACTGTTCATGCGTGAATAGTTGCGGAATGCCGTGTCCGTACGCGCCCCTGGAAACGGGGGCGTTACAAGAAGTGGTATCAGAGCAGGCTCTTTGACCGTAGGATGAGACCTAAGGCAAACTAGGAAGTGATTTTATCGCCAAACCTAATTTAAGCCATAAAAATGGTTTATGAAAAACATAAGTATTATTGCTGTCTTTTCCTCTCTTATTGCTACCTTATCTATCTTAGTTTACTTCTGCTTAAGTTTTGCTCTTGCAAAATGTTTACTGCTTTACTCGTCTAGCTTCAAAATTCCATTCCTCGGTAGTTGGAGGAGTAGCGATTGTTCGCTAGATTAGACTGACCCTGAGTGGTAGTGGTGTTTCTTTGTAATGTAAAGCAGGTGTAATCATGAACCCTAAGTGGTTTGTGTACCACTTGCATATTGTAAACTTATGTTTGATTATCCTTGAATATTGTTTTGCTTAATTATCAGTAATTCCTCTGTATTCAAAGCTTTCTCCTGTCCCCTTTCGCCCTCGTTCTTACCTTTTTCGCCCTATACTTGCCTTGAAAAATTCGAAATCTTACTTATCTACTCTTATTCTCCAAAGCCGCTGCAAAGCTGATCTCAAGTTTCCGATTGGCAGATGGATTCAGTGCAGCAGAGTGGTCAGACCAACAGGCAGGGTGCACCTGCCACAGATCAAGTCCAGATGTCAGAACAGCAAGGAGAATCACAGCCACCGTTCATTATCAGGATGACGCCCAAAGAGTCAGTGTTAGCATCAAGTGCAACTGCGCTGAAATTTGCAGCATTCCTGCAAACTCACCCGCCTAAATTCCCCTCAGAGAACCACTGAATGTAGATAACTGGTTGCAAGATGTTGAGAGAAGAATGAATACTATCCAGTGTACAAATAAGGAGAAGGTTCTTTTTGCCACCTATCACCGTATGAGGCTGTAATTTCTTGGTGGGCAGCTATCCGGTGGATGCGCCCTAAAGAGGAAGATATTACATGGGAAAACTTTGTGAAGAGATTTCGTGAAGCCTGCATTTCTCCTGAAGTCATCACAAGAAAACATCAGGATTTTCTTAACCTTCAACAAGGAGAGAACTCCATCACAGCATATCTAGAACAATTTCATCAGTTATCCCGATTTGCTCAAGAAGAAACCAACACTGAAGCTAAAAGGATGGAGTACTTTATGAAAGGTCTACAACCCAAGGTGAGACAACGCCTTCAGACCATGAAGTTTTCAAGCCTATTGAGCTTGGTTAATCGAGCTCTACAGATAGAAGAAGTACCAGGTTATGTGAAAGTTATGAAACGAAAGAAACCTTCGCCTCTAGCACAAACGATTTGCTATCACTGCGGACAGAATGGGCATTTTCGTGACCAATGCCCGCTGAGGTCCTTATCCTCAGAAGAAGCTAGAAAGCAGGCAAAGAGGCGGACATCAACAACACGCCTGCCACCAATGAAAAAAGATAAATCTTACCCTAAAAGGACCGGAATGGAAGATTACAAGAAGCGTAAGGCAGCGCCGAAGCCTCAGTCTTCACACAATATTCAGCAGAGCAAGACCACGGGATCATCCTCATTTCGATCCCAACCCCTCCGTCGGTTGTGGCGATCACGAAGACCAGTCCGGACAGTTTCAGCAGTATGCCACTCCCTCACCACTCGCTATCGAATGCCTCACCTGCGGTGCCAAGCATCTTACTAGCATCTGCCCACGAGAGACAAATGCATGTTTCCATTGTGGAGAGATTGGACACTACAGGTATCGGTGTCCCAGGAGGAGTTTGCCACCAGATGCAGCTAAACTCCAAGTCCAAAACCAGCAGCAGCAGGAAACAATTCCACCAGGAGGAAGGACATAAAGAAGAGAAGCAAAACACACAGTCAAGAAGATGTAAGCTATGTAGACCAAGAAGTAGGATGATGTCCTTTTGGTTATCCTTTTGTAAACTAGTTGGAAGAACTTAATGGTTTGTCTGTAAATTACTTTAATTAAGGCTTGTGTCAAAATTATGAAGATGTATGAAGACCCTTTGTGTAAAGTGAAATGGGTGTGATGGTCGTGTTGTAATAGAGTTAATCCCAGCAGACCCAATCATATCCAACCTTGGTACGACGTAATTCATCCAAGTGAGAACCTGCACCACACACGCTAGGATGATATACAGGTACAAGTGAAGAGTAGTCAAAGTCAATCTAGAAGAGGTTAGAGCAGATTTGCTACAGCCGGATATGCAAGGGTTAGATGTCATCTTAGGCATAAAGCGGCTAGCCAAGAACAAGAGCAAGATCAAGAGAAGACGACCTTTATCACGGATATGGATTGTTTGAGTTCACGGTCGTACCCTTTGGTTTAACCAATGCGCCCGCTTATTTTGTGAATCTTCGAATACGGTGCATATGGGCCAATTGGACAAGATTCGTGATCGTCTTCATTAATGATATTCCCAGAGTGAAGAAGAGCACGAAGAGCAATTGCACAGGGCATTAACCAGATTGAGAAAACATCAGTTGTACGCCAAGTTCGACAAATGCAGCTTTTGGCTGAAGGAAGCTGTTTTCTTGGGTCATATTATATCAGAAGATGGAGTCAAGGTTGATCCCGAAAAGATTGCCGTAATCATGAAATGGAAACAACCCAAGACAGTGATAAAAGTGAGAAGCTTTCTTGGATTGGCAGGTCATTGTCGCCGATTCATAGAAGGATTCTCACAAAATTTTCGTCCACTCACTCAACTGCTGAAGAAGGACAAGCCATTCACATGGACAAATGCCTGTGAAGAGAGTTTTCAGCTGCTGAAGACCAAACTGACAACAACGCCAGTATTGATTTTGCCCAACCCAGATAAAGAGTTCCAAATCTATTGTGATGCTTCAAAGCAGGGTCTGGAATATGTGCTTATGCAAGACGGAAGAGTTGTTGCCTGTGCTTCAAGACAGTTGAAACCGCATGAAGAGAAATACCCCACATACGATTTGGAGCTAGCAGCTGTGGTGTATGCACTCAAGATTTGGCGGCACTACTTGCTAGGAAATCGTTGTGAGACATTCTCAGATCACAAAAGCCTGAAGTACTTATTCACACAGCCAGAGTTAAATATGAGACAACGAAGATGGCTAGAACTGATAAAAGACTATGATGTTGATCCTCAATATCATCCGGGCAAGGCCAACGTGGTTGCCGATGCCCTCAGCCGAAAAGTTCGACAAGACAAACCCAATGACACAGAGTATCCACTAGAACTGCAAAGGGATATACTACGACTGAATTTGATAATCACAGATCAAGGCAGCACAAGATAAAGATGAAGAGATTCAAAAACTGAAAAAGGACATTCAAGAAGGAAATTCATCAGAGTATGCGATAGACGGGCATGGAGTCCTTACCTTCCGTGGCCGCTATTGCATACCCAGAAAGAAAGAGTTAAGAGAATTGATCCTATCTGAAGCTCATTCGTCCCAATTCTCAATTCATCCAGGAGGTACCAAAATGTACCAAGACCTGAAAATATATATATATATTGGTAAAACCAAATGAAGGAAGAAGTAATATATAGCCAAATGTGGTATTTACCAATAGATCAAGATAGACCATAAGAAACTATCGGGATTGTTGCAACCTTTGCCAATTCCCGAATGGAGATGGGATAGTATCGGTATGGATTTCATTACTGGACTCCCCAAGACTCGTGAAGGATATGACGCTATCTGGGTCATTGTTGATAGATTGACTAAAGTGGCTCATTTCCTTCCAATCAAGCAAACCTATGGGAAAGACAAGCTTGCTGAGTTATATTTGACGAGAATTGTGACACTCCATGGAGTTCCCAAGAAAATTGTGTCGATAGAGGAACACAATTCACCTCCAAGTTTTGGGAAAAACTACATGAAGCTATGGGCACCGATCTGAACTTCACCAAACATATCACCCATGCACAGATGGGCAGACAGAGAAAACCAACGATTCTAGAGGACATGTTGAGAGCATGTGCAATTGTGCATGGAGCAGCATGGAATACTTGTTTACCATTTGCTCGGTTCTCATATAACAATAGCTATCAAGTCGGTATCCAAATGGCCCCATTTGAAGCATTGTATAGCGAGAAAATGAAGAACACCTCCGGCTGGTCGAAATTGGAGAACGTCAACTCATTGGACCTCAGTTGCCCAAGATGCGAAGCACATGTCGGGATTATCGAGACAGGACTCAAGATGGCACAAGACCGATGAAATGCTATGCAGATAACCACGAGAAAAGACTTGAGTTTTGAAGTTGGAGATTTCGTCTACATCAAAGTCACCCCATTCAAGATAGTTAAGAGATTCCAAGTCAAGGGCAAAAACTAGCACCGAGATATGTGGGACTGTTTCAAATAATTGGAAGAGTTGGAGAGGTAGCATATCAAGTGCAGCTGCCGCCCAACTTGTCAAGAGTACATAACGTGTTCCACGTATCCCAACTCCGAAAGTGTCTGCGACAGCCGACAGATGAAGTGCCATTGTCAGATATTGAATTGCAAGATGACTGCACATATGCTGAAGAACCCCTACAAATATTTGAAACGTCAGAGAGGCAGCTCAGAAACAAGAATGTCAGGGTTTGCAGAGTCCAGTGGAAGAATCACACCGCGGATGAGTCCATTTGGGAAAGAGAGTCAGACATGCAGCGGGATTTCCCCAACTTACTCCCTGGACCAAGTTAATCTCGGGGTCGAGATTCTTTTAAGGGGGGTAGGTTGAAAAGCCCTAAAAATTCAAACCAAAATTTTTCCTGGATTTTTTTGCTGATTTTTGGGGGAATTTTGAAAACTTTCCTTTTTTGGAAAGCCCCCGTTTTCCCCGCTTTCCTTTTTCGGCCTGGCGCCACCTTTTCCCGATGGCGCCTTTCCCTTTCCCGCTTCCCACTTCTTCCGGCGCCTCCCCGTTCCCTCTTCTCGTGGCGCCACTCCTCCCGCTTTCCTCCTGCCGGCGCGCCTCGCTCTCCTCCGCTCGCGCTCGCTCCTCGTCTTCCTCGCGCACACGCGCACGCTGCGTGCCGCAACGCGCGCCGGTTTCGCGACAGTGGGTTCATCCCCTCTCCTCGTCGACGCCGCCGCCGCGCCGCCGCCGCCGCCGCGCCGCAGACTCCTCGCTCGGCCCCACTGCACCTCTCGCGGTTCTTCCCTTGGAGCTCGATTCTTTCCCCTTGGCCGCTTGGTTCTTCCCCCCTTGGCTGCCCGTGCCCCTTCCCCACGGTTTCCCCTCCCCTCCGCCGGGTATAAAACCCGCTCCAGCCTCCTCACTCACTCGCTGCCCCCTCGAGTCACTCCAGCGCCCTACCTCGCTTCCCACCGCTCCCCAGAACCTCCTTGAGCAACCAATTGAAGCATCGTCGACCCCAGCGCCGTCGCCGTCCTCCCCTGCGCCGGCGTTGCTCGTAGGTCAATCCCCCTCTTCCGCCCTCCATTTCGCAATTGCCGCCACCCAGAGCTTCTACACCTCTCCCCAAACTCGTTGCTGCCCTCCTTTGGCCCGTTGAAGCATCAAGGTGGCCCGGCGTCGAAGCTCCCCTCCGGCCGCCGCACCCCTCCCGTGGCCAGCACTCCAGGAAGCCCCTCAGCTACCGCCAAGCCCGCCGATATGAGCTCCTTGAACTCCTATCCGCGGGCGCCACCATTTGGTTTGTCTCGCCGCGGCAGCCACTCCACCACCGCAAACCCGATTTCTCCCTTCTCCTTCTGCCATCTCCAGTGACCCCCTCACCTCCCTGAGTGCCCAATTGAACTCCCCGTGTTGAGCCGCACCTAGCGGTACCATTCCCCGCCTCCAGAGTCCTTCGTCGACGCCTGAGAGCGGAGCCCCGCCGTCCCTGCCCCTCTGTCGCGAGCACCGACGAGAGGTAGACGAAGAGAGGGACGTGGCCCCTCCTCTGCCGTCGAATCCTTTCCCCGCCTTCTAACCTCGCCCGTTGGATCTTCCGTACCGGTTCGCCGCTTCCCTTAAATCCCAGCCGTTCGATTACTTCCCCGCTTCCATCCGTTCGCTCGCACCCCGCCATCTCCTCCGTCCGCTCGCGCCAAGTGTCGGCCATCCGGACGAGGTAGGCGCGCGTGAGCATGGGCCGAAGCCCTGGCCTGCCTCGCCTCTCCACGCGTGCTGCGTGCGGCGCTTGTGGGCATGGCTGCTGCTGCGTCGCAAGAGCCGTTCCCGGCGGGCTGCTTTATGCGCCCAGCGGCCCGTTACTATTCAATTGAATTTCGGATGTTTTTCCAATTTCCAAAATCGAGAAAAATCCAAATAAATCCTAGAAAATCACAGAAAATCCCAAAAATTCCCAAATTTCACCACTTTGCTCCAAATATTATTCTGGACCCATTTTTGGCCTCCATTTCCATAAATTCATCCCAGATAATTTTCTAAAATTCCCCATTTATGGATTTATGCATTTTACTCCTTTTTAATTAGTTTATTTTTCCTCGCTTGATTAGTATCGAGCTGGACTTATTTATTTTCCATGTTTACGCTAGTGTCGGAGATTCCGGAAGTTCAAGTGCCAGCTCAGGATCCAGGCGTTTCTACGTTCGAGCTAGCGAGATCGTCCAAATCGTGACAAGTCCCAAATCCTTTGATCATGTTGTATCCCATGCCATTTAATTATGTTATTATATTATTTGCATTGAGCTAGTTCGAAAAGTTAGTTCAAAATAAAATAAAATGGTTCGAATGACATGTTATGTAGTTAAACCTACCACCGACAAATGCCATGTTAAATTTGTAGCCATGCCTTTGTAACCTTAGAAATAATTATCATTAATCAAGACAAGCAGAAGATATTATTATCATACAAGTCTTACACTAATAAGGGTGTGGTGCGGGCCAATAGACTTTGGAAAACCCGACTCTAGGGCGGGGTAGTATGGGATGCCGTGCCCTAGGGCGGAGTATGTCGACATGTAAGATAGGGTAAGGGGGTGGTGGTGCGTGAGGCGGTTTTCGCCGCTCTACTTACAGGTTGCGGGTTGCGGACTGGCCGGGGTTGCGGACTCGGGAAAAATATAAGGACTAGACCCTCGTTGAGCAATTGACATGGTGACCGCTCAACCACGGGAGTTGACTTGTCAACACCGGTTTAGTAGTCGCTCAACTCATTTGAAACTCTACAGGTGGTGAGAAGTAGGTGTTTGAGTAACGTGGTTAGGCAGGCCGTGCTGCGGGTGCCTAACAACGGTAGAATTCACTCGAAGCGGACGTTTGTGTGCGTGTGTGTGTGTGAGTGTGTGAGCCAGACCCGAGTGGAATTTTACCGGGTAGAGCCTATATAAAGAATTGAGCAGTGAAACGACCTGGCTTTCTTAACTTTGTCGCGGGAGTTAAGGGATCGTGTGGGTAAAGCTGAGCAAACTCTGCAGAGTCAAATAAATGGTATTCGAATACGCCGTGCTCCCGGTTATTGGAGCTGTGTCACTTGGGTGATTCCAGCCGCGAAGCTTAAGTAGTTTTGTACATGATTTAACTTGATTAGTTGGTTAATCAACTCTTCATGAAAAACCCCTGAGATCTTAAGAAGTAGTTTTTGGTCCATTTTGTAAAATGATTGCTAAATAAAACTGCATCCACACGAGATTAATAAACCAAGTATACTCCCTTCCTTTGTTAATCCGTGCATATAGTAAAGTAGGGTTTCCTTTGTGATTTGCTGAGTACGGGGTCGGAGTACTCAGGCTTGCATAATGCCACAGATAACAGAAGGAAAAAGAAGGCGATTCAAGACTCCGTGTTAAGAAGGTTTCCCCGTCGAAGACCCGAGGCTTTAGGTCTTGGCCGCGCTCAAGCGGATCTTGGAGTTTTTGTAATGTAATTATACTTTGGGCTTGCACGCCCCGCTGTCAAAATGGATGTTATTCCCTATATGAAATATATGTTGGACTTTTGCTGTAAGCATGCGATGGTATACTCTTGCGCGACACTCCCTAACTGTTCATGCGTGAATAGTTGCGGAATGCCGTGTCCGTCTGCGCGCCACGAAGCGGGGCGTTATAGGCGTCGTCGCCTTGTTCTACGACGGGGCTCCCCTCGGCCGGGGCTCTTTCCCGGACGACCGCTGCGCGGGGAGCATGGGAGGCGGCAGCACAATGGCCACCACGGTGAGCGGGTTGGTGAGGCTGGGCGACGAGGCGCGCCGCGCGGAGCGAGCGACGTTGGGGGCTGGACTTGCAGATCGACATGAGGCACCGCGTCCTACTGGCGGATGGGAGCGCGTACAAGTGGCTCCGATGCACCGCGAGATTGGGCGGTCAGCCTGAACCAGCTCAGTGCCCGTAAAGTTTCTTCTAGTTAGTAGATCAATGCGTCCAAGGGGTTGCCCCTTTCATACTCTAATGTGACGTCCAGTTCGAATCACAATTAATTTGTCTCGTCAATTCAATTTTGTGTTTCTGACTTGTTCTTTCAGAATGGATGTGGGGTGTATTGTGACCTGGATTTATCCAATACCCTACAAAGCGAGCTTTCCCACTAAACATACACGCATCACGGTTGATGCACATTTTTTTTTGTGTGAATTCATCGTATCCATCGCACTTCAATATCAACATAAGCCCGGCGTCGTGGTCCAACGACTCGGGCCGGCGAACTGTGAATTGCACGCCATAATTGTACACTTTTGGTCTAGCATCCGACCTCCACACACGGTCCGGCCCAATAGCACGCTAGGCCGCAAGGTCAGCGACGGCCACGGACGGCTCCGGAAATTTCCTGCGGGCCACGGATGTCAGCAGCACGGCGGCGAGGCAGGGGAGCTGGAAGGAAGGGAGCCACCCGATCCACCCGGCGCCCCTCGATTTCGTCGTCCCCACTCCGCTCCTCGGCGACAAGGCCAGCAGCGCCACCGCTACTCCGCTCATCGCTCTCCAAAGTCTTAAACCCTCCTCCCCCTTCCACGGCCTTCGGAACCCTCGCACCCATCGCTCTCACTCACTCGTGCTGCTTCCACGAGGCGCCTTCCGCTACCTGCCCTCCTCGCTCCATGGCCTCCGTCTCCCGAGCCCTCCTCCCGCGGCCGGACACCGCCGCCGCCCGCACGGCTGCGCCTCGTCTCGGTACGCGCCCCTTGGAGCCTACTGGTGAACTCTAATTGCTTTATTTGAGCTGTTTTGTTCACTCGGATGCGTGCGGTGCTGGGTGCAGGTTGCGGGTTGGGGATTGCGTGCTCGATGCCAATTTACAGGGGGAGGAAGGAGAAAGAGGAGTGGGGATTGACCATTGCGGCCGCACCAGTCACCACTGTTGCTCCGGTTCTGAGGTATGCCGTACGCGCGTGTTGTCGAGGTTGATTGGGCCTGGGAAATTGCTGGGGTCGAGGACATGGATTGCCCAATTGTACAGATAAGGGATTGGGTTGGTCAACGGAATTGCGTTTGTCTAGTGTTGACTTAGCCACTGTGATACTTCGTTCTTTTTTACTCGACGTGTTTGATTTTTCATGGTCTTCCATATATGACTTTAACCGCTATTTTTTATAACTTTACACTAAAATATACTAATAAAATTATAATATTATGAAAGTATTTTAACGATAAATCTAATGATATAATTTTTGTATAGACAATCTAGATAGTTTTATATCTATTGGTGGGCAGACTTTAGAAAGTTTGACGATATGGATTTTAGGAAGTTAAGTAAAAAGAAAGAAGGGAGTAATTTGTAGTAGGGGAGTCCTACATACCTACTTTCAGCTTCTTGTAAGGATAGAATTGTGAACGCTTTAGGTACAATAGACAGTGTTGAATCTAGCTTGGGCCCTGTGGGATCCCGGTCTCTTGGTCACACTGTATTTTTTTTGGGTCAAGGGAACTATCAAGATTTTTGCGAGGTATATGACACTGAACAAACAGTACTCACAGTGACTTAAGTGAAGAAATGTATACTAGAGGAGGTGCAATGGATGGTTTATTCAATGTACATCTTTGCAGAAACAGAACTGATTCCACTGCATTTTGTGGGTTTGAACTTTGAAGTACATGATATACAGTACCTACTGAGAATTTATCAAAATATTTAATATTCTCTCAAATTTGTCCTTGTAAGTGACCCTGGTGGTGAAATGTTCTTGCCCTGCCATTATCAGTTGCCCCGACAAGATGAACTCATCAGTGGAGCGATGTTTGTTTACTCTAGTCATGTAATCTGTTGCACAATTGACTTCATTCTATGCTTGTAAACATAGTGTGCTTTCTCTTTTCTAAGCTTCATTTCTTGAATGCTTAAGTGAAAATCAGGTCAACAAGTTTGTCTACCTGTTAAATTTTGTTACGTGCTTCGAAATAAAAGCAAATAAAGGAGTTGGTAGGGACTTCTAACACCTTCATGCTCTATCATTGTGACCAGTTGAATTCTTTGCTGCTGCTTCCACCCACACACTTCAGGCTCTTATGTTCTTGTTTTTATCTTTTTTCCCTTGTTGTTTTATGTTGTGACATTTGGATTCTTGAGTTTTTATTAGGGCATTCATTATTGTTTGTAATTATCTTTTTAGCTCACCAAAATTTTCCTGATCAATTTTTATTACTATAAATTATCTTTCCAATTTGCAATATTTGGCAAACTAGTCTTCCTTACAGTTCCAGATAGTACCATCCTCAAAGAGTGTTAACTTCCTCCAAATAATTGGTGATCGCAAGAACCAGCTAAACTGTACTTTTGGTCTTTCTTGAAAGGGCAATATTGCTCAGGACCATCGCAAAGATCGTAGAGTTGGAAAATATCATGTAACATGTCATGGACAAGTAGTCCCGGGACTCACATGTCATTCTCACAAGCGATGATATTTTTCAACTCTATAATCTTTGCAATGGTATTGAACAAAATAATTCTTCTTGAAATTACCTCATTATGTTGCACTCCTTGGCCAGATTATTAAATTACTTTTCCTAATTTTTTTTAAAAAATTTTGTTGTTTTCTCAGGAGCTGTCAAATTTTGTGCAAGGCCGAAGCTAACATATCTAGTAATCTTCCAGAGAGCGTGCCTACTGGAGCAAGCCAATATGAGAAAATAGTTGAGCTGCTTACCACTCTTTTCCCTGTCTGGGTAGGTTGCTATGACAATGAGAGAGCATATGAAGTTTTTCAGTTTTCTTGTCTTCTATTGTGCAGTTACTTTCATGGATGTAATGCAAATATTTGTAAATCTAGTAACATAGAGATCACCTTTGGCAGGTCATACTAGGTACCATTATTGGCATCTACAAGCCGTCGATGGTAAAATTTCTCTCACTTGCTAATTGCCTTTACTATCTGTTCTTGGCACCTAATGCCTTACCAACTTGTATTTATGGTTTCCTTGAACGACCCATAGGTTACCTGGTTGGAGACTGATCTTTTCACTGTGGGCCTAGGATTCCTAATGCTGTCAATGGGACTAACATTGACATTTGAAGATTTCAGGAGATGTATGAGGAATCCATGGACAGTATGTTTCTGCGCCTGAACAGCATATATTAATATAGAAATACTTATTATGTTACTGTACCTAAGGCCTCCTGAATTGATGTAGGAATCTTTTGTAGGTTTACTAATGTAATATCTTCTTTTCAGGTGGGTGTGGGATTTCTTGCGCAGTATTTGATCAAACCTATGCTAGGATTTGCTATTGCAATGGTAATGCTATCATAACACAAGGCATGCATAAACCTGCTGATCTCATTGTACATTTTTGTATATTAAAATGCTACGGTGCTTTACTGATTGTGGGTTATTAAAGCTTTGTGGTGAATAGCTTTATTCTGTTATATTGTTGCTTCAACCATAATTGCTGTATTGCAAAATCAAGTAACTTCATTCAAATATTGTAATCCATACTAATTGTACATACACCAGCCAGCGTAAAGTTTGATCACTGAGCACATAGTGGTCTGCTGAAGTAACTATTCAATCTTCATGACACGCTTAACTGCCTTTCTCTTTAGTCTTTACTACTTAAATAAGTGCTTCTGTTGCTGGATAGGAGTTTGATTCTGTCAACAGTAAGTGTACAGATCATGTTCCTATTTAGGAGAAAGCCAGGAGCCAGGTCTCTGACAATGCTTTCTTATTATTGCTAGTAATGTAATGTTATAGACCAAGATTAGCAGCGCACAAACAGCACCATGGTACTGTAGCAACACCCAAACAATACTACGTGGGTATTGTAGCGGTGCTATCTATTTAGCTGTTTGATTGGTTTCCAGTGTAAAAAAATAGTTGGTTAGGTGGGTGTCAAGACTTTGTAACGATCAAGTTATTGTTAGGGATAGAATCTTATTTATTAGGAAGGTTATCTTTATAGTTAGAACTTAGAAATATTGGATTGGATTGTTAGGAAGCTGGCACTATATAAGCACGGCATTGTTATCTTTTCTAATCAAGGAACATGGCCCGTCAATCAAGGGCGAGTGTCGTACCCTCAGTCCTCGGACCTGTACTCAACCAACCCGTACCACGACATGTAACAAAAGGGAACACACAACCTATGAATTAAATACAAATGGTTACACCTTTGTTTAGAGATGCTGTTATGCTAGAATTTCTTTTCATGATAAACAAGCTTTTTTTAGGACTTTTCATATAAAGTTTTAGGAAAGATTAAAAGAAAAAGATGTTGTCTGCCTCAAATTAATAAACTGATCCGACAGGTTATGCCCTGAAAAGATTTAACAGTTCAAGAGTGGTCTCAGGTTTCATTTTTTCATATGTTGTCCTCTTATTATCTGTATCTTGAGTACTGTGAATGTGACCCATTTCCCTTATTTTCTTGTGTTAGCTCTGCCCCATTATCTACATTCTTAGTTATCCAGTTAATGTATATTTAAGATATATTTATGTACTATTTTCAATGGTAAATTGTTTCTCTTTGTTCATTGCTAATAACATTTAAACCTAGAATTGCTTTTAACGCATGAAAGTTTGGACTGAATTTCTGCACAAACCCTTCTCGTCGTAGTGTCTATAATTATGTTCACCTAATTTTGGTGTCTTATTTTACAGACCTTGAAGTTATCTGCTCCTCTTGCAACTGGTCTTATTTTGGTCTCATGTTGCCCTGGTGGGCAAGCATCAAATGTTGCAACTTACATATCCAAAGGAAACGTTGCACTTTCAGTTCTTATGACCACGTAAGTTTAGATATTGCTTGAGAAAAAGGACATTTCTTTGGTGTTTGTTTTAATCTACTTGTTATCTATGTACCTGCATCTTTCTTGAGTTCCTTTATATATTACGAAAGTGAGTAGTGAAAGCCTTTAATTGAGTTTCTGTTGCACTTATCAGAATTCAGTTAGCATGCTAAATGTTTTCCACATGGACCTCATTATTTGTCGCGGAAGATAAATGATTATATTAGCCAGCAGTAACTAATAATATTTTCCATAGAAAATGTTGGAAGTCCACTGTCGTCAGTTTCCACAATCTTTAGCTGTTAAATTTATCTGATGCCATCACTTTTTAGTAAGGTCAGTACCCTGAATTGCTTCCTACCATGATTGCACACACAACAAGCAACTTCAAATTGGAACTTGCTATTGAGGATTCCAAGTGCAAAATAATTTGGAATGAATACAATGTGCCATGTCAAGTTTGACATTCTTCTAGTCATGAAGCATTTTTAAGAAGTCAGTACCTTTTCTAGTAGGTTATCATAGCAGCAGTACCTTTTGCATAAGTATTTTCTGCTGAAACTGAACAGCAGACCTGTTAATAGTTGACCATAATCATTGTGGTGTTCTACTTGATATTTAACATTAACCTCTTAAATGCTCCGATGCTTCTTTCAGTGTACTGCTCTCAATACTATTCTAACAACTTGTTTTTCTTGACATTTAAGTTGTTCGACTATTGGTGCTATAGTGATGACACCACTCCTTACTAAACTACTTGCTGGTCAACTAGTTCCTGTTGATGCTGCAGTAAGGACACCATGATCCACATCTTAAATCATCTGCTAACCAGTCTTCTTAAGCAAGTCTGTCTGAGCTGATGAAAATTCTGATTGTGCAGGGCTTGGCCATCAGTACTTTTCAGGTTGTTTTAGTGCCGACTGTTGTTGGAGGTGCTTAAAAAGCATAATTGAAGATCCATTGCACAGTATTGTGGTATGTTAGGATTCTTTTCTCTGACAGATGCTGTGACTTTATTTCTGTTATTTTGCAGTCTTGGCACATGAGTATTTTCCCAAGTTTACTGAGCGCATTATCTCCATAACACCACTGATAGGGGTCCTCCTCACCACCTTGCTTTGTGCTAGCCCTGTAAGTCTGTAAACAACTGATCTGAGTAATGCTTCAAGCCTTTCACACAGTCCATTTGTTGATAGCTGAAATTCAGATACTTTTGTCTTAATGAAAAAACGAGTTAAATTGTTGCTTGAGTTAAAGCAAATACAATGTTGTGCCATTTTAACTTAAATAATGTTTCTGCTCTCCACAAAGTTGCAAATTTTATCTCATTAGCTGGCGACATGTAAGAAGCATATACTATTTTAATGTTCCTAGTTTTCAAGTAAAATGTTATGCTCTTTATTGTGGTATTTTTCGAGTAAATTTCTTGAGTATAAATGCAATGTTATTTCTTTCACTATTTTTAATTGAAATTGTTTTTTAAACAAGATTGGGCAAGTCTCAGAAGTGTTGAAAGCTCAAGGTGCTCAACTTATTATCCCTGTTGCTCTGCTGCATGCTGCTGCATTCGCTCTTGGGTATTGGTTCTCAAAATTGTCTTCTTTCGGGGAATCAACTTCTAGGACCATCTCAATTGAATGTGGGATGCAGGTAAAGAAATATTGCAATGCTCAGATTTAGTCTGTTCTTCTGTAACCATAGCAATTTGTATGGTCTTTAATAACTTAATGGTTCTTATTTGTTGTTCTGGATGTTAGAAACGTATAATCAAGTCAACATATCTGTTTGATGGCGATCTTTCATACAGTTGTTGTTTAGAAGCAGTTTCTCAGGTGTATTTCTTGCATAATTAAAATGGAAAAAACATACAGCTAAGGCATTGTGGTCTTTAATAACTTAATGGTTCTTATTTGTTGTTCTGGATGTTAGAAACGTATAATCAAGTCAACATATCTGTTTGATGGCGATCTTTCATACAGTTGTTGTTTAGAAGCAGTTTCTCAGGTGTATTTCTTGCATAATTATTGACTTTTTGCAGCCTAGTCGTGCAAACATGTTATATCTTTGCAATTGTGGTGGATATTAGAAGGCCTACGGATGAATCTGTCTAGGTTTACATTATTGATACCCTGCTCTATGAAGTGAGGTAGTCGACAATATTGGCTCTTAATGTCGATGAAATTACAATTAGTAGTTTGCAAAGCATGAAAACATGCCTTAGCTGTATGTTTTTTCCATTTTAATGCTACAAGCAAAGTTTACAGCCATTCTGAACATACTTTTTTTCCTTTCATAGAGCATTGTAAATTTTAATGCCCTTCGTGCTTAACAATCTCATTGTTGACGTTTCCAGAGTTCTGCCCTTGGATTTTTACTCGCCCAAAAGCACTTCACGAATCCACTTGTTGCTGTTCCTTCTGCTGTCAGTGTCGTGTGCATGGCGGTAGGTTTCCTTGTATTCTTCCCCCAGCACTATAAATATGTACCTCAATATTTTGCAATCACTATTCATATATTGCGTGGTGGTGCATGTAAATATCTAAGTGCTTCTTTTTTTTCATAACAGCTTGGAGGGAGTGCTCTTGCAGTTTTCTGGAGAAACAGAGGGCTTCCAGCAAATGACAAAGACGATTTCAAGGAGTGAAACAACCAAAAGCTCCAGCTTCTAGTTACCTATTTTCTTGGTTTTAGTTGAGTGCAGTTACATCAGAGCATGTTTCATGTTTCCATATTTTAGGTATGGATAACAGGATAGGGAAGCCTATTCTAGCTAGTTGATTATGAGTAGGACTCATGTTATATTTAGGTATGGTTTGGCACTGTTGTTAGGTTAATTTGTTGTATTGTATTTTTCTTCTTCCAAATAAGCTGCTTAGATGCATGCTAGTGTAACCTGTTAACATTCATTAATTCGAAAAGAAATTGATTTGGAAAGGAAGTCATTGGATGGAAAGTCTCAATTATAGAGCCTAAATATCATGGTGCTCTTGTTTTATATACACACATACACACAGAATTGAAGCCCGTTATCGAGCAGTACATCTACATGATGCGGGTTGTGAATAATTATATTTCCTAGAACTTCTTTGTTCCGATCAATTGATATGGCAAGTAAGGTTTTTCGATTATCTTGTGTTGTTGTTGAATGTAAGGTTTTCATTTTGGAGCTGTTTTGGGAGTAAGTTTTGCGAATTTATGAATATTCAATTGTTGTGCAAAAGCCTACTGTGTCCAGTGGCCTTGGGTGTTCACTGGGCCAACTGGAAGCAAATTGCCTCAAAATGAACTAAAATATTAGGCAACCAACATGGGGAAATCAGTAGCGCGCATGGACTCCCTGGTACAGTGGCCTAGTCCAATTCTCATGACATGTAACCCTGTTTCTCTGATGTCCGGAAATCTTGTTTCTTTAACATTTCGATCTGAAGGCGGTGGAGACGTTCATGTAAAACCAGGGGCAACTGGCAAGAAATGCTAGCTTTAACACTGCAGAGTGCAGCATCGCCGTAGCTCATGTGTATCTGCCGTCCTCACTGCTTACTGCGCATGCAAGCACGCATGCGTTGCATAGAACTGCTACGGTGCAGCGTGGTCATGCATCGACAAACATGAGGTCATTGGCAACTGTACAAACGTACGTGAGGTCATTGGCAACTACATAAAATATATCATAGTACTGACACACTGACAGGTTCACGTACGAAGTTGTACGCTAGTACTCCTAGGCATGCATAACGATGTCAATCAAGTCTCATCTCCATTCGATCGATCTCTGGGCGGGGAATGACCATCGCACGACGGACAACTCGAGATGCACACGCGACGCGACCTAATGTCTAATGCTGCATGGCAGCAGTAGTATGGCTGTGGCATCTCCCTTTCACTCTGATTTTGATGGGAGGTTCGAGCTGCTTATCATGGTGGGATTATAAGTTTGGCCGCAGTTTGCCATGCCCTCACGTCCCGCGCGTACAGCATGCAAAAGCTGCAAAGTCACATCGACACGTATTTAATCTGAACCCTATGAAGAACCGGCTGGCCTCCTAGCGTAGATATTTTCAATTTCTTTCCCATTGGTCTCAACGATGGCGCTGTCTGATGGCCTGAATATATAGCACATGGTTGCCATTACTACATACCAACTGTTGCAGGGGACCCGATCCGAATCCCTGCAGCGAACGTTAACGGTCCCCAACTAGTACCATTAGATTCACCATCAAAACTGGGAGCATAAAAAAAAAAAGGAGATTTTGAGCGAGCTTGTTCCTTCCATTTTGCTTGCCATGTTGTTCCTTGTTCCTTCCATTTAGCCAGGCTGTGGTGCAGAGGGAGAGCGCGAGAGCGAGAGCACTGAGCTCGGTAGACGCATGCAATTCAATGGAGGACCAGGGGGTAGGGGGGACGCCTCCCTCCCATCAGGCCATCAAATTAAAGCTTTCCCGTCACGCATTCCTCGGCGGGAAAAAGCTCGTCTCGTGTGGGGAAGATAGACGAGAATATCCCGTGCCGTGGATCCGCTGCGCGCGTACGTACGTACTGCAACTCTGCAAGCAGCCTCGGACAGATTTTTTTGGCATATTTAACACTTTTTATAACCGTAATTACAAAAATTATAGTATATGTGTCGTATTAGTAAAAATAGTATTTTTGTCACCCAGTGGCCGGGCGGCGACGCCATAGGGCTGGCGAGTGTCACCTGCCGCCCCGCCACCCGGCACCAGGTAATTAAGCTGGCTAATTAACTGGCTTAATTAACTGTTTTATTTTTATACTATTTGTTTAAATTTTAAAATATGATAAATGAGCTCAAAAAATTATAAAATTTTATGTGCAGTCTACTGACACAACATACTAGATTGTGTAATTTTTTGACAATTTTATCCGTTGTAAATATTGCTCAAAACCTCATAAGATTATGATATTTGTAGAAGTTGTTACATGTAGCAAACGAGTTCCAAAAATTACAAAATTTTATGTGCAGTCTCTTGACACAGTCGTAGTAATTGTCTTTTTTTTGAAAATTTTATGCATTACGAATATTTGTAGAAGTATATATAATAGTACAAAAATGTATCGTATGAGATGCGATATGGCTTACTCATATGAGCCACTGCTATCTCTTCGTCGCATCTGCCTCCGAGTGCATGACCTTGTCTTGCGTTGACCATATCTCGTGGGGTACATCAGCTGGTCCGGAGCTTGTGTGTCGGTTCGGTGGAGGTATGGAGTTTGTTCCATTTGTTGAGTGGCCGACGGTGGTCCAGTAGGCTGAGATACAACAGGTTGAGTGCAGTAATTAAGTCCTGAACGAAGGACTTTAGAAATCTCTCTCGTGGTGCAGAGGAGCTCTGCCCACCGAAGTCTCCAAACCCTGCATATGTTATGAACGATGAGCTCTACCCTGTGTACGCTGTAAACCCTGGTGCTGTGTACCGCTCCCTGAAAGCATTCGGGAGGCACGTAGCATCGTCGATGGATTCGACGTCACCCCCACGTTGAATTGAAGACTACAAGATGAAATGATGTTAGTCATATTAAATATTCTGGATATAGAATGCGAATCTCGTACCTTCCCGATGTGCAGCGGAGATGAACGACAGGGAGCGGTAATCTATCTTAGTGGTGCGGAGGTCAAAAGTGATGTATCTCGATGATGGACCTACAGTTGGAGAACGCCATGATGTTGGCGGAACGTAAGGCCTAACAGGAAAATAAAACATATGTTTATAAGTAAGTTACCTCCTCATCGATACGACCCGTGGATGATCGATGACTAGTACCACGACGCCGAGCAGACTTGGTAGATTGCGATGACCGGCCGAATTTGTTAGGTCGTGATGACCTGGCGAGTGAGCAAGGTGCCCCCACTGGGTGCTCGATTTGCATGGTGTGCTCCGTTGAACAACCGCAACTCAGGTTGTGCACTATTTTTTGGCCTGCTTTAGGATATACTTCAAAGTATTCTGTAGGGCTGGTGGTGTGTCCGGGTTGTTGATGGCGGTCTTAGATGCGCTTGCGATACACTGCACCCACTCCAACTAAAGTGACATGTGAAATAGGTTCAGTAACGACCAGTATGAATTTTGTAAATGAATCAATTAGAAATTTCAAGATGTCTTACGTTGTCATGGCGCCGCGAAACGATGTGGTGATCGATCGAGCGTTGTAGATTGTCATTGTGCGTGACCTACTTGGGGCTATTTGGTGGATGAACAGTGGGTCTGTTGGTGTCACGATAGCCGAATGGCCGACAGGGAAGTGCTCCCAACTCCACATCTGCAAGAGCATGTAGTAGATGGCCAGGTTGGGGGTATCAACAGTGTCATGCTGGCAAGCGTCACATAACCCCTAATATGTGGCGCATTAGATGGCTGATCCCCAACTGTATTGAGGCATTGCCCTAACCTCCGTGTTAGCCAAAGACTCGACGAGACGGATGAACTTGGTGTAGTAAATATCACCGTGTGTGGCTGGAAATATGCTCCAACCAAAGAGCTAAATAAGATACACAATGAGG